>CM052812.1:31491361-31546274 GCA_028533885.1 Nasua narica | reverse complement strand
GAAAGGAGAACCCTTCTACACTGTTGGTGGGAATGCAAGCTGGTCCAGCCACTCTGGAAAACTGGATGGAGGTTCCTCAAAATGTTGAAAATAGAGCTACCCTACGACCCAGCAATCGCAGTACTGGGTATTTACCCTCAAGATACAAATGTAGTGATCCGAAGCGGCACATGCACCCGAATGTTTATAGCAGCAATGTCCACAATAGCCAAACTATGGAAAGAACCTAGATGTCCATCAACAGATGAATGGATAAAGAAGAGGTGGTATATATATACAATGGAATACTATGCACCCATCAAGAGAAATGAAATCTTGCATTTTGCAACGACATGGATGGAACTAGAGGGTATTATGCTAAGCGAAATAAGTCAGTCAGAGAAAGACAATTATCACATGATCACACTGATATGAAGAATTTGAGAGGCAGAGCAGGGGGTCATGGGGGGTGCGGAAGAGAAATGAAACAAGATGGGATAGGGAACAAGACAAACCATAAGAGACTCCTAAACTCACGAAACAAGCTAAGGGTTGCTAGGAGTTGGGGGGTGGGGGTAGGGATATGGACATTGGGGAGGGTATGTGCTATGGCAAATGCTGTGAAATGTGTAAGCCTGATGATTCACAGACATGTACCCTGGGGCAAATAATACATTATATGTTAATAAAAAATTAAAAAAAAATAACAGTAACAAGTATGACAATAAGTAAAGATCTAGAGGGTAGGACATAAACCCTACAAAGATTCCAAAGTCTGCCAGCATCATTAATTTTTTGCGATTTCATGGTCTTGGGGGATACTGGGACATCCCTTCCAAAATAAATAGCAAGTTATCATATCTTGCACCTTGGGACTGAGGCTTTCTTTTGCCTGTGTCTTCTGCATCACAGGTCTCAGCACCCAGTACCACAGCACCAACCACAATAATAATGCACGCATGAACGAACGGAACTGAAGGTGCCCAGAAGTCACAGCCGTGGCCAACATCATGCACACTGTAAGCAGCCAAACCTTGAACTTGCATCTTTTGAAGCCAAACCCAGGCACAGTCAAGTCTGAATAAATGAATAAATAGGAGAAGCAATTCATGCTTAAACAAAGGTCATTCTCTAAAAAGAATCATTCCAGGTTCCTCAGGTTCCTATGACTGACCAACTCATACAGATGACTCTAAGTCTTGAAAGCTTTTAAAGGGAAACAGAAACCAATACTTTTGAACTCCTGTCATGTGTTAGACACCATGTGCATCACATCATTTCATTTTAATAGTTCTCTTGATTAGATTTTACTAACATCCCCACTATAGAGATGTTTAAGAGGTTCTTGGTAAGCAGAGATCTCAGACTCAGCTGCCTACAAGGACCAGTAGGTAGAAAATGAGCAAAGAGGCCCCAGTCACAGGCAGGTAGGAGACGTGGGGATAGTGACAAACTGGAGAGTGTGTGTCCCGTCGCAATAACCAACAAATGAGGTGAAAATTTCTCCTGCTGATTGTTCAAAAGAAGCTAGAAATCACAATTAGGGGGAGAGGTCTCCTCATCAGTGACTACTAACAATTAATTCAACAAATTACAAAACCTTGTGAGAGTCAAACAAAATGCATGTCAGGGCCTTACACGACCCATGGGCCATCAGTTTTCAACTTTCAACAGCAGTCAAGGATTCAAGCATCAGGAGATATTAGAATAATACCCCTAAGGGTCCATCATACCCACTATACTGCCATCCTGTGGCTCCAAAGGGCCTTCAGTGCTCTGATCACCAGGTCTGTGGGGAGAGGCCTTCTCCTCCCCTTCCCCAGGCATAACCTCCCCCAACCCCATAATTTGTGTCCACCTCTCTAAGAGACTGCCTCAAGCGTTCAGGGCAGGCAGGTTAACTCAGAGCTTAAAGGATCTAGTTCTGCTTTCTCCAGGGATGGTGAGGGCCGAGCATTCCAGCCCAAAGGAGGAAAGATTCCTAACCCCTGACCCTGTCATTGTTCCTTTCAAACTTCCTCACACTCTGGTTTCTTTTCACCTCAGCATGGCAAGGCAGGTGTCACTACCTATCTGATGGGTACAGGAACCAAGGCTCAGGAAAATTCAACAGTTTGCCCAAAGTAACACAACAGCGTTGCTGGGGCCAGACTTGAGTTTCCTAAGATGCTTTCGTAGGGCTCTTTTCCCGTGGCCATACCATCCAAGACAACAGATGCCCCCGTTCAGGGCTGGAGCGGCCACATGGATCCTTCCAGCCCAGGGCCGTCTAGCCAGCATCGTCCGCTGTGTGTGCCTGGGAGCCACAGATGGTTCTGCCGGCCCTCCTGCCCACAACCTGGGTCCTCTGGGAAGCTCCCCACTCCCAGAAATATAGCCCCCAATGTGCTGGCTTCCACTGCAGCCGTGCTGTCTGTCCCCAGTCGCCAGCCTGTTCTAAGAGGTTCATTTGCCTACTGAAACCCTGGGCATTAAAAGGGCCAAGGAGGATTTTGTAACCACCGACTGCTGCTGTTGCTAAGAAACAGGTCCTTTAAATTCAATTTACAAAAAAGATAGAGCAAGTAAGTGAGCGAGAGCAAGGAAGAGATGCTCGAACATCTGGTTATCTTCCCTGGCTGTCTCTGGTGACTATGAAAATGAGATAAGTACCTTCCGAGACGCATGCCGACCCTCTTCAAGCCGCTTGCTAACTTTCCTCTGAGCTAATATTTTATATCAGCAGTGGGGTGGGAGGGTGGGAGGAGAGGGATGGGGGGTATGGGGGCTCTTCCTGGAAATTTGGTGGGTTTGACATGATTCCAGCCACCATTTCCCCTCCACGTGTGACTGAGTCCCCCAAGACAGTGAGCTCCCTGGTTCTTGAGTCCAGTGCCCCTCACCCCTACTTCTACTGTCAGAATAAATTCTGCACATATGCCTAATCTTCTTCTGTTTAGGATTTCCACAGAGGTTACATTAGCTCTTATGCAGTAAATATAATTTCCCACGTCACAGATGAGGAGAGGAAGAATATGGCGGTTGGAAAGAGCAGAAGGGGTACGAGCTTCATCTGCTAAGAGCAGGTTCAGCCACTTACTTCCCTCTTAAGGCTCACACAACTCAGCCATCTGCTGCAAAGTAGGGTTAGAGCATGACTTCCCACAGTGTGCACCATTGAAAAATGGTGTTTCACGGGAGGTTACTAGGAGCTTGGTAAAAAAGAACTCTCTGGTCAAACAAATTTGGAAAACCCTGGGTTAAAGTGAAATAGGCCTCCTTGCGACAAGATTTCTGAGCCTTTCATGCTATAATGTGCTATAGGAATCTCTGAGCAGCTAGCTCTCTTGGCTTGGGTCCCACCAGAAGCAGGCTATGATACAAGGGTTTAAGCACAAGTAGTTGATTTGGGAGGTGATCCCTGGAAACCCTGGCAGGGAAATGAAGAAGAGAGGCAGGGAAAGGAACGTGGCCATGATGCAGGAGTCATCAAGCAAGCCATCTCTGTGGGCAATGGGAGCTTTGTCCAGGGGGCTCTCTGGGAGATGGCATGGGATGAGTGTCTCGGAGTTATCCCACCTGGAAGCAAGGGAGCTGGGGTATTCATACTCCAGCTGTGGCCGGTCTCTGGTCCGGGCCTGCTCTTGCCAGGCTGGGGGAGGTGTCAGTAATCATCAGTTGTCTGGCACTTCCTGTTGTTCCCCGGGCATGAGCAGAAAGACCTCAGGCAGAACTGGCAGTTGAAAATCCAGCCCAGTGCCCTAGCCTGGCAGGGCCTAGGAGAGACAGGCGAGACCTGGCCAGCATCTGCTACGGATGAGGGAGAGAGCTGCCCTTTCTAAGGCTTATTGACCACGAGACTCTTTAGAGATCAGCTCCCAGGAAATGGTCCATGGAAGAGTCCATGCATACATCAACCTAGGAGCTCTCTGAGGGCTAGGCACCTCAATGAGTCTGAGGCAATAATCTCATGATGGCCCAAGACACACGTTTGCTCACCACTTCCCAAAAGCTGAACAGATGAATTCTCACAGACATGAGGCAGATTTGCCTCTAATCTGCTCGCAGTTCATCTTTCAGAACATTCTGCCCATCTCTGAGACCTTGCCCCCTGACCTAGGTTCTGATCTGACCGTTGCAGCATGACCTCGCACCTGTACAGTAAACTCCTGCTACAGGAGGTCTATCTATTCTTACCCCCCGCCCGCCCAGGTCACCACCTCCTTCTGGGTTCCTTAAGTTAGCCAAAAAACAGGGAAACGATCCTAGAGTGCCTCCTCCACTCACTCCTCTCCTTTCACTGGTCAGCCGGACCTGCAGCCTTGTTTTTGAAAATAAGTAACAATACTAATCCCAAGAGAGGCAATAGCAGTATGGTTGAGAGCTTAGGTGCCTAAATTGTACCTCCACCACTCAGTACCCGCATGGCCTTGAGCAGGTTACTCAACCTCCCTGTGCCTCAGGTTTCTATAAAACAGAAGTCATAACAATACTTCCACCATAGAGTTATTACAATTTGTTAGTTGTTATTAGAATGCAATGCGCAGTGCCCAAGGACAGTAAGTACTCAGGAATGATGTCATCAGGAATAAAATTGACAGCAGCAAATGCGTATTGAGCACTATCACGTGCTATGCCAAGCACTTTGTATGCATTAAAACACTGAATCCCAACTACCTACCTATATTATCATTCTCCTTCTATCTGTGTAGAAATGAGGCTCAGAGTAGTCATGCCACTGCTCCAAAGTCACTATGGGGGTAAACAACCAGGAATGCTTGTCTGATGGTGGAATCTCAGGCAGTGCAAAACAAGGTTTGTTGGGACGCCTGGGTGGCTCAGTTGGTTAAGCAACTGCCTTTGGCTCGGGTCGTGATCCCGGCGTCTTGGGATCGGGTCCCGCGTCGGGCTCCTTGCTCTGCGGGGAGCCTGCTCCTCTCTCTGCCTCTGCCTGCCTCTCTGCCTGCTTGTGTTCTCTCTGTTAAATGAATAAATAAAATCTTTAAAAAAAAATTTTTGAAAAAAAAAAAAACAAGGTTTGTTGCTGCTCAAAGACTACTAGGGTTGGCTTCTAGGCAAGGATCTTTCTCTTTCCTCATCCCAGAGAGCTATAGAATACGAATGGTTCTCATTGCGGCCCAAGATAAAAACCTGATCTTCAGAAGTAGAAGCTTTTTACCTATATCCTCTCTGTCGATCAAAGTCAGTCCCATGCCATGAGGTCTCTTTCTCCCAGGAAGTCCTCCATGATCCTTCCCATACCCAACCACAAGGAGGTCTCCCTCTCCCTAGGTAGAATACTACCCACATGTGACATCCCTTTGGCATGTTGACCTCCTGTTATCTTCGTGTAAGTCTCTACAGATTTGATCTTATGAGAAGGTATGGCTGCCCACAGAGGCAGAGGCATTGCCTTAAACCCCAGGCTACAATCCAGAGTCCAAGTGTGTCTGGTACTCAATAAAGAGTCAAGCATCCTAGCACTGAGAGAGATATGAGAAATGATCAAGCACTCCCATATCCTTCCAGTATTTTACAGAGAGGGGTAATAATCTGCTCCAGTCACCTAGCCAGGCAATGGAAGAACCAGATTCAAATCCAGGATTCCTGACTCTCAGGTCACAGCTCTCACTCTGAGGATCCAGAAGACTGTTTCCAGCATGATTCATGATCTTGAATTAATCAGTAATATTTCTAGCAAGGAATTTACATCACCCTGCCTCCCTACTACCATCACCCATCAGAGAGGGGACATTGAGTCCCCCTCTCATCTCCCTGGCCCACTTGATCCTCCTTTCCTTGTGACTTCTCTGCAATTATAGCCCAATGTCTGAAGGTTTACGTTCCACCCACCCCTGAGACACTGGAATGTTAGCCATTAGTCTCCATTCTCTGCACTCTCAAATGAGAGAACCAAGATTAATGAAGCATCTTCTCTCAATCAAGAAGCCATTTCAGGCTGTGCTTTTTAAGCCCAGTGAGTTGTGCAGATGAATTAACACCATTTGACCTTTTTATTTTCCGTGGGAAGATTTGTGGCACTCCCCTCTACCCCCACCCCATATGAAGAGCAAGCATGCTCCCAGCCACTTGTGTTCAGCAGCCTCAAGTGTGGGCCCAGAGGGAGGGTATTGTGTCCCAGCACTGCAGTCGGATTACTCCTTGGAGTGGCTGGGTGAGGGGGAAATAGGTGGATATCATTTCTGGGGGCTCTTCAAACTCAACATACTCATACCTAACAAAACGCAAGAGACCTTTTTCTCTCAACAGGCAGACAGAACCTGGGGAGGGGCCCCAAAAGGCAGCTCTTGGCCAAGCCAAGTCCTTGACATACAGTGGGGGAACCAGAACTGAGTCTGAAGCTAAGCCAGAGCAATATTTGAAAGAACTAACAACAAAGTATAGCAAGCACAAGAACCTATCAGAGCAGACACCTGCCATAAACCACCATAATGCTACCCAGCACATCCCAGGGGCTACTGGCTACAAACAGAGCATTTGCTCTTCCCAAGAAATAGGAAGGGTTGGGGGTTGATCCAGAAAGAGAGAGGGCATGCAGAGAGAGGAAGAGCAAGTAACATGGCAAAGGCTCGAATCCAAGTCATAGAAACAATCAAGGGGCATTAAAAAAATAAAAATCTCTAGTCTTAAATTTTAAGTTAATTATGTTTCTGCAATATAAATCACTCCTTCACAAGCTTTCAGTGGATGTTTCTAAAAACGCAAATGCCTGAGAGAATGGGGTATGTGTGTGTCTCTGTGTGATGTAGCAGGGGAGGGAGTATGGGGAAAGGGCTGAAGTCTATATCTGACGCCCCGCATTTCTGGAAAAGAACAGCACATAAGGGTCCCTAAGTCATCACTAGACTAAACTAATTCAGCAGACGCTCAAGGCAAGAGATGACCATGAGCAACGTAGGCATTTTTAAAACTCTTGGGGTCACATTTGCTTCTAACAAATTCATTCGAGGTTCAAGGAACCTTGGTCCAAGAAAATCTTATTCAGATCTGAACAAGCAGACTAATCCAAAGTGACATCTGAGTTACACATGCAAGATTGAAGTCACCCTCTCTACTACTAGCATCCACCCATACCCCCATTATGTGGCTGAATGCCACCCCAAGTCAGGAAGGCCAAACCCTGGAGTCATCCTTGACCTGTGCCCTCACTGTTGGTGACCAATGCTGTTAGATGCCTTCCCAATATCCATTCCCCACTTCTTCTCAACTAATAGAGCCATAATTTGGTTTGGGGGCAATGTGCCCAGTCCTAGGAAATGGAATGCAATCGGTCTGAGTCAATTGTGGCAATCCTTTCCTCATATTCCCTGCCTCCCTTGCATCTAAGAGTGGCCATGTGAGTCAGGCCTAGCCAACATAGCTTAAGCAGAAGTCTGCTGAGGATGATTCTGAGCATTTAGTTGGCTCTTCTGATACAAGGCACTGATGGGACACTGCCTTCTTCTTCTTCTGGGGAGGATGTTGATGAGATGTCTGGAGTTCTAGTAGCCATCTCGTGATCACAGTGAGAAAGCTAAAAGAGCATCACAAATGTAGGCTCTGACAGTACTCACAACTGAACTCCTGCCTACAACCACCAAGACTCAGAAATATTCTGAGATGGGAAAATGAACTCTATTTAACTTTTAACTCTATAAGTTAAAAGTAATCAAGTGTTCTGTGTCTTGTACCTGAACACATCCTAAGTGGTCCTCTCCCCACCTCACATATCCAAACTGTCACCAAGTTCTACTCCCTCCACCTTCTGAGCATATCCCCCTCCAAGCACCTGGTCTCCACCTCCGCTCAGCCCAAGTCCTTTATGGGGACACCAAAGGAGTCTTCCTAAAACATAGATCAACGTGAAGCCCAGCTTTCATTGCTTTAAGAGAAGTTTAAATTCAAGGTTCTTTACGACATTCCCCCACCTACCTTTAAGCAGGTGATTTGTAACTTGTTAATAAATATTTGTCTCCTTTAAAAAAATAATAATAATAATGGCATTTAGAGCCAGAGCAAGTTAGAGAAGTGCTAGGGACAGATGAACCACCAAAAGGGAAGTATTTGGGGGTTGTGCCTATGGCCTGCCAGGGCCCTGTAAACAACTGTGGACTTCATTCAATATGAAGCCATTGAAGGGTTCTGAGCCTGGAGACGAAGGAATGGAAGGCAGAGGCAGGGAAGGCTGTGAAGACGGCCACCTGTTCCCCAAGACAGCTCCCTGTTCCCACTCATTGTTCCCAGGGCCTCCAGCACGCACGCCACCCTCCCATGGAGACATCAGCGTTTGGGCTGTGTGAGGGCCAGGAGACACTGGACTCACATAAGATCATCCTTCTCCTCATTGTTTCCCTTTTCCAATAAGGAAAAAAAAATGCCTTTGGTCTCCACCCACAGCTGTACCACTCACGACATTCATCCCAGTGTGACAAAGACATGCTGAGGTGGTCTCCACAGAGAGGCCGTGTTGGCCAGGAGTAGAAGGTCAGAACCATCTGGACACCTGCCTGAGCTCACGCCTGGGCAAGCTTGGCACTTCCCAATAGACATGGCAAAGCACCTCTTGGGGAGTGGGTCAGCTCAGAAAACTCCCTGTACGGAAAACAGAGCTTCGAAACCCCATCGGCAAGAGGTAAAACCCATTCCTAAAATAAAGAGAACCCAGCCACTCACTGCATCTCTACAGCTCACCCACAACTGAAACACCCAATCTAAATATCTGTTTTCTTTGGTGCTTCTTTCATAGCTTGTCAATAAATATTTTCAGTTTAAAAAAATGTTTTGACTTCCTTGCAAGAATATGTACTCTCCTTATATCAAAAAACATCTAAAGCTTAATGATCAAATTTTTTAGCGAACAGATAGAAATCCAAAGGGGAAATACACTGTGAAATATGCAGAACAAGCTTCCCCGCTCTCCATGAAAAAAACAGCACAGCAGCACACATGCAACTCCCCAGCTCATTCTCCAGAGCCCCAGAAACCTCCTTGCCCTTGGCAGCCAAGCCGTGGAGAGCCCCCCCAAATCCCCACCATCTGGCATTTTTGTCTGCAAAGCACAGGCCCTTCTACCCTGGGCTGCCTGCCCACTCTGCGGATGGAGGCCAGGCGCTGGCGGGGACTGCCTGGGCTCTGCCTCCCTGCTGGGTACACACACACACACACACACACACACACTCTAACACTAACACTCTCAGCCCTGCTGCTTCCTGGCCCTGCACGGTGCACTCAGGTCAGGCCTGCCACCTCTGTCCTGACCCCACCTTCCCCACATACCAGCCAAGGGGATCCAAATGTCAGAGAGAGGGTGAGGGAGGAAGCAGCTAGACTGGAGGGGTGGGGGGAGCAGGGCCCTGGGTGGTAAGTGGGCAGGTGGTAGAGAGGGCTTCATTTGCTGGACCATCTGTCAGAAGCAAAGGAAAACCCAGGTCCACAGCCCAGGACCCTCGTGCACACACACTCACACTCACTCACATGTGCACATGCCCACACACACACATACATACACAACCACATGCACACACATATAGACATCCACACATGCGCACGTACCCACAGAATCCCACCCACAAAGATACACTCAAACAGGGCTGCCTGGGTGCTCAGTCGTTAGGCATCTGCCTTCAGTTCGGGTCACAATCCCAGAGTCCTGGGAGCGAGTCCCGCATTGGGCTCCCTGCTCGGCGGGAAGCCTGCTTCTCCCTTTCCGACTCCCCCTGCTTGTCTTCCCTCTCTCATTGTCTCTCTCTCTCTTTATCAAATAAATAAAATCTTTAAAAAAAAAAAAAGATACACTCAAACACACATCGTCGTCGACAGGTGCACACATAAATGTACACAAATGGGCACCTGTACACACACACACAAGCATGTGCACAAGTATACATGCCCACCTAAAGAGTCATACACATACTCACACTCACACATACAACCACGCACACAGATAGACACAACCATATGCATGCATATTAAACTAACACCCATATGTAGTCAAACATACATGAACACACTTACACATGATCACACACTCCCACACTCATCCATTCTCTCTCATAGGCACCCGTACACACCATGCAAAAATAAACAAGTGTGCATATACACACATGCCCACAGACACATGATACACATGCATACATGCACACGCATATACACTCCTGCCCATTTTCTCCCACTGCCACGCAGTACAGACACGCCCATATCCGTAGACACTCTCTCACAGGCACACCCCTGCGCACATTCCTATGTGTACGCAAACGCTTGCATACACGTGGACATAAATACACAACTCTGTTGCCCTAGTGAACTCAGGCTGCTTTAATCCAATACCACAGCCTGGGTGGCTTCAACACTAAGCACTCGTTTCTCACGGTGCTGGAGGCTAGGAAGTCCAAGATCAAGGTGCTGGCCGACTGGGTGGCTGGTGAAGACTGTCTTCCTGGCTTGTGAAGAGCCGCCTTCTAGCTACATCCCCACATGGCGGACAGGGAGCACTCCCGGGTCTCTTGGCTTTTTCATAAGGGCTTCATGCCATCATGAGCGCTCCCCTCTCATGACCTCATCTAAACCTCTTTACCTCGCAGAGATGCCGCCTCCAAACACCATCACGCTGGGGCTTGGGCCTTCAATATATGAATTTGAGAAGCTGGGCATACATTCAGTCCACAGCACATATGCACACACGCAAACACACATGCACACCCATACAGTCCCAGGTACGCGCACACCCCTGCATACTTGTGTATGCGATCACACGTGCATATGCTTATACCAACACAAAGACTCATGTATACAGTCAAAACAGACACATTCACACAATCCCCCACCCACACACACACACCCACACTCAGACACACCCATACATGCTCACAAATGCTTACAAATACACAGACATGTCTACTCATGCAAACATATCCATACAATCCCGCACACAGAAATACACTGATGCAGATACATACCTCCTCACGTGCACACATATGTCCACACTACGCATTTACATACAATTACATAAGTGCATACAGGAGCATACCAACAATTACATGCACATACACATAGATGCCCATTCTCTCTCTCTCGCTCGCTCGCTCTCGTACTCAGACACACACAGCCTGCTGGCCACCTTTCCTTCCCAGTAAGAACAATCAGTCACTGCCAATATGCAGAAGGCTCTGGCGGGGTCACATCACCAGATCTGCAGGAGTGAGAACAGCTGCCACCATTCCCCACTATCCCCAACATGAGCCACATTTACCCTCCCCTGCCTTTACTACCTTGGCACCATCTGCTGTCCCCCAGGGGACACCCGGTCCAGTGTTCTCAAGCCTGGCCACAGAGCAGAATCACTCGGGCACTGTCCACCAATACTGACCTTGGGACCTTAATTCGATTGATCTGAAGGTGGGACCTGGGTACTGAGTTGGGATTTTTAAGTTCTACAGCCTCTCTGGCATAAATCCCCATCCTGGCTCCATAACTTCTGAGAACTTAAGCAGAAATTACTTTCTCCATCTCTAAATGGGAGAAACAATAATGCCTATTTATAGGTTGTTCTATGGATTAAATCAGATAATCTATCCAAATCACAGAGTGCATAAATGTTAGCTATTGCTACTATTACTAGTTTTAAACTACCACAGTATATGCCTGGAAAATGTTGAGTCCAAAATTAAAAAAAAAAAAAAAAAAAAAAAACTGAAAGTAACCCCTGAAATCTGTATGACCCAGAAACCATCTGGTCAACCTCCTTCTGACCCCTTTCCCCTTCAGGACCAACAGTGCATTGGTACTTCCACTCCCTGGAAGCCAGCCTGACGGACTGAGCATCACCTTCTCCCTGCTTGCTGTCTTCTTCTGCTCTTAGTTTCTTCAGTACAGTAATGACAAAGACATCTTCCTACACGTGCCGAAGGCTGCACAATCTAGGGCAGGTTCCCGCCATCCAGTTGCGCCATCCCTCTGACATGTCAGCGATATCCAGTCCCCACTTTTGTGATGAGAAAGCAGAGCCACAGAGAGCTTAGCAATGTGTCACAAGTCATATAGTCATCAAGCAGCAGATGTGTCTGGTTCCACGTCCAGAGTTTTCTCCACTGACATCCTGCCAGGCTGTTACTCTTCCACCTCCATTCTCCGTGCCCCCTTCATACTCTGTACTCCTCTCCCTCCACTCAGAGGTCCTGCACAGCCAGGGTGGCCTGCCACTCTCGTCAGGAGAACAAGGGGTGTCACAGACTTGATGGGTAAGCATTTAACAACATAGTGAGAAGTAGTTGATTATAGTCCCATTCCAGAAGTTTAAAATGGAGGGAAGAAGAGAAGACAACCAATACAGGTCAATGGACCTCTGATTACACCACTTCACTAAAAGCAGGACCCAGGGATACCTGGGTGGCTCAGTCAGTTAAGTAGCTGCCTTTGGCTCAGGAATGATCCCAGGGTCCTGGGATCGAGCTCCACATCAGGCTCCCTGCTCAGCAGAGAGCCTGCTTCTCCCTCTCTCTCTGCCTGCCACTCTGCCTACTTGTGCTCTTTCTCTCTCTCAAATAAATAAAATATTTTAAAAATAAAATAAAATAAAATAAAAGTAGGACCTAGACAAGAAGGAAGAAGGGGACAAGACCAGTATTTCTGACTACCTCCTAGGCCTGAGGCACTGTAAAGACACAACTTGATATTGCAGGGAAGATAGAAGAAAATGCGGGTTCAGAGCACCAAGTTGGCTTGAGTTCCAGCTGCACCATGTCCTAGTTATGTGATCGTACTGTCATAGCTTCTTTAAAGGGTACAGTGGGGTCTAATGAGGTCATACCTGGAATATATGACCATCTGGCGCTGGAATACCGGAAGAACTTAATAATCCTCGGCTATTTCAATCTTAGTAACTATTATCCATATTTCAAAGTTTTATTAAGGAATCATAGTCCAAGTGAGGACTCCAGATTATTTCAAAATATATTCTATATTGAGTGAACTAACATGGTGTCCACCGGCCGTTGTTAGGCATGAACTCCCACTGTTACCTCACTCTGTTCCCCACAGATGACCATGAAGGTGGCACAACCCCTCTTCCCAAGGACTTTAGAGTCTCCTAGAGAACAAAGAAAAGTTTAGGGGGGCACCCAGATGGCTCAGTCGGTTAAGCGTCTGCCTTCAGCTCAGGTCCTGGTCCCAGAGTCCTGGGATGGAGCCCCTCATCGGGCTCCCTGCGCAGCAGGAAGCCTGCTTCTCCCTCTCCCACTCCCCCTGCTTGTGTTCTCTCTCTTGCTGTCTCTCGCTGTCACATAAATAAGTAAAAATATTTATTTTAAAAAAAGTTTAGGAAGAAACACTGTATAAGGAACTAGATGAAAAATGAATAAAATGATCCATGCCCACATGGAAATAAGGAAAATGAGATTCAGAGAAGCAAAATAATTTGCCCAAGGCCATGCAGCTGATAAAGGGCAAGGCAGGGCCTGCAACTCAGGCGTGTCCAGATGCCAAATCTCAAATCTAATGCTCTTTCCACCAAACATAAGAGCTCTGGGGACTCGATTTTTAGAGCAAATAGAAACTCTGGCCGACTGAGTGGCGGGTTCTGATAGAAAGAGTGGTCTAAACCCCTGAGTGACTCAAATTTGAAAACAAGAAGTCTTAGAGAATGACTAACAAGGATCGAATGGGAAGTTTTGAAACTCCCATCCATAAACACAGCAAAATACATAAGTCATCCAGGAGTGACCCTCACAGGATAACATGGCATTTCCAGAGAGGCCTCCAAGAGCTGAACAAACGAACACACTGTATTTCTACATTTGAAGAGGGCCTACTGAGAAAATGTTTATTTTTCCAACTTAGCGCATGACTTTAACTGATTCTAATCAAAATCCTAAGGGAATTTTCTTTAGAAATTGTAAATAGGACTCTAAGTTTCATCTGGAAGAATGAACAGATAGAGTCGGGCAAGAAAATATTGAGAAAAGAAACACAGGGATGGCTAGGTATACTGGATACAAAAACTTAGTCGTGCGTGTACAAAGTTCAGCGTGGGTATTGGTGCAACAACACACAGGTCAACGCAACAAAATATGCAGCCAGAAACATGCTGGCAAATGCAAGAACCTAATATCAAATCAAGGATGCTTCACAAACTGGTGAGACCAGGATGGATTGTTTAATAAGCAGAGTTGAAAAAATTGGATACCTGGGAAGAAAAAAATCCTACTAGAGCCTCACCTCACAGCGTTATATCTTAAAAAAAAAAAAAAAAAAACTAGAAGAAAAGTAGTTGAGTATCTATCTGGCATCTCTCTAAATACAAACATAAACATTAGGATGAACTACAATGGAAAACATCAAGATTCAACTATGTACAAATTTGAAACTTCTGGAAGTCAAAAATCAATATATGACAATGGTTGAAGCTGGGCAATGGGTATGGGGGTGGTGGGTTTAAATTATGCTATCTTCTCTGCTTTTGTGTATGCTTAAAAATGTCCAGATAAATAAAAATATTTTTGTTAATATTTTTTTTTAAAAGTCAGGGATGCCTGGGTGGCTCAGTGGGTTAAGCGGCTGCCTTCGGCTCAGGTCATTATGCTGGGGTCCTGGGATGGAGCCCCACATTGGGCTCCCTGCTCAGTGAGGAGCCTGCTTCTCCCTCTGCCTGCCTCTCCCCTTATTCATGCTCTCTCTCTCTCTCTGACAAAAGAATAAATAAAAATCTTTAAAAAAAGTTCATGGCTATAAAGAAGATGTGGCATATATATGTTTATATTTATATATAATGGAATATATATATATATATATATATATATATATATAGTATACTTATATAATAGAATATTATGTAGCTGTAAAAAAAAGAAAAAAGAATGAGACCTTGCCATTTGCAACAACATGGATGGACCTAGAGGGTATTATGTAAAGTGACATTAAGTCAGACAGAGAAAGGCAAATACCATATGATTTCACTTACATGTTGAACATAAAAAACAAAACAAATGAACAAACACAAAAAAGCAGAAACAGATCCATAAATACAGAGAACAGATGATTGACAGAGGGGAGGTGTGTAGGGGGATGGGCAAAATGGGTGAAGGGAGTGGTAGGTGCAGGTTTCCAGTTATGGAATGAGTAAGTCACAGGGATGAAAGGCACAACACAGGGAATATAGTCGATGACAGTGTAATCCCATTGTGCGGTGGCAGGTGGTGGCCGTACTTCTGGGAGCATAGCAGAATGTACAAGGTTGTCAGATCACTAGCTGGCACACCAGAAACTAATGCAATGTTGTGTGCCGGCTATATAAAATTATAAAATTCAATTATAAAAAGCCCATGGTTACAAAGTATTTAAAAGTTTAAAAATTTAACATAAATTTAAAAAGCAAACAATCACCAATGTAACATATGAACCATTATTATCTTTAAGGTGTAAAGAGTCCCTCCAATGGCTAATATTCACTAAAGCATCAGTAGATAAGAAGTGACCAATAGTGGATTACCCCTTCATACCCAATCCCCTTTCCTGCTCCCTCATGGCCTTTGATTTCCATTGAGAAACTCACAAGTTTCTGGGGAGGCTGACTCCACCCCCCACCCTAAGGAGATCATGCGACTTGGCTATTCCAATCAGGGCATCTCATTCCCCAGCCATTGTGATTGACTGAGGAAGAGGCACGTGGTCAAGCCAGACCCAAGAGAATCAATCTCGGAGTTTCTGAGATCAGGGACAAGGAAGTTCATTCTTTCCACATGGACCTCAGTAAAGCTCTAGGAGCTTCTGGGAGAAAGCGGGTACCTGCAGGAAGCACCACCACCAACCCTAGAATAAAGCCAACACTAGGAAGCAGAGCCAAGAAGTCAGTAGAGACATAGAGAGGGCTCCATGACTGGGTTTTTTTTTTTTGTTTGTTTGTTTTCTGTTTTTTAATTCAGGACCAAATTTCATGTAAAGCTGAACCTACTCTTGTTTAAATGTACTGAACAAAAATTCCCATTTTTTTTTTCTGGGTTTCTGTTACTTGCAAACAAAAGCAATCAAACAAAATTGAGCTAACTAAGCCTGAATGTGTAGAGATCTCGAGCATGCCCCCAAGTAGAATGCAGAGAACAGATTTTTCATGTGGCCCCTAGGTGGTCAGAGAGGTTCAGGGAGGGCCAGTGTGGGCAGGCTTCCCCTCCCTCAGAAGTTGAATAGGATCTCACCCGTGTTCTGAGTGCTGCTCTGACTCATCTCCAGACTCCCCACAGCCGCCTTCTCTCTCATCTCCAGTCTGCCTCTGAGGGAGCAGACTCGAAGACCACTTGGGCCCCTGGAATCCCCATGGCACGGCATATTCCCTCGGTACCATGACTTGTCTGCCCAAGAAGATAGTGAGACAGACACCTGGGGGCAAGTGCTCTTGGATTGTTTTGGTAGAGAACCACTCTCCAATCTGAGGGTCCTTTCTCCTGGTCTAAGACTGGAAAGCAGATCGGGGAATCTTCCAGCAGATGCAGCCTCACTGGGGGTGGTCAAGAGTGGAGGCTAACTTCACCAGCCATCTGAGTATGGCATCTTCAACTTGACCAGGCCAAAATGGGACCTTCTCCATACACCCAGACAGGACCAAATTCTCAGTGACAGACCATTAAATTGGAACACCAGTTGAACAAACCCAAAAGCCAATGCATTCATCCACAGTGGTAGCCTTCGCTGTGTAGATCTGGAATGCCCATGCCCATATGCACGGATCCCTCCAGGTATCTCAGTCCCTGAAGTGGCCTAAAAGCATGATATTGGGGCCAATGAGGACTCAGATCCTCCCCCCAGGCATGGGGGTGCCTGGTGATCTGAGCTGCCCCTGCTCACTGCCTCTCCCTTCTCTTCCAGGCCCCTGAACTCGGCTCCAGAATGTATTTTGCCAAATTTGCCTCTAGGAATCCTATTTTTTTTTGTTTTTTGTTTTATAAGATTTTTATTTATTTATTTTACAGAGAGAGAGAGCACAAATAGGCAGAGAGGCAGGCAGAGAGAAAGGGGGAAACAGGCTCCCCGCTGAGCAGAGAGCCTGATGCGGGGCTCGATCCCAGGACCCTAAGACCACGACCAGCAGAGACTTTAACCCACTGAGCCACCCAGACGCCCCTCTAGGAATCCTGTTTTTCTAAGACAACTCTTTTTCATAATTACTTTTGTCTATTTTTAAGTTATTTCCTTTCCTAGCTGTTATTTTTACATTCTAACTATATTTTGAGTATATTTGATAGAGAATAGAAAGGATAAATGCAACAAATATGTTAAAATATATATATTAAAATGACCATCCCTTAACTCACCATCCAACTAAGAGCTAGAACATCACCAGTAACTTGTATCCACCTCTCCCATCCACATCCTTCCCCTGCCAAATAGCCACATCTTGAATTTTTGTGTTTATCATTCCTTTATGGTTCTTTGCACTGTCTGCATGTGTAAATGAATTATATAGTTGGAGTTATACTCTGCCTAGTGTTCTATAGACTTGCATATTTCACTTAATATTATGTTTTTAAGGCACATTCATGTTGTTCCAAATAGCTGAGGTTTGTCCGTTTTAATTGCTGTGTCTTATTCTTCTGTGCGAAGGTGTATCCTGTTGTCTATGTTCCTCCGCCTGTCTACAGACATTGACATTGTCAGAGTTGTTGAGGGCTTTGTGCCATACTAAACGTGCTACTATAAACATTTCTGCACACGTCTCCGTACGTGCAGTGCTTACATGCAAGAGGCTCTCTGGGGTCTACACCTGGGAGGCGGATGGCTGGGTCAGTGGAGATTCAAATGTTCAATTTCACAAGAAAATGTCAGTGTTCCCACAGCCTCTATTAATGTGGTTGCCAGTATTACTGTACCCCATTTTTCATTCACTCCCCAACCTGTAAGAGGATTGATAATAAATCTCTACTCCTGCCTGTGGCACGCAGTGTCTTGCTGTGGATGGAACGTACCTCTCTGCCATGTGACTTGCACAGACCACAGAACGTGACAAGAAGTGACGAGTACCTTGTCTAAGCAGATACTTTAAGAGCCAGCACAAGGTTGTGCCTTTGTTCTTCTTCCCCCTCTGCTGTGCAATTATCATGTCCTAGATGGAGGCTGTTCCACCACGCTGGATCCTTGGATAAAGATACGTGGAGCAGAACTGTAGCCACCCTGAGTGACAAAAATTATGAGAGAGAAATAAACCATTGTTATAAGCCATTGAATTCGGGGGCTGTTTGTTACTGCATCATAATACAGCAAAACTTGCCTGATACAAGATAGTCAGCAAATATTTACTGAGCATCTCCTACATACTGAGCACAGTGTTGGGTTCTATGAAAGCAGTGATGGCCAAGACAAACAAGGTCATGGCTTCCTGGGGTTCACACTCTATACAAGCAGCAAGTCCCAAAGGCCCTCAAGATTTTCACAAATAACTCCCAGGAGCAAACTCATCAGTTAAGACTCCTTCTGTCAGAAGCGATGCACTTGGTAAAGAAACATGGAAATTTGTGGATTCTCATAAACAGAAAGTCCAGGCATTAAGCTTGAAGCAGGGATGGACCCAGGAGCAAAGAATATCATTGGGGCCCATGCTCGCACTCTCTTTCTCTCTCATTCTTTCTTTCTGCTGTTTTCTTCTGTGTTCATCCCCATTCCCAGACACAAGTCTATCCAGGCTACACCTCCCTAGCTCTAAGACCGCCAATTCAAACAAAGTCCTGGGCCTGCCTCCCAGGGCCAGATTGGCCCACAAGCCCAGCCCTGAACCAATCAATGTCCAGGGAGATGGGATATACTGATTGGCCCAGACCTCAGTCACATGCCACCCCTGGAGCTGGTGAGGTCACCCGACCCAAACTCCGTGGGCCAAGAAGAGAACAGGTGGTGGATACCTTCAGGAAAAATCACGGCACTCTTACCAGAAGGGAAAACAGATTCTAGACAGGCAAACCAGCAACTGCCTTCACCAATGAGACACTGAAGCTGGCTCCGGCTGGCTCATAAAGATGATAGTACACGTCCCTTCCGAACTCTACATTCAGTGAATCACGCTGGCAGTATGAAATCAGCCATTGTGGGGGTGTTTACACTAAAGGAATAGGCAGGCACTGCACATCGGGGCTTTAAGTTCCCCAGAGGGCCAGTTGTTCTGTATTTACCAGCATACCACTGCCCCTAACTCTGTTGCAACAGAGTTGTGTGTGCAAGTGTGCGTGCATGCGCATGCTTGAAAGTTTAAATTTGCTTTCTCTGCATCAGAAATCACAAATGCAGGCATTGGCTATAAACTCCAATATAATTTGGTGAGCTGTACCTCTTCACTTAGGCTATTAAATCATTTCCCCTCCAAAGGTACACATGTTGCGGCATAAGGAGCAAACTGTTGACAGATGGTGGAGAAACTTCACAGGCCCATAATTGAGACTTATTTTCATACATTTGTGCCAGTTTGAAATCTAATTGCCAATAAAACAATACTGTGATACTGCCACATCTAATACCTCTGCCACTCTCCAAAGTTATACTTGAATCCACTAGTAAATTCTAATCTCCCAGAGAAAAATATTTCCCCCTCTCCATCGGAAAAGCAGAGCTATAAATCCACATACAGTGGTTCATTTTCAAATGCGAACCTCCTTTCCCCAGTCCCCAAAGAGCCCTCACTCGGCTAATGTTAGTGCCTGCCTGAGAGCAGTAGATATTCTTTGTTTACTTGACAGAAGCACAGATGTGGCTTAGTGAATCTGGGATGAGGTCTTTCACAGAGAAATGCCTGGATGGGCGAGTTTACCCTCCCTCTTTGGAGTGACCGGGTACCACGTCTGGAGATATTTTGCCCCGATCATAAAAAAAGGTGACCAGAGGCCCATCATTGTGCACTGAGCAAGGCAAGGTGAAGGAACCCAGAAACTGACCCCCCTTGCTTTTCTGTTTTCACTCTCCTGATGAAAAGGTTTGAGGATAGATCGATCCAGATCAATTGAGACTGTAAATAAAAAATGGGCTTTCAGTGAGATGAAGGAGAGCAGGAGCTGGGTTCATTTGTGTCTACTGAAAAACACAACCTGTCACCTCAAACCACAAGCCTGCTAGTAGTAGTCACGGCCATCGTTCACAAGTCAGAGCCTTGCCCAGTTCACAAAGAAATCATTATTGCGGGCTGAGTCTGTGCCTGGTCTGTGCCAGGTCTGTGCCAAGCCCAGAGATGGTGCAGTGAATATAGCAAATATGGCCCTTGCCTCCATGGTCTTCTCATGAGCCCTGGAAGGGGGGGTTATTATCTTCCCTATCATACAGACAGTAAGCTGGGGCTCAGAGTGGTCAAATAATTCTTCCTCCAAGATGCACGGTGAGTAGGAGAAGAGAGAGTTGGTAGACACAGATCATCTGACTTACCTCCCGGTCCAGTTCTATTGTTACAAGGATTCACTGACAGGGCCACCTGAGTGCCTCCTTTGGTTAAGCATCCGACTCTTGCTTTCAGCTCAGGTCATGATCTCAGGGTAATGAGATCAAGATCTGCATTGGGCTCTGTGCTCAGTGCAGAGTCTACTTGAGATTCTCTCCCTCTGCCCCTCTACCCCCTGCTCTCTCTCTCTAAAATAAATAAAGAAATTTTTAGAAAAAAAAAAGGATTCAGGGAAATAGTTAGATATGGAAGATTTAAAAAGTTGGGTTTCCTGGGGCTCCTGGGTGGCTCAGTGAGTTGGGCCTCTGCCTTCAGCTCGGGTCGTGGTTGCAGGGTCCTGGGATCGAGCCCCGCATCGGGCTCTCTGTTCAGCGGAGAGCCTGCTTCCTCCTCTCTCTCTGCCTGCCTCTCTGCCTACTTGTGATCTCTCTCTCTGTGTGTCAAGTAAATAAATAAAATCTTTAAAAAAAAAAAAAGTTGGGTTTCCTTTCTCCCACCCCAGCCCCACCTCCACCTGTGGTCCTCACTCTTCCACTTGGGACTACATCTCCCTCATTTTCCACACACAGGCCTTTAAACATGTGAAGGTCATTATACAGCTTCCTGGAGGCTTCCCTTTTCCATGCAAAATAATTCTCGGTTGCTTCAGACATTCCCCAAACCATGGCCCAACATCTAACCACTGCTTCTCAAACTGTAGTGAGCACAGAAATCATCCAGAGAGGGCGCCTGGGTGGCTCAGTTGGTTGGGCGACTGCCTTCGGCTCAGGTCATGATCCCAGAGTTCCGGGATCGAGTCCCATATCGGACTCCCGGCTCTGCGGGAAGTCTGCTTCTCTCTCTGACCTTCTCTCATTCTCAGTCTCTCTCTCTAATAAATAAATAAAAAATCTTTAAAAAAAAAGAAAAAAGAAATCATCCAGAGAATTTGAAATGCAAACTTCAGCTCAGGAGGTCTGGATGGGGCCTGAGACTTGCATCTCTAACCAGGTCCCCTGAGGAGTAAGGATGCTGCCAATACACAGACCATACTTAGAGTAGTAATCTTAGGGCACAGACTTGCTCTGTCCGATATCAGTAACCACTGGCCACATGTGGCTAGAGCATTTGAGGCTTTGCTAGTGCAAGTGAGGAGCTCTGTTTTTATTCAGTTAATTGTAACTATTTAAAATATAAATTTAAAAAACTAAAACATTATAATTAAATTTAATTAAAATTAAAGTATTAAATATTTTCACATTAAACACAATTTATTGTTTTGGTAGGACTCTATTTTATTTTAACCATTGAAATTTAGCATGTGACTTGAGATGGGCTGGAAGTGTGAAATACATACTGGATTTCAAAGACTCAACACTCAAGGGGAAAAGTTTGCAATATCTCATTAATAATTTATTTATAGGATTAATATTGAAATGAACATGTTTTCAATATTTTGGGTCACCTAAAATCTATTATTGGCTACTAGAAATGTTTTAATTTTTGGCAGATGATAGGTAGATAGAGTGAGTGAGCTCACATTATATTTCTATTAAACCGCCGTGGTCTAGATCATTCACCAGCCTGAACACCTTCTGTTTGTCTGAACTCCAGCTTATCAACATCCTACTGACCCACGGTCTGGACGCTGTACTTAAACTGATGCATCCTGAAGTTATTGGGTTGTTTTGCATGAGTTCGAGGGGCAAACACATCACAGTGGCCCCAATGTCTTTTTGTCAACTGACAGGCATCAACTCTCCTCTAATGCTACCATTATTCAGAGAGTAGAGTTTGCCCTAGTCAATTTCTCCTGTTTGTTTCAGCCCATTTTTCCTGCCAGTCAGGGTCTCCCCTGCAGCTCGAGTCATCATTCAACATCTCTCTCTCTCAACTTCATAGCTTCCTCCTGTTTGATAAGCTTGCCCTCGTGTCTTCAATGGGGGCAGCAATTAAATTGTTGAAGGGGACAGGCCACATCTAGAATAGAAAATAGTAAGGAGCAACTGACATGTTGTCTACAATCAGGAACTGTTTAAAACAGAGTCTGATAAGTCTTTCTGTTGGAATGACCTACATATATTTTTTTCAAATGGTGTTATAGGAGAACATTTAATGACATGGAACATTGTCTTTAACGTATTTAAGTGCTAAATGCACGTAACATAACAGTATATAAAGAATACTATTGTCAAGTATATATTTACATAAGTGGAAAAAGGACTGGTATACAAATATATCAAAATGGTAAACATAGTTATCCCTTGATGATGGAACTGAAATCCCTTTCATTTTCCTTGCAGAATGTTCTGCTTGCAGTGTCTTGTTTAATACTTACTTGTTTAATATTTGGGGTCATTGGCATTTTATTTTTTTAAATATGGAATGCTTCGCAAATTTGCACGTCATCCCTGTGCAGGGGCCATGCTAATCTTCTCTGGGTCGTTCCAATTTGAGTAAATGTGTTGCCAAAGCGAGCACAGGATCATTGGCATTTTACAAGAGATGGAAACCGAGGCTCAGAGAGGTTACCCAATCTGTCCTGGGCCCCTCTGGGGAAGCACAGAACCATGCAGGGCTCTAGTCTCCCGCAGGCAAAGCCCCCGGCTCTTCCCCCAGACTCGCTGCTGCCCTCCTAGGGGGTGGGGCCCGGAGGGTCCCGTAAGTACAGGAAATCCAGATTTCAGCAAAACGCCTAATTACAGCCTATCTTCCTAGTTGTGCTGTAAATCCACCCCCTTGCCTAGTCAAGGACACAGCTCCAGCTCTCCTTCCTCTCTCTCCCACAAAATCATATTCTTCCTCTCTATGGGATTACCCCTGTCGGCATACAAAGAAGCTCTTTAAAGAAAAAAACGTAGCCTTCCCTAACACCATTTTTCCCTCCAGAGACCATCCCACTTCTCTCCTTCCTTTTACAACAAAAATCCCTGAAAAATGAACACACAGAGGAGTATTCAATAAAGGGTACCAATTATTAGGTGCCCCATCAAACATGGCAACGAGGTGATGGAGTGGCCAGCTTTGCTCAGAGCCCATGTATCAATGCACAGAGCACTCTGCCATTTTAAATCTCACCTCTATGGCAAGTAAAACCTGGAGTGGCAGAAGCAGCTTCAAGCCCATGGCTCCTGGTTCCCAGAGGAAATCTACACAAAGAATACAATGAGACCCTCGGGAACCAAGCCCCAGTACATACCCAATCTCTTTAAGAACAACAGGAACAGAACTAGTCAGAAAACAGAAAAGTAGGCAAAGATATAAGAGAAAACAATCTTCCAAAATAAAGACCCAATATTGCAGATCAAAGGGTAATTTGTCCTCTCAGATTAATTCAATAAGAAGTCAATATTCCAATGGGCAGAGAAATCGAGTCAGCTACATGGGGACAGACAGGCTGCCTCCATGCTCCTCTTTGCAACAATCAATGTTAAGAGACAGAAAAACAACTCTCACAGAAATCAAGGGGTGGGGGCACACAGAACGTGAACCAAAATTTTTATTAACCCAGCAGACGTGTCATTGTGTATAAAAACAACAGAGAAGTTCTCAGAAAGGTAGTACCCATCAAGCCCTTCCTAGTGATAAAATCTAACCCATAAATGAATCCAAAAGAGGTAAAAAGAAGAACTTGTGAGTACAAGGACTGTGCTGTACAAGACTTGGCAGAAAAAAAACTGATTGCAGTTAACTACAGAGCAAAATCTAGGGAATGTGACAAACTGAGGTCACAAGAGAACTTAATCTAGTATAAGCCGTGACAATGCCAACATCATAACACAACAAAAAGCAGAAGGCACAGGGAGAGGAGGGAAAGATGGAGGAAATCCCAGCATCCAGAATCCCTGCTGGGTGATGGGAGGAGTCAGTCCTTTCACTTTGGCTGAGCTCTGTTGGTAGTTTCCCAAATATGGTGCCATCAACTCCTCAGGCTCTCCTGGCCCCAAAGTCCTCCAGATTCAGCTTTCCCACAGTCAGTTAAATGACTTATCTACACTTTTCTCGAGAAGCCAATTTCCCCAAATCCAACTCAGTGACCACGTTCTCATTAAAATGCTAGACCTAAACAAGCTGGCTAAAAGAACTTCAAGCATCCTAAGAGATGGGGGGGCGGGGGGGCGGGGGATGTCTCCTCCCAATGCTAGTCTTATCCCACCTGAGATCTTGTCCTCCCCACAACTCTGGGAGCCCCCCCATAAAAGCCCCACCATTCCGCTCAATAGACTGCTTTGCCAGTTCTACACTCCTCAACATCCCCCCTCCCCACCTTCCCTTATGCCTCTGGCTCCATGTTGAGGAGAAGGGGACCATTCCTCAGTGCCCACAGCCACCTGGAGACCACTGTCCCCCTGCAAACATTCTGGAAAGTCTCTTCTGTCACTCCTCAACCTCAGCATCATCCTCTTCTACCATGTTTCTCAAAATGTGGTCCACAGACACTAATCCCACAAAAAGCTCCATTGAATAAGGCCACCATAGTCCCATATATTTGGGAATCACAGGTCCTATACCTCTTATCTGAGAATCACCAGGTACAAAAGTGTGTTAAAAGTGAGAAAAATCTCGTAGTATAGATACTGGAATTTCCCGGACTTCCTCCTCCACAGAACTCTTGTCACAAAAACCCCTATTAACATTTGCTTGAATTGGCAATCAGTGGAACACACTTTGGGAAACTGTTCTACCACACTCAGTGACACTCTCTCACTCACCTACTAGCCTCACCACCTGGCACAGGTTCTCTTCCTGCTTGCCTGCCTTCTCCACAGTCCTTCTCCACTTTGTCCATTCCGCTAGTATAGTGGAAATTTCTGCTTGCCCAGTATCCTTTATCCTTCCTCTAATAAAAACACCTCACCTTTTTTTGGTACCATCCTACCCTCAGACCATGTGATTCAGCTCTAAAGGTTAAGTGAGACTCAGGCCAGGCCAGGGACTGCACTGAGTTCCCCTGGCCATAGTAGCCAGTGGGCTGGGAACAGCAGTCAGGCCAGTAAGAACCAGCTCCAAAGCCCTTTGCTGGAGCTTTCAGGAAAAAGGTGCTGTGTCTTCTGCTAGCATTGCCCAGCTAATAGGAGGTAAGCACAGAGAAGCTGGTGGTCATCTTCCAGATAGCCTGCCTGAGAAGTAAACCAACACAGAAGAAAGTGAAGTCTCAAGATATTCCAGAGAATAAAATGGATCCACCAATGCCTGGTTTCTTATACTTTTCACTTGTTAAGAGTCAATAAATCCTTCCTTTTCCTTAATCTAGTTATATTGCGTTTCTGTTACCTGCAACCAACTCAATCATCATAATAGCTAATATTTATTTAATATTTATTATGTTCCAGATACTGTTGTAAATGCTTGACATAGATTTTCTTATTTAATCCTAACAAATATTAAGAAATAGGCATTAATACCACTGTGTTTACTACAGGTGAAGAAATCAAGACACAAAGAAGTTAAGTAATTTGCCAAAGTCCACACAACCAGTTAACGGCAGACCCAGGATTCGGATCCGGGCAGTTGCCCCTGAGCCCGCCTTCTTAAAAACCCTCTGCCTCCATCATTAAGGATTCTACCCAGTGAGGCAGACTCAACCCAAACACCGCACCCAATCCTTTCCCTAATCAGTGGCTGATTAATTCAGGAAAAGTTGGAATCAAGTAATCCCAGGCAAAGCTGAATTCCCTCACTGGTCCTCTGAAAACCCTTTCAACCCACTTCTTGTCAACTCCCAACCAAATTCCCCGCCTCAGTTGTTCTAAATTTTCTTACTTAACAGAGGCCCTCCGACATGGTTTTCTTCAACAGCAACCTTCTCAAACTCAAAATATGTCTTCAGTTATCCTTCATTTGTCCTCCAACACAACTCCTCAAGTGAGGCCTGGCCTCACTCCTCCCTTCCCGTGCTAATCTGGATGGGGGTCCTTGTCCCTCTACTGTCCCCTTCCCTGGGATCTCACTCCCTCAGTTTAATTATCCCAAATGGAAAAATGACTTACTACACGGTGAGATACAATGAGATAGGTACAATGAGACATTCTAATTATATGATTCTATCATTATTATATGATGCTATCAACATGAGGAAATAATATGCAGTGTAAAAAGCAGACAACAGAGTTGTGCATGAAGTAGACTCTAATATGTAGAGATAAACAGGTAAAGAATAAAGACTGACAGAAAACCCACAAAAACACTAATAATGGTGTCTTTTCTCAGCAAAACAATGGGTGATGGTTTGTTTTTGTCTTTCTGCTCTTCATTTTTCCAATTTTCAACTTATATTACTTTCAAGTGAAAAAATATTTCAAATATATAAAGAGAGAGACTATAAACAATCTAGTTAATCAAAATTCCTTTCAATTACTATTCTTTATTTCCTAAGCCCCCAAAATTTTCGAGAAAAGACATTTGTACTGATGCTTCCACCTTCCTCACTCCTAAGGCCCCCGCTTACTTCTCCCCTTTGTTTTCCGGCTTTTCTTCACACCATTCTCCTAAAAAGCCCTCCCCCAACCCTGGGACATTGCCAGGTTAACTGCCACATTTCTGAAGCTCTGTATCAGATAATACTGCTGATCACCACTCACTGTGTCAATGGATTTTTTTTTTTTTTTTTTTTTTGAGTAGCGACACTAATATAACGAAGCCCATGAACCCGGCCCCCAGTGTTCACCATTACTGACTTATACAAACCCAGCTCAAATCATCTTAACTGGTTCATGGGATGAGGAATACAGAGTGCCATAGCTTCAGAGGCATGGCTGTTTCTAGAAAATCAAACAATGTCTCCTGGACCACGAAGTGGGTAAGGGGGGAGAGACGAGAACTCTAGCTGCATCATCCACTGAAGCAAGATGATGGCCCATATTCCCCTTACTCAAAATAATCACACCTGATGTTTTGGTATATTTGTTTCATCTCTTGCCCATATGCACATTTTACCCTGCTCACATGCAGATTTTCAACCCAGCCAAGTATTGCATCCTGTAAGGTGGCGGTACAGACAGATTTTCATCAGCTCCATCCCAAGAAGTAGCCAGTGCACCCATACATCACCATACATCTATGGTCCTTGCAGGAAGATGTCTAGGAGGGTGTTCAGTGCCTCCCTCAGCTCCCTGCAGCTGCCATTCTGCAATGGCAGGGCTGTCCACAAGAACTTTCTGCAATGACTTGAGCTGTACAATATGGTAGCCATAAGCCACATATGGCTATGAGCCCTTACAATGTAATTCGTGTGACTGAGTAACCACACTGTTAATTTTATTTAGTTTTAAATAATTTGAAATTTCTAACAGCTTTATTGACCTACCATAACATTCAACCTTTTAAAGTATACAATCAGTGGGTTTTAGAATATTCACATAGTTCTATAATTATCACCACTATCGAATTATATTTTTTAATGTAATCGTATTTGTTTTAAGTAAGCTCTATACCCAACGTGGGGCTGGAACTCATGACCCCGAGATGAAGAGTCACTTGCTCTACCAATTCAGTCAGCCAGCTGCCCCACCACTATCTAATATTAAAACATTTTCATCACCGCCCCAAAAGAAACCTTTTACCTATTATCAGTGATTCCCCTTTCTCTCCTCCACCTAGCTCTTGATAACCACTACTACTTTCTGTCTCTATGGATTTGTCTATCTGGAATTTAATATAAATGACATCATACGATTTGTGATCTTTAGTAATGGACTTCTTCCATTTAGCATAATGTTTTCAAGATTCACCCATGTGTTAGCATACATCTGTACTTCATTCCTCTTAACTGTCGAATAACATGCCATTGTATAGATGAACACTTTTGTTCAATGATGGACATTTGAGATGCTTCCATCTTTTGGCTATTACCAATAATTCTGCCACGATGAACTTTCAAGAGGCTGTACTCTTGGACATATGCCTAAGAGCAGAATTTCTTGGTCATATGGTAACTCGATGTGTAATATTTTTAAGGAAGTACACAACTGTTTTCCAAAGCAGCTGTGCCATTTTACAATCCCACCAAAACGTATGAAGATTCCAATTTCTCCAGATCCTTGCAGACACTTGTTATTGTCTGTCTTTTTTATTACATCATTCTAATGGGTGTGAAGTGGTGTCTTATGGTTTTAATTTGCTTTTCCTTAAGAATGAATGATCTTTTCAGGTGCTTACTGGAGATTTGTATATCTTCTTTGGAGAAGTGTCTATGCATATCTTTCATCCATTTTTAAACTAGGTTATTTATCTTTTTATTACTGAGTTATAATAGTTCTTTCTCTATCCTGGACACAAGTCCTTTATCAGATCTATGATTTTAAATATTCCCTCCCATTCTGTGGGTTCTTTTCATTTACTTATTGATGCTCTTGGAAGCACAAACCTGTTTTATTTTTTATTATGGCCAATATTTCTGTTGCTTGTGTTTTAGCATCCTACCCAAGTAACTATTACCTAACCTAATATCACAAATATTTAATTCTGTTTTCTTCTAAGAGTTGTATAGCTTTAACTCTTAACTTTTGTAAATGTTACCAGGTAGGGGTCTAACTACTCTTCCGCATGTGGATTTTCCGTTTCCCAGAACCATTTGTTGAGAAGAATATTCTTCCCCCAATTGAATTATTTTGGCACCTTTGTCAAAAATCAATTGACTGTAAATGTGAGGGTTTATTTCTGGACTCTCAATTCTATTCCATTGATCTGTATGTCTATGCTAGTACCACACATTCTTGATTACTGTAAGTCTATAGTACATTTTAAAACCAGGAATTGTGAGTCCTGTAACTTTGTCCTTCTTTTTCAAGATCTTTTTTGTCTATGCTAGGTTCCTGGCGTTTGTACCTGAATTTTAAAATCAATTTGTCAATTGGTGGGGAGGGGAAGCCAACTGGGATTTTTGACAGGGATTATGTGGACGTTGTGGGTCAATTTGGGAGGTACTGCCATTTTAACAATTCTAACAACCTTGAACATGGGAAGTCAGTCCATTTATTTGGGTCTTATTTAATTTCTTCCTATAACATCTTGAAATTTTAGTTGTACAAGCCTTACATTTCCTTGGTTAAATTTATCCCTAAATATTTTGTTCATTTTTACTCTATTACAAATGGAATTGCTTTCTCAATTTCATTTTCAGATTGTTGACTGCTAGTGTACAGAAATTCAACTGACTTTTGTATTTTGATCTTATAGCCTGCAGTCTTGCTAAGGCAAGAGATCCTTTCTTGCTTTTTCCCACTTTGGATGACCACAGGCACTCCGTGGCTTATGGTTGCACCACTCCAATTTCTGCCTCCATCTTCACATGGCCTTCTTCCCTTGTCTCTGTGTCTTTTCTGTCTTTTAGGAGGACATTGGACTTGGGGTCCACTTGGATAATCCAGGATGATCTCATCTCTAGATCCTTAACTTAATTAATCTGCAAAAGAACTTTTTCCATATAAGGTAACATTCACACGTTCTGGAATATGGACATATTGGAGAGAGCGATCTTCAACCCCCTACATTTTTTTTTTAAGATTGATTGATTGATTGATTGATTGGGGGTGGGGACAGAATGCACAAGTAGGAGGGGCAGAGGGACAGGGAGATAGAAACCTAAGCAGACTCTACGCCCAGCACAGAGCCCAATGCAGGGCTCAATCCCAGGACCCCAAAACCATGACCTGAGCCAAAACCAAGAGTGAGACACCCAACCAACTGCACTACCCAAGTGTACCTCAACCCTCTACATCTTCTATGCCTAGTTTGAGTGATTTTAATTTATAAAAGTGTACTGGATTTTGTCAAGTGCTTTTTCTATGTCTACTGAGCTGATCATGTGGTTTTGTCTTTTCATTCCATAGATAAAATACACTGGTTTTTTCAGATATTTAACCAACCTTGCATTCCTAGAATAAATCCCACTTGATTATATATATGATCTTTTGTATGTATAGCTGGATTTAATTTACTAGAATTGTATTGAAGATTTTTGCATCTGTATTTATAAGGGATACTGGTATATAGTTTTATTTTGATGTGGTATCTTTGCCTGGTTTTTGTATCCACATATTATGATATCTGGCTTTATAAAATATGTCAGGAGTGTTCCCTCCTCTCTTGCTATTTGAAAGAGATTGTGATAGGTATTAATTTTTCTTTAAATATTTGGTAGAATTCACTAGTAATGCTATCTGGGACTATCATTTTCTCTGTGGAAAGTTTAATTACTAATTCAATCTTTTTACTTGAAAGTTTAATTACAAATTTTCTATTCCTCTTCAGTCAGTATTGGCAGTTTCTGTGTTTCTAGGAATTTGTCCATTTCATCTAGGTCAACAAATTTGTTGATGTACAGCTGTTCAAAATGCAGTTATAATCTGGTTTATTTCTGAAAAATCCATCATGATCTTATTCTTCTATAATCTATTTATTTCTGTAAGATCAGCGGCGACATCCCTTTGTCATTTTTCACCATAGGCACTTGATTCTTCGCCCTTTTGCTCAGTTAGTCTAGCTAAAAGTTTGTCAATTTTGTTGATCTTTTTGAAGATCCAACTTTTTGTTTCATTGACTTTTTCTATTTTCTATTCTGTCTATTAAGCTTACTGAGATTTGTTTCATTATCTAGTAAATATTCTAAACTGCAGAATGTTTCATATGTACTTGAGAGGAACATGTATTTTGCTTTTATTGGATGGATTGTTCTGTAGATAGTTCCCTGCTGATTTCTGCCTCATTCTATCTGTTATTGAAAGTGGGGTACTGGAGTCTCCAACTGTTACTTTTGAATTGTCTGTCTCTCCCTTCATTTCAGTCACCTTTTTGCTTCATGTATTTGAGGTTCTATTGTTAGGGGCATATATTTTTATACTTATTATACCTTCCTACCCTTCTATCATTATTAAATGTCCTTCTTTGTGCCCTGTAATTTCCATCTTAAAGTCTCTTTTGTGTGATAATAGTATAGCTAATCCAGCCATCATTTGGTTACTGTTTGTATATCTTTTTCCATCCTTTACTCTCAACCTATGTGGTTATCTTTCAATCTAAAGTGTGTCTCTTTTAACTCAGCCCACCAGTTTGTTTTAAAGCAAATACCAAACATGAGATCATTTCACAATACCATTACCACACCTAAAAACACTCATGAAGCCTCTTAATACCATCAAATTCCCAATCAGCATTCAGCATTTATTTTTAATTTCCATTACATGGGTTCCTAGACACGGTGTCTTCCTGGTCTCCTGCTATATCTCAGAGCACTCTCCTTTCTCAGGTACTACTCTAGCCTAAACCTCCCAAACCTGTCTCTTTTCCCCAGAGACTCTGTTCTCAGCTCTCCGATCTGTCCTCACATTCCCTCAGGCATCTCCTTCTCTCCTAGGCTACCAACAACCAGCTCAACACAGGAGACAGCCCAGACTTGCTCTTGGCCAGGAGTTTCACACTTCTAACTGCCTGATGGAACATCTGTATGGCAGCCTGCACCCTCCAAACCTCACATTTTCCCAATTTTAATGCCTCATCTGGCCCCCAAATTTGCTCCCCTTACAACTACTCCATGCTGGTAATTCACCCTCATCCTCCCAAAAAGCTACACTCAAAACTCCTGTCACGTTGGTCACTCACCTACCACCTCCACATGCGACCATCCTGCCAATTCCACCACTACCTGCAACTGCCAAAGCCTCTCTGGTAGGTCCTTGGGGTTTCAGATCTCATAATCCATCCATCCTACAAGAAATTCCTATCATCAGACTAATGCTTGGCTTGCCTCATCAGCAGCATATCCTCAATGAAAACTTACTTTCACCAACACTTAGGTTTGTGCAGGTTTTGGCATATCCTATTTGAGTCACAAAATGCACAAAAGGAAGTGATGGCCCAGAGAAGTTAATTTGGTTACCCAAGGACACATAGCCATCAACTGGGGGAGTTGAAACCTCAACCAGGTCTACTCATCTCCAGGTTGTCCCATCTAGCCTAGCAGTGTAAAGTACTTCACCAGCCTTCTAGAGGAAACAAGACTAAGCCATAGTCCCTGCCTTCCAGGGGTTTAGGAGTTCGATGGGAACCAAGACACAAACAGGAGAAAAGTATATTTTGTTAAAAGGATTAAAGCTCAGCAAGATAGCAACAAAAAAGGCAGAGAAGAATTCCCCAGGTGCCTGAGGGTGCCATTCGCTACAACATAATTATCAATGATGGGCCTGGAGGCTATGTTCAAGAGCTGTTCCAATCAGCCATGGAGAAGCAGGACTGGGGGGCCAGCCTATAAGGGTGTGGCCTGGATAGGGCAAGAGGGGGAGGAGTCTGAGGCAACAGTAAGAAAGTTTAGGGGAGTGTGGTGTATTCATACTGGGGAGGCTTGTGCTGCCAGGATGAACCCTTTGTACTTAACTTAGCAATGGTTGTGTTTCCATTTCTTTAGAAAGTTCACAGGGTAGAAGTTCATAAAAAGGATTGTTGCAGGGGCCCCATAGTGGCTCAGTCAGTTAAGCATCTGCCTTCAGCTCAGGTCATGATCCCAGGGTCCTGGGATAGAGCCCCCTATGGGGAAATCCCTGCTCAGCAGGGAGACTGCTTCTCCCTCTCCCTCTTCCTGCCGCTCCCCCTGCTTGTGCTCTCTCTCTGTCAAATAAATAAAATTTTTTAAAAATCATTTTAAAAAATAAGGGTTGGAAGATAAAGTCAGGGAAATTCTCTATATTGCAAATCAAATAGGTACAAAAATAGTTGAATTAGAAAATACAGTGATTAATCTATGGGCTCCAACATTTGAAAAACAGGAGTTCAGAAAAGAGAAAAGAGGAAATCCTCCACAGAGATGTCATCTGGTAGGGAAGCACAGGAATTCCGGGCAGAGGAAAGAGCGTGTGACGGCCAGAGAGAGCATGAGCTATTTAGGGAACCACAAGCAGTTCTGTGTGACAGAAGGACAGGGTTCCTGAGAGGAAGGGCAAGGAGATAAGATCTCAGAGGTATCCCCCAGAAAGGCCTTAAATACCTCACAGAGGTGTTTGGTCTTTAACAAGTAGGCTTTTGAGGAATTTTTAAGCAAAAAGGTAAGATGAACAGGTTTGCACTAAGAACAGATTGTTCTACAATCCAAAATATGGAAAATACGCTGTTCTGGTCAATTGATATGTAACAAATCACCCCTAACTTAGTAGTTTAAAACAACAATGGTCTTCTTTTTGCTCATGAATCTATAATTTAGATAGGTTTCAGTGGGGACAGCTGTCTCTGCTCCATGTAGCACCAGCTGGGGAGGCTCAAACACTGGGAACGATTCAATGGCTTGCAGGCTGGAATCACAAAATGGCTTCCGCAGCTCCTACCTCACACCCCTTTGGGAAAAGTGACTGAACGGCCTTCCCTAGGTTCCCGGCAAATGTCTCATTGAGTCTCAGGGCATCTGATTTATCTGATTGGGACACACGGGTACATCCGGGAACCAATCACTGTGGCTCAGGCAATGCAGTACACTGATTGGCCCAGCTTTGGTCACATGATCTCCCAACGAACTTGAGCTAGGGAGGAGGCCCGCCCTAGCATAGACTGAAAGTGGCGAAGGGGAACCTCTCCAAATGATAAGCTGCGGTGAAGAGGGGTGGAAGCTGGAAAGGCAAACATCAGGTATGCATGCTTCTCCAGCTCCTTGTTCCTCCCCTCCCTCTCTGCCTGTTCTTCCATGGAAGGAAGCTCACTATGTCTTGCTGGGTGGAAGGAATGCTAATTCTCCTAACTGGAGAGCTCTGTACTCAGAAGGGCCATTTACACTCCGCTCAATACGACTGATGAAGCATAAACTAATTAATTCTTAGAGTGAGAGCATCCCTATCAGGTTTTTCCCAAATAGTAATGAATCATTATCAGCTAAAACCTTAACATCTGCTTACCCAATCAATCCACTGCTAGTCACATGCTATTAATGGCATTTGCAGCATTGCCCCAGTGCCAGGCAGCCTGCATCCCCAGCCCCCAGAGTCTCATTAGGCTGTGTAGCCAAAGGACCTGAGGCCGGCAAGGGGATGAGGATTTTACTCTGGGCACTGGGGTACAGCTTCTTGGGGGATGGCTGTGGATGCAGTGAAAGAATGAGCTACTCCCAACTCTTAGAAAATCTCAGAACCGAAAGGATCTTTGAGTCAAAGGATCCTTCAGTCTTTTCTTACACACCTCTGGTGGCACTGAGCTCATAACCTCACAAGGCAGCATATTACATTGTTCTGCACGTCTGACTTGCATTTCGTAGTCTGTGCCCAATTATAGATTAGTTAATTATATCCAAATTTGAGGCAGCTTGAATGAATATGTCAAATGCTGAAAAAGAAAATGAACAACAAAGGGACAAAAAGGCAGGAAAAAACAAAGCAAGGGCTAAGATGAGCATGCAGAAAAGCAAACCATCCCATTTTATAGAGCCACAAAATTGACATTAGACTTCCTTGTGGCCAAAAGGAAGAGGGAACCATGTGAAAGGAATTCACATCAGTAAGACATAGATAAATGACAGAAAGATATAGACCTCAAAAAAAAAAAAAAAAGTTAAAACAACTTGTTACAGAAGTCTGTTTTTCCTGAAAGTGTTTGCTCATATTTAACCAAAATCTAATTTCTCTTCAATTTCTACACATCAGTTCAACTCAACAGACACTTAAGAAATCCCAAGGACTGCCTCATTCTAGAGACTTCCAGCGTGTGCTGGTGATGGACAAGACATTGGACCACGTGTTCTGTAGAGTTCATCTTCCCCACCTTACCCATGTGCCCTTAAGCAAGTCGTGAACCTCAGTCTCCTCATTACAAAGGAAACAAAGAGCCCTGGAATACCTACCTGTTTTACAGGACAGGGAGATGTAAATGGTACATGAGCCCCCCACCCCCACCCCTTGGATTTAGCCCCACTCCACCCTTCCAGTTGTATCGTTAACCACCCCCTTTCACAAACCTCTGCTCAAGGTCAGTCTAATTGCCTGGTGTATCCCCAGTTTCCAGCTTTTCAGTCTTACTTTGCTCAAGCTGGGCGGTTCACCTGGAATGCCTTTCTCCCTACTCTTAACACCCACCGCAATCTCTAATTCCTGCCCATCCTTCACATCCCAGCTCATGTGCCAGCTCCTATAGGAACTCTGCTGGGAGTCCTGCAGCTTCCCATTATATTTATCCACTGGCTTGTATCTAGCTAGTAGCTGTACCTCCCTCAAGACCAGGGTCTCCATTCAGAAACTCCTTCCTGTTCTTTCTCAGGAAATTTAAATATTCTTCCAAATCTCAACTCCTGAGAAAAAGCAACCAAGAAAACCAAGAAGAGTGTCATATTCTCCTGTGAGAATCAAAGCCTAGCAGTATAGAGGCATTACTGGTTTGAAGGAATCTGCCAATGTCAAGTCAAAGCAAGAGCAGGAAAGGCTGACAAGCAGAGTTGAAGGTTAAGGTTGACATGAATCAGTCGTGCTCAAGGCTGTTGTGTTATCAGTATGTGCTTGATGCCCTTTTCGCTGCTAATGGTGAGTTATTCTTGCAAATAAAATAAATATTAATGAGTTTATATGCATAGTATATTTTACATAAATCCTATGAGTGGTGTTCCAAGAAATAACAAGTTTTGGAAGACAAGGAATTCCTTAGTGCTGTTAACCTTGCTAGGAGATCTCAATGTGACATTATTCAGACACTACCCAATTATGTTCACTGGCACTTTCCTGTGTTTTAATACACACTCTAGGCTATAGTTCTACTCTACTAACTTAATATTTCTTATTTCTTTATCAGAAAGTTTAGTTATATATAAAAATCCATAAAGAGAATGAAGAACATTGGAAGTCTTAAGAATAACTTAGGATTTTGCGAAGTCCCTAAAAGTCTCATCATTTGGTCCCTATATCCCAAAGATTCACATCATTACATTTAGATGCTTCTCCCTTCTCCTCTGCATTACAGTTATTTAGTCATCGTCAGCTCCTCTAACGGGCTGCCAGGTTGGATGGTAAGATTCACTCCTGGTCAGTGTTCGTCCTCCCTCTACCTCCTGCACTGCTCAGCATGGCCCGCACACACAGGAAACTAAGACAGCTTCTCAGAATACAAAGAGTGGGGGCTTTGGGGGTTTGAATGTCGGCTCTGTCACCTTCTCATTGTCTGGACTTAATATGTGGCTTACATGTTCTAAACTTCAGCTTTCTCGTCTGAAAAAATGAGGGTAATAATAATGGCCACCTCAAAGGGTTACAGTAGGAATCCAATGAGATAATGTATGTGGAACACACCCAGTGCATATTTTACATTTCTTTCCAACAAACATTCAGAGCTCAGAGAATGCATGACTGGGTGGATGGATGGCTAGCCCAGTGACAAAAACAGCAAGTCCTTCCCATACCACATTCCCCACTCCTACCCCCAAGTCCTTCCCCCACCACCAGAGGGAGAGTCTAAACTGAAAGAATTTAATGAGAGCCAGTGACATTCCCTGGGTTGCAGAGAAAGCAGCCCTCAAAAGCTAGAGAGCTTTTTGTGATGCCACAGGCCCCAGGAGGGACAAAAATAAGTCCCCTGTTCCTCAGCAAAACTGAAGAGATCTGCTGTATCTCATATGGCAGGACCACAAACCAGCTAACAGAGGCAATGTTGGTTTTTAAATTCTGTACAGGTTTAGACTGTGCTTTGGAAGGAAAGAAGGAAGGAAGGAAAGAAAGAAGTGAGGGAGAAAGGGAGAAAAAAGAAGAAAAGAAAAAAGGAGAGAATTAAACAGTGGGCTCACTTAATAGTTCTTCACCTCATGAGGAGACCCGCAGCCCCACAGCTTTCACTCGTGGGAAGAGAAAGTAAATTGATGACCTGTGTCATGTCTTTTCTTCACTGGCATGGAACTCATACTCAGCTACATACACGTCTGCAAGGCTGGCCAAGTCAGACATTGGATTAGTCAGGACTCCTTCAGGTACAAGTGACAGGAATCCAGCGCAAAATGGCTTCAGCAAAAATGAGTAAATTTATTGTCTCCAATAATATCCACAGAAGACCTGGCTTCAGTCAAAATGGAATATAGGAGCTCAGATCTTTTCTTTAGAGCTCTCTCTCCCTATCCCTCTCTCTCTCTCGCTCCCTATCTCTGTCTCTCTCTGTTTCTTCCCCATCTTTCAGCTCTTCTCCCCTCTGTTTTGAATTCACTTGCAGAGAGACCATCTCCCCATGATGTCTCTTGCATGACTCACCTCCCACCAGCTTATCAAACACTAAAAAGAGAATGTCTATACTAGCCACTGAAAAATGAAATTTTTAAAAATACCTTTATAACAGTATTGCGAAATATAAAATACTTGGTCATGAACATAATAAAAGACTTCTACACTGAGAACAAAATATTGCTGAGAGGAATGAAAGAATAACTAAAAAAAAAAAAAAAAAAAAGGAAAGATATACCATACTCATGGTTTGGAAGATTCAATATGGATAAGATGTCAACTTTCTCCAAACTGAGCTACAGATTCATTGAAGTTCCAGTAAAATCCCAGCGTGTTGTGTTGAACAACTGGAAGGGTAATTCTAAAATTTATACGAAAATTCAAAGAACCTAACTAAAAAAAACAGTCTTGAAAAAGAATAAAATTAGGGGCGCCTGGGTGGCTCAGTGGGTTGAAGCCTCTGCCTTCAGCTCAGGTCATGATCTCAGGGTCCTGGGATTGGGCCCCACATTGGACTCTGCTCAGCAGGGAGCCTGCTTTCCCCTCTCTCTCTGCCTACTTGTGGTCTCTCTCTCTCTCTGTCAAATAAATAAATAAAATCTTAAAAAAAAAAATTTAAAACACTTATACTGCCTTACCCCAAGGCAATATATCAAGGTACTGTCATGTTAGATTAAGTATAGGCAAATAGATAAGTGAAACAAAATGAAAAATCCAAAATGAAAAGTTCTAGAACAGGAAAAGTAATCTATAATGATAAAAGTCAGAATAATGATTGCATTTACTGTGTGTACTAGGAAGAGAGTGGTATTGACTGGAAAGAGACAAGAAGAGACTTTCTGGGATTGACTGGAAAAGGGCCTGAGAGAACTTCTGAGGGTGATGGGAATGATCTATACCTTTATCTGGGTGCTAATTACACAAACATGTGTACATTCGTCATAACTCTTCACACGAAACACTAAAGATCAGTGCGCTTCCTTCTATATAAATTATATCTCATTGTTAAAAATTTCAAAAGGAGCTTCTCTGTTATAAGTTTTTGGGGTTTTTCTAAGATTTTATATATTTAAGAGAGCAAGAAAGAGGACAAGCAGGGGGAGAGGGAGAAGCAGGCTCCCTGATGAGCAGGGAGTCCTATCTTGATCCCAGGCCTCTGGGATCATGACCTGAAAAGAAGACAGACACTTAACAGACTAAGCCACCCAGGCACCCCTGTTATAAGTTTTTTTTTTAAGATTTATTTATTTACTTGAGAGAGAGAGCAGGGGGAGGGGCAGAGGGAGACAGCCAACCAGACTCCTTGGTGAGCATGGGGCCCAATGCAGGGCTCAATCTCATGATCCTGAGATCATGACCTGAGCTGAAATCATGAAATGGATGCTTAACCCTCTAAGCCACCAGGCACTCCTCTGTTATAAGTTCTCAGAGTTATCTCTCATTGCTCAAATGTGGTCCATGTCCATCCCTGAACCAATCACTGGCCAGGAGAACGGAATGGTGTGGTTGTCCAGGCCTTGGTTATCTGTCTATCCCTGGAGTTTAGGCATGGAGTCAGTACTCTTGAACCACATGACTCGTGGTGCCGTATTTCCCCAAAGTAAAAGTCAGGATGTTCATCCCTTCACATTCACAAAGCTGTGAGAACAAAAGATGAATGGAGAGGGCACTCAGGACATTGTGTTCTACCTTTCCTCTCTAACTGCCATCTCAGGTTGAAGAGATAAATTAGAAAGGTTGAGGGTACAGCCAAAGTCATCCAAAGAAGTAAAGGCCCACTCACTTCCCACATCTACTAGCAAGAGTTTTTCTCTAAGAAAAACCACTCAAAATCTTTCCAATATGGCAGAGGGTGATGGCACAGCAGCAACTATAGGAAGTGGCCAGAGGACTAAGTCCCGCAGAATCCCTGACCCTCCACCAAAGAAGCGATCAAAGGAGGGCACACAAACGTACTGAGAGGGCAGAGGCCTACCATCAAGAGAAAGAGGCCATCGTGGACAAGAACTTTTTTGTAACCTGAGGACAAATGGCCAAAACCACAGACTCCACCAGCACATCACCCAGAAGGCCAGAAGAGATCAGTCACACTTTAGTGCCCACCAGTCCAGGGAGCAGACCATACTAGCTCCTGGATATGGAAGACACCATGCAAATCCAAGGCCCATCCCTCTGTTCCCTGGAGAATGCAGTAAAGCCCACAAATACCCAGGTGCCATCTTGGAGAGACGAAGAGAAAGAAGTGAAAACTCTGAAAAACCAGACATTTACTTAAGGAGTTATTCATTAATCCCAAAGGGACTATCTAAGCCAGCTCTGAGAGGAAAATAGAAATGAAGAATGGGAACATTTTCACTGAAAGGTGATTGAACAGGCTAGTGGAGCCTGTCAACCGACATGTGAGGTTTCCCTGTTCCCCTGTAGGAAAGGGGCTCCTCAAGACGGCCATACACAGACGCTGAAGGGGCTACATTTTGAAGCATGTTAAAGTGAGGATATCTACAGGTTCCCACACACAGAGCTCATTTAATTTCAATGTCATCAAAGCAAAATTATGTGCCCAGGGTCACAGGTCTGAGACCTGAAAGAAGTCTGTCATGTGCCAAAGCCACAATCTTTCCTCTGCCTTATGTACCCTCCATACCTCAGTGCCTTCTGTTCCCTGTCCTGCTGGGTCTGAAACCCCCCTCCCCCAACCCTGACCATGCTTTGTCTTGAGGGATGTTTCTGCCTAAACTAGGCCTTTCCTGTTTCCCACCTGCTGGGGGTGAGGGGGGAGTGGCAGAAAGCCCCAGAAACCCCACACTCCAAGCTTCCTGTTCTTCTTCCAAAGGCACACTAGACCTCACTGCAAATGCTGTCCCATGGCCTGAGGAAACAAAGCCAAACTCCTCAACCTGACATTCCCAACAACTCCCCACCTGGCTCCAAAACTTTTGGAGCTTTTCCTCCTGTCTCTACTGTTCTCACACACTGTCTGTGTCAGACCTGCCTCCTCTTAGCCCCGAGCTCTCGTCTGTGCACCTTTACTTGTCACCCTTCCTGTTTCCATTATATCCTCTTAACGCGGAGGCCTTCCTCAAGTCTGTCCCACCAGACTGTGGCCTCCTCCAAAACTCATTTCACTGGGAAATTGCTGCTGGGTGGAAAGAGCTTTGAAAATCAGGCAGAACTGGATTCAAATCGTGCCTGTTACTTGTTTGACATTCAGCACATCATCTCTTTATGACTCAGTTTGGCTCATCCACAAAACTGGAATGGAATGGCTTACCTTACAAAGTTGCCCTGAGAGTTAAATTGAGATAATGTGTGCCAAGTATGTGGCAGGGCCTGGCACATGGTAGGTGTCCCAGAAACATCCATTTTCTCTGGCTACATCCTAAGGATCTTTCTAATTTTACCCTCCTTCCCACAAAGGGCTAACTCACAGTGTAAGTGAGTCTCTCTTTGTCCACTCCAGAAGTAGTACTCCACTTGCATCAGAGAAGTGTGAACAGTGTAGCAAGTATGGCTTTTAAAAGTGTACTTGAGGGCCCCTGGGTGGCGCAGTTGGTTGAGCGACTGCCTTCAGCTCAGGTCATGGTCCCGGAGTCCCGGGATCGAGTCCCACATCGGGCTCCCAGCTCCATGGGGAGTCCGCTTCTCACTCTGACCTGCTCTCTCTCACTCTCTCTCTTTCCTAATAAATAAATAAATAAAATCTTTAAAAAAAAAGTGTACTTGGAGTCGGACAAATCTGAGTTTGAGTTTTGGCTAGCTGCTGAAGCTGTGTGCCACCAGGCACACTACGTATCCTCTTTGAGCCTCAGTTTTTGTGATATATAAAATGAAGGCAACAGGGACTGACTCAAAGGATCATTTTGAGGATTAAATGCATGCATAGTTGGACTCAGTAGAGTCTAAAACAGCCACATGTAAAAAAACAGCTTTCCAAGTACTGCCTTCATTCATGCCCTGATGAATCTCACATTCCTGTTTTGTAATGACATCACAGGAAGACCCCTCAGTCTCCTTTCATTTTCAGTATCTAAGTGGAAATGCCAGGCTGGTTTAAAATCTCAGTCTTCAGGTCACCTGGGTGGCTCAGTCAGTTAAGTGTTTGCCTTCAGCTCAGGTCATGATCTCAGGGTCCCGGGATCGAGCCCCATGTTGGGCTCCCTGCTCAGCAGGGAGTCTGCCTCTCCCTCTGCCTCTGCCCCCCACTCATGCTTGTTCTTTCTCTCTCTCTGTCAAATAAATAAATAAAATCTTAAAAAAAAAACAAAACCTCAATCGCCTATCTCATTTAGCAATCACGCCCTTCCCGTACTAGCCAAGCAAGACCTGAGAGTCTTGCCATGAGGAAAGGCATATGCTCTGCTCTTCCATCCTCCTCCCCTTTCCTCTCCTGGGACCCTTTCTCCTTAGGAGCTTTTGGGCATGGAAAGGATAAAAAAGAAAAGGGGACTTGTAGACATTAATGCTGATTAATAAATACCCCCAGCTCAAACCCCAGCACATGGTTGGATTACCCTTTCCTTTCTCTTTGAAATTAGGTGGAGCCATGTGGCTTGCTTTAGCAAATGGCACGTGAGGACAGACCCCACTATGATGAGTAAAGACAGACATGGGAATGAACAGGGAATATATCTCCATTGTCATAAAGCTCTAAAACTTGGGGGCTGTGTTACTTAGCATAATCTAGTCTGTCTAAATGATGTAGGTGGCTAATGGCTCTTCCATGGCATTCTTCAATCCCCATGTGGTAGAACCCAAACTGATTTGGAATACGTGAATGAGCTCTTCAGGAGGCCCTATCGGAAGGCAAACTCTCCATTACATATCCCCAAGGGCTGACTTCCTCTGCTTCCCCTCAACTACCACCCTTGGTGGTCTACCTGAAAGCCTCCGGCTGCTAAGCTGCCTTCCCCTGTATCCAGGGTCTTAGCAGAATGGCTTAAGTCTGGCTGTGTTCCAAAAGCTCCAGTCAACTCAAGAGCAACTCAGGCAGTTTTATTTTGCCAAAACACTGTGCTCTCTCCAACCCAGTGTCTCTTTGTATTTGTTTCCTATTGCTGCCATAATAAATTACCACGAACAGTGGCTTAACACAACACAGATGGATTATCTTACATTTCTGTAGGTCAGACATCTAGCACAGATCTAATGGGCTAAAATCAAGGTATCAGCAGGGCTGTGTTCCTTTCTAGAGGCTTTAGAAGAGAATCTGTTTCCTTACTATCCCCAGCATCTAGAGGCCACCTGCATTGCTTGGATCACGGCCCCTTCCTCCATATTCAAAGCCAGGAATGGCAAACCAAGCCCCTTTCACACCTCTCATTTTTCCTGCCTCTTCTTCCATCATCCTAGTCATCCCATCTCTCTCTGATGGCAGCCCAGAAAGGCTCTCCAACTCCAAGAACTCAAGTGATTAGATTAGGCCCAACTGGATAATCTAGAATAATCTCCCTATCTCAAGGTCTTTACTTAACCTTCGTCACAACTACAAAGTCCCTTTCACCATATAAGGTAATTCACAGGTTGCTGGTATTAGGACATAGACATCTTGGGACAAGGTGGGGGGCATTTTTCTGCCTACCATACTCTCTGATGATCTTTTCCTCCTGTTCAAATAGGCACAGGGAACAGATCAGCAATTCCCCTACTAAGGAGAAGCTAAGCCAAGAACTAAAATGTCCATCTTCCTTTATAAAGCCAGCACCCTCCCATCTCTGTGAGTGATTCTCTTAGACTCTCTTACATGGAGTGGGGACAAATAGCCTCCAGCCTCCCATATGAGAAATGGGAGGGAGAAAACCACATTACCACCCTCCTAGTACTCCCTACTCCCATTAGAAAAATTACTTGAGGGGCCCCTGGGTGGCGCAGTTGGTTGAGCGACTGCCTTCGTCTCAGGTCATGATCCCGGAGTCCCGGGATCGAGTCCCACATCAGGCTCCCAGTTCCATGGGGAGTCCGCTTCTCACTCTGACCTGCTCTCTCTCACTCTCTCTCTTTCCTAATAAATAAATAAATAAAATCTTTAAAAAAAAAAAAAGAAAAATTACTTGAATATTTAAATTTTCTTTGAAATAATTTAAGTATTTCTATTTCCAATAGAAATACAATGCTTACATTGTATGTAACTTCAAATTTCCTACTATTCACATCAAAATAAGCCAAAAGAGAGGTGCCTGGCTGGCTCAGTTGGAAGAGTGGGCAACTCTTGATCTTGGGGTTGTGAGTTTGAGCCCCACAGTAGGTACAGAGATTACTTAAATAAAACTTTTCAAAATGAACCAAAATAAACAGATGAAATTAATTTTAATATTCTATTTCACTTTGGTCAATATATCCAAAATATTACAACATGTAATCATATAAAAAGTTATTGAGATACTTTGTATCCTCTTATTGTGCTAAGTCTTTGCAATCCAGTGTGTATTTTACACTTACTCAGTCCGGACTAGCTGCATTCCAAGTGTTTATTTTATTTTATTTTTAAGATTTTATTTATTTATTTGACAGAAAGAGACAGCAAGGGAGGGAACACAAGCAGGGGGATTGGGAGAGAAAGAAGCAGGGAGTGGGAGAGGGAGAAGCAGGCTTCCTGTGGAGCAGGGAGTCCAATGTGGGGCTCCATCCCAGGACCCTAAGATCATGACCTGAGCCAAAGGCAGACGCTTAACAACTGAGACACCCAGGCACCCCTGCCACATTCCAAGTGTTTAATAGCCATCTGGGTCTAGTGGCTACCATACTGAACAGTGCCACATCTGGACTTTCATCTGTCTAGGCTGACACAGTGTAAGGCCAGGGTCTGGGCTGCAATAACGGATGGAGGTAGAAGAGCCCATGCAGTAGCTTCTGGGGAGAGTCTATGACTCTCTGCGCTTTTGGTGTTCTTTATAACACAGGTGTTTTCTGCCTCTTATCCTTATATTTACTCGGCCCATTCCCAAGCAATAAGCAAGTCTCATTCACCATGCTCTTAAATACTGAAATGATTAGTACATAGTTTGTATTCATAAATGTTACTATTATCCTACATAATGCTGAGTACAGGGACAGACACACAGTACGTACCCCAAAAGAAGCTGTTGAAAGGATCAGCTTTTATTCATTCCCCAAGTATTATTTCCCATCTTCCATGAAGTCAAGCCAATACCAGGCCCAGAACCAGGCACAAAGTGGACTCAACACACCCCTCAACAGAGCCCAGTCCTGAGCACTGACCACAGCAGATACTCAGTAAGAGTATGCTTTCACTCTACAAAGAAGTTAAAAGAGAGGGTTACAGTCTGGAAACAGAAGCTAGACTTCCTTCCTCAAAGTATGAAGCCACAGCCAGTTGAGGAACTTGGCAAGTGGATGATGATATGGAATGTCAAAGCTAAAATAAGGAGGTCTGAAAGGTCGTCTCATCAGTCCCTTTGTTGTACAGACAAGGAAGCTTAGGCCTGGAAATGGAAAGGGACTTGCAAAGCTAGGAGAGCAAACCAAGTCTCCTACCACGGAACCTAGGGCTCAGTTCTGGACTGAAAAGACTGAAATGCTCCCCATAACTTTTAGTGAAGACAAAAAATAATATTCTGATTTGGGGGATAAAGGGGTGATGAGAAGCTGGTCTGAAAGTTACATTGACTCTGCCTCCAATTTCCCATTGGGTCTTGAGAAAGCCCGTTCCCTCTGGGGTTCTCATCCAGAAAGCAAGGAACAAAATCCAAGCAAATGACATGCTGCTGAACTTCTACCAAGATTTCATAAAATCACAAGGACCACCCAACACAAGACCCATTTTTCAGATGGGAAAACTAAGGCCCAGAGATGGGAAAAGCCTTGTGTAAGATCCACTAAATAGTGGCAGATCTTCACTTAGGGCTCTTTCTTCTATGCCGGAAGCATCTCCCCCGATGAGAGCACTCGCCCCCCTCCATCCTACCTCTTTACTCCCGACTTCCATAGCAGGGGCAACCACCACTCCTTTGAAAGGCAGAAGAGGAGAAAGAGACATCTGGAGGAAAGGGCAGCAGTCAACTTAACTTTTCTAAGCAAGACTCTGACTCTTGGGGAAAAAAAGAGAGTTCAAGAGCCAGGCTGAGGAGAAAGCTGACAGCCAAAAATCAGACCTAGAGAAAAATGCAAATGAAACGCAGCCAAGGAGAAATGCAGAGACCTGAGGCTGGTTCCACCAAGCGTGCATGCGCATGTGCGCGCGCACACACACGCACACACACACACACACACTCAGCCTCGCATCCCGAGTCATTCAATTCCCCAGTGTGTTCTAAACCTAGATGATCAGATAATAAGAGGTTGAGTGGTATGCATAACATCAAGTTGATTAAATTTGTTTACTGATAATTCTTTCAGGTTCCCATGAATATCGTGTAATTTCCTTGCTGTATTTCAAACAGATTTGGGCTAATGCATTATTGACAGCACCCTTGCAGACCATCTCGACAATGTCATTCAGGATAATTATTTCACAACAGATTTCCAGAGCCCCTGGTTCCTGTTGGGATTCACTTGGGCATAAATTACAGAGCCGAATATTTAATCAGTGTCCCCATTAGAACCCCGCGGCTTATTTTTAGGAATGGAGGAGGGAGAGCGGGTGGGGGCGAGGGTATTTGTCTTATTACAGCATGAATACATTTCTTCTGTTCTGGGTGGGTTGGTTGTTTTTTTTTTTTCCCCAAAGCTCAACGAAGCTGAAAAGCAGCCTGAAGCATCCTTGCCTTTTTTAGAAATAAACACAAGCATTAATCTTTTGACTGCATTAAATTAAATATTAATGTTAACGGATCACATAATGTGAAGTTAAAAAAGCAATTAACATTTATATCACATTCTCTCTCCGTGACTTTTCCATTACACAAATTAGTCCCTCTCTTAACCAGTAACACCTAAGCAATGGTACCTTGGAAAGGTAGGAGCAGGAGGCAGGGGCTGGGTGACTATTCCTGGCATTTTTTAAAAAGAACGGTGGGCGGTGAGGGCAGGGGGGCTCAATGGGCAGCCACTGACCAGACCTGCCTCCTCGCTTGCTTGCTCAGCCAGAACCGAGGTGTGATGTAGTTGCTCCCTTGCAAGGAATAATCTCAGGGCTAATTAGCAATGCCAAGGGGCGCTGTGCCGGATCCAGCAGTGTTTACATTTCCGGCTATTTGTGTTGTTCAAGCAGCAGAATCAATCAAGCAGCGAGCCTGTGCTGAGCGCCCACTCTAGCCCATGAGACATGCCTCGACTGCCGGCCTCCCACAGCAATCTGGCTTTGCCACCGTCACACCCCAGAAAGCCACCACACGGCACCACCAGTGGCCTCCCACCTGCCGGCTCCAGCCACCTCTCCCCCAGCCCTCCAACAGACCAACCTCTGAAGCCTGTGAAGTTGGCCATCACCCCCTCCTTTGTAAGAGTGTGCCCCTCCCCACTGTTGAGACTTCCTCTGACCCCTCTTGTTCTTTGAAATTCCGTATTACCCACTGCCTGCCCATCAGAAGCCACCAGGCGCTGGGAGCCCTCCCCAGCCTTTCTTCCCTCCTCTCTCCGGGCTGCTAACCCCAGTTCTGGCTGTCATCACCCCAGCCCTGCCCCACTGCCTAATTCACACACACAGGGGCCCTAAGCCTGTAGAGTCCCTGGTTGTCTACATCGAGGCTCCCCTCGTAGCCCCAGGCTCCCCAGCCCACCACTGCCAGAGAGACTGCACCTCTGATGGCTCCCAAGGCCTCCAGGATAAAGTCGGCCTGCGGGATGAAAGTGTTCACGACCAACCCCAACTCCGAACACTAGTTCCTGGCCACTCCCTACCACACACCCTCTGTTCTGACCATATGGGACTCATCAGCATAAAGGATTTCTGTCTGGAGATTGGAGAAATGAGGGCAGAAGACCTTTCAGCCTTCACAAAACAGGACTGGGCACCTATAATTTGCCATAGGGTGGGCAATCTCAAGGGATCCAATCCCGGCTCTCTGCTCGGAGGACTCTGAGGGGACTGGCTCACTGCTCCTGGGGTTCCTGCCAGGTCCAGATAGAGCCATCTAGGCCAGCAATGCAGTCTTGGGCAGGTCCTTGGAAAAAACGAGCCTCCATTTCTTCACATGCAGAAAGGGGTTAGCAATAATGCCCCTCGCGGGCACGCAGATCAGGCAGGGAGAAGGGCACTGTGATCAGGATGCCCTGTCCGGGGGCCACCGTGCCCCAGCCCAGCCTCACGCCCTGCCCTCTGGCACCTCTTGGGTCCGGGGCTCCGTCATGCAACTGTCCCACTGGGGTCCACGGTGAGGTCAGTGCCCTGACCGCCTGGCAGGCACAGCTCCGCCTTCCAGAGCTTCGGTATGCTTCGGTGTGCAGCCCAGTCCACAGCCTACCCACAGAGGCCCTCTGCACCTCATGTCTCCCTGTCCTTGCACGGTGCAGACAGAGGCCTGGACAGGGGGCCGTTTGTGTGTGTGTCACAGTGAACTCTGCCGGCACCCGCTGCCCTACTTTCCTCTCCTCCTCGCTCTCAGGGCACCACATGAGCCTCGTTCATCTTTGACTTGCAGACTTGGCTGCCACTGCTCCAAGATCAAAACATCAGAGAGCCAGACAGGACTGTGGCTCTCTATTGTGGGTGCTTTTTGTTGCATTTTCATTTTTTGACTAGTACGGGTACAGTTGGTCCTTGAACAACACAGGGGGTTACAGCGAGCAACCCCCTGTGCAGTTGAAACTGCACGTGTAACTTTTGGCTCCCCAAAAGCTTAACTACTAATAGTCTGCTGATGTCTTACCAATAACATAAACAGTCAATTAACACATATTTTGTATGTTATATGTACAATATACTGTATTCTTAGAACAAAGGAAGCTAGAGAAAAGAAAATGTTACTAAGAAAATGATAAAATATATTGACAGTACTGTACTGTATCAAAAAAAAAAAAAATCCACATATAAGTAGACCCACACAGTTGAAACCCATGTTGTTCAAGGGTCAACTGTATATGCTTTAAAAACTCGAATGGTACCAGAGGGAATTTAGTGACAAGTGAGTCTCACTCCTATCACCACCTCCAACCCCAGTCGCTAAGGGCCCTTTCCAAGAGGGATCTGCTATTGCCATACATAAATTACAACATGTAAATTCAAAATGTATTAATAAATTACATAAATTCAAACATGTATTTGTATCTTTTCACACTAATTTTAATATATCTATTGTTCTGCACCTTGGTTTTTATCACTGACTCTGAGAGATGAGCTCAAATCAGTATATAGACATTCTCCTCACTCTGACACTGCAGAATTTTTGACGGCATGGACGCACCATAATTTCGTGTCCTCCTTGTTGACGTGTGGCTGTTTACAATGTATGCCGGTGCTGCAGCAAACCACCTTGCAAACGCATCCTAGCGCACAGCAGGGGCCACAGGGGACTGGTAAAGTCACCCAATTCCGTCCACACCCCAAGGTCCCGCGTCCTCTATGAAATTATCAACACCGTCCCTTTGAGAAAGGAAACTGTCCCCAGAGAGTTTCTGTGACTCACCCAAGGACAATCAGTTAATTGATAACAGAACAGAGTGAGAATCCAGGGAATTATCTGAATCTGTACTTTAAAAAAATCATTCAAACTCCACTTTACAGTGGGGGAAACTTGAGGTCCTTCAAGAAGGAGAGCATCTCGGGTGCCTGGGTGGCTCAGTCGTTAAGCGTCCGCCTTCAGCTCAGGTCATGATCCCAGGGTCCTGGGATCAAGGCCCATATCGGGCTCCCCACTCAGCAGGAGGCCTGCTTCTCCCTCTCCCATTCCTCCTGCTTGTGTTCCTGCTCTCGCTGTCTCTCTGTCAAATAAATAAATAAAATCTTTAAAAAAAAAAAAAAAAAGAGCATCTCCTCAAAATCCTAAAGCAGTGGTTCTCAAACTCAAGCACGAGCATCCCCTGGAGGGTTTATTAAAACAGAGGGCTGGGCCCCACCGCTGGAGTTTCTGACTCAGTGAGTCTGCCATGGGGCCTGAGAACTTGCATTTTTCACTGGTTAAGAGGCATGGTCAGATGAGATTGATGCTATTGATACAGAGACCCCACTTTGAGAACCAATGTCCTAAGGGTTCCTGGTATTTGGGTGAGGCAAGGGAAGCCAAGTGGGTTCTGACTCCCCATCTAGCCGGCCACCCACCCATGATTTGAATGCAACAGCACTACTTTTTTCTGCTGTGTGGATAAGATTAGCTTTCATTTTTTTACTAGTGTTTGACTGCTTCAGTGCTATTGTGGGGAAACGACTGAAGTACATCAGAGTCCTTATCATTTGGTGATGAGAAGCTCCTTTCATTTCCCTGGAGCTCAGTGGTCATCCCCCATGGGGGGAGGGAGGGGTGAAGCCCCTGGGACACGAGATGTGCCGTCAGAGCAGGAAAGGGGCCTTTCCAGCCAGTCTCCTCCCCACCGGACACACTATCTCATAGAGGGGGGGCCTGGTGAGGAGGGGCATCACAGCCTAAGTGTGTCCCCAGAAAGGCATGGCAGCTCCCCACCTTGGCTGCACTGCCGGCTCTCCCTCTGCCCTCAACTGTGGCTCTGATTCACTGGTTCTCTGCACAGCTGGACTCTGCCCTTGGCCTGAACTTTTTGACCAGCTGCCTTCAAAGGCAGGGAGAAGTCCAGCCATCGCCTATTCCCTTACTCTCCTCCCCAACCCGAGTTCCCATGCAGCTTGTCAATATCATCGCAAGATCTGGGCCTCAACTTCCAGGAGCACAAGTCCCTTTCTCAACACAACAGAAGACACAGAAGTACCAGTCAATGCAGAAATATGCCAGAAATGTGCCAGGGAAGGTTTCAACAGCCTTGTGGTCCACTGGATGGGGATGTGGAAGACTGCTGGTATTTGTCATTGACATATGGTACTTTGCAGCTGAGACTTCCTATTAGGAAATACCCTAGTGCGTGAGTCTTCAGGAGGCAGAGCCCTCCTCCTAAGTCAGAAAACAATGTAGGCCTGATGTTTCATATTTCCATTATCCTCTTTGCAGCTGAAGCCCAGTGTGTCATCAAAGAAAAGTGGATCAGACGCTCGTGACTTGAAGAGGCATGGCCAGGAGAAAATGCGTCCCAGAAGTAGAGGCAGCTCCCAGGCCCTCAGGGCATCACAGTGGGGACAGAATTAGCACCAGCTCCACACCAAGCTACCCTGCAGCTCAGTTCAGACTGTGGTCCTGATGCCCGGCCACCCTTACCCTGCTTCCCCAGCTATCCTGCCGATGCTCTGATAGGTCATGTTCTCTTTCAACAAATTTCTTTCCTATTAAACCAGCCTGAAGTCATTTCTGTTATGGAAAACAGCGAACTTGGACTAACACTCATGCCAGCGTCAGAATCTTCTGAAACCGATGGGCCACCTGGGCGGCTCAGTCAGTTAAGTGTCTGCCTTCAGCTCAGGTCGTGATCCCACAGTCCTGGGACCAAGCCCCACATGGGGCTCTCTGCTCAGTGGGGAGCCTGCTTCTCTCTCCACCTGCTGCTCCCCCATTTGTGCCCACTCTCTCTCTCACTTACTCTATCTCAAATAAGTAAGTAAAATCTTAAAAAAAAAAAAGAATCCTCTGAAACTGAGAGGAAATTTTGTGCTCAATTACCCCACCTCCGCATGTCATCGGACCAAGCCATCCCATCCCTGGAATCTGGGAATCTGCAGCCTTCAACTTCCCTTGTTAGTAACAATAATCTCTTTTGCTTAAGCACCAATTATGTCCTTTTCAAAGTTGTCCCCTCCACTATCCTGCTCACTATCACCAAGCACAGGTGAGGCTGAGAGAGGCCAAGGGAGAGGAAAGCAGAGAGAGACTGGGACTCAGGGTATTTTTTTTCTATCACTACTATTAACCCCAATAATAAAAGCCATTAGTTGGCTATCTGCAAGCACCGGCTAAACACTTCATTATACATCGTGCAACCCTACAAGGTAGATGTTTTGCTATGCATTCTAGTAACAGGGAAACAAGCTCAGAGACGTTAATTTGCCTAAAATCATCCAGTTTTTAAGTAGAGAATTTGGACTTGAATCTGGGTCCAAAGCCAGAATTGTTAGTCATTATATTAAGTGGCTTCGGACTGTTCTGCCTCTGCCTACCTTTCCGACAAACCACTTAACCCCCTCCGAACTCCGGGGTCACCAGCTGCAGTAACTGCTCTGAGTTGCAACACTGAAGTTTACAATCTCCAGGAAGAAACTGAGTGCCCTTGAGACAGGTTCTCTTCAGCCAAGCTCTGCTGGGGGAAGGAATTTAATTAGAACCCAGGTGTCTCAAACCCCAGCATCAAAGCTGACTGGACAGGCTCACATCCAGCCACGGAGCCCTAATTTTGCAGTCTCGGCATTAGTAGATCCTCTCTCCGACTCCTTGGGGGTCTTGAGCAAGGTGGCTGGCTGGACAGGTGGGCACTGCCACATTACTAACGTGGATGCTGATTCACTGTACCTCCTAACTGAGGATTCTAATTACAAAACCCTGGAAAGTGGCAGGTCCTGGGAACTGACAGAATCAGCCCATTACTGCTCCTTCCCTTGCCTTCCCCCTGCAGTATGGAAAGGGAGCACAGAGCAGAGGGAGTGCTGGTCAGAGAGGGCATGTCTCTGCCAGCTGAGGGGGCAGTAGGGTCTGCTGCGCAGTGGAGGAGGGGGGCTGAGTGCTGGGCAGCTCAGCTGGGGAACCCAAATAGCTGACTTTGCCCTTTCACTGTGCTCAGAGGAGGCGGAGCCGAACCCCACCTTCAGCCCAGTGGGACCAATTAAAGCATTTACAGTAAAACACAGGAGGGGATGTACCTCCCCGGCTCCATCTTGCCACGTTTGTCGGAGGAGCGCCTATGACATTACACAGATTAATACTCCACTGAGCAAATTAATCCTTGGGATTTCACTCACTACCTGTGGCTTATAAATTTTAATTGGCTCTAAACCGCCACCTGAATTGATGTGGGAGTGTAGTGATGCAAGGCAAGACATCAGAAAGTGCCAGCCACACGTGTAGCTTCAGGAAGGAGGAAGGAGGGGGACGCCATATTCCAGGTGCCAAAGGGATGAGGGAAGGAGGAAATCTTTCAGTGGCCTGCCAGCAGTATTTCCTTGTGCATTCAAGGGGGGAAGAGGCAGCCCTTGTCCTCCTCCTTCCCTCTGTTTGTCTCAATCTTGTCCATCATTCAAATCTCTCATGAATTCGACAATTCGACAAGCTTTCAGCATTCAGTATGTGCCCCGTCCTGGGCTGGGCAGTAGGGAGTCAGTGTGTTTAGAGATCGCTGGGTTGTAAGGGGAATTCACTGAACTCACGCCCTTGGTTAGCTTGGCTGTGAAGGTGCCCAGGTGTCACAGGGACAGGAGAGGGCCTCAAGGGGACTAGAAGGTGATCGAGCCATGCTCTCTGCGTCTGTCCCTTTCAGAGACGGGGTCCTCCTCCTCTCTCTCCACCCACCTGTTGTGTTCCACTCTCCACAGACAGGCTTCTCCTCTTCCGGCACAAAGCCTTCATATCCTCCCAAAGAGCAGCTTCAGTGGCCACAAGTTAACACCCTCAGTCACTGTGTCCCACTTCAAATTTCCAGGAGAAAGATGCTAACCGGCCCAGGCTGCATCCTCACCTCACCATTCCTGCCCTTTGCTAGGCTCACCAGTGGCTTCTACTTACTGAAACTTCCTTCTTGGCTTCTGGGACTCAGCTAGTGGCATCTTTCCTCCAACCTCTGATTAGGCCTTTTCCGGCCACTGCCCTCATTCTGACCCTGTTAACAGCCTCTGAGCCCTGCTTCGACTCCACCCACATGCTAATCCTCCAACGTAGCTCCGCCCTGGTCCCCTCCTGCCACAGCCATCTCTCCCCGGACCCACCCAGACACCGTGGTTCCATTCTAGACTAGTGCTGTCCGATAGAACACTCTGCAGTGATGAAGTCTATATGCACTGTCCAGTGGCAGCCACTAGCTATGAGTGGCAAATGAGTCCTGGAAGCATGGCGACTACTGCTGAGGAACTAAAGTTTTATTCATTTACTGATTTTTATCTTATTTTCATTAACTTTGCCTCCCACAAGTCTCCTAGCCCTGCCAGACTTCTCTTTTGATCCCACCCCCGCCTAACAGCAGCCTGAGTCACTCTCCTTGACTCTGTCACCTATATTTCAGGACAAAGTCTGGCTTTTCAGCTTAACAGTCAAGGTTTTCATAACCCTGCTTCATCTCCCACCCTTCCTCCCTCTTCTCCCCCCGCACAGACAGCAATATCTGCACCCTTTTCTTTTTTTAAGATTTTATTTATTTATTTGACAGAGAGAGACAGCAAGAGAACACAAGCAGTGGGAGTGGAGAGGGAGAAGCAGGCTCTCCGCTGAGCAGGGAGCCCGATATGGGGCTCGATCCCAGGACCCTGGGATCATGACCTGAGCTGCAGGTAGACACTTAATGACTGAACCACCCAGGTGCCCCTGCACCCCTTCTTTATGCTCTTTGAACAAACCCTTCCTTTGCTCACTTCTGTGCCTTGTAGACTGTTCTTTCTGCCCAAAAAATTCTCCACCCCACCTTCACTCCAGCGCTAGCAAACTCCTATTCAGCCTTCGAGCCCCAGGTGGACTGAACTTCCCTGATCCTCCCTCTCTCCAAGTTAATGTGTCTCCTTCTGTGCCCACATATCAAGGTCAGGCCTACATAAGCTTTGGGTAGACTGGGGCATGTGTAGATTTAACACTGAGATGATATTCATATCGCTGCTATTTAAATATTAATTCCACCCAGGGTCCCCTATACATGTGAGCATCCTTGGAGGCCCCTGCAAAGGAATAATTTGTCATTTTGCACAAGTGTGGACTTGAATCTCATTCTGGAAGGCTACTTTGCAGAAGGATGTACAGCTGTTTCATCCTGAGCCTGACTAGCCACTCAACATCCACTTCACGACACATATTGCTTATTTTCCATTCATTATTTATGAGATAAAAGTGATTTTTTAATGGAAAAAACTTTTCAAAAAAAATGTTTCTCTCATCTGTTGGCCAAAAAAAGCTCTGTGATAGTGTATATACAAATTTAGATACAAATCTTTTATTTTTTGAAAATATAACCTACATGCTGGGAAAACTGGACAGCTATATGTAGAAGAATGAAACTTGACCATTCTCTTACATCATACACGAAGATAAACTCGAAATGGATAAAAGACCTCAACGTGAGGCAGGAATCTATCAAAACCCTAGAGAAGAACATAGGCAGTAACCTCTATGACATTAGCCACAGCAGCTTCTTTCAGGACATGTCTCCAAAGGCAAAGGAAACAAAAGCGAAAATGAACTTTGGGGATTTCATCAAGATAAAAACCTTCTGCACAGCAAAGGAAACACTCCACAAAACAAACAGGCAACCCACAGAATGGGAGTAGATATTCGCAAATGACACTACAAAG
>CM052812.1:31389152-31491261 GCA_028533885.1 Nasua narica | reverse complement strand
GAGGATGTGGAGAAAGGGGAATCCTCCTCCACTGTTGGTGGGAATGCAAGTTGGTGCAGCCACTTTGGAAAACAGTGTAGAGATTCCTCAAGAAATTAAAAATAGAGCTACCCTATGACCCTGCCATTGCACTACTGGGTATTTACCCCAAAGAAGCAGACGCAGTACAAAGAAGGGCCACATGTGCCCCAATGTTCATAGCAGCAATGGCCACAATCGCCAAACTGTGGAAAGAACCAAAATGCCCTTCAGCAGATGAATGGATAAATAAGACATATATACAATGGAAAATTATGCCTCCATCAGAAAGGATGAATATACATCTTTTCTATTAACATGGACGGGACTAGAAGAAATTATGTGGAGTGAAATAAGTCAAGCGGAGAGAGTCAATTATCTTACGGTCTCACGTGTAGAGCATAAGGAAAAACATGGAGGACACTAGGAGAAGGAAGGGAAGGGTGAATGGGGCGAAATCGGAGGGGGCGATGAACCATGAGAGACTGTGAACTCTGAGCAACAAACTGAGGGTTTTGGAGGGGAGGGGGTGGGGGGTTGGGCGAGGCCGGTGGCGCCTTCCTTGAGGAAGGCACGTATTGCATGGAGCACTGGGTGTGATGCATGAACAATGAATCTTGTAACACTGAAAAAATAAACATATTTGGGAAAAAATATATATATAACCTACAGTGTTCGTTTCAGATGTACTATGTAACTATTGAACAATTCCATACATTTCTCAGCGCTCAAGACAAGTGTCCTCTTAATCGCCTTCACCTATCTCACCCATGCCCCACCCACCTCTCCTCTGGTAGCCATCAGTCTGTTCTCTGTATTTAAGAGTCTGTTTTTTATTTGTCTGTTTTGTTTCTTAGAGTCCACATGAGTGAAATCATATGGTACTTGGCTTGCTCTGGCTGACTTATTTCACTTAGTATAATACTCCCTAGTTCCATCCATGGTGTTGCAAATGGCAAATTTTCATATTTTATGGCTAATATTCCAGAGTGTGTGTGTTGTATGTGTGTATTCTTTATCCATTCATCTATCGATGGGCACGTGGGCTGCTTCCATATCTTGGCTATTGTCAACAATGCTGCAATAAACATATATCTTTTCAAATTAGTGTCTTCATTTTCTTTGTGCAAACAACCAGTAGCATAACAACCGGATCATACGGCAATTCCATTTTTAATTTTTGGAGGAACCTCCATACTGTTTTCCACAGTGGCTGCACCAATCTGCATTCCCAACAACAGTGCTGGAGGGTTCCTTTTTCTCCACATCCTAGCCAATAGTTATTTCTTGTGTTTTTTATTTTGGCCATTCTGACATGTGTAAAGCGGTATCTCATTGTGGTTTAAATTTGCATTTCTCTGATGATGTCTGTTGGCCATCTGTATGTCTTCTTTAGAAAACTCAAGACAGTCTTGGGATATAATTTCTAAATCCCATGAGTCTCCCGGTGTTTCCCAGAGGGTGATCCCTGGACTAGAGCATCAGCCTCACCTGGGAGCCGTTTCAATAGGTAAATCAGGAGCCCTCCCTAGTCTTGCTAAATCAGAAACTCTGGGGTGGGGCCCAGCACCCTTGCTGTAACAAGCTCTCCAGTCTATTTCTGTATTATGAGAGCTCCTGAGTGGGGTGCTCTGCCACCCTCAGCTCCCCATGCCTAGCCCCTAATCCAGTGTTCTCATGTGATAGGCTTCATAGCTCGATATGTGTGTACTGAATGAGAAAATGAATGCATGCATGAGTGGATGAACGAAAAGTTAAAAACAAATAGAAAAGAAATTGAGCAACAGATGCAAAAGAAACTAGAATAACTTCTTGTTAGGCATTCACTCAGACCTTCTGGTCCAATGAATAGGAAGAGAAGTTTGAATAGATGATACAGGCATTGTAGATCCCCCCAGACCTTTTCCTCTCCCATCCCCCCCATCCCCTCGTCTTGTCCTGAGACCTGAGTGGCTGTGTTGGTCACTCACCCTCTCCAACCCAAGTCCCAAGTAAAAACTCCTAAGTTCCTCAAAAAAGAACCCAGGAGCAAGGGAGCACTGGGTCCTAAATGGCCTGTGCAGGACCCATAAATTAATTATCTAATATCATTTACAGAAGGCCAGTTGGTCTCAAGATGAATGGAGCTAATGCTGCTCCTGGCATCCAACTTAAAGATTCAAGGCGCCAGAAATACAAAGGAAGGCTTCTTTCAACTTCCAGACTAGGCTGCTGAATAAAGCTGGAAGGATGGGTTGGGGGGAGGAGGGCTATTCAAAGAAGGAAGAAAGGTTTCTTTGGTGAAGAAATATTAATCTCAATATTCACATGGCGTTAAAATATATGTTTGAGATCTCCAGAATGAGATGTTCATAAATAGATAAGCTCTAAGTGGATGATTTTTTAGCCTTGATTTTCCTTTACTGAAATATAATTAACACTTCCTGAAACCAGCTAGCTTGGAATAATTTAGTTCAATTGTAAGTATGCAAAACACTTAACAATTAGCTCCATGAAATGAGACCAGCCAGCACTGAGCCGACTTCATTAATGCCCTAAGTGCATATGCCCTATTATAAGAGCTTTCAGAAATATTGTATAAATCTGAAATGCCCCCGTAGAATGAAACGGCGAAGGAGTTTCCGATTATTTCCATTCATTTGAAAGCTACATCTCATAAACGCAGCGGTCTGAAAGATGACGGCAATTGGTTTTAATATTTTTACAGCCGCTTCGAGGTGGTTAAAAGAAAAGAAACCAAGGTATTGTAATGGGGTCTTTAAAGGCAGAGTGATTTAACCTCCCATAAAGAGGGGCAGCTAGGGCGGGAAAAGCTCATGGGTTCTCAGAGTCAAGGGCCCTGGGCTCAGTTGCAATGCCTGGCACATGTCCTTCATCTACCTGGGTTTTCTCATCTGTAAAATGGGGACGACCAGGGATACTATTCAAATAAGTAGCCATCAGTGCGGCACAAGCCCAGAGCAATCAGAATGAATGCTGGAGGTAAACGACCAGAACCACGGGCAGAGTGGTATCGTCTGCACATCCAGTACCCTCGCCTGTTCGTCCTGCTTGAACATCAGAGCAGCAGAATGAGAATACAGCCCTCAGAGAGCTGCTGAGAGCATTACAGGAGATAGTGAATGGGATAGGGCTTCAAAGGGGGAATCTGCCTCTTCAAAAACAGATAGATACTGGCTGGAGGAAACACCAACTCAGGCTACTTCTACCTTGGAGCTCAGAGTGGAGTGAAAAATGAAGAACTACCAAAGCAAAATAAAAAAAAAAAAAAGTGGGCAATTTTCAGTGCGTACATTTACCAAAATATTGTTCTAACCCACCAACCCAAAACAAAGTGCAATCCATGTGATTTTGCTAGTCCTGAAATAAAGCCTGTATTCCTGAAGAGTGTGGAGCTCTACAGGCATGAAGGCAAGGACAGAGACACAAATTCCAGACTGCAAGATGCCCATCTTTCAGTCCCAGCAGCGAGCTCTGGGACGACATGTGACTGTGGGGGTGCCGACATCAAAGATCCACATCTGAAGTCCTAGGGGAGGGCAGCCATAACACCTGGGTCCCCTGACAACCAGAGGGGCAAGTTGCAGGCTCCACCTCTGGAAGGGCTGGCTGAAAGGGAGTTCTTCCCCACATCTGGCCCTAACTCTGTCCTGGGCACTGCTGGGCAGGCCAGCTGCCCATTCCCCAGGAGAGCCCCAGAGACAGGAGGCACTGAACACAAAACCCGCACGTCTGCTCTCCCCGGACAAGGGCTCTCCTGGGGAAGCATGGTGCTGTGCATCTGAGTTGGGGTAAGTAGGCAGCAATGTGAATTAGGTTAGAAGCTATTGAGTACCTGGCCATGTCAAATATTTTTCATGTGTAAAACTCCCTTCTTTCCAGACATGAAAACTGAGGCTGAGAGGTCAGGTGACTACCCCAAGATCACACCACTAATGAGCAGTAAAACTGGGATTCCCGCTCGCCTCTTCTGCATTGAAGCTCCTGCTCTCTGCACCCACTCATCACACTGTTTATAGAGACGCATTTAGGAGAGGTACCTAGCACCAGTGCCTAGTCTGGAAGGGGTGCTCATAAATGCCTATGGAATTTGAATAGAAAATACCATATATGGGTCTTGTATTGATTTCCTACTGCTCCTATAAACAAATTAACACAAACTTCATGCCTTAAAACAACACAAATCTATTACCTTACAGTTCTACAGGTCAGAAGCCCAGAATGGGTTGGCAGGGCTGCATTCTTTATGGAAGCCCCAGGAGAGAATCTGCTTCCTGGCCTTTTCTAGCCTCTAGAAGCTGCCCACACTTCCTGCTTTGTGGCCTTTTCTTCCAACCTCCAAGCTAGCAGCAAACCATCTTTAAATCTCTTTCTCAACTTTGTTGCTTCCATCATCCTATCTGTTTAACTCTGACTTTCCAGTTGCCTTCATAAAAGGATCCAGTGGGCCCCCCAGACAATCTCAGATAATGTGCCCATCTCCAGAGCCACATCTGCAAAATCCTTTTTGCCATGTAAGGTAACATATTCACAGGGTCCGGAATTAGGACATGGACTTTTGAGGGCCCCCTATTCAGCCTAGTGAATAGTGGGCTGAATTCAGAGATCTTAATAAATGAAATCATAATAGCCATTCCCTCTTCAGAAATTAGCCAAAAGCTTTAGCATATCACTACGATGGACTCGATTCCAGATTTTCAGGGTAAGACTCAATATCAAATATTGGTACTCCTTACAGATAATAACAATTTAGTGGCTTTCACCTGCATACTTGTTGTCATAATAAATTCCTTCTAAGGATTTCACTTCATCCTAAGAAATTCCCAGTAATTTAGACATTGTTACCTCCAATTTACAAAGGAAGAAACAGGGCTTCGATAGTTACACGATTTGCTCAAGGCCACAGTTAGTACATGGTGGAGCTAGGGTTTGAACTTGGACTAGCAGAGGAGGAACTGGGCGTCCTAACTGTTGGTTCAGGAATTATTTCTACCAGATGATCTGTGCATGGAAGAGAAAGTGCTCTGGAAAATATTCATAAAGAGGTCTTAATATTAAAAGGACACACAAGGAATATAAGAAACATTTGGAGCCAAATTCTGGTTCTGCCATTTGGGCCTCAGTTTCCTTATCTGTAAACAGTCTCAAGCCCCTTGGGTTCGTGTGGACATTAAGTGGAGACAATGCAGGTGAAGCATGGTAACAGTGTCCCATCTGCATTAGCTGGGCAACCTCAAGCCGCTCCTTCCCCTCTCTGGACCTGAGCTCCCCTCCCACCCACCCCTCAATGTGCAGTGAAAAAGAAGGGCTCAGCAGCTCTGCAAGCAAGCTCTCCGTCTCCAATTTCCAGTGAGAGGACAGTACAGGCTTCCTGACTCTAGACCAAAGGCCTTCCTGGTACTGTGAGCATTCTCATTTCTCAGTCCCAGGGCAGCCTGAAAATGGATAGGAATGTGTAAAAAGGTCTTAAAAAATCGCTCAGAACCACGTTCCACAGATGCCCTTCACGCTTCTTCCAGCAGAATCGTTTATCAGGCACATGAAAACATGAGAGCAACTACAGGGTCTGGAGCCTAGTCCCAAATTGCGTTTTACGTGAGGATTAATGACTAGTCTGACCAAGCGGGACAGGCTGGCGCTGGCGGCTTCGCGATGACATCATCTGGGCAGTTCCTTTGTCCCCGGGAAGAGAGCTCCACCCCTTGCCATCTCACACCCTTGGGAGAGTTCAAGGCCAGACTGCCCTGTCAAAATGGAGCCGCCGACACCAAGCAGGGTGCTACAAGACCAGCTCCCCCACGGGAAGAGGCCCAGAGGCCTGCCCCAGGTCGCACAGCCAGCTAGCACAGCCACTGACTGTCCGCTCAGCCACTAAGGGGCTACTGTGATCTTGGGCAAGTCACTCACTCTGTGCCTCAATTTCTTCGACTCTAAAAGAGGTAAGAATGAACCTATTTCATAAGGTTGTCATGAACACTAAATGAATTAAAATATGTAAGACGCTTATGTAAGGTATCCAGCCCATAATACGACTGTGTTATTATTAACAACTACCTTCCTACTGCTTGGCTCCAAGCCTCCTGGATCCTGTACTCATGCGCTTCCCATGACATCAAAGCACGTCCTCCTGCCAGGTCAGGGCTCTGACATTGCCACATCTTCTCTCCACAGCTAACACGACATCCTGGGCCAGCGGGGACCTCAAGGTCTCCCCTTCTCCCAACTTACCCAAATAAGACTTTTGCTTCCTCAACACTCCCCCTGGCAGTTTCTGGGATCACTAGAACATGCGGAGTTAGAAAAGCCCAGGAGTTAAACACTCTAGGCCAGAATTTCCTTCTCTCAGTAGTGATGAAGGCCATCAGGCAGAAAAGAACAGGCCCTGACCCCAGTTACAGAAAGCTGGATTCTCAAATCCAGAGGGAAGGCTGTCCCTTGTTCTCCAGTCCCGCCTGATTCCCGCTGAGCTCTAAGAGCTGGACGCCACATGGCCCCCAGCACAGCTGCCCTTCAAGGAATCAGGAAGACTCTATGGATGTAGCAGGACCCAGTTGGCTCTTGTGCTGGCCAATTAAGAACTGTCGCCTTGTCACTTTGCCCATGAAAAGCCCCGATGCCAAGGCCTGCTTTGATGTCTAACACTCTCTCCCTCACACAACTTGTCTCTTCGGGGGACACACGACCCCAGTGGAGGGGAGGTCCACAGGAGCACAGAGGAAATGGCTGGCAGGGGCAGCCACAAACATGGCCCCGCTCGGCCAGCTGGGTCAGCAGGGCTCTCGGACATACACACGGCACCCTAGTCCACTCAAGCTACTATAACACAGGGGCGCCTGGGTGGCTCAGTCAGTTAAGCATCTGCCTTCGGCTCAGGTCATGATCTCAGGGTCCTGGATCAAGGCCCACATCGGGCTCAGAAGGGAGCCTGCTTCTCCCTCTCCCTCTGCCTGCTGCTCCCCCTGCTTGTGCTCTGTCAAATAAATAAATAAAATCTTTAAAAAAAAATTTAAAAAGCTACTATAACACACCACCACAGACTAGGTGGCTTATAAACAACAGAAACTTAATTCTCGCCTTTCTGGAAGCTGAAAATCTAAGAACATGGTATCAGTACTATCGGGTGAGGATCCTCTTCTGGGTCCCAGACTTCTCACTGGGTCCTCACCTGGTGAAGGGGGTGAGGGAACTTCGTTAGGATATTAATCCCATTGTTGAGGACTGAACATCTTGCAAAGGCCCCATCTCCTACACCACCACCTCGGAGATTGTGATTTCAATACACAAATTTTGGGGGCCACAGACATTTAGACCATAGCACATGATGTGACGATGTGGCCTACGAGAAGGCCAAGAGTCTTTGTGACCTTGGGATGGGGAAAACCGCACAAGGAAGATTAGGAATATAGGGAGAAAGCAGAATGAAACTCTGGAAATGAAGGGGGAAGGTGAGAGGGGCATGCCCAGGACTCCTACTCCCCACCACTCCTTCAGGAATGGAAGAAGCCAGCTGAGACGAAGGCCATGAGAACACTACTTCCCAAGCACCCCTTGGCCGGCAAAATCTCTCTCTACCCAGAATTCCTGTACTAAATGATAAGAGGCCAGCAGGCCTGGGTTCGTACTCGGACTATGCCACTTGCGAGCAGTATGACCTTCTACAAAAGGTTAACCTCTCTGGACTTCATTTTCCCTCTCCGTACAATGGGTTAAAAACACAAATTCTCTCACCGGGTTGTTCTGAAAGGGATAATATATATCACCTCTTCCTTCCCACGGTCTCTGCTCTGCAGTTCACTCGCAGTGATGTTAGCCACTGCACACTGCCGTACCTTTGACAGCCAGCACAGCCTCGGCACCCAGTAAGCACTCAGTAACTGCCTCATCAACAAATGAACGTGCCACCATTTGTGTGACAGGAGTCAGCAGGCCCGTTTTTCCTGGCAGGGTTATGAGAATTAAATGGGATTCCAGGTGGAGATGTGTCTCTCACAATGCCCTCCCTCCCTGATGGGCTCAAAGTGATTTGAGTTCAGGAAGAACCCACCAGCAAACTGTGCTCCTTAAGGCCTCCCCAACGGGACAACCTTCCTGCCCAGAGCCTTGAGGAGGCGACCAGCTGCCCATCAGGAGAAAATCAGACCCTGAGAAACTGCGACTGGTTCTGCCCGCCTGCTCACAGCCTGGAGTGACACCAACAGCCTCAACTGACCCGTGGCCTGTGGCAGAGCGGTGGCATATTTGCTCTGCCCGCAGCCCCATCGGTGCTCGCTGAGCAAGTTATTAATACACAGAAAACAGTGCTTTGGATCATGGAGAAGAGAGGGGAAGGAGAAAGAGGCTGGATGTGAGCATACTGAAATTTAGTCGGCTGTCCAAGTGCAGACAGAGCCACAGAGAGAACTCCGGGCTGGTGACAGGTTTGGGGGTCTCCCACATGGGTGGTAACTAAAGGCATGGCAGCAACTGGAGCTCTTTCCGTTGAGAGGTAGCCTGGAGGGGAGCACAGAAACCCTCCTGATGCTCCTGCAATTGTTCCGGTCATACGCAAGTCCTCTCCTCAATGCGCGTGCAGGAGGTCAGCTGAGATTTTTACTGTTGCCCCAGACTGGTCGTGGGGACATAGCTAAAAGCAAAGAAGTGTCACTATCACACATCTAGAAAGCCGCGAGTAGCAGACACCTCCCCAAAGGTTTTATGAAGAAACTGAAACAGGCCCTCTAACACCAGGCCTCAGTACAAACAGGAGAGACACACGCAGTGTGTCTACATAAGAGAGAGCGGAGGGGAAAAAAGAGGATCACTGGGGAAACTGGTCTCAGAGAGAACATACTGTTTCAATGAAAGGGGCTCAAGAGAACCACTCATAGAAATGGGAAGAGGGGGTTGCCCACATTTCCTTCCCAGCTGGATGCTTGCTGAGCTGCATTATCTGTAGCCCTGCATCGTACTGCCAGGAGAGAGGAACCAAACCTAGGGAGGTCGTAATGCCAGGTGAAGCTAACATGGGTCCCCTGGAGTTTGGGAATTTACGTGAGCATAGAACACGGCGTCCACTTTCCCCAGGGGATCGCTCAAGCCAGAAGGCTTGGAGGAGCCCATAAGGAGGGCAGTGGGGTACAGTGCTTAGAAAGAAAGAGGGCACCCACCCCCCTGATCCCAGGAGGCCCCTGAAGACACAGTAGGGCCTCAGCTGTTCCTGTGCAGCCAGGTGGAGGTGTAGAGAAGAGAAGGTGGGCCAGAGTCACAGGACAGCCCAAGAAACATTGCCCCTCAAACCCCCACAGAAAGGAGGCAAGTGTGTACCCATCATGGGGCTGGAGATACCTGCTGCCTCTAAGGGCATCCTCAGAGATCGATAGTGCTGGCATAAGCTAGACTCTGCCCCAAGGACACCAGCTTGCCATCCACCCAGAGACCACCAGGTCAGCCATGGCAGCAAGCCAAAGTAGAGATGCCTCCCCCCAACACAGGGACCTCTTCTCTAGGAAGCCTGCCTCCACAGCCCACTGTCCCTACACCTGACCCCAGGGAGTGGGCCCCAAAGCTCTGGAACAGGAAGAGGAGCGAGAGAGTAAACATTGCCCCCTCCTCAGTTCCATGTACAGGCCCAGCCTACAGTGGGCCGAGGGGAGAGTTTCGGTTCAGAGACACACTGGTAGTTCTGACCATTTAGCTACGGACTCCACTCCAGCTAATGTTAAGGGCAATGTGACAGAGTTCAGCAGAAAGCAGTGACTAGAGAAACAGCAAACCATTTCACATCTCTATGCCACCAAGTTGACACTTGTCAATAAACCAGTTACACGGAGGTCAATGTCAAAGCCGCTCCATAAACTGACGTACAAAGGAAAGTGGGAGGAGGTGGGAGCTCTTGGCCCCCCCACCTCAGTTTCTCAAGAAGATAGAACTTAAGTCAAAACCTTCTCAGTCTTAATTACCAAACAAAAAAATAACCAGACGAGCTTCTCACTGTATGTCTTTATTTATACTGTCATCTGCTCCGGCATTTTAATATCCAACTTTCCGTTGGAAGACAGATGCCTGGATGTTCACACCCCGTTCTAATGGCTTAATACCCTGGGTACTGGAGCAGGGAGGGGGCTGCAAGAAAGGAGGGGGGATGAAAGCCGCCGCCACATTGAGCACAACTTTGGAGCAAATGGGTTTGAATATTCATTAAACAACATTTAATTTAAACACCCAAACTCTGAAAGCAGCAACATATGGCCTGTTTTATTTTACATAAACTGAATAGGAGGTTGGGCCATTCGTTTCTGCAGACATAATGTTCATTACCAATGAAGAATGCTTCCCTTTGAGGACACCCCTGCACTATACTGGGCCCACTGCCCCACGGCCCCCACAGACTCAGATGAGCCCACTCATGGTGGCAGTGACATCAACCAAATCCCCATCACCCTTTGGGAGCAAATTAGGATTTCATTAAGGAAAAGAGAAGACTCTGAAGGCCTCCTGGCCCCTTGGTTTGTACCTTGGGAAAGAGGATTGGCAGAATTCTCCTCCTACATTGGGCCTCCTTGGTGCCTGCGGGCTAGGTGGCAGCATCCAGATGGCTTGAGCCTGACCTCTGCCTGTGCCTGCTGCCGTGCAGCAGTCCCACCAGGCCCCAAGGCTCTGCCTGGAATCTAGGATTGTGCACATTTATACGGAAGGCTCCGAGTCCCGTGAGTTGTGTGTGAGCATACATGTGAGCCTGGGCATACACTTTAGCGGGGCAGGTGTGTACACATGGCCTCATGTACTGGATATGTGTGTGTCCATGTGCACATATATGCAGTGTCTCTCTGGGTGTGCCTGCAGCTGTGTACGTGTGTGCACATGCACACCAGGTCCACCTGGAGAGGTACAAGGTGTTCTCTGTAACTCTGTGCAGGTATAAAAATTCCAGTAAGTGTGCAAGTACACACATCTACAATGCATGTGTGTGACAGTGCGAGTCTGTGTGTAAAGGGTTTCGCTTTTTTTTTTTTTTAAAACAACTGTCTCTGTGGAGTTCTTAACTTGGGGCCCATAGACATCTCCCCTACATCCATTGACAGCATGCAGAGGGGAACATGAACTTGGGGGAAAAAATGACATCTTTATTTCACTTACTTCTAACTTTTTTCCATTATGAATATAGACAACAAACCCCAGCAGCCTAATAAGTTCCAAAAACTATGTCACCAACAGAAATCAGAGATATTTTCATACAACCACAGATGTTAGAGATCTCAGAATGTCCTTTATGCTCTCAATCACTACTCTGAATTAAAAGTTATTAGACCTGCCATAAGATACTATTATCGCATTAATAAAGAAGCATATGATACTTCATTACAAATTATTTAATTTAATATTTTACTAACTGTATTTGAACAGAATTGGTTTTCTTTACAAGTTGATGGTTTTCATGCATTTAGAAATATTCCGGGAAGGAGCCCATTGGTCAACGGGCCACCAAGGGGTGAAGAAAAGGTAAAGGACCCTGTGTCAGGGGATGGAAGGAGCCATCTGTGGTCCAGCAAGCATTCACAAGACATCACGTGGATGTCAGGTGTGCATAACCCTGGCAGGGATGGAACCAGTACCTTCCCTCTAAGGGAGACCTTCCCAAAGTCGCATGTGTCCACAAGTGAAGAGGCGCTAAAAAGCCAATAACCCTCGAAAAAGATAGCTCTCTCTCCATGGTCCCAATTGTGCCAGAAACTATGCAGACAGCCCATGCTGGCATCTCCTTGGCACTTACTCTCCAGGACTATGGGATAGGCTTCTCCGAGGAGCAGGGACTTGGGGCAGGGCTGTGGAGCACGTTCCCAGCAAAAGCCACACCAGGCTCACCGTCCCCACCCACGGCTCCTCCTCGTCACTGCCTATCCACCCAAATATCAGTTAGGCTTTCTTCAGTGGCCAAGATAGAAAAGCCAACTCCAACTCCCTCAAACAAGAGACAACATTCATTAGCCTCCCTAACTAGAGTCCAGGACAAAGGGTACTTCAGGTAGGTTTGAGCAGGAGTCTGCCCTGCTCCAAATCTCAACTTTGTCCTCAGGTTGGCTTTCCTCAATGATAACAACAGGTGTACAGTGGTTCTAAGCTTCATTTCTACACATCACACCACGTGGAGCAGGAGAGATCTCTTTCCAGCCATCAAGGGAAGCCTTCCCACCAACTGCAATTGGCCTAACCTCCATCAGTCGCTTTAGCCAGGGGCAATTCCGCGCACTGGTCGGTTTAGGTCTGGGTCACTGCATGTCATCAAGCCATTACTATTCCAGGAGCCAATGCCCCACTTTTATTAGCTTAGGCCAGTGAAGGCCCACTCCCTTCCCCCCAAGAAAAACAAGTGGGGAGAGTGGTAAGGGGATAAAATGAATGCCTAGAGAGGTGACTGGAAGATCCTCCAATGTCTGTCTTTCCATGAACTGCTAGCAGACATCTCAGCTTCCAACCGAACCGGCAGTGCTGGGGCAGGGGCCATCTCATGCCTACTCACCAATTCCAAAGTGACTACTAAGAAAAGCACTTGGTATGTGTCAAGTCACCATGGCAGGCCCTCACCTGCCACCGAGTACACTAACAGCACCTCTCAGTCACTGCCACACCACTTGAGGGGGCTCTCCTCTCCCAGAGACCAGAGTTCTTCAATAAGATACTGTCTGGAAGACAGGAAGGCTAGGGAATTCCTTTTGCAGGCCTCAGCTTCCCCACACAATCAAAGAGGTAACTGGACATGGGGAGCCTGGGTGGCTCAGTGGGTTAAAGCCTCTGCCTTCGGCTCGGGTCATGATTTCAGGGTCCTGGGATTGAGCCCCGCTTCGGGCTCTCTGCTCAGCGGGGAGCCTGCTTCCCCCTCTCTCTCTGCCTGCCTCTCTGCCTGCTTGTGATCTCTCTCTCTCTCTCCGTGTAAATAAATAAATAAAATCTTTAAAAAAAAAAAAAGGGAACTGGACAAACTAAACCTAAAAGTGCTTCTCAATTGACAGTTCGTGCATTACAGCCAGGAGAAGAGGATTTAAACCTTGATGTTTTGTAGACCCAAGAGCCCCCATCATCTCCTGTCAGAGATTCTGCCACAGCCTCCTGCCCTACTCCACTCCAGTCCCACCCCCGAGACCAATGTGCTTGCCATACAGCCACCATTCGGTTGGTCAGTCGGCCATTCAGTAAATATTTCTTCTCCTGCTGGCTACCAGGCGCTGTTCTAGTCACGGGGGATACAGCAATGATGTACACACAGGAAAAAAAAAGTTGTTTTGTGAACACACACACAAACACAAAACCCCTGCCTTCATGAAGCTTCCTTTCTAGACAGAATATAGTCAAGACATGAGAAAACAGTAGATTGGAATGCTGAGGAGAAAACACCAAAGCCAGGAAGAAAACTTGAGGACGTTTATCTTTATCTTTTACTTTTTTTTTTTAAGATTTTATTTATTTATTTGACAGAGAGAGAACACAAGCAGGCAGAGAAGCAGGCAGAGGCAGAGAGAGGAGCAGGCTCCCTGCCGAGCAAGGAGCCAGATGTGGGACTCGATCCCAGGACGCCGGGATGGTGACCCGAGCCATTTTATCTTTTACTTTATCTTTGATAAAGTAGTCAGAGAAGGCATCTCTGAGAAGGTAACACTTGAATGAAGACCAGGTGAAAAGGAGGGCATGACGCACAAGGTTAGCTAGGGAAGGAGTGGGCCAGGCTTGAGGGGAGAACACATGCAAAGGTCCTGGAGCAGGAACAGGGCTGACAGGCTGGAGGAGCAGAGCTAGCAGCTGGGAGGGTGATTGGAGGCCAGGCTGCAGGCCATGTGGATGACGGAGAGACTCTGGTGCCTCTTTAAGTGACATGAACATCCCCTGGGGGACTTCTAAACAGAATAATGACCTGCCTTCAGGCAGCTCTCATTCTCACAGCACGCTCCAGTTGCTGTGTGGAGAATAAATCTAAGGGGTGAAGGTGTAATCAGGAGTGCAGTGAAGGGGCCACAGCAGGAACAGGATGAGAAATGTGCAGGCAGACCAGAGGAGTCACAGAAGTGGTGAGAAACAATCAGGTTCTGGATAGATCATTTGAAGGAAAAGCCAGAAGATGTGTAGATGAACTGGACATGGGAGTGAAAGTGGAGGCTATGTGCCATCCATGGGTGGGGATGACCAGCTGGGACTAGGAGAAGCAGGAATACCAGGACCTCGATTTCTGGCCAGTGCCTGCTGTACAAGGCACATCTGAGGCACCATTCCTCTGCGAGAATCTTCCAGGGGTTTCCCCCTGCCCTCTAAGTAAAGTCCAACCTGGAAACACCCATACAGCCCCTGCATGGGCCAACCCCTCCCACCCTTTTGGCCATATTTCTATACGATCCTGGCTCTTCTACTTTCTACAAACCCACCCACCTTCTCTTGCCTCTGTCTTGGCATCTGCTCATCTTTCTTCCTGAAAAATTCCTCACCTGCTTACAATTCCAAGCCCCAATCACCTCATATGCAAAAGGGGGAAGCAGAATATAGTACCTGATGCCTTGCAAGAGACCTTCCAGCTGCAACAATCTGCAGTCTGTGGCCCCAAGTGTCTGTGTCCTCCCTCGCCAGGGCCCAGGGAGATCAGCAGTGGAGGCCAGCCAAGAGTGTGCCCCGTACAGGCTGGGGTAGTCACCAAGGGCCAGCCTGGAGTACGGAACCAGGCTTGAAGAGAAAGAGCATGGAAAGGATGTGGCAGAGCCTAAGGAGAGGGAGAAGTGACCAAGAGCATGGTCTGAAGTAGACAAGAACCCCAAAGCCAATCTGCCTTGGTACAAGCAAAGCCCTCCACCTGAGGCACCCTTCCCTTCCATCCCTGCTTGTCCCTCACAGCCCCTGGTGTAACTCGGCTCAAATCCCCACTCCCTGAAGAAACCTTCCTGCTGCCTCTGGACCTTTCCCTCCACAAGCCAGTTAGTGGTGGACACATTGGTCTTCCCTCTCACCTCTATGCCCATCTACTCCCACTCCTGACAGAGTCCACTTGGAGCCTCACACACCACAGGTGTATCTTAAACTTTTCTTGGAATCAGATCACCAATATACTCTGTGTAAGATGTGAGCTTCCTGCCAGGGCAACATATCCTTTGTCAGGTGGGGAACCTGATCTTTGTGTGAGGAACAAGCCAGAGGGCCTGTGATTCAGGCCACGTCCCAGCCCCTGGCCTGCGCCTAACCCAGCCGTCTCCTCTCACCTTCAGGATGTTGAGAAGCCAGAGACTCTTCTCTCGCCCTCCCTCACCTTCCGCCCAGGGATGTTATGAGAATTAATGGGATAACAGATGAAGTGCCTCCAAGGAAACAGGCTACATAAATCCAAAGTGTTGTTATTAAATTCCAAATTTAGCCCTCGGGATCAGTGAGACATGACAGATCTGGGTTGGGAGCAATCCCAGCTGTGTGGACAGGAAGTCCCCATAAAATCAGAAGCCGTAATATACAGGCTCTGGGGGTCAAAGAAAACCCTAAAAAAAATCCCCCAGGCTTACACCTTGCAGAAGACCCAAAGAGCCTCTATAGCAATCCCACAAAGTAAGCAGCTAGACTGCCTGTACACCAGCAGTGACAGGAAGCTCACCACTCCCCAAGTCAGCTCCTGCCCTCTTCCACTAGCTCTGGGTTTCAAAAACTTCCTCCTGTCCAGCCACACCCGTGTGCCATATTTTCCACACTCTGGGACAAATCTCACCCTTTTCCCACATGACAGCCCTTGACCAATAATACCTATCTCTGCTTGTTTCCAGAGAAATACCTCCAGACCAGGCTAGCTACCATCCTGATACTCTTTTCTGAAAGCTCCGCTTCACAGCTTCTAAAAATAACTAACCCCAAGAAGCGGTCCAACAGGACAGGGCAAAAGAGGACTCACTGTTCCTTCACTCTAGGGGCCCACTTCCTATGGAGCAGCTGGAGGCAACAATTTGTGCTTTTTTTAGCATCCAAATCACACCATGAAATCATATAATCTCCATTTCAGTTTCAGGCCATAATCCCTGCCACATTATCTATCTAACTAGTTATAGACCCAAAGGACCCTAGAAATGACACCCAAGCTTCTGGGTGGGTGGGCCTCCTGGGAGCAGAGAACCACAGCAGAGACAAGAATGTAGTCCTTGGAGCCAACACTGACCTAAATTCAAGGCCCGGCTCTTCCACTTACTGAACAACCTTCAGCAAATGACTAAAATCCTGAGTTTCAATTTGTTTATCTCTGAGATGAGGACAAGAACGTTCACCTTGCAGAAGTCTGGCGAGGGACGACACAAGAGAATATATACAACGTGCCTAGCACACTGAGCAGAAGGTACTCAATAAAAGGCATCATTATTATATTCAAAGTCTCACGGGAGCCCTGACAGAAGTTTCCAAAGACAGAAAATCCAGGAAGTGACAACACAGCCCAGTGAGTTTCAGTGAGTGCCAATACAATTCAATGAGAAAAGAACAATCTCTTCAACAAGTGGTACCAGAACACATTAGCCACATGAAAAAGAATGAAATCAGACCCCTTCCTCACACCATCCATAAAAATTAATTCCAAATAGATCACAGACCTAAATGTAAAAGCTAAAACTATTAAACCTGTAGAAGAAACCATAGGAGTAAATCTTCATGACCTTTTGGTCAAGCAATGGTTTGTTAGATTCAACAACAAAAACACAAGTGACAAAAGAAAAAATAGATAACCATCAAAATGTAAAACATTTGCCTTTTAAAGGGCACCATCAAGGAGTGCCTGGCTGGCCATCTGTAGAACACGTGTGGCTTTTTATCTCAGGGTTGTGAGTTTGAGCCCCACGCTGGGTACAGGGTTTACCTAAAAATATTTTCATTTTTAAAAAATATTATAATAAGCAATCATTAAAAAGTGAAAAGACAACCCACAGAATGGGAAAAAAATTTTGCAAACCATTTACCGGATAAGACTTTTATCTTATATACATGAAAAACACTTCAAGCAATAAAAAGACAATCCAACTTTAAAACGAGCTAAAGACTTTCTAAAGACATATAAACAGCCAGTAAGCACATGAAAAGATGCTCAACACCATTAGTTACTAGGAAATGCAAATCAGAACCACAATGAGATACCACTTCACACCTACTTGCATGGCTAAAATCAAAGGTACAGATAATAGTAGGTGTTGACAAGGATGCAGAGAAAGTAGAACTCTCATACACTGCTGGCAGGAACATAAAATGGTGATGCCTCTGTGGAAAACAGTCGGGGAGCACCTCAAATGTTAGAGTTACCATGTGACCCCGCAATTCCACTCCTAGGTATATATCCAGAGAAATGAAAATGTGCATCCATACAAAAACTTGCACATGAATGTTCACAGCACCAGAATTATTCATACCAGCCAAAAGGTAGAAACAATTCAAATGTCCTTCAAGTGAAGAATGAAGTAGAGTACAACCACACAATGGACTAGTATTTGACAATGAAAAGGAATGAAGTACCACTATATGCTACAACATGGATGAACTTTGAGAACATCACGCTCAGTGAGAGAAGCCTGTCACAAAGTCATGCACATGATATGATTCCACTTACATAAAATATCCAGAAGAGGCTCATCCACAGAGACTTTCAAGTAGATGAGTGGTTGTCAGAGGCTGGGAGAGGGAGAATGGGGAAACTGCTAATGGGTAAGAGGTTTCTTTTTTGTGATAACGTTCTCTGTGAATAAACTAAAAATAACTGAGTTGTACACTTTATAAGGTGAATTTTATGGCATGTAAATTATCTCAATAAAGCCGTATTTTTAAAAAGGAATGAAATATTGATACATGCTACAATATGAAGCCTGAAAACATGTTAAGTGAAAGAACCAGTCACACAAAGATTATGTATTGTATAATTCCATTTACAGGAAATGAAAATGTCCAGAACAGGCAAATCTATAACGACAGAAGGTAGAGGCGCCTGGGTGGCTCAGTCAGTTAAGGGTCTGCCTTCGGCTCAGGTCATGATCCCAGGGCCCCACGCTCAGCAAGGAGCCTGCTTCTCCCTCTCCCTCTGCTGTTCCCCCTGCTTGTGCGTGCTCTCACACTCATACTCTCTCTCTCTGACAATTAAATAAATAGAATCTTTAAGGAAAAAAAGAGAGAGAGAGAAAGAAGCAGATCAGTGATTACAGAGGGTTGGGGAGTAGAGGCAGGGGGAAATTGGGTATGACTGCTAAGGAGCACAGGGTTTCTTTCTGGCATGATGAGTGTTCAAAAACTAGGGGGTAAAAAAACAAAACAAAACTAGGGGGTGGTGATTAGGTGCTAGATTCTGTGAATATACTGAAGCCCACTGAATTATACACTTTGAAAGGATGACTATTATGGTATATGAATTATGAATGAATTATGAATTTCTTTTTTTAAAAAGAAAGTTGTTTTTTTTTTAAGAAGCAACATGGGGTGGTCTGGAAGTGATGTGGAGAAAAGACAGAAGTCTTAGCAACATGAGAGACGGCTGCTGTGAACACATCAGCAGCCCTCTCTCCTCACCCCCCCTGCCCCAGTTAAGTGGAGACTGGGATCCAAGAGCGGGCAGGACCAGGGAGGGACCTTTGTCCTGAGTAGCCAGTCAGTGTCACATTCCTGGGAAGTGGTAAGTAGGATTCAGGGTCTAATGAATGGTGCTAGATGCCTGGAAGGGGAAGCAATAGGAAGGCCAGCTGTGAGAAAGAAAGGAGAGCATAAAAAGCTGCCTGCAAAGAGAGAGCGGAAGTGAACTCAGAGAAGGTGAAGGAAGGAGGAGGGAAGGGCTGATTTGTACTGGAATACTTTCCCAATCCTGATCGCAGGGAGACCACCAGCACTACCTACACCTTGGCTGTTAAACACCTCTCAGCTTTCCAGTAAATTCCTTTTGCTTGAGAGGCCCTGTTCAAGGAGTCCCCACGAAGCATCCATTTCCTTCTTCCTGCCATGGCAGACTGGTAGTTGTCCCCCAAAGCCATTCTCCCCACCTTTCCCTGGCGAGAGCTGGCCTACATTTCCCAGCCCTCCTGCAATTAGGTACGCCAGGAGACTGAGTCCCAGCCAATGTGACAGGAACAGAAATGATGTGGGTGACTTCTGGTCAGGACTTGGTGGAGAATGGGTGCCTCTCTCCCACATTTTCCCCATTCCGCCAGGCAGATGCAGGTGACCGTGAGGCCCTGACTCACCACCTGCACAGGAGAGCTCCCCACTGACCTGGAATACCCTCACCGTAATCGGCAACCGTTTACGGAATGGAGCCAACACTGTGAATAGCAAAGCAGAGGAAATGTCTAGGTCTTCATGACACTGTTGATCTGCTGCATCCATCAACCCTGAACACCTCTGTGCATCTAGATGGCTTCTTATGTAAGCAAATAAATGTCCTCATTGTTCAAGACAGTTTAAGTGCAGCTCTCGGTGTTCTGTATCTGAAGGCCTCTTACCTAATACATCATCTAAACCAAAGACAAAGCCAGCTCAGGGAGCAGCAGTAGTAGACATCTCAACTCTTAGCTTCTCAGGGAACACTTGTGTACCAGTGATACTCTGCAAGACAGTAGAGGGGAATGAGATAAACAGCATGGAAAAGTGCCCCAGACAAGACTGCAGTGCTTTGCAACCTTAAAAAGAGAAGGAAAATGGTATTGAGAAAATGGGACAGCCACTTGCAAAAGAATAAAACTGGACCTCTATCTTACACTGTGCACTTAAGACAAAAATCAACTCAAACTGAATTAAAGATTTGATGGTAAGACCTGAAACCATAAAACTCCTAGAAGAAAACCTAGTGGGTAAGCTCGATAATGGTGGTGGCAATGATTTTTTGAACTTCACACCAAAAGCAACAAAAGCAAAAATAAACAAGTGGAACTACATCAAATTAAAAACTCTGCATAGCAATGGAAACCATCAACGAAATGAAAAGGCAACCTATGTGGGGCACCTGGGTGGCTCAGTGGGTTAAAACCTCTGCCTTTGTCTCAGGTCATTAACCCAAAGGTCCTGGGATCCAGTCGCATGGGCTCTCTGCTCAGCGGGGAGCTTGCTTCTCCCTCTCTCTCTGCCTGCCTCTCTGCCTACTTGTGATCTCTGTCTGTCTGTCTGTCTGTCTATCTTTGTGTGTGTGTGTGTGTGTGTGTGAAATAAATAAATCTTTAAAAAAAGAAAAGGCAACCTATGGAATGGGAGAAAATATTTGCAAATCATATACTGGATAAGAGATTAATATCCAAAATATATAAAGAACTCATACAATTGGACAGCAAAAAAAAATCCAATTTAAAAATAGACAAAGGAACTGCATAGGCATTCTTCCAAAAGAAGACATACAAATGGTTGCTACATGGAAAGATGTTCAACTCACTAATCATCAAGGAAATGCAAATCAAAACCAAGCCACAATGACACATAACCTCAGAATGGCTATCATCAAAAAGACAAAAGTCTGGGGCACCTGGGTAGCTCAGATGGTTGAGAGGCAGCCTTTTGTTCAGATCATGATCTCCAGGTCTTGTGATCAAGCCCCATGTCAGGCTCCCAGCTCAGCGGAGAGTCTGCCTCTCCCTCTGCCTCTCCCCCTGCTTGTACTCTCTCTAATGAATAGTCTTAAAAAAAAAAAAAGACAAGAGGTAAGTGTTGGCAAGGATCTGGGATCTGAAGAAAAGGGAACTCTGTGCAATGTTGGTGGGAATGAAAACTGCTGCAGCCACTCTGTAAAAAAGTATGGGGTTTCCTTTTTTTTTTTTTTTAAGGATTTTATTTATTTGACAGAGAGAGAGAGATCACAAGTAGGCAGAGAAGCAGAGAGAGAGGGGGAAGCAGGCTCCCTGACGAGCAGAGAGCCCCATGCAGGGCTCCATCCCAGGATCCTGAGATCATGACCTGAGCCGAAGGCAGAGGCTTTAACCCACTGAACCACCCAGGCGCCCCTAGTATGGGGTTTCCTTAAAAACCTAAATATAGAACTACTCTATGATCCAGCAATCCCATCCACGGGTATGCATCCAAAGGAAATGAAATTACTTTCTTGAAACAGTATCTGCATCCCATGTTCACTGAAGCATTTTTTACAGCTAAGACATGGGAACAACCTAAGTGCCCATGGGCAGATGAATGAAGAAAGAAAGTGTGGAAGACACAATACACACAGTGGAATATTATTCAGCCATTAAAAAAGGAGGAAATCTTGCCATTTGTAACAACATGGATGGAGCTTGAGGGCATTATGGTGACATTAGAGCAAGAAAATACTGTATGATCTCACTTCTATGTGGAATGCAAAAAAAACCCCAAACTTGCAGAAACAGAACAGATTAGTGGTTGCCAGAGGCAGGTAGGGAGCACAGCAAACTGGTGAAGGTGGTCGAAAGGTACAAACTTCCAGTTAAAAGAGAAATATGCCCTGGGGATGTCTTGGACAGCATGGTGACTATAATCAACAATACTTTATTGTGTATTTGAAAGTTGCTAAGAGGAGTCTTAAAAGTTCTCGTCACAAGAAAAAGAAAACTTTTAACTAGAGATGGAGGACTTTAGCTCACTTTAGCTTTACTGTGGTGGTCATTTCACAACATATACATATATTAAATATCATGCTGGACACCTTACACTAATCCTACGTTAGATGTCAGTATCATCTCAATAAAATGGGGAAGTGAGAACCACCTAAGGGTGGATTTTTTTTTTTTTTTTTTAGAGAGAAGGAAGAAATGACTCCTGAGTAGCAAATGGCTCATTCTGCTGTTGGAAGGGAAGCGAGCTCAAGGTGAAAAGGCCCAAAGCTCAGTCCTCTGCCCACCACTGTTGAGCTATGGGACTTGGGAAAAGACATTCTGTGCCTCCAAGGCCTCATTCATAAACAGAAGAAAATGCAGTGCTACCTGCATAAAAAATGGAGGTGCCAGATCAGCTAAAGAACTTTCTTCTTCCACAGAGGCCTGCTGGAAAGATGCATCTGAAGACCTTTTCTCCACCAACAGAAGATGCAGTACAATGTTGTTTGCCTATGAGTTGCACACTTTCTAACCAAACTCTCTATTATCCTAGAGGAAGGGAGCCAGCACAGGGCTGGACTCAGAGCCTCCCCTGACTCCCCCATGGCTCTGTGACATGAAGGTCTACAGCCCTCTGAAAACACAATTCCAGAGACTAACTGCCCAGGCACAGCAGCTCAACATAGTGAGCTGGATGCCAGTCCCTGGTTTAATGGGGTGAATGCTGAAGCCCCCTCCATTGTCACAGCCCCTCCCTCTGAGGCAATGTATATTCAGAATACACACTGCAGCTGAGAACAGGGTGTAAATCTTTCCTTCTTCCAAGAAATGCAGAATAGAAATCTATAGCAAATCCTTAATGTCTAGAGATCTGTACTTTTAAAAAAATCCAATTTGATAAGTTCCACCTTACTGCCTTGCACCAAGTCCCTGGCAAGGCTTACTTAAATGGATACAGGAGATGGATGTCTTAGAGCAGGGCCTACAGATGCCCTGCAATCCAAGATCCTTGAGTAGGACAAGTCTGTCTCTTCAGTTCCCCAGAGCAAAATTTTATGAAAGATGCTGAAAGCCACCACTCTCAGTGCCACTCCCTCAACCCAGAGAGTAGGGAACTGAGGCCCAGAGGAGAAAAGGGACTTGCCTGAGGTCAGGAAGTATGGCTGAGGCAGAGCTAAGGCCTGAAGACTGGTCTCATGACCCAGCACTCTGGCACCCCACCCAAAACATTCAAAAACTGGACAGAGGCATCACACTATAGGGAGAACAATGAATCAGAATCAGGCCGTAGTGGTTCGAGTGTTCTTTCTCTCAAATAAATTGCAAGCCCCTTGGCTGGGGCAGCTTAGAAAGGAGGTATGTTATTTGCACTGGATCTGCAGAGACTCTGCAGCACGGATGGGTAGACATCACCATGCACACGTGAACAGCAGAAAGCCCTGCAGGTTCAGCTTCCCTACGAGGGCCGAATCCTATAAACAAGATTACCACCCCCATTAGACCTTCTCTGAGAAGAAAGAGTGACCTCTCCAGTTGATGTGGCATCAGGCTTTTTTCATGCTTCCGCAAGGATAGCAGCCAAGACAACAAAGCAGGCAGCTTCCAAGTCTGTGCCCACAGTGCCCCCTCGTGGGAGTCTGTGTGGCTCATCAGACCTCTTCGTGCCACCAAAGCAGAGGCCAGTGACTGGAGCAGTCCACACACCACCCTTCCTTGAGGAGCTGCCGTTCCCTCTGGAATGGCTTCCCCCTCCCTTAACTCTGGCTCTCAAACTGTGGCCTGCATCAGAATGGCCTGGAGGACTTGTTAAAATACAGGCTACCAGGAACCCACCCAGATTCTAATTCAATAGTTCTGGGGTGGGGCCCAAGCTTTCACATTTCTAACAAGTTCTCAGGTGATGCTGACACAGCCTGTTCAGACCCACTCTCTCTGCTAATCTCTCTGCACCCATCAAGGGTCAGTACAAACTCTAGCTCTTTGAGATGTTCCACAAATGTCCCCAGGCTTATCATACAACGTCAAAGCTATGTAACTTTGATCAAGTTCCTTAAGATCTTTGAGCCTCAGTCTCATCTGTAAAATGTGGATTAGTAGCTCCCTCATAGAGTAGTTACAAAGGGCAAATGTGACACAGATATCTCAAAAAACCTACATTAGCACCTGTTTCTTCTAACCAAAAGAAATCCAAAGAGGATTTTCACTTTTGCAGGGAAAAAGAGCAAAAATAACATTTAGTTTGGTTTGCAGCACTCCCTGAGCAGGAAGAGGCACCACAAGCCCCTGGCCCCAAAATACATTCAGCATCTCAGCATCAAGACACCATAGCTGTGAACGGTATTGTGAGCACTTGTGCTTTATCTCAAAGTACTTTGGGCATCCATTAGCAAGATGTTATCTAAAATGTCTCCTAAAATTTTCCCATATAAACTTAGTTCTTCACTTTATACCTTTTCAGGTTTGGAAAGGTTTCACAGGATCACTCTAATTTTAAATACCTGGGAAAACCTAGAATTCATGCAACAGGCTTCCTGACACATAAAAAAACAAATGTCAGCTTTTCTGCCATTATCCTACTAGCAGCAGCAATAGTAATATTACTACTGTTCATCTGCCAGCTTTTTTTTTTAAGATTTTATTTATCCGTTTGACAGAGAGAGAGACAGTGAGAGAGGGAACACAAGCAGGGGGAGTGGGAGAGGGAGAAGCAGGCTTCCCGCCGGGCAGGGAGCCCGATGCAGGGCTTGATCCCAGGACCCTGGGATCATGACCTGAGCCGAAGGCAGATGCCCAACAACTGAGCCACCCAGGCGCCCCAATCGGCCAGCTTCTTGAGGACAGGGACCATTTCTCCTACTCAACAATTCTCAAAGGCAGGAGGGACCTCAGGAACACATAAGTCCAAAATATCCCTAAAGTAGTTCACCAGAAGCAGCAGCTAGGAAGTCATCACAACCTTAGACTCCTGGCTGCCACCCAGAACTCACTTGGGAAACTGAGGCAGGATGTCTGGGCATTTGTATTTTTAACAAGCCCCCAGATGCCAAGTTTGGGAACTACTCTTCCAGCCCTGTACCTCATCTAGACACAGGGAAATGGAGGTTCAGTAAAATCCCTTGCCACCCATAGCCCCACACAGCCAGAGGCTGAGCAAGTATCAGAAACCAGGTCTCCAGATTTTAATGTACAAGCTACATGGCGTGGATGCCATCTCTTCGAGCCCTAGCCTCTGGCACAAATCCCCGCTCCAGCATGCACGAAGAACAGTCAAACAGCTTAAGCATCCCCCATGCAGAGGAATTCAGCATGTGACAAAGACACTCAATCCAATAGTCTTTATTCAACCAAAATATTGAACAAGAAAAACCCTTAGCCTGGTGTATGAGATCTTCTGTAACTTGCTCCCTGCTGGCCTCTCTAGTCTCATTTCCCTCAGGACCTTACTTGTACCCCAACACTCAACCAGACTGTGGAGTTATTCTGGGGTGGGTGTCACTTCCACAACGTGTGGCCTACCAGAAGCTCAAGTGAATGGGGAAGGACAAATCCTTCGGAGGATTTGTGTGGATGTGTGTCTGCACCCTGGACCCACACTGCAGAACTCCCAAACAGGAAAGCCTCTACTTTGCCAGCACAAACGAATCAAGCACACCTTGCCCTTAGAGCCAGGCTGAAGTCCATTTCTGAAATGGAGTTTTTGGTACCAGGATGCATTGTGCAAACCGCTGGGAGGTATCAAAGTCACCAGAGAATCTTCCATCTCACCTACAAGCACTCGACTCCCACCCTCCCCAACTCACCCCTACTTGTACCCCAGAATGACTGGGCTCATTGCACTGCACAACTACTCGTTCCCACCTCCCCATGTTCTAGCTTTCACTGCCCTCGATCAGAAACCTGGCTTCTGTGCATCCAGATGAGATTGTTAGTGGTATTCCTTCATAAGCCTTCCAAGACCCAGTCAACCTGCAGAATCTCTTGCCTCGGATTTCTACCATGTAGTTTAACACAATTATGCACTGTCTGCTGCTTCACAGTGAGGAACCAGACCATGAGACTGCAGTGAGTTCTTTAACCCCCGGAGCTTTGAGAGAAGGGTTAGTTCATTCATCTCTCCAGATGCCCAAGGACCAGGGTGCGCAGCAGTTCAGTCAATAGGAAATTCAGCTGGCCATCTACCACTTCCAATTATCCTATGGCAATGGGCACCTTGTTGAGCACACAGTGGTATACGAATCCTGAGTACTGTTCACCTTTAACCTTTACATGCCCTGCAGAGAACTGCTCAACTTGTATTTGATTGAACAAAAGCACAGGGATAATGACTCTGGAGTCAGACAACTGTACCCTACTCCCAGCCCCACCACTTGTAGAAGTTTTTAACTGCTCTAAACTCTCCTACGTGGGCCCAGTGAGATCTGCCTCTTAGGGTTATTGTGCAGGCTAAAGGAGAAAATTGTTTATACAGAATTTAGAATGGTACTTGCTTTGGCTCCAAGAGTATGACCTATTAAGATTCTGTCTTTAAGAACCCAAAATAACTTAGCAGGAAACAAAGGAAGAGCAGAACACTGTTAAAAGCTGCTTGACTGCTTGGGCACATGTGGCTTACTATAAATGCAACTTGGGTGTGATGGTAACGTAAGAGGCCAAAAAGCACCCCAGTATTCACTGGAGACTGTAAAACCACCCCCTTCAGAATCACTTTTTTTTTTTTTAAGATTTATTTGACAGAGACATAGCTAGAGAGGGAACACAACCAGGGGGAGTGGCAGAGGGAGAAAGCAGGCTTCCTGATGAACAGGGAGCCTGATTCGGGGCTCAATCCCAGGACCCTGGGATCACGACCTGAGCCGAAGGCAGTCGCTTAACGACTGCACCACTCAGGCACCCCTCACTTCTAGCTTCCTTTCGCCACTCTTCAAAGATCCCGGCTTCCTCTCACGAATCCACAACCTCCCCACCAGGGCCAAATTAAGAAGAATGCTCTCCCTTCCCATTGACTCTTGTAAAGTCAACTTTGCATTTTTACAAAGGCTCTTTCAAAGACTGTTGACAGCAGAGCGTGGGCTGGTTACTGTCAGGGCCAACAACACTGGATCTCTAAAAATCCTCAAGTTCAACAGCACAGACTGTCCACAATTTAGAGTTCTTACATGTCCTGTCTTCCATTGCTTAGCAAAGCAGTCTCCAAACTGTTCTCGCAGGTCTCTATCATCTGGGCCTCAAAATAGCCTCTTCCGCTATTCAAGGACAGGTCAACCGAGCAGGTAACCTTGCGTACCCCAATTTAAAGTTAACCCACGGGCACCTGAGTGGCTCAGTTGGTTACGCGTCCGACTCGGGGTCTGATAGCTAATCTCGGGGTCTTGGGCTCTCTGCTCAGCAAGGAGTCAGCTTGAGATTCTCTCTCCTTCTCCCTCTGCCCCTCCCAAGACATACCCCTCATGCATATGCTCATACTCATGTGCTAAAATAAATAAATCTTAAAGAAAAGCTAACCCGGGGCACCTGGGTGGCTCAGTCAGTTGGGCACCTGCCTTTGGCTCAGGTCATGATGTTGGGATCCTGGGATGGGAGTCCCACAAACAGTTCTTTGCTCAGCAGGGAGACTGTCCCCCTCTTCCCTTTGCCTGCCGCTCTCCCTGCCTGTTTTCCGTCAAATAAGAAAAATCTTAAAAGAAAGAAAAGCTACTCCAACCAATTGGACCAAGTGACATGCCGACACGGAGCTGGACTAAACGGAAGAATCCTGCAGAAGGGACACAAAACCAGAGTGCACGTAGAGAGGGTGCAAGCTAGCTGGAGGAGCTGAGGCCATGGAGTTCATGGTGGATAGCACACCACCTATCCTAAGGCAGGCACCCAAGCATTGAACCTTGCCAACTATCGTCAGGCAGGAAGGTGAGGTGCTATTGGTGCCTGGTATTTCAAGAGGCTAGAAATCTCCATCCTTATGTACAATTGGTCCAGTTTCGAGATGTGCCTGTGCAACAGAGCTTACAAACAAGACTACCAGTTAGTGACTTCTGCAACAGCCCAGCCCAGGCAGCTCCCCTGGAAAACCAAGCTCAGCCAAAGAGGCTACACTGGCTGAATGATTGCCAATTCTGCCCTCCCTGAGTACATCCCAACAGAAAAGCTTCTTCATCTAGTGACTGCTATCAACCTTCACCTCCACTCAGGCTGGCCACAGCCGTGCCCTCTGTCTTCTCATCAGTCTCTAGTACCCCACTCTCAAAGCCACCTCCTCCCCTTAATTTTGCTTCTGTTAGCTCCGCTCCTCCACTTTCCAACCCCTCCCCCAGTTCCAATTCACCTAGTACCCTATCCCGGGCCAGCCCAGGTGTCACCTCTCCCAGCTCCCCCTTCTCTTCAGCTCTTGGCCCCTGCACACTGTTCACCAGTCCTCTGCTCCCTCAACCTCGCTGCCAAAGGATCCCCATCTTCTCCTGCCACGTTTGTCACCAGGCACGAATGGCTTCTGCACTGCTAGCTGAAAAATCCCCCACTTCACATGCCCTCTTACCCACTGTGGTGAAAACTGACGCTAGCAGTCCTGAATCCCGCACTTCTCCACACTCTCCCGCCAGCACAGCCAGGCTTCTGTCCTGGCCCCAGCAAGGGAAACCATAGGGGCATGGGTCCCACAAACCCAAAAGGACAGCTGAGCTTAGCTCCAAGTGAAAACAACTACAGCCACCATCAGCGGACCTCAGCAGGTCCAGCCCTTACATCCCTGCTCTCTGGTCTGCACGTCCTTCTTCAGTCACGGCCTCTCTCCATATTCTCCAAAACACACCACCATTCCTTCCGGCATCCTCTCATGTCTCCTGCTATCAAGATTCTTGCTTCTTCCTGAATCCCCCATCTACCCCAGCAAGCAGGTCTTTCACTCCTTTACAATTTCCTGAGGTTTCTCTAGAGCTTTTCATCTACTTACATAGTTCCTAATCATATTTATAAGCTTGACTCCCAGATGAACCCATGTAAGGTACAAACCAATCTCACACCAACTTTGGGATAAAATGGAATCCAAAACCCTTAAGCCATTAATGTGCCTCTTCACCTCATTCCTAAATACCCAAGCTCTCCAATTCCTCACCTTCTACTCTCAAAAGGCACCCCAACCCTCAGAGTAACCCTAAAACAAGTGCTCAATTCTCTCAAAGCCAGGATGCCTTGGGTGGCTCAGTCAGTTAAGCGTCTGTTTTGGCTCTGGTCATGACCCCAGGATTCTGGAATCGAACTGTGCATCAAACTCCCTACTCTGTGGAGTCTGCTTCTCCTTCCCTTCTGCTGGTCACCCCTGCTGTTCTGTCCCCCCCCAAATAAATAAATAAAATCTTTAGGAAAAAAAATCTCTCAAAGCCACACAACTGACCAATAACCTACAGCTCAGGTCCTCAACCCTCATGCCTGAAGAAACCAAACTCAGAACGGGCATCCAGCAAAGAAAAAGTGATGCTATATAACCTTCCATGTTTCACCAAAAGCACATACAGACTTACCAAGCAATTACACACTACATCCAAATATTCATTATATTAACCTCTTCCAAATTCCCCACTCATAATAAACCATTCAGTTATCCCATAAACACAAAACCTACAATGCACAGATGATTTTGGAAGATCTTATTCACTTCATGATAAACGAAAAAATGTAAACTAGTAATTTTCTATTAAGGTCAGCTAATAATTTTTCAGTAATAACAACGATGTCAGTTTCTAAGACCAAAAGGAATTAATTCAGACCTTAAGTGTGTCTTTCAGATAATGACCTACTACACTGATGGCAAGTTTTAACAATGAGCACACGAGACTGGCCCTATATGCTCTCATGTTGCTGACACCCTACACCCACATTATCTGTGCTACTGAAAGGAACATCATACCAAGTTTTCACTAAAAACGTACTGGAACATGTGAACTTGGGTAGCAATCTAAATTTGCTCTAATAGCAGAGTAATTTCTTAACGCTCCCAGTAAACTTCAAATACATTTCAAACAACCAGACACATTAACATTCTTAGTTTATTGATTCTCTCATGAAAAATCTGCACAATCACCACAGATAAAGCCACTGCAGCATCTTTACTCCTTCTGTGAAACAAAGAAAAGTAAAAATTTAGTTAGTTAACCGCCTTTAAAAAACTCTTTAAAGTTCAAAATCTTCAGCAAACTCCAAAATTAATGACACTCATGCAAAACAAGTATTAGTGACCGAAAAGGTTAAGTGTGCGACCATAACACAATGAGAGCATGAAGAAATAAAGCTTGCAAACATTCACATTAGAAATGAAACAAAGAATTAAATATTACTAAGTTTTAAAAACAAAATCATGTCACTACCAGTATTTAAAAAGCTACGATTCTTGAAAGCATTTGTGAATCAACTTCTAAAACTATTTCACATGCAAAAACAAACACAAAAACAAAACTATTTCACATGCTCTAGACTTTCAAATTACTGTTATCAGTAAAGCCTAATGATCCACATGAAAAGCTGGAGTTATACCTGTTGTCCAATCTCCAGCTCACTGAATCAGTGGCAGGGAAGGGAGAAAGGAGGGAAGAAGGAAAAGAAACATTTCGTTATCGGTCCCTTTTCAAACTCGAAAATAATCTGCATTTACATGCATGCAATCAGATACCTTAAAAGTAACTGTTTTCTTTTTAATTGTATACAGAGCGTTCCTTAGACATACAAGTTTTTATTCCTCCCAATTTGGAGAATACCTCATGTGATTACTATGACTCTTACGTAAACAGAGTAGCATAATAGTTTCACAATGAAGAAATCATGCCAACAGCGGTGCCAATCTAGGCTTCCGCTGCCTATGTATACATAAGTACACATACCTGACCGTCAGCCCTCCTGCTCTGCTTGGCAACATCATGTTGGGCACACAAGCACCAAAACACCCAGCAATCATCCCACACTAAGAGTCTAACCTCAAAGAGAGAGTTCTAAATGATCAAGCCAACTCTCTTAAAACCTGTCTCAGCTCAATACTTTAAAAGCTACAGTTAACAGCCACCAAAAGTAGTGCAAATGAGTTATTAAAAATGCAGAACTGGGCTGAAATGAAAATGCTTCAAATGCTCTTCAAACAATAGACTATTTATTCCTTAATTTAAAACAACTCTATTGTACCCAAAAAGTAAGAGCAAATACCAATTCCAACACCCAAACGAGAACAGTTAAAAGTAACATTAGTAAGCCTGGCTATTTTGAGCCAAAGAATACATGTGCTCATTTACACATTCATTTCCCAGCCAGTTTTCCAGAGCTATGCTAATGAAATGCACCACTACAACCTGAAGCAGGAATAGTGATGGCTCAGGTCCCCACAGGGAACTGTTCCGCACGTCACCGGCATAACGAGCACAAACACAGAGGGCCCAAAGGGTAAATGAAGACGAGAAAGGGTTAAACGTCCTTGGGTTCTAGATCAGTCCAGTGACTGACTTTTTTGCAACATCAGCAACTTCTGTTGTTAAGTATAAGCCTCACAAAGAGGGAGCAGTTCTAAGCAGGAAGTAGTTCCTCTGGCAGTTCATCCATTACTAGGATTCCAAGGCTGGAAAGACAATGTGATTAGAGGCCTGGGCAGGCATACCAGATTTATTGACTGCTGAGCAGGGAGTCATTGTTAGAGGAAGCACAAAGGGGCAGGACTACCAGTGTTTCGAAACCCTACTACCCCCAACCCCTCAAGCCCACTTTACATGCTGATTCAGGCTGCTCAAATGTGCAAAAATGTAGTGGGGTAGTGGACCATTCTGACCAAAAACTTACCAAAAAAGCATATCTATCAGAGACTTTGGTGTTAATATACAATTACCTCGGAATTTTTTCAATTAAAGGAAAAATGGACATCAAATGAAAAATTAGAGATCAATAAAAAGCAGTATAACAGTAAAAGGCAGGGGGCGCCTGGGTGGCTCAGTGGGTTAAAGCCTCTGCCTTGGCTCAGGTCATGATCTCGGGGTCCTGTGATGGAGCCCCACATCAGGCTCTCTGCTCAGCAGGGAGCCTGCCTCCTCCTATCTCTCTGCCTACCTCTCTGCCTACTTGTGATCTCTCTCTGTCAAATAAATAAAGTCTTAAAAAAAAAAAAAAAACAGTAAAAGGCAGATTTGAGTGAACGCTTCCTGCTAGATTTCCTAGACCAGTTTATTACCAGAGCTGCCAAAGAAATCAACAGTTCCCAGGGTCCCCAAGGGAAAGACCGTTAATGACAAAATGAGAAGCCCCTTCCCAGGCCGTGTTAACTAAAGCCGTTTCCTCGGTATATAACTCTGGGACACAGCATTTCCCAAGTACAAGTTAAAATATGCCTACTCAGTAGAGTACCCACCTTCCTCCACCAGGTCACTTCAGAACATAACATGCATTTTTGAGTTTCCAAAATAAACGTGATTAAAAGTTTCTCTCCCTTCCTCATAATACACCGTTTTAAAACAAAGCACTTAAATTATAAGAGATCATACTACATAAAACTCTTGTTGTCCAAAAGCCAACATGCAAAGCATCAAAGCAAACTCAGTGAAGGTTATGCATCCCCACACCGTGCTCACAATCTCAGTACCTGCTAGACACTTCATTTCTGATGAATAAGAAATCCAAGAAAGTAGAGGGAAAAGGCAAAAAAAAAAAAAAAAATTCACAGAACACTTGATTATTTGTAAATTTAACAACCCAACACCTTATTTCCATTCAACTATTATTTACGATTAGCTAGCAAAGCTGGTAAAAAGCTGCTTATCATTAAAATCACTTAAGTCTTGGCTAACTGGAGAGGAAAGCAAGTGAGATCTCAGCTGCCTCTCCAGCATGCCAGGAAAACATGGGCCACATTGATTCAACTGCTTCTTAAACCAGTTATCTGTTTTAAGCAAGTAAGTTTAATCTTCCCCTTTAACAGTCCAAACCAATTAGCAGTAAAATGGAAACTTTTTCCTGACAGGGCTTGCAAGGTGCCTACCAGGATCACTGAACCGATGTGGCCCCTGTGTTGTGCTGATCTGTGAGCTGACAAAGGGTGGGCAAAGCTACTCTAGTGAGGTGTTAAGGTACTACATCATGTAGTGTCTCAAAACACGTTACCTTCTGTAATCCAGAAGAAGTGGGAAAAGAAAAACATTAAAAAAAAAAAGGTTATTAAGGAAACAAATCCCTCCTTTCTAGAAACTATAAAGACCTGCAACTGACATTTCTGTATTCTCCTTGATGAGCAATACCTTTTTGCCAGCACCAACATTGGCTTTTGCAGTCCCCCTGACTTTCTTCATTCTGTTCTTGCGTTCTTTTCGCTGTTTTCTTGATGTCTTTTTCTTCTCATACAGACCATGCTAAAGGAAAAATGAGTACCTTGTAAGTGACTTGCAAACATCACCTCAGCCTTAACTCATCTGGTAGGGACCATAAGCAAGTCAGGCAGCTCAAGAAATGCACCTTGCCAAATCAAGTGTTCCAAGCACGTTTAACAATACTTGTTTGTACTAAAACAGAAAAGGTAACCCAATTGAGACACAGTATGTACAAATCAGTGGCACAGTAATCAGATGTCCTTTCAACACTCCAATCTACTCATCTTCACTCTGCCCATTTTTGCACATGCTGTTCCTGCTGCCCAGACTGCTTTCAAAACTTCACACAGATCTCAACTTGAAGGACACCTCCTCAGCAAGGCCTCCCAGACCACCCAACCAGAGTACAGCATCTATCTACCACACCATCATGATCTCCCTCAGCTGTTCTATTGGAAGACTTATCTGATGGCAGTGAATAGAGAAAAACACAAGCAGTACTTCAAAATAACAACTGCAGTTCATGATCTAGAATCTAAGGGAGCTTGCTCAGCTCATTGCTGTAGTTCACTGTAGTGCCTGTCACTAAAGAAATGATCAAAAGCCTTTTCATGATTCCTGGCTACCTATGAGGGTGAAGTCCAAACTCAGACTTTTAGAATTAAGGATCTCAATCTGGTGCCAACCTTTCCAAACCCATCCCATTTCCAGCTCCTATCTCAACAAATACTACATTACTTGCCTCTCTAGACCCAGCTCAAATATCACCTCCTCAAAAGCTACAGATGCCATTACTGAAGCCTGGTACTCTATCTGTACATTTATCGAAGAGCCTTCTTTCTTAACCCCTTTAGTTTCTTAGGTCTGAGGGTTGTCCCTCTACAGACTACTTGCTCTTGCTCATTCCACTGCACCCACAACACAGTGCTGTTGAAAAATTTAGTCTTGGGACGCCTGGGTGGCTCAGTCATTAAGCGTCTGCCTTCGGCTCAGGTCATGATCCCAAGATCCTCAGATCGAGCCCTACTCTGAAGGAAGCCTGCTTCTCCCTCTCCCACTCCCCTTGCTTGTGTTCCCTCTCTCAAAGTCTCTCTGTCAAATTAAAAAAAGAAAAAAGGAAAGACTCAGTCTTCAGCAACCATTGAACAAATGATAACACCTACTCTTGCGAGCCTATGTTTGGGTTCATTTTTCTTTGCATAATCCAAGGAATCATAAATCATGCCAAAGCCAGTTGTCTTGCCACCACCAAAATGGGTTCTGAATCCAAATACAAATATGACATCTGGTGTGGTCTTGTACATTTTGGCTAGTTTTTCCCGAATTTCTGTCTTAGGTACTGTTGCCTTTCCCGGATGAAGGACATCAATGACCTAAAAAGAAGTAACAAGTTTTAGTGCTTATTATTACAAAATTAGTCTTTTAAAGCAAAAACAATGAAACTTTGATGTGCCCTTCCTTACCATCTGTTTCCGCTGAAGTAGTCGGTTGGTCATGAACTTCCTGGTCCGGATAGTTACTGTGTCATTCTAAAAACATACATAGTGCACCAATTAGCGATCCACTCAACCTTATCTTGACCCTGCTGAGAGTTTCCAAGATACAGAACTGCCAATGGGTACCCACGAGCCACATGTGGATGATTTATAAACAGGAAGTCACATTTAAGATGTAATTCCGCAGCTGTAGGTGCCACATTTTAAACCTTCAACAGCTACATGAGCTAGTGGTAGGAACACTTCCATGAAAAGAAAAAAACCACAAACCCCAATGCCTAACTCCTAAGAAACATCTAACACACATAACCTCAGTACCAAGCGAACCACTCTATAGCTTTCTGGAATCTTCCCTGTGCTATGGGAATCACTTTGGAGCAGAGTTTCTCAATCTCAACATTACTACTCTAGTCCCACTACTCTGTGGGGACTGTCCTATGCATTTTAGAACATTTAGCAGCACCCTTGCTCTCTACCCACTAGAAGCCAGTAGCACCCCCAACTCTCCAGTTTTGATCAAAAATGTCTCCAGATTTTGCACTGTCCTCTTATGGGCAGGGGTGGCGGGGGGACCTCACCCTCATGTAAGAACACATTCTGTGGAGTAAAACTACTTCCACATGTACAAACCTTACAGTCTCAGTTACATTCATAACACCCTCACAAATCTGACACAAAGGCTGCCACTATCTGCGTGTCAACTACCCACCTTGCATGGCCAACTTTACACCCCACAAAAAACCTACTCCCTTCTAAATGGCCCAACAGCTTTTACACAAATAACCACCTAGGAACGTGGGCACTCAGCATGCTTACACTAAAAAGAAATTCACCCAAAAGAGATAAAAGAAAGACTTTCATGGTAATGACTGGTTGCTAATTTCAACTCCAGTGTGAAAAACCACACCGAAGTTAAGTTCCCCTGAACAGTCCCCAACTCTTGAGATTAGAGGGAAGAGGGAACTTGCAGATGCGGTGGAATTAGAAATGGGTGCTGAACCTTTCCTGACAGAGCTCAGTCGTCATGTACTTAAGGCAAGTTTTCTGGAGGCCTCCCTTTCCAGGGTCTCGGTTTCCTCCATGTACAAGAGGTTCCATCCGGCTGACAATGTCCCAGCTTAGACACGCGGACCGCTTCACTCGCCACAACTGGCCCGGGCGCCGCCGGCACCCGCTTCATCTCTCGGGCTGCCATCACCTGCAAGCCGCCTTTCCCAAACCGACAATGCAAGCGAGGAGTCTCACACCACCCCGCCCACTCCACTAGGCTCCACGAAGCCGACAAACGCAGCAGGCGCCCTCGCAGTCCCCAGGCCCTGGACTCTGAAACCCGGCGTGTCCGGGTCGGCGGCGCAGCCCGGACTCCCCGCCGACGGCTCCGGGACTCCAGGCAAACAGCCTCCGCCAGACACAGCCAAAAAAACAGCGACAGGACTTCAGGTGGCCGTAGCACAAATGGCAGAACTCGGGGACGAAGGATGGCTCAGATACGTGCCGGATGACTGCATGGGTCTGGGGAGACTCACCATGATGGCGGCTAAGCTTCAAGCAGCCGGAGACGAAAAGAGAACCACTATCCGCCGGCCAATCATATCAACGCGCAAGGAAGGCCCCCGAGCGGCGCCGGCGCGGGGGCGTGGCCAGCCCCGCGAGGCGGCCGCGCTAATGCCGGATTGAAAGTGCCCAAGGCCCGCCCCCAAGGATCTTACACCGACTAGATTTACGGAAGCCCATGTTCAATTTCAGTTCAATTTGTTGTCCTGAATTTCCCGTACTTAAAATTAAGATAAACCGAATTATAGTTTGAATTATCTCAATGCGAGTTAAAGGTTCGTGAAGCTGGAAGACATCTTAGGAGATCCTGTCGACCAGCCTCCTCATTTTATAGCGAGGGAAACTGCAGAAACCCGACTTAACGTTTTGTTATTTCAACTGCACAAAACAGACTGTTTTAGTTTATTGCTAAGTATTGCCTTTTTTGAGATTCTGTGGTCATTTTCTGAATTAAAAATAAAAGACTTTAATTCGTGTTTTTTCTGAAAACCTTAGTTCTTACCAAAAAAAAAAAGAGCTTTTATCAATATTTGATCCATAACTTTTGTTAGTTGCTTAAAGTGACGTGGTCATGCAAAAATAAAGAACACACGTGCACGTCCAAAAAGAGACATTAGGACCTCCAAAGATTAGTGTAGAAGAGGAGACAAAGGTGCAGGCTTTGAGAATAGCTTTTCTACGTTTTTCAGAATAACAATGGTTAATATTCATTGAGTGACTGCTATGTGCCTGTTACATTCTAATTACTTTCACATTCATTTTGCCATTTGACTTTCCCCTTAACTCTAAGGAGTAGGATACTTATTACCCCTTTTATAAGATGGGGAAACCCGGACAAAATGAGGCTAAATAACTTTCTCAAGGTCACACAACTTTAGGTGGTGGTACCCTGGGAGGGACTGTGATTCCAGAGCCTTGGCTTCTAACCTCTATGATAAAAGCCACTCATCAAATCTTGTTAGTATTGTCTACATTATTCCAACGGGATTTTAAGTGATTCGCTGCTGAAATAAGTAAAGTTTGATTTGCTTTGCTTTTTGTCTGTTACATTTGTGTTTTGCCAATGAGGATCCATGGAGTCTGAATAGCATCCTTTCTTAAAACTCAAAAGTGTGATCAAGTGGGCAAAACCACTTGATTCGGTTCTGTCTAGAGTTTACTGTTTGTACTATTCTCACAAATAGTAAAGAAGTTTCAGGCTTTGTAGAACTAAATCCTATGGTGATGTGGTTTCCTTGCTGAGATGTCACACTAGGATCACCTCCCAGAGGTTGTCACAGACTGTGGGCAAGTAGTTTATTTCCTGAATACATTAATGATCTCCAATTCCTATTCTCCCTTCATCTTGTTCCCCTTGCTCACCATGACTTACTTTTCACAGATTTATAGCTTCAGTTTTTGTAGCCAATCACATAAGCTTAAATCATGTCTTTTTTAAACAAACTTTGTAAACTGCACGCATGGCTGTGTTTCCTGACCCGTTTATTTCCTTTGATGGTCTTCCAGTTGGTACTTCTGTTCCTTGGGCAGGTTCGTTTTAGCCTCCACCTTTACCTAAAAAATTAGAGGATCGATCTTAATTAAGGTGGTATTGATGTGGATAACGACGACTTTCCATTTTATGGAGTTTTTGTCTCAGATGTCCTAAACGTTCTGAGGAAAGGCGTTGCAATTTCTCTGCGTGGGTCACATGACCTGGAGAAAAGAACCGCAAAAAGGCTTTTTGAATTTAACAGAACTGGCCCCGCTGCAGTTTCAAAGAGGTGCCGCAAGGTGGCAGTGTAGGAAGAAGGCAGAAAGCAGCCTGTCCGAAGCCCTCTCTTGACTGACAGACGCGCCGGCGAGTAGCGGAAGAGGAAGCGACCACGTGGGGCTCCCTACGGTGGCCGACAGGATGCTGGGGAGGTGTTATCCGCGAGGCAGCGAGCACCCTCGAGAGGTGCGGGGAGCTGCGTTTCTCTAGTTTAGCTTCCCGAGTATTGGGGAGGGTACCCCGGCAGCCGTCACCATGGTGAAGGAACAGTTCCGAGAGACGGATGTGGCCAAGAAAATGTAAGGAGGAGCAAAAATGGCCAAAGGGTGGAGAAACGAAGGGCCAGGGGGTGCGAGGTCAGGGGTCCCGGATCTCGAAGAGTCGAAGAGATGAGGTTCGGTTGGGAGGGGAAGGCCGGGAGGTCGGCGGAAGGTGTGGGCAAAACTCAGAAGTATCAGGGTAGGTCAAAGAGTGTTGGTCAGGCAGAGGGCAATCCAACACCTGGGGGACTGCAGGCCAGGGGTGATCCCGGTCTTGCTATGTGACGTGAGCCGTGGCGTTCGCGCACTGTGGCCCTAAGCGCGAGTCCTCCCGAGGTCAAACAAGGACTTCTTCCAGCGAATCTTCTGCCACTGCAGCGTGGGGCGCAATCTGGGGCGGGGACTGTGTCTAATTCTGGTTTTGCTGCAGAGCATGTAACACGGGCGCAATATTTGCTGAGCGAAAGGGTAGAGTTTCCAGTAAGAAAACTATACCACTAGGCGCTGTGTAGCAGTCTCAGAAATGAGGCTGCTCTTCTGGACCTTATCCTTCAGAGCTTATTTATCAGGCCATGGCCTCCTCTTAGAGCTTACACGGGAAAAATGAACCAATCATTGCACCAGACGCTTAACTGAGGAAGGTGGTGCGTGCTAGCGCAGTCATAAACATTAGGGCTAGGACACTTATAGACCTTACTGCCTCTTCTAGTTGGAGAAGGTAGGCAAGTCAGTGTTGGCAAGTGCAAGGACAAACACCTAATGAGAAAGAAATTGAAGCAGAAGAATGCAGACCAAACAGCCTTTAAGGAGCATACTGAAGGGAGAAAGGAGTGATGAGAAGGAAGCAGGAGATCTGAAACTGTGTTCCAGAATCATCTGGCAGGCCATAACGAACCTCTGAAGCGTTTTAAGCAGAAGAGTGTCTTGATAATAGAGTTCTCCTTCCGAAAGAGCTCTCTATTCTTGAGGGACAATAAGAGGGAGACCTTGGACGCCACTGCAGGGGTCCAGGCAGGGGATGATGATGTCTCCTGTGTGAGGTTGGTAGAGTCACTGGAGAGATGGATTTCAGAGGGGTTTAGGGTGTAAAATTGACACACAGAATCTCTTGCTTGGGCAGCTGTTTGGTTGGTTGCCATTCATGGGGAACAGTGTCTTACTTGGAGGAATCCTTGCAAGTGGTCTCACCGTATTCACCAGGGCCCTTCAAGCCCACCCCACCCATAGCATCTATTCGCCTTCGTGTATGTATTTGCTTATTGTCTGTCTTGCCCACCCTGAACTGTGAGCTCCATGTTGCAGGGACCTTGTCTGTCTTATCTAATCTGTATCCGCTGCTCCTCAGGATGGTGTCTGGCACACAGTAAGTCCCCAGTTTGCTGGTCAGATGATTGAAGGAACAGATTTAGGGACAAAAAGGTCAGATTCTGTTTTAGGTATGTCAAGTTCAAGGTGCCTTTGTAGCTGGGCAGAACAGGTGTCTGTATGGTAGGCCAGCTACTGGCCTACAGATGGAGATTAGCCAGACGTTAACACATACCTAAGTGACACAATCACTCACAGGGATGTCTAGAATGAAAAGAAGGGGTTGAGTGTTGCATCCCTACATGAGGATAGACTAGATTATGTAAGGGATGGCATAGAAGAAGCAACCACAAAAGAAGAAACAACTGGCACAGGTCGGGGGCACTCAAAGAGTCTGTGGTGTCCCCAGGGCTAAAAGAGGAAAATATTTCAGGATAAGGGGAAGGGGGAGTTAACATCCAGCAACTGCAGAGCGGTAAGATGAGAACATTCTTTCGAGGATTTAGCAAGCAGGTGGGCTCGGTGACCTTGGTGAACACCATTCATTTGGTAGCAAGAATGGAAGTGATTTCAGTGGCATGAAGGGCTGTTTACCAAGGAAAAATGGGAGAGATTTGAATATATTTAATAACGGGAGCAGAGCCTGTAAACAGTTGGAAGAGTAAGGTTGGTTATGGTGGGTCACTGCTATCACCATTTTTGGTAAGTGGTTGTGATATAATTGTTCCCCTGTTTATTGTTGTTGTTGTTGTTGCTATTTTTAATTAAGTAAGCTCTGTGCCCAACATGGGGTTTGAACTCACAACCTCGAAATCAAGAGTCACATGTTCTACTGACGGAGCCGGCCAGGTGCCCCAACTCCCCTGTTTGTTTTTTTTTTTATTCCAGAAGCCACATCTGTTTTGGAATGAAGTCCCCTGAGGAGATGCGCCAGCAGGCCCACATCCAGGTTGTGAGTAAGAATCTATACAGCCAGGACAACAACCATGCTCCCTTGCTGTATGGTGTGCTGGACCATAGGATGGTAAGCCCCCCACCCGCCCCAAGTTCACGTGTTTTGACACGTGGCAAAACTGTTGATTTCCTGGGTCGGGAAGAAGCAAGAGCTTCTTTCCATCTCCCTTATTCTTTCTTCCTGCACCATCTCAGGGACTCTGGCCTTTGGTCAATGGGGTGTGAATACACTGCACCTTCCCAGGTGATTCTGACTCGGAGTCACCTGGTCCCACTTCCCCGTCCAGTAGTCTCCATTAGTAATTGGGTGTGCTTTTATCCAAAGGGTACCAGTGAGAAGGACCGTCCTTGTGAAACCTGTGGGAAGAACTTGGCTGACTGTCTGGGCCACTACGGCTACATCGACTTGGAATTGCCCTGCTTTCACGTGGGCTACTTCAGAGCAGTTATCGGCATCTTACAGGTAGACACAGACGTGTTCATTTTCAAGGCATAGGGAATTATTGGGAATTACTGCTCAGGGACGTTGGAGTGAGCTTAGGAATGGTGAGTGGTTAGGGATACATCTAGGGAGCATTTTCACATTACATACGTAATATTGCATCTTGCAGTAAATTAAATGAGAATTCTTTATTCTTTATTTTTCCTTGAGTGAATAGAAGGTAGGACGCTGAAAAATAGCCATAAATCCAGCAGTACAAAACAGCGCAAAGTTAAAAAATCAGTTAGCAAAAATCCTGCTAGCCAGCTGTGGTGGTGAACATTAGTCAGCTCTCTGTGCGTATCTCTGGGCATGTCGCTCATTTTCCGTGTCCTGGGCATTAAGTAGGGTGACATTTTTAAAAGAAGGGGCTTCTTCATCTCACATCTCTTTTATCTGTTTTAATTTTTAAAAGATGATTTGTAAAACTTGCTGCCACATCATGCTGTCCCAGGAGGAGAAGAAGCAGTTTCTAGATTATCTGAAGAGGCCCGGCCTGACCTACCTCCAGAAACGTGGACTGAAGAAGAAAATCTCTGATAAGTGTCGAAAGAAGAACATCTGCCATTACTGTGGAGCATTTAATGGTGAGCAGGACACATAAAAGGCTTATGAAAACCCTTTCCATTCACTCTGGCCCAGTTAGCTTATTAGTTTTATGCAGTGTTGGGAAGTCAGGTTTTTTTCTTGCAAATGAGACTTTGGAGCCTAGCAACCGATACCCTGTTAGCAAATGCATTTTCAGTGATCTCATTAACCAAACTACACCCTGGGCCAGCCTGACCTAGTACCTCCTTAGTCCAATCTTGGTAAATACAGTCACTCTTAACAGGTACCGTAAAGAAGTGTGGATTACTGAAGATAATTCATGAGAAGTACAAGACCAACAAAAAAGTGGTGGATCCTATTGTATCAAATTTCCTTCAGTCTTTTGAAACAGCCATTGAGCATAACAAAGAAGTAGAACCACTGCTGGGAAGGGCACAGGTGAGCCCCAACACACATGCCTGCCCTCTGCCTGCCTCCCCCTGCATCACTCACACCCATTCTCAACCTCTCCTTCTCTCTGATAGACACATCTTTCAAAATGAGACTTCCCTTCTGCAGAGAGGGGTGTCGTGCCGACAGGTGGGTGTATTGCCCTGAAGCTCCTTAATCTCAGGATGATCCACGTCCTGGCATGTTTACCTACCCATTTAATTTCCAGGAACGTGGAACCTCATGTTCCTTTATGAGCAGCACAACATCCTTGAGTTAGAGGAGGCCTTAGAGCAGTGGTTCTTGACCTTTCTGGGTCACAGACCTCTTCAGGAATTAAACTCTGTGGACTCTATCTCCAGAAGACTAGTGTATATCCACTCCCCATTCTAATGCAAATCCAGGAATTGATGGAGCTACAGATAAGAGTCTTTCCATAGAGGGCATCTGGGTGGCTCAGTCGGTTGAATGTCCAACTCTTGATCTGGTCTTGATCTCGGAGTCTTGAATTTAAGCCCTGCACTGGGCCCCACACTGTGGGTGGAGCCTGCTTTAAAAAAAAAGGGAAAAAAAGAGTCTTTCCATAAATAGCATTAGTCTTTTTTTTTTTAATGGTTCTTTTTTTTTTAGACTTTATTTACAGAGAGGAGAGAGATCACAAGTAGGCCGAGAGGCGAGCAAAGAGAGGGGGGGAAGCAGGCTCCCTGCTGAGCAGTGTCTGATGCGGGGCTCAATCCCAGGACGCTGAGATCATGACCTGAGCCGAAGGCAGAAGCTTTAACCCACTGAGCCACTGAGGTGCCCTTTTTTTTTTTTTTTTTTAATTTTTTTTTTAATTAGAGAGCACCAGTCTTGCCTCCCCCCCAGGTAGAAATGCCTTCCACAGCGTCCCCAGCAGACTGAACGGCAGGCCAAGCTTCTCTCTGCCACCCAGGGCAGCGCACACTCCACCAGGGAGCCCTGGCTATTTGGATATTGTGCCTCAGACCAAACAGCCCTTCTTCTTTCTGTCTCTAGCGGTCCCTGACCTCTGTTTTCTGGTACATAACAATAAATCAGGGCCCTCTTCCCTGTGCCCTTTAGAAGGCAGGTGTTATGTCATTCTGGCCAGGAACTGGTTTCCAGGCTCTTGTCAGTCCTCCCGCCTTCGATAACGTGATGTTCTTGTCTGGCACTGACCCTGGTACTGCAAGTGACGTCTGGCCTTCACCCTGTTCCTAGAACTCATAGCGTAGCTTTCCTCTGACTGCCTCAGGTGGCGTGAGGTGCTCGTTGCTAGGAGGCAGGGAAGCTGAGGACGGAAATTCTGTGGGTAGCGACCTGGACTGCAAAACTTCAGGCAGGATTCCTTCTTTCTCCCCAAGTCCACTGCCATGTCCAGGGCGGGCCCACAGAAACCTGCTCTTGCGACAGTGTCCTTAGGGCAGTGGATTTTCAAATATTTCTTAACTTTGTTCCCTGTCTCATTAAGTTATGCATAGCAAGTTCTGCTTGTAGCATGTGTTCTCTGTCACACAGTCTTCAATTCCAAGAAAATGTAATTTTCAGCAACAAGACACAAGCTGACTATTCTTACCTGTGATTTTTGAGTATCTCTGATCAGGTGCGTAGTTCCTATGAGTAAGTTGTTATAGCATAGCACTTCTATAAAATGAAGGTGATAACAAAGGCAATATAGGGCGCCTGGGTGGCTCAGTCAGTTAAGCATCTGCCTTCAACTCAGGTCATGATCTCAGGGTCCTGGAAATGAGCCCCTCTTCCAGCTCTCTGCTCAGCGCGGAGTCTCCCTCTCCCTTTCCCTCTTCCCCTCTCCCGCTCATGCTCTTGCTGTCTCTCAAATAAATGAAAAATAAAATCTTTAAAAATAATATGAAGGCAATATAAATTGTTGACTGCATAACATTTATTTTTTTAATGCTTTTTTTTTAAAGGTTTTTTTGTATTTATTTGACAGAGAGCCCACAAACGGGGAGCAGCAGGCAGAGGGAGAGGGAAAAGCAGGCTCCCATGTGGGACTCAGTCCCAGTACCCTGGAATCATGCCCTGAACCAAAGGTAGCTGCTTAACCTACTGAGCCACCCAGGCGCCCTACTGCAGAAAATTTAAATGTAAACAAAGGAGCAAAAAGATTATAATCCCACTTATCAGCAGCCAGTACCATTAACACCTTGCTAAACATCCATTTTCTCTTTTCTGTACAGTTACACGTTTTCCCCCCGAAATGAGATCATATCGTACACATGCTTCTTTCATTTACCATTGTTTTATGAACACCTTTCATGGCAGTAGCTACATTTCTGTGGTATCATTTTTTTAATGGCTTCGTGGTTGCTCACGTATGGATATAGTATGGTTTTATCTAGCCAGCAACCTATCAGGCTGCTTCCAGCTTACCACTCTTAACAGCTTTAGGGAACATCCCTGTAGCTGAATCTTTGTGTTGATTTCTAACGTCATTCCCTTTGGAATAATTAGAAGTGGAACTACTGGCTTAAATAATTGGAATAAAAGGCACGTACGTATTTAGGGCTCTGCCACCATAGCATGTTACCAACAGAAATTTCTGTCAGTGTGTATAGTTAACTCTGAGTTAAGTGGTGAATGGGGTGAAGTACATGGAGAAGTAAACTCTTGCCCAAACTGGAAAGTTAACGTGTCTCTCCATTCTTCTTTCCTCTTCTCCATAGGAAAACTTGAATCCCCTAGTAGTTCTGAATTTATTTAAACGAATCCCAGCTGAAGATGTCCCTCTGCTTCTAATGAACCCAGAAGCTGGAAAGCCCTCTGATTTGATTCTCACACGACTTTTAGTGCCCCCTTTATGTATCAGACCCTCTGTCGTGAGCGATTTAAAGTCTGGCACCAATGAAGATGATCTGACAATGAAACTGACAGAAATCATTTTCCTAAATGACGTCATTAAAAAGGTCAGTACTTCGAATCCCTAAGTTTAGGAGCCTATACATGCAAACACTTCACATCAGGAAAGTCAGGATGACCCAGGATGTGTTTTCTTCATACTTTGCTCATTTTTAGCATCGAATATCAGGAGCAAAGACCCAGATGATCATGGAAGACTGGGATTTCCTGCAATTACAATGTGCTCTCTACATTAACAGTGAGCTCTCAGGCATTCCCCTCAACATGGCACCCAAGAAATGGACCAGAGGTTTCGTCCAGCGTCTAAAGGGAAAACAGGGTACGTTTCCAGCAAAATGTGCAGGAGACAGTCTACTGCCTTTGTCGCCTTTTTCTGGAGTGTATGCCCAGCTTATTGGATTGGAAATCACAAATTTTCCTAGTTCTCTGTGGTCGTACTGTTCCGAAACAGCACATGTTTGTTCCATGGAGACCCGTGATGTGTTTTTATTGATTTAGGTCGATTTAGAGGCAATCTCTCAGGAAAGAGAGTGGATTTTTCTGGCAGAACAGTCATCTCACCTGACCCCAATCTCAGGATTGATGAGGTAGCTGTGCCAGTCCACGTGGCCAAAATTCTTACTTTTCCTGAGAAGGTAAGTACCATTCAGCCCCTCAGTTCTGTGTTTTGAATCTGATCTTTTATTTTGAGATTCCAAACAATAGACAGTTGGAAAATCCCAGATAACGCACACAGCCCACAGTTTGCTGAGTGTGTGTGATCTTCCAGCTTCATGCGTCTACCGCTGCATGTAACATCTGCAGCAGTACAACCACAGGGGTGTCTGGCTCTGTGCGCATACGCTTACAGATACATTGGACATAATCTGCCAACTTGTTGTTCCAAGTACTATGGTCTTTGACCTTTGAGTTCATTCTCACCTCATTTTTTTAAAAAGATTTTATTAGAGAGGGAGGGGGAGCACAACAGGGGGAGCAGTAGGCAGAGCATGAAGCAGACTCCTGGCTGAGCAGGGAGCCTGATACAGGGCTCGATCCCAGGACCCTGGGATCATGACCTGAGCCGAAGGCAGACACTTAACTATGCCACCCAGGTGCCCCTACTTCATGTTTTTAAAGTAACTAAGTGATAAGCACCACATGTAGTTAATTTCCTTGGGATGGATTATTTTTTTTTTTTAAACTTTATAATCACTGAGTCAAATACTTCGAATATATATATTTTTTAAGATTTTATTTATTTGACAGAGAGAGACACAGCAAAAGAGGGAACACAAGCAGGGAGAGTGGGAGAGGGAGAAGCAGGCTTCCTTCCAAGCAGGGAGCCTGATGCGGGGCTCGATCCTGGGACCCTGGGATCATGACCTAAGCCTAAGGCAGACGCTTACCGACTGAGCCACCCAGGTGCCCCTACTTTGAATATTTTAAGGCTATTGATGCATATCCAGAAAGGCTACACACCCCTTTACACTTAATTAACTCACGCTCATCATGCGTGTAAAATGGAATTTATAGTAACTGAGGTATAAAAAACTAAGTCCTGACTGTAAGTCCTGTTAACAGGGTGATATGGGCTTTGGCTTTGCTCTTGAGATTCATAATTAGCCCCTATCATGGATGCTTCTGGTAAAGCTTGTATAAAGTAGCCTCAGATACTTTGTGTAGTTTCCTTCTCTTGAGATGATGTACACAAGATTGCTGTCTGAGAGGTTGCAGGACGTGACAATGCATAGTGGGGTCCAGCGGTACCGGAGTCACAGGTTTTAAACCTCAGGAGCCCGTGGTACACCATTGCTAGTGAAGTTGCCAACTGTTCTTAGATCACACTGTGTGCTAGACGGTCCCTACAGCTCAGTCCAGCCCCCTCATTTTACTAATAGGGAAACCAAAGGCCAGTAAAGGACTTGGCCTTTTTGCCCTGCTGGTGGTGAGTTCAGATTGGAACCTGGGCTCCTGCGTGCCAGTCCGCTGTTGTAGTTAAACTCAAGACCCAAGACAGCACAATGCTGCCTTTCTTTCTCCTGGAGTCCCCCAAGGAAAGTAAAGATTGAGACGCAACTCAGTGTAATGTGCTAACTTACAGAAACCTAACGGTATCTCCTCGTGCCTTCTATCGTGGTCACGCAGGTGAACAAAGCAAACATCAACTTTTTGAGGAAACTCGTTCGCAATGGCCCTGAAGTTCACCCAGGAGCCAATTTCATTCAGCAGAGACACACACAGATGAAAAGGTAATGCCGGCCCAATCTAGCCATATGTAACGACGTTCTTGCGCCCAAGGTCGCCGTACTCAGCCACAGAAAACAGTCCAAAATACAATGCCTGTGACATTGTAGCATGTGGAAAATACTGTTTAAATTGCAGTAAACGCAGGTTCATCATTTGCTGTGTTTGCTCATCACATACACACAAAATGTCCCTTGTCCCCTAGCATTTATTGTTGGATCTAGGTAGCCAGAACACATGGAGTTAGGAAAGCCAGGCATTTCCTGTGTCACTCGGGTTCTGGGGGGCTACTTCCTGTACTCCCAGCCTTGTTTTACCCGCTCAGGCTTTCCCCTAATCACTGGTGCCTCTGGATCTCTTGAGACACACCAACAGGGCACCGTGGGAGAAGCTGACTTATTACTGCGTTCCTGTGATTCTGAGACGTAACTCTTTTCACACTTGAACGTTTATGAAAGGAAGATACGCTGACCGTGCGTCATAGGTTAACTGACGGGCTTGTGGAGGGAGGCACCTTCGATTCAGTGCAACGCGGTCGTTTTCGAGACGGAATCCTGACGTGAAGAGGGAGCGACTCGGTGAGGAGGCTCTACTCTCACAGATCATGTTTCTTATCATACACCTAGGTTTTTGAAGTACGGGAATAGGGAAAAAATGGCTCAGGAGCTCAAGTACGGGGACATCGTGGAGAGACACCTCATAGACGGAGACGTGGTGCTGTTCAACCGGCAGCCGTCGCTGCACAAACTGAGCATCATGGCCCATCTGGTGAGTGAGACGTTTCTGCTTTGGGCTTCGGTTGGGCGGGAGCTGGCTGGGTGGGTGATGCGAAATGCCAGGCCCCTAAAACTCAGATTGCCGGTAATCTCAAATTTTCGGGACTTCCGATTTTTCTCTGCTCTCGCTTTTTTTAGTTGGAGTGAAACTTTTACATTTCAAGCTTCCCTTCCTTGTTTTTCCTATTGCTAAAATCCACACACAGCAGTGAAATGGAAAGGAACTAATTGAAAATGAGCGTGAAAGTGACTGGCACGATTCCACGTGCAAACAAAAATACATACGTCTATGCGTGTGAGCGGACTTATGTAAAATAGATATGGCAGAGAGTCGATTACGGGTTTGACTTAGCATATTAACTACGGAACTAAAATGCTTAGGAGATTTTTCGTCACACTGGCCCTCCGATGAAGACCTTCAAGCATATTTTCTTCGGTAATTTAGTTTTGCAACAGCAGCAGTTTCTTTTCCTGCGGATGTAAAATGGAAATTAGATGCAACTTTAATTCGCTAAATATGCATAAATTGTCCTATCTCCAAAGCCGTGAATCCATGAGCATTTGCAGACAGTTTTTAAACAGGCTCTTTGGGTAGTGCCTTTCCAGATTTAGTTTTTGCCTTCATGAACATGTTTTGTCAGTCTTTTTTACTTAAGTCTGGAAATACCAAAGAATCAGTTTATGATTATGAGGGTTACGATTATGGGGATCTAGGGAGGGGAACAGAAAGCCTTCCCTTTCCAGAAACTTTTGCTTGGCTTTGGAGCATTAAAATAAAAATGTTTTTGTTTGAAAAATTTCAAATATATACAAAAGTAGAAAGAGTCCTATGAAAAGTTCCTGTATTCTCATTCTCTGTACTTAATAATTTCCAAGGTTTGCCACATCTGTTTTCTCTCCCTTTTTCCTCTGACGGCCCCAGATGCCATGTCTTCCGTGTGTGTTTAGGTGCTTCTGTAAGACATAACCACAGCGCCATATCACACCACACAAAGTGGGCACTCGCTCCTTGGGATTGTCTGGCACCCGGTCCATGTCCCCAAGCGTCTCAACAATCTTTTCGCAGCTGGTTTGTCCAAATCTGGATGCAAAGTCTGCACGTGACATTTGGTTGATAACATATCTTCCGTCTGTCTTGATCTAGATCTAGAACAACTGCCCCCCCTTTTAATTTCACTGTTACTGAAAAGGCCAGGTCATTTGTCCTGAAGAAATGTCCCGTGTTCTTTGTATGATACGCATGGCATTAAGAGTTTCTTCATTCTTCCTTTTATTCCTGTAAACTTGACAGAGCTCTCAAGGCAGGATCGGATTCATGTTCAACTTCTGGCAAGAGTAACTCCTAGGTGGTGCTGGCTACTTCCTCTTGCCTTATTTCAGAAGGCACATGTCATCTGACTGCCCCTCTCTTCATTATGCTGAGAAGGTTAGGGCATCAGATACTTCAGCCTGGTGCCTCCCTTGAAAGTTTCCTTATCGACCTTTTTTCTAAAGGTTTTCTCCATTTATGAGTATTACCAACATTATTTCATGAGGGCTGCAAAACGGAGATTTTCTAATCTATAGTTCCTTTCACATTTCATAGCTACCATTTGTATAATGAAGAATTTTGTCTTATTAACTAGGGTTATTTGCTTACCGAAAAAGATAATTCCCGAAGGAACGAGCGTAAATGCCTGATTCTTTTTTCCTTTATTACCAGTTTGGGGAGGAGAAAGTTGGTGTTCAGTTTCGTCCAGCTAGGTTGGTTTGGGTTTTGTGTCTGCTTTTGCTTTCCTTTTTTTTCAGTGTCATTATAAACTCGTGGGTTTTTATTTAGTCGGTGTGTTTTAATCAACTTCTGTCATAAATCTCCTTGATATCAAACTGTGACGACATTGGCCAGGGGAGCCCTTTCTTTTGTCTCTTTAGGTTGGTATTTGCCCCGTGTTAAACTCATTGCATTGTTTTGATCTAATAAATACACTTGAATAAGTCCACAAGTGACATGTTATCACTTGACAGAACATACTAGAAATGTATTTTTTTAATCTAAAGTATCCAGTTCTCCAGGAAACCATTTATTAATGTTTTGAAACCATGAAGTTTTTGGATAAATGACTAAGTCCCTCTCCTATTTTGTTTTGTGTGTGTACATGTGTGTGTGTGTGTGTGTGTGTGCACACGCACGTGTGTATTCCACAGGCCAAGGTCAAGCCGCACCGAACCTTCAGATTTAACGAGTGTGTCTGTACGCCCTACAATGCGGATTTCGATGGTGACGAGATGAACCTTCATCTTCCTCAAACGGAGGAAGCTAAAGCAGAGGCCCTTGTGCTGATGGGGGTACGTAGGGTGGCAGCCCTGCCTCTGTAGAAAAGCTTGAAAGGAGGGGAAAGGCAGCGGGTCCTGTTTGAAAGCACCTTGGAGTGTGTAAGGGAGTGTCTGTGACAGGTGGGGAGTCGAGGGGAGTATGTTGTAGCCTGTAATGTGCATCTCTAAGGGAAAGTACCTATGCGAGCACCAGCTATGAGAAGATAAGACAAGTGTGTAGCCCTGGATCCTTTAGTTTACATTTTTCTATTAGATTTTATCACATATCAGTCCCTTTAATTCATCACATCTATCCATAATTCATCTTCTATCTGGAAGCATTTAACTATAAGTGGCAGACATTTAGCGTACTTCCTAAATACCTCAGTCTGCATATGGTTAGATTTAAATGGTTTATTTTTTCTTTTATTTTTCATTTTTAAGGTGAAGTGTGCCATTCTATTTATGCACTGGCAAGTGCATAGAGGTGTGTATATCATACTGTTGTCAGGATAGCATTACTATAACCCCCCAAAGTTTCCTCTTGTGCCTTTCCATTATAACCATGCCCTCGCCTGCTAGAGGCCATCCTGATTTTTTTTCCCTGCTGTGTACCTGGTGTGTCTTTTCTATAACTCCACATAAGTGGAATCATACATTTATGCTTTTTTGTGTACTACTTCTTTCACTCAACATGCTTTTGAAAGTCATCTGTAGTTGTACATTTATTGCAGTTTGTTGCTTTTATTGCTGAATAGTATTATATGAATAAGCCTTATTAATGTTTAAAAAATAAAGACAAAATGGCAATATCTTGACTGTTGGGTGTCATGGGAAAAGCATAAGACTTTATGCATAAGCGGATTTTTTTTTTGGTAGCTAAAGATTTTTTTTTTTTTTTTTAAGATTTTATTTATTTATTTGACACAGAGAGTGAGCAAGAGAGAGACAGAGACCAACAGAAGCAGGGAGAATGGCAGGCAGGGGAGAAGCAGACTCCCCGCTGAGCAAAGAGCCTGGTGTGGGGCTCGATCCCAAGACCCTGGGCTCATGACCTGAGCCAAAGGCAGCCACTTAACTAACTGAGCTACCAGGCGCCCAAAGAACTAACACATTTTATTGCACATTCTTTCTTTCTTTTTTTATTGAACATTCTGAACAAAAATCTTCCAACAGTATAGTACATGCTTGTTTGTTGTCTAAAGGACATGCTAAACAAAGTCATTCTATAGAGGTTAGGTTTTCCTCGTTCCCAGTGTTCTGGTTTTCTGTATTATGGGCCAGTTTGTCGCTGTGTGCCTACCTCTAAAACAATTGTCACTGTTTGTGTTTCAGTGCTTTTTTAATCTGCTTTAGTTTAGGGTGTTAGTATTGATTCTAAAGTGAAGGCAATTCAGTTCTGCAAGGATATGAATTAAACTACAGGAGGATCCTGTGGGGACAGGAAGGAGGGACTGCATTCTTCCTGGCTCCTGCCCGGGTTCTTCATGCCTGAAGTTGACATTGTTTTTCTGGTAAAGTGAAGTATTTAATGTGGTACAGATTTTGTGTACAAACTTAACTACTAGAAATTCATGTGGCTAAAATGCACTGTGGTCTTCAATTTTTTTAAAAAATTGACTCTTATTTAGTCAAACGTTCCAGCATAATGAAGTTATTTAAATAAGATAAGGTTTTTCATATCACAACCTCTCTGTGTTCTTTCTTTCCACCTCTTTTTATCTGTTCGCTGTCTATGAATTTAGATACTTGTTGTGGTCATGGTTTGTGATAGCCTCTGTTTTCCTTTTTGCTACTTAATGTATTATAAATGCCCCCACTTGGGCACCTGGGTGGCTCAGTTGATTAAGTGTCGGACTCTTGGAAGGAAGGGGGTGTGGGCAAAAACATCTCGGGATCGTGAGATCAAGCCCCTCATTGGGCTCCATGCTGGGCATGGAGCCTGCTTAAGATTTTCTCTCCTCCTCCCTCAGCACCTCCCCCCTTTAAAAAAATTGATAAATATAAATTTAAAAATAAATGCCTCTATTTGTTGTAAAGTCTTCATTATTATTGATCATAATGGCTTCACACAATTTGACCAGGTTAACACACCAAGATTCTTCTACCTTCTGTTGAGACTTGAAGGTGTTTTCCCTTTTTTGCCATGAGGATGAATCCCTCAGTGGCCATCTTTGTGTATTTGGAGTCTTCCTTCTTCTGAATTATTGCTTCAGACTCCTCAGCCTTTCTAAATGATTTGGTTGATGCTTACTGAGCACCGACTGTGTGCCAAGTACTCTTCTAGGAACACAGCACAGAATAAGAATATCAAAGTTCTTGTTCTCATCCCTATTCAAATAGGGGGAAGTGGAGCATAAACAAATAGAAAATAGTTCAGGTGGTGGTAAGTGCTGAGAAAAAAGAACAAAGCACAGCATGGAGAAAAGAAAATGAGAGAAGTCCTATTCCATAGAGGATGGTCATGGTGGGCCATTAGAATGATAACACTTGAGCCACCTTCTGAAAGAAGTGGGAGAATGGGCAGCGTGACTGTCAGCATACGAGCAGTCCAAGCAGAGGAACAGCAGGTACAAAGACCCTGTGGTCCTATCGTACCTGGTGAGACAGGAGGCTAGCCTGTTTCCTCCTAAGCGTCAGTATTTGTAGCAGTTGTGATGAGTGCCATGTTAGTTGGAGAGATGATGGAGGGTGGGTGGCCAGGAATGAGTTCTCCTACAGTCAGAGGGTATATTAATCATTCCTTCTGACCTCGCACTCTCCTTTCTAGTAAGCTCTCCAAAGGATGTAATCAGAGTTGCAAAATTACTTGTAATTGTAAAACAGTAGAAACAGGCAGTGTCCACCAATAAAAAATTGGTAAGATTAAATTATGTTGCATTCATACCACAAAATCCTGTGCAGCCCTGAAAAATGATGATAAAGTTTTTGTCGTTAGCATGAGAGCTGCTTGTGATTTATTTTTAATTTTAAAAAGCAGGCTATGTATATGACATTATCCACTTTTGTTTGGTAGAGAGATGCTTCTATTTGTAAAAACGTTTATAGCCAGAAGTTGGAAGAGTTATATACTGAAATCTTACCACAGCAGTTCTCTGGTTTGGTAGTTCCTTGGAGAGATGTTTTTTTTTTATTTTGGATTTTTTCACCTTTTTTACATGTTTATATTTTTAGATTTTTTTTTCTATAAAGAACATATTATTTTTGTAATAGAAAGTAATGTTTAGAATGTTCCCAGTGATATCAGTTGTGTAACTGGTTTCTAGTGATAACGGCCTGTCACCAGCCGGTTGAACTTCAGCATTGACTTTGGTACTGAGGATCCATTTTGTTATAATAAATTTCATTGGTTAAAAGTGACAACAGTAGGGACGCCTGGGTGGCTCAGTGGGTTAAAACCTCTGCCTTCGGCTCAGGTCATGATCTCAGGGTCCTGGGACTGAGCCCTGCATCGGGCTCTCTGATCAGCGGGGAGCCTGCTTCCCCCTCTCTCTGCCTGCCTTTCTGCCTACTTGTGATCTCTCTCTCTCTCTGTCAGATAAATAAATAAAATCTTTAAAAAAAAAAAAGTGACAACAATAAAACACAGGCTCCAAGGATAATGGGGTGAAAGAATCTTTAGTTGCCACCGGGACAAATTCCCTCAGTTTTGTATGAGAAAATTATCATCTATTGTATTGACTCAGCAATTCTGACTCAGAGGAGTGAATGTGGCTCCAGCCTTAGTCCCGAGTTACCCCGGAGACTTGGAAAATATGCAGATCACAGCTTCACGTCCTCAGCCCCTAGACCATCTCCCTATCCCACCCCAGAGAGATTCTCCGAAGCAGGCACAAACAACTGTCTTGCAGCCCTCGTTGGAGGTTCACTGTTGGCGTGCAGCGTTCATAAGAAGGCAGGAGCAGGTCTCTCCCTTGGAGGGTTGCCCCGGTAACCTACAAGTAACAAGAGCATCTCCACATCAATATCTGAGCAAATTTATCTATTGGTTATATCTCAACAGCAGCAAAAATTAAGCAAATGCATTCCAATGCATAGAATCTTCTTTAAACTTGTTAATTATGCCCCGAACAACTAGCACCCCTTTTTGCTCAGTATAGGCACTCATTAAATTTTAATTAAATCCTGTTGTTAATTATTGTTAGAACCCAGTGTCTTAACCAAGTGAAGTTCAGTAGTTCTGCCATCATTGTGGAGCAGTATGAAATTGATTGACCTCAGAGGTAACAGTGCTGCTGATCATTCATAGTGGTGATTTTTCTTTGAAGAAGTGCACTTATTAATAACTATGAAGTCTTACACATAAGGAGTTCTTGTAGGAATCTAAAACAACTTTACTCGGTATTGATTTTAGTGTTGGTAGGAACGTCTGAGGCCCATTTCTTGTCTCCCCTTGGCAGGTAAAGGAAAGAGGTGACAAAGCTGGGATTGGGACCCCTGGCTGGTGACAAAGCTGGGATTGGGACCCCTGGCTTCCCTTTCTCAGCCTCTTTTTTCCGCTCGCCGGCTATTCTGTGTTTATTTGCAGCAGTTCGGAGTCTTTGTGGTGCAGTTCCGTGGCCTGCATCATGCAGTCCAAAGAACACATGGATGGAATGGCTAACGTATTGTTTGTTTTTCCTTCAGACTAAAGCAAATCTGGTAACACCGAGGAATGGAGAACCACTAATTGCTGCTATTCAGGATTTTCTAACAGGTGTGTTTATGAATTCACTTGAAAGAAGACTGGAACACCAGGATTCTCATTCACAGTGAATCATGCAGCAACTTAAAAAGCTGTGTAATTTCCTGTGTTTAATTCTGTCGTTTGTTTACTAAGTGTGATTGTGAACCAACTTGAGAGGTTTTGTGTTGATTGGTTATGCCTGGAATTAGTAAGCATTTGTTGAGCTCCTAAGGTGTCCTAGACATTTTTCTAAGCCCTGGAGCTAAGGCTGTGAGTCAGACGAAGTCCCTCTCCTTGTGGAGGTTTGATTCTGGTAGGAGAGAGCCAGCAAGCAGGCGTATATTTTAATTCACTCTTTTAGTAATAGCCCAAATTCATTTTAAAATTGAAACCGTGCGATTTTTCTCATAATTTCACTCCGCTTCTTTGTGTTGTGTTGTTTCCAACATTCTTAGGTGCCTATCTCCTCACCCTTAAGGACACTTTCTTTGACCGCGCCAAGGCTTGCCAAATCATTGCTTCGATATTGGTTGGCAAGGATGAGAAAATTAAAGTTCACCTCCCACCCCCGACGATACTGAAGGTCTGTGCGGGTGCGGTGGGTGCTGGTGGCAGGTTAGCCCACAAGCACTCTGCAGTCGAGACCAGGCTCAGCCAACTCATTCTGTGGCTTCCTTCCTCCTGCAGCCTGTCACCCTGTGGACGGGAAAGCAGATCTTCAGTGTCATCCTGAGACCAAGCGATGACAACCCAGTGAGGGCCAACCTCCGAACCAAGGGCAAGCAGTACTGTGGCAAGGGAGAAGATCTCTGTGTCAACGATTCTTGTGAGTGAAGGCCGCAGGGTGGGAGGGGCTGGAAAGCAGGTAGCCGGTGACTTCCTTCCCGGGGCAAGCAAATCCGACGTTTCTCTGAGGCAGGAAGTTTATTTTTCGGGGGAATGTAGTAGGTGTTTCTCCTCTCAGATGTGACTCCCCATTTCTCTAAAAAGTAGAGATCGTATAGATCTGTGATCCAGTGATTAGAATGTTCTTCTCCAGAGCTCCAGACTAGGTTCTGTAAATTCATGCAATTTCTTTTATTCTGCCCTTACCTTTCTTTCTTTCTTTTTTTTTTTTGCTATCAGCAGGGGTCTCATTATTTAAGGCATATAATTTATCATTTTATGTCCAAAAATGTTTTCATTGTCTTACAGTATAACTAATAGCACTGTTTTTTTACTGCTTTCTGGTCAGTGAGTTTTCTTATAACATGAAGATCAGGTTTAACCATGAGAGAACTTAAATGTTAAACCATCCGAGTCGTCCAGACTAATTCAACCCAAGGTATGGTCCACAGACCGATGCCATTCAGCCAGTGTTTGGTTTGTGGCACGAGCTCCTTCGCTACTGTGAACAGCACTCAGACTACTCCGAGTAGTACTCAGACTGAGTAGTATTCAGACTACTCTCAATAGCACTGACTTTCAAGGGGCTTTGTTAGCCAGGCCTTGTGACAGGAAATAGATCTCCAGGACTCTACACTGAAGAATTGAACTGCAGAGTCTCTGAAGGTCAAGACTTCTACTGTTTTATCATGAGTAAATGTTTTGAAGGGCACTGATTTTTCTCAGGTTTATAACCATTAACTTTGAAAATACACTCTCTAGCCAGGTATTTTGGCTTCTTGTTTTAGACTGTGTTTTGTTTCCACCTAGATGTGAATCTGATTTTGTGGTATAGGCTCTTCCAGGTGCCATTAATTTTCATTCTCTTGTGTGAATAACAACGTGCTTTATATTTTATAGAGTACTTGTTGCATATGATTTCATCAGATGCTCAAAATATCCCTGTGACATAAAGGTGATGTGGTTGATACTGTCATTCTCAGTTCATAGTTGACAATGAGGGTCAGGTAGTACATTTCAGAGTTAGGACTGTAAAGTAACTGACTGGACTTTCCTGCTTTTCAAAAGTCCCTAGATTTCTCTTGTTTCTCCTCAGACATTTTTAAGAGAATTTTAATTTGCTCTGCTTTAATTTCAATGTGGGAAGGTATTTTCTCAACTGCCTCATGTTCGTTTTGGAACAAGGCTAAGTAGTAATTGTTAATTTAAGTGCATGGTCATCATTATCCTTGCAGACGTTACTATCCAGAACAGTGAGTTGATGAGTGGCAGCATGGACAAGGGAACACTGGGGTCAGGATCTAAGAACAACATTTTCTACATTTTGCTGCGAGACTGGGGGCAGAACGAAGCGGCCGATGCGATGTCGCGGCTTGCCAGGCTGGCTCCTGTCTACCTTTGTGAGTATCTCAGCATCCTTGTTTTATTGCTTTATTGTTATTTACTTGCTGAGGTTTTAGGGGCTCTGTGCAGTTTGTTTCCTTCTTTTACCTTTAACTCCCCCCACCCCCACACACCACACTCATACCTGCGCTCCGGAAAGGAGACTTACTTCTGGCTAAATCATTTGTGCCTTCACTCCACGAAAATAGCTCAGTACTGACCTGTTAGGTTCAGATTTGAATTTGCTCTTGAGCTCTTGTCTCACGTGTGCCATAGCTCCCTATTGCCTGTCAGGCAGAGTTGTTAGACCAAAGGCCCTTCACTGGCTGCTTCCCAGATGTCTGCACTCCGACCACAGCCCCCTGGGCCCTCTTGACTCGTCTCTGCCAGGCCCTCATCTTTCTCTTCTCTCCTTGCACCAGTCTGTTTCCTTTGTTTGCTTGGGCTTTGAGCAGACCCTAGGTCCAGATTTTTACATGCACAGAAGCATTTTTGTTCAGCTCCTACACTTGATTGATTCTCTGGCTGGGTATAGAACTCAGGATTGAATTCTATCTTTCCTTGAAATTTTGAAGGTCCTGCTTTACTCCGACTTCAGAGCTGCATTAAAGTGGATTTCTATTCTTATTTTCGCATTGTTGTCTCTGTCTTTTTATTCCGGAAGCTTTGAGAATCTTGTTTTTGGTGTTCTGAAAGTTCACAGGGGTAGACCCTTAGTATGGGTCTTTTTTCATTTATGGTGCTGGGCACTCTGTGAGCTCTCTTAATCTGCCACCAGGTGTCCTTCAGTTGTGGAAATTTTCTCGTGTTTGGTTTGGTTTTGGGGTTTTTGTTACTGTTTTTGGTAATTTTCTCACCTTAATTATCTTTGTTCTTTTTTTAAAAAAAAGATTTTATTTATTTATTTGACAGAGAGATAGAGAGCACAAGCAGGCAGAGTTGCAGGCAGAGGCAGAGAGAGAAGCAGGCTCCCTGCCGAGCAAGGGGCCCAATGTGGGACTCGATCCCAGGCCCCTGGGATCGTGACCTGAGCTGAAGGCAGCCACTTAACCAACTGAGTCACCCAGGCGTCCCTCTTTGTTCTTTCTTTTTGTAGTTCCTGTTTATTGCATAAGTAGAACTTCTAGATTTCCTTATCTTCTTTTCCCCATTGTCCATCTCCTTGTTTCTGGATTCTTTTTATCTTTTTTTTTTTTAAGATTTTATTCATTCATTTGAGACAGATACAGAGAGAGAGCACATGAGCAGGGGGAGAGGCAGAAGGAGAGGGAAAAGCAAACTCCCCGCTGAGCCAGGAGCCTGATGCAGAGCTCGATCCCAGGACCCTGACATCATGACCTGAGCTGAAGGTGTTGGGCACTTAACCATTTGAGCCACCCAGGCACCCCTCCTTTTATCTTTTAAAATGAGTCGTTCTGTTGATTCTTTTTTTTTATTTTAACTGTCATTTATTTAGCTTCCAACCATATTTTCCATTGTTCTCATTTGCAGTAATTTTTTGTTTTTCAGGGTGTTTTTTTTTTTAAAGATTTTATTTTATTTATTTATTAGGAAAGAGAGAGTGAGAGAGAGCATGAGAAGGGAGAAGGTCAGAGTGAGAAGCGGACTCCCCACGGAGCCGGGAGCCCGATGCGGGACTCGATCCTGGGACCCCAGGATCATGACCTGAGCCGAAGGCAGTCGCTCAACCAACTGCGCCACCCAGGCGCCCAAGGCTACCTGTTCTTGATCTCTAGATACATTTTCTCTGTCAGACACAGTATTTTTCATAGTTTTATTTGCCCCTAAATTTTCTCATTAGTTTCGTTTTTCTGCATTTGTTGTCTTCAGTCATTCATGTCGAAGACTTTCTTCAAATATCTGGTAGTCTCTGGCTATCCATTCATAGTTGTAGGAGTAAGGCACCAAACACTGATTGGAAACGGAGTCTGTTGGTTGGTGGGCTTCTCTGTTCCTTGATTGAGCTGCAAGCCAACATTTCTATTGCGGAACTGCCAAATATCCCTATCAGTAATGCTTTTCTCTAGGGAGGCTTGGTTTCTCCAGGGAACGTATCTCCCAGTCTCAGTCTCCTGCCACCCCAGTGGTTGAGACCTGCTTGCCAGGATTTGGGGAGCTGAACAAGAAAAGGGCCCAAGGGATCACAGCCATGAAATATACTTTCGCTCGTGTCCTGTTTTCCATTCGTTCCCATCTTTTTGCACCTACTATCCCCCAGTCCAGAGCTCTCTAATTCCATCAGTAAACTCCCATCTCCCACAGGAAAATACTGGTTTTCCACCAGGTTTCCTTATTTCCAACACTTACATTATCTCCAGCATCTACAGAACCTGGTGGTGCAGTTTCTGAGCCTTTCCCGCCTCACGGGTCCTCCTATCTACAACCACTCTTAGGCATCCCTTCCCCACATTGCTAAGCCAGGTGCCTCTCGTCCACCCATTTCTACATATGTTAGGGTTAGGAAATTGGTGGAGCATAGTTCCCTCAATGGTGGGGGTTTTTCTATGTTTTGGAATGATTTCGGAAGAAGGAAGGGGGTGTGGGCACAAAGATCTCTAAGATGGTGTCTTAGAACAAGAAGTCACATGGCTCACTTTCCATTGCTGGCTTTCTCCAGCTGCTTTGCAATGTTTAATATTGGTCTGCTTTATATTGTAATTAGTTGGGTACATGACTTGCCCCCCTGCTGGGTTACAAGGTCTCTGACAGGATTCAATGAGTTGGTCATTTTTATGTAACTTGCGAGGGACTGCCGTGATACATTTTTATTTAGTTGGATCGCTCACGTTCTCTGAAGGTGTAAACTTGTTTCCACATAGTAGGCTGACGAACATTCACGGCCCTCTCTTTCTGCTCCGCCTGCCAACTGTTCTGCAGCAAACCGTGGATTCTCCATTGGGATTGGTGATGTCACGCCTGGTCAGGGACTGCTGAAGGCCAAGTATGAGTTGCTGAATGCTGGCTATAAAAAATGTGACGAGTACATCGAAGCCCTGAACACAGGCAAGCTGCAGCAGCAGCCCGGTTGTACCGCTGAGGAGACCCTGGAGGTGCGTCCGGTTCTTTGGCTGAGTTAGCCACGTGGTCCGCGTGGGCTTGTGCTGCGAGCCCAAAGAGAAGGTGGCAAAGGGGAGGGGGACGTCAGCGCAGTGTGGCTTTAGACCCATGTCAGCTCTGTGCTGCCTGGGTGTGTGCTCATTCATTTAACGAGGGGAGGACCGTCAGTCAGATCCTTTACATCCCCAGCAGCTTCACGTTCCTGGGTGGTGAAAGCATGGCCATCTGCTTACTCTACCACACGGGGCTGCTCTTGTCCCAGCATCACACTTAGGCCCCTGCTGTAACTGGTACTCCAGTGCTTCTGCCCCTTCTATTTCTAGCATCTCTCCAGTAGAGACTGGCAACCACAGCTCTTTAAATGAATGGTCTCTGAGGGGACCCCTGACTGGCTTAGTTGGTAGAGCACGAGACTCTTGACCTCAGGGTTGTAGGTTTGAGCCCCACGTTGGGCGTAGAGATTACTTAAACATTAAATCTTTAAAAAATAAAATAAAAATCAACAGATAGACTTCGAAAGAGACTTGGACACAGGAGAGGGACAATTCATGTCTGAGAGTCCCATGCCTATCTCCTGCCTGTCCCCTTTGAAACTAGGTTAGCTGAGAACTTGACCAGCAGGGGTCAGAATTAGAACGACCACCAGCCTCTGCAAGCCCTACATTCCCTCAGGCCGCCTGCATCAGCAGTCTGACTGCACCGGGATTTTCCCAGGCTCTCTTCTGTCTCTCCTAGAGCCCCTGGTTCAGGGCTTTTAACTCACCTAAGTGTGGAAGAACAGATAAGCAGGAAGAAATTTTCTGATGGAAGGAATTTTTTGTGAACTAGGAAGAAAGCAGAGTTGTAGGCACTATTCACTATTAGCTCATTCTTAATGTCACTGAGTCCTGAGAGAGAGAAACAGAGGTTTCTTCACTGACTTACCTGGAAAGTAACTTGGGCCTTCACCAGCATTTGGTTTTCGTGGAACCTGACTCCTCACTGATTCAGCACCCTAAATTGTGAGTTGAGAAAGGACAGTCTGTGGAAGATCTCAAAGACTTAGCACACACTCTTAACTTGTAGGAATTCACGTGTGTGCTTGGAAGGTAAAAAACAAGAGGTGAACTTTATAAATAGTACAATTAGCTTATATTAGCTTATACTTCATACATTTATTTAAGCGGATGTGTATGCATACAGTGACATACATACGGACGTATTGTACTATAGGGTGCTCGCTATGCACAGAGCCATTCACATTCTACCTTATGGGCCATTTAAAGGATTTAAAAAAATAAATAAGGATTTTTCAAGGTTTTGTTACTAATCAGTTTCACCTTAAGCACTGATTTAAGGACCTTGTGGAAGATGTGCGTCTTTATAGATAAGGCATTTTGGTCTTCAGAGGCTCGGAAACCTTACTTGGAAATCTGACCTCCGGCTTAAGGTTTTTCAGATTTCATTAAATGTCAGATTGAACGTTGGCCGTCGGCAGAGCCCCCGCGCACCTCTCTTTTCCCTGCCAGGCCCTGATCCTGAAGGAGCTGTCCGTGATCCGAGACCACGCCGGCAGCGCCTGCCTCCGGGAACTGGACAGGAGCAACAGCCCGCTCACCATGGCTCTGTGTGGCTCCAAAGGTGAGCGCGCCTCGGGCGGCCGCGGCCGGCATGCCCGGTGTGGGCTGGCAGGGGTTGCGCCAGGAATGTACGCATCACCGCTTCAGGCCTTCCGTTTATAAGGGGTGAGCTTTTTACATCACACGTACAGAAAGAGACCTAATTCTCCGCACTGTAGTCATTTAACTTGTGTAATACGTGTGGATTTCAGAGCTCAAGGAGGCTTCAAGCAAACTTGATCTTATTTAAAAAAAAAAAAACTTTCTGAACTAATATATTTAAAGACATGGCAAACACTTTAATGTCATAGTTATTTAGGACGTGAAAGCATCAGGTTTTATGGTACGGCACTCAGACTCAAAACCTGCATGCTTCTCTTTCTGTAAATGTTTTTTTTAGCAGAATAAAGTTAAACTTTTCTGCCTTCCCCCTCAGTATTCTTCCTGCTCCTGGTGTACGTGCATGCCCCCCACTTGCCCATTCCTGTGTCTTTCCTTCCCACTCTTCCACTTTGGAATTCCTCTCATCGCTTTCATGTCCAAATTGTAGTGTCCTGCCACAGACAAGTCTTCTCCTCCAGTCCCAAAGTGCCGACTCCCTCCTAAGCTCTGCCCGCCCTCCGTCTGCTTTCGTTCGGTTACTGAGGGCTCTACCTGGTGCTCTTCTCATTCTGGCTCTTACTGTCCCTAGACTGGGAGCCTCCTATGTCATGGTCCTGTTTTATCTACAGATCTCGTACTTCAGTTAATGTGATTTTGGTAAACGAATGTTATATTCCTGACCTGTTTCCCCAGGTTCTTTCATTAACATATCACAGATGATTGCCTGTGTGGGACAGCAGGCCATCAGTGGCTCTCGAGTGCCAGATGGCTTTGAAAACAGGTCCTTGCCTCACTTTGAAAAACACTCAAAGGTAAGCGTAGTGGCTCAGGCAGAACTTTGAAGGGCAACCAACGGCACAAGAGAGGAATAGGAGCACATGCCACCAACTCAGGCGCCCCTAGAGGTGTTGTGAGGGCTGCTCAGGGGTCTACCCTCTTCATCCCTGATGAAATCCCGTAGGAACCTTGTTAGACTCCAGCTATAAAACTGGATCGACACCCGCTCCTGTTTTCTCTCCAAGGAGGAGGATTTCAGGGTCCTATCCAGCTTACATTCAGTAGTCAGAATAGAAGGTTACCTCATGCGTGATCAATCTGTATACTTATTTTGGGGGCACTGACATCAAAGTATGGTGATTTTAAAATAGTGATGATAGTAACCACACTAAAACTGCCGGGAAATTCCAGATTCTCCTCTTGAGTTCTCAAACTCAGTTTTTTGTTTGTTTATTTATGTATTTTTGAGAGAGGGAGAGAGAGCCTGTGCTTCTGCATGTGAGCAGGGAGAGAAGGAAAGAAGGAGAAAGAGAGTCGTAAGCAGGCTCCACACCTAGCACAGAGCCTGACACAGGGCTCGATCTCACACCTGAGATCATGACCTGAACCGAGATCATGACCTGACCCAAAATTAAAAGAGGCAGACGCTTAACTGACGAACCACCCAGGCGCCCTTCAAACTCAGTTTTTAAATGACCTCTGGGTTTCATTGGCCTTGTCGTACGAGCGCTAATATAAGCAGAGATAGACAAATCTGTGCTGGGCTTTTTCTGGAACTCAGGGGCAGACAACTGTTAAATCTAGTTGAGGAGCTTAGAGTAGATTTGGTTCCTGAGATTCTGGATTTGGAGTCCGCTCTTATTCTCAGTAATGCACAGATGCCCCAGCTATTCCTGTCCCTTGGGACTGCGGGGTTTCTGTCCAGCCCCTTCTGGGGAGACGGGACTGCTGTCCTAAGAGTGTATAGGTACTATCTGTATCCGCACAGCCCCAGGAACATTGTAGGGTCTCTGCCCAAGACCAGAATTCGTTAGAAGTCAGACAGCCAAGTGGTCCCTGGAATGATGCCTGCTGTGCGTGTCAGGCTCGGGGTTCTGCGGGAGCCTGACGAGTCTGGGGGAGAGGCTGAGGGGATCCAGACTTTAATTGGTTCACTTGCCTGCCGCTGGCACCAGCACCAGCCCCGACTGGGACCTCACCCTTGCTTGACTCTGGGAAGGATAGTTTATGCCAAGTTATTCCTCCTTTAGGAAAACGCGTATAAAGTCTATCCCTTCATAAGAGTGCACTGACCAGGTATTTATAGTCTAAAGGTGGGCATTTTGTGATTTGAATGGGTTTTGAAGTTGTGGGCCTTGAAGATTTTTTATCTGATTCTTCTTTTTTCCCCCCTCCCGCCTCTCTTTAGCTCCCAGCTGCCAAAGGCTTTGTGGCTAATAGCTTTTATTCCGGTTTGACACCAACTGAGTTTTTCTTCCACACAATGGCTGGCCGGGAAGGTCTGGTTGACACAGCCGTAAAGACTGCTGAAACAGGGTACATGCAGGTAATTCAAAGAAATGTAGGCCATTTACGGCCGAGCAGGACAGAGTTCTAAGAATTTTGACTGCTGAGTGTTTACGTATTTTGTACATGAGCTGTAATTTATCGGGTCTTAGAATTTAAAAGGAAAGCTTGAAATTCGGGTGTCCTAGAAATAAACAGCCTAACAAGGTAATGTGTTCGCTTCATCCCGTGTGCCTCAAGGGAACCAGATCGGACCAGAACCACACACACCAAAGCTTTAATAGGAGCATGGGCTAGAAGTGCATCCGGGGACACATCATTGAGCCTCACTAGGCCTCTCTGTCCTAATATGTGAAGTTGGGGTGATAGTACCTCCCGATCACAAAGAGGACTCTGCTTCTCATGTGGCAACTATTTGTGTAACCCGATATTAGGATAATTTTAACTGATGCCGAGAACTTACTCCAGTGCCAACAGAGGGCTTGGCCACTTGGAGGGATGGCTCTTCCTCCACTGTTTGCACAGTTCCAGGATAATAGGCTTAGGGGGCCAGAACGAATCTAGAGGGTTTCCCAATGCCTGTGCTTCTCCAGCCATGGTAAAAAAAATGCCCCGGGTGGCAGAGGAGCAAGCACATCCCAGTTTTGTTCTTCCGTAAGACCACAAGCAAAGGGTTTCTTTTCATTCTCTAATTATCATTTTCTACTCTGTCCTCTCTGATCCATGTTTGCTTTTACATTTTTTCAATATTTTTGTTTCCTCATAACATCAGGTGAAGTTAAATGTCCCAGTTGCTGGGCCATGCCCTCACTGTGGCTTTGTGTCCCCTCTCTCCCCGCTGTGGACCCCGGTTTGAGAAGCACAGCCCTTTCTTTGCAGGCTGGGAGAGCAGGACTGACAAAGCAGGGATGTGGTTGATGAGGGTGGGATCAGACTCGAGTCGCAGGCAGCTCTGTCCATAATCTCTCCTGTACGAGTGTATCCTCATTGATACTTCCCTTTTCATTATCTTTGGATGGGAAATTGCCCTTCAGTTTTGGAGTGTGCTCTTTTGTCAGAAACCCAACAGACTGTGAAATGCTTTTCACCACTCTTGCCAGAATGTCTTTTGACTTTTATTTTTTGACTCTACCTTTTTGAAGTAGGGAGTATGACTTTCCTGGAGCAGTGTGTTAACCTAGAACAAATTTGTTCTGGCATGAGGGATTTTTGTTTTGAAGTTGCCTGGAGGGAGATTTCGCTCTCTTTAATTCACGGAGCCACCATCACGTTGCTAGCTGGAGTGTTGGGCTGGCGGAAGGCGCTCCCTAAGCAGATTTGAGAAATGGCTGCTGCCCGCTGGCTCAGACACAATGCTGTCCCTGTTCTCTCTTCTTCCCCCTGTGTCCCAGAAGAGGGCGTGCACCTGATCCTCTGTAATTCATATTAAAGTCCACAGGGGTCCTGGATTAAGTTGTGTTTAGAAATGCAAAGCTGTTGCATTAATTTATACTTTAGGGAGAAAGAGAGGGAAGGCAAAACAGCCTAGGAAAGCAGCTAGTGTTTGCAGAGTCCTTTGGGGGTGGGTGATAGGGCTTAAATTGCATGTACTCAGAGGTACACTAGGGTGCGTGAGGTTGGAGCATATTCTAAATCCCCTTGCACAGGCTGTCGGGCCACTTTGAGCTTGTTCTGAGTGTCAGGGGACTCTTTAAAAAGATTTCCGATAAAGTGTTTTAACTGATGAAAGTACTAGTGACCTTGAAACTTAGTGTTGCTGATCCCATCCTCTGCACATGTGACTAGTCTTCTCAAAGCAACTGAGCGTTTGTTTCCTCTCCTTCTTTTCCTTTAGAGAAGGCTTGTCAAGTCCCTTGAAGATCTGTGCTCACAGTATGATCTAACAGTCCGAAGCTCTACGGGTGATATTATCCAGTTCATTTACGGGGGAGATGGCTTGGATCCTGCAGCTATGGAGGGAAAAGATGAGCCGTTAGAGTTCAAAAGAGTTCTGGACAACATCAAAGTAAGATTTAGCATTATATCTGGGGTTAGAGTGTTTCTGAGGATGTGTGTTTAGAATGGAGGTGCCCTCTGGAGTTTCACAGAGTTAATGCCTCAGTTATTTCTACCCAACTACTGGGTTAGTATTTTTCTTCTTGTGTACTCTGCATAATTTTCCCAAATATTAAGGGAAAACAGTTTTTCAGTTTCAAAGCCTAGCACTGGTGGTGATTGAATGCGCAGAAGAGGGCTTTGAGTCTCTCTGTCTAGTGCATGGCACAGTCGAGTGTTAAAGTCGTGGGTGTTGAGAAGAAAGCTTTAAACTTGGACTAAAACATGCTTTCGCTGGGGGTATAATTTAGAACTACCTTTTTGGAAGGTGGTTTGACAATAGTGATCTGTATTTAAATGTGGGTATCTTTTGACCCAGTAGTTCCACTTACAGAAATTTGTCTTACAGAAATGATCTAAATATGCCAAGAGTGTTTTTCCAGCACTGTTTATAGTAAAGGCAAACCATCAGTAAAGTATAGATCAGATACATAGTGATTTGCCCATATATTAGGGTAATATGCAGCCACTAAAACTTTGGGGAAATCCCATGAGTTTGGGGATGGGATTTTTCATTCCTGAAATGTTTGTTGTTGTTGTTTTTAAACAACAATATGTATTTGTAATGCAGATCTAGAGTGAGGTGAAGGTTGAGGAGTAATGGAGCAATACCCACTATTCTACAAGTCTCTGTGTGGGGTGGATTGGGGTTATCCTGTTTTCACCTTCATACTAAAGGTAGAATATAAAATACATTTTGGAAGGAAAAAAATTCACGGGTTGGTAAAATCTCATGCTGAGAATAGTCATTTTGCTTCTTATAAATTCTTTCACTCAATACTGCCCCCCGCCCTTGGTCGCCCCCACACACATCACACTATCTCCTTTTGATACTCGAGGCAGTCTTCCCGTGTCAGAGCGAGCCTGCGCTAAGTAAACATGAACTGGTCCTGACCACTGAGTCGATCATGAAGAAGACCGAGTTCCTCTGCTGCCAGGACAGTTTTCTGCAGGTGAGTTCTGCTGCTGGGGGTGGGGGAGGGTGGTTACCCAGCTTGTCCATCACCAAGAGATGGTTGGCATGCGCCAGCAGGTAGATTTTATAAGCAAGAGGTTGGGGAGGGGGACATTAAGAGTGTTTCTTTGTTAAAAACTTCAGGATGGGCCCAGGCAAAATTTCACCAGCCAACATGAAGAATTTATGTCTTTAGTGTATGTCTCTCACACCCGAGAGTCTCCCTACTAGAAGAAAAATACTCTTAGAGAACTGATTTTTTTTAACCGTGTCCCTATAAACCCCCTTACCCACTTCCCCATCTTGAGGGACCAGCTCTTTCCACAGTCATTATGAATCCCAGTGATTTTTTTTCTAGTGGTGATATTTTCTTTTCTTTTTCTTTTTTAAAGATCTTATTTGTAAGTAATCATCACACCAACGCAGGGCTCGAACCCATAACCTGAAGATGAAAGGTCACCTAATCTACCCACTGAGCCCACCAGGCGCCTCTAGTGGTGGTGTTTTAAATTGCTCTTCCTGTTACCATAGTGTGGATCCGAAGTTTATTGAGTTAGCCAGCTTCCTTTTTCCAGGGAGCTGTTACCCTAATATCCTCTTAAAGTTTTTTAGTTTATTGAGGTTTTTTGTTTTGTTTTTAATTTCACTAACCTGCTCAGGCAGCTCCTTCCTATTTATAATCATGGTTATGCTCAAAAGCAAAGGGATACAAAAACCAGTAAGTGGTTGCCTTCGTGTACCTATTGGTGACTCAAATGCCACACAGAATTGTCTGGAACCTATCCCTTTCGGTATATCAGAAATGACAGCAGTAAAGCGAAACTTAAGTGTTTTAGTTAAGGAAGCTCTTGACTCGTTTCGTATGTTAAGGCGGGAAAGGGGAAAAAGAGACTCTTCCAGATTTTAATAAGTTTAAAATCCAGAGTATGGCGGGGCTGAGTGCCTTTTGTTTTGTTTTCTTATAAATTTTCTTACTTTTTTTTGAACACATTAGAATTGTGATTTGGTTTTTATATATGATTATATTCACTTACTTTTTTGTTTATCCTCAAAGACCTTAACTGAGACAGGCTATGAGAAGTACAACGAGGTACTGCACTGAGCATGCTGGGAATGCTGAGCATAAGGGGTGACGTCTGCAGCAGTCCGGCTGTTGGCCAGCCCCAGACTCAACAGGCTTCCGCCCCACTTCTGGCACATGTGGCTTCCCTGTTCATCACCCTGGGTCCTTTCTTGCCTTTGGCAGGGTTTAATGGGTCTCCCCCGACCCGCAGCGTATGCTTCCTCAGTGAGCACTCCTTCTAGCCCTCAGTACGGGTCACATGGCCCAAAGATGGCCAAGCATGTCCACGCCCTCCAGGGGCTCACCATCTAACGAACTCGAGTCCACAGTCCGTGGGCCAGAGCAGATGTGTCTGAGCCCCTCGTGTGTGCTCCAGCCCCAGCCTGTGCCAGAGCTGAGGCCCGCCAGAGGCCGCTGCCCGCGCTCGCAGACAGCTGGGGAGTGAGTGTGAGAACGGAACTGCTGCTTAACCGTGTGACTAACTGCCTGTCAGTTGCCGTGTTGTGAGTCCCTTTTAGTATGCATGGGTCGATTCAGCTGAACTCCTAGGAGCTTATTTCAGTTTTCATTTCTACAAAGTGAGCTTTTTTTTTTTTTAACCTGTGAGAAGATCCACCCTAACTTTTGTGTAAGGAAAATCGTTCCTTTCAGCAAAGCCACTGGAAGCATGTCCATTTGGGTGGTAGCCGAAGGCCCTCCTTTCCAGTGCCCCTAAGCTGAGGAATGGTTTTGGGTGCGTGTTCTCTTACTTGTGCGTGCAGAGTTCCTCCGAGGAAAATCCCCTGGGTCTGCTCAGCCTTTGGCTCTCACTGCGGTTTCGCTGCCGATCGGCCGCTTGCCCTGAAGAACACGACCACAGCTAGACGAGTAGGCTGGGGGAGCAGATCACCGATGTCAGCGAGGCTCTGCGCTGAATGACGCAGAGGGAAGATGAGGCAGCAGCGGCTAAGAGTGCCCGTGTTGAGCAGAGCCGCGCCGGGAATGATTGTCCCGCTGCCCCCTGCAGTCTAGGCCCCCCTCTGGTTTGCAGTCACTGACTGCCTAAAGGTGTGGTCTCCATCTCTCAAGCAGTAAGTAAACCCGGAGAGCTTCTCTTTAAGAAGAGTTTCTTGGAAACTTTTAAGATCGTGTAAATTAATAAAAGTCCTTTCTGTGTAGAATGATGACGGAAGGGCACAGTACCCCTCACAATACGTATTCCACACTTTCTCAAGAAGGAAGAAAGTTGGCCCACAAGTGCAGTCGTCACAAGAAAGCTACGTTCATGAGCAAGGGGTAGAGTGTGATGGACCTCAGGCAGCCCCTTGGTTTGCTGAGCTCCAAGGAGATAGAAATCGCTGGTGGGCAAGGATGACATTGTAGAACCCCCCACCCCGAGAGCGGTTTTCAGAGAAAGCATCTGACTTCCAGGAGAGGCCTGTCACCTTGGCCAAGCCCATGACCCCCCCCCCTGAGCCCCTCAGTGCCCTCTGCTCTAGGGTGATGGGGTTGATGCCGTGCCACCTCACAGGAAGGGCTCACCCCGCCAGGCAGCAGCTGACTGGGAGCAGCCCATGAGCCTTGGACCATTGGGATATTAAAAGCTAAGGCTATTTAAAATACGAACATTAAGTATTAAGGTTTTTGCTTTCCGAAAACATAGTAAGTAGGAATCACTAGGTGGTCTGTGGGAGGCTATGGAGACTTATGATTGCAAGATTAAGGTAGAACTGGACTCCGGTAAGTTTTAAGCCTCTCTGTGTATACCCATAGTGTTTTATTTTTGCAAGACTAGGCTGCTGGTTCCATCTGCTTTAAAATAACCTGTTTCACACAAAATGGGTATTTTCAGCTATGTGATATAGACAGAGTAGACCTTGGGTAGGGGGCATGTTGGTCTTCTTGCGGTCCCTTAGCCTGCCTCGGAATCAAGAAACAGGACCTCCTAGAGCTTTGCAGCCACCACGATGTGCCCTCCACCCTCGGACTGCCTACGTGTGTGTATGTGCCCGCAGTCAGCCACACCGAGCAGCTGGGTACCTGCACTGACATTCAAGAGGGACAGTTAAGCTCCCTGCCACTGCTATTTTTCCAAAGTCAGTGAGGGAAAATACATTTCCAGGAGGGCTGCTGAGGCGAAGTGCAGTCTAGGCACTCTTTCCCATATTCTCAAAAAAACTCCCCTGGATCGAACTAGAGCAGCTGGTGGCCAGCCCCCAGGCCTGTGTCACAGCGGCCCCTGGAAGATTGCTGTAACTACATGGCGTGTGCCATCCACTCACCTAGGAAGTGCTCTTAGGGTCATTCCCACAGTGCTTGACGCATGAGGCCCCGGGCATTACCCCTCCGTAAGTCCTCCTTGAGTGCCGGCCGACCCTGGTTCTAGATACTGGCTCCGGGGTGACCACAGGGCTGGTCTGTGTCAGAGATAGCACCACAAATTGTAAAACAGCTAAATTTGCCCCCTTTGAGTGATTACCAGAAAATGTAGGTCTGTGGCCTCCGGCCCTGCCCTGTGCTTCCTCCACATAATGTCCTTGTCACCTTCCTTGCTCCATGTAGTCCCCATCCGGGGCCTAGAGTGCTACTCTGCAACACAGAGGGGACCACAGACACCTTGATGTTTCATTCCCAGCCTGGTTTCCCGGAATCCTCACAAAGTCCTCATTGTTTGGAAGGGCAAGTGAGACTGGGGGTGGGGCTGATGCAGAGGTGAGGGTCAGAGAGAGAAAGAGAAGCAGGGATTTGGGAGTGTCTTCTTTGAAGTGAAGGCAAGCTGCAACCATGTGTCTGAAATATGTATGCTTTAGCTGGTACTTCCACCGATCATAACTTCAGAAGAAAGCCTCAAAAATAAGACTGTACAGAGACTGCGTGCGAATTCATTAATGGTACAGTTCTAGCTGTTCTGAGCTGGGAGGATGCAGGCGACAAGTGTGCCCGGAGAGCAGAGGAGAAGGCGCCTGCGGAGCCTCTCCTGCCGTGGCTCCCGCTGGCTGCGCGGGCGGCCGCGGGGAATGGCCGGAGAGGGTGTCACGAACCATCGCGAAGCTGGCAGGCTCATCGCACTGCCGAAGTTTGTCAAACAAACTGCCATCCAAAATCCCCACAAACACAAAACCGATATTTGCTGTGTTATCTTTTAGGAAATAAAAAATTTCGTCAAGGGCGTCTCCGAGAAGATCAAGAAGACCAGAGATAAATATGGCATCAACGACAACGGCACCACAGAGGTAGCACTCGGCTTCCCCGACGGGCTCTGGTGCCCCCGTGGGCTCGGGTCCCGCAGCCTGAGCCCGCACTTGGTTTCTGTCTCTCCAGCCCCGTGTGTTGTACCAGTTGGACCGGATCACCCCCACCCAAATCGAAAAGTTCCTGGAGACCTGCAGGGACAAGTACATGAGGTACAGATGCTAATTTTCCTAGACTGCCGCATGGCGCATGGGGCTCCTGTCCTTCCTGTTCCCCACCGGAGCTAGGTCCTGCACCGGCACTGCATGTCCAGCGCCAGCGTGTCCAACAGCCATCACCTGTTCTTAGGGCTCCAGTGGGAAGGCAGGCTGGATGTTCCAAGATGTGGAAATAATTGCAAAGGCATTTCTGAGCGTCTTCCCCGCCCCCCGTGGAGTAACTCCCAGTCTGCTTTGGTTCCAGCTGCGCTGTCCACCGTCAGCTCCATTTGTTAGCAGAGCTCTCGGATCTTCTCCAGGCCGTCGATGTTTGGGCCCAGTCACTGCACAGGGACCACAAGTAGCCACACAGCGTTCACTTCCATTATCGGGCCCCTCGGACTGTGGGACGCCCCCCATCTGCACCGGTGGCTGACCCGTGCCTGGTCCATCCTGTCACGAGCACAGCCTGGCTCATAGCATGTTCCCTCCTGGCCCTGACGACACCTGCATTTTTTTTCTGTTGAAAAGAGATAACCAGAAGCCTCTCCCCCAACAGTTTTGCTGGACTCTTCGTCCTTATCCCTCTCTTCTAGGGCGCAGATGGAGCCAGGTTCTGCGGTGGGCGCGCTGTGTGCCCAGAGCATTGGCGAACCAGGCACCCAGATGACCCTGAAGACTTTCCACTTTGCGGGCGTGGCCTCCATGAACATCACCCTGGGTGTGCCCCGGATCAAAGAGATCATCAATGCTTCCAAGGCCATCAGGTGCCTGCCTCCATCTCCCTTCTGTTCTCGTGCTGCCTGCCATGTGATTCTCTGACCACGTGTGGTAGTCTGGTGGCCACTATTGTCAGCTCTAGCGGCGTGCTTCTCTTCATCAGATCTGGGTTTTTAAAAAACCCAGTTGAGAAAAAGATAAGTAGAAACTGGGTATAGTCACATGTGAGGCCGTGGTTCTTTGTGGCCACGAGTCACATGAAAGAGAGAAACATAAAAAAAATGGAAAGACTATATCGATATGTCTGTGTCGATTTAAACTTCAGGTGGTGTGATTCGCAGCCTAAGCCTGACTGGTGAGTCTGTCACCTGAGCTGTAGCCACAGTCTGTGACTCCCTAGTGATTTCATGGTAGGATTTGTAGGTCATCTGAGACCAGAAAAGATAGAAATACATTACAGTGCATTCTGTGACCTCATCGTGATAGGTCTGCGATCTGAATCCACCAGAGCGATGACGGAGAGCATCCGACGAGGGAGCACGGCGCTGGGTTCTAGAGCAGCCCCAGCGGGCGTCCAGGGTGGCAGGAGCTCCGCTGCTGCCCCCGCTGCTCTGGTCGCTCCCAGGAGTGCGTGGTCAGGGGACGCCAGCCAGGACAGGGAGGGCAGAAGCTGGGAGCGAGTGATCGGCAGGTGTCCTGGAGAGGGGGCGATGCGGGCGGGACCGAGGGGGTGGAGGAAGCTCTAATCCACGAGCGTGAAGGGGCAGTACAGAATTGAACTAACTACGTGCTCGGACCAGGGGAGGAGGTAGGTTCAGTTGGTCAGGAAGAATGTTCCGAAAATCGTCTCGTTCACTGATGGGGTGGGTTGCGCGTGCCTTCTAGACATAGAAAGTCTGGATAAGAATGTCTGTGAAGCCTCCAGTGAGTGCTCCAGAAATTGCAGTGGCTTTTAGCACTGGGATTCCTATAGTGCCTGGGCCTCGCGCAGCAGCGGGCTCCTTCCCGGGCTGTAACCACCGCCCCGCCTTCTCTCAGCACCCCGATCATCACGGCACAGCTGGATAAGGACGACGATGCAGACTACGCTCGCCTCGTGAAGGGCAGAATTGAGAAAACCCTCTTGGGAGAGGTAAGAAGTCCGCCTCGGTGACAAGAGCGCTTGGAGCAGCAGTGCGGCGAGCACACGCACGTGAACGGTTGTGGTGGGGCTGCCAGTCAGTGGGGCTACGCTGTCCTGGGTCCCCCCAAACGAGCAGCATGTGCTCTTTGGAAGGGGCAGAGTGCGTCACGTTCTGATCTTCTGACACAGATTTCAGAGTATATTGAAGAAGTGTTTCTTCCGGATGATTGCTTTATCCTCGTCAAGCTCTCCCTGGAACGGATCAGACTTCTGAGACTGGAAGTGAGTCATGTCGTTAAATGTGGGTCGGAGGTCATCCTCCGTGAGTCCCAAGATGGGCACTGATAGCCTGGGGCAGGAGCTGAGCCAGGCTCGAGAAGCTTCGGGGAGGCTTTTTGGGTTTCTGTTCCGTACCTTCCCGTTCGCTCTCTCTGATCCTGACCCTGACACACACGTTCCCATCTAAAGACACACAGGAATTTTGTTGAGATTTTGTGAGGCCACGATAGTGTTTGCTGTGACACAGTATTGGAGGGTCTGGCAGGAGTGTAGGGCCACCTGTGTCTTACTCACGTGTGGGCCTCGGCATGGTGCCTGGCTGGCTCGTCGAATGCTTTTGGCCGGGTGGGCTAGTCTGGCTTAGCATTACTGGTGTTCGCACACAGGTGAAGACCAAGAGATCGTCAGCCTTTCTCACAGAGCAGCAGAGGCAGAGGTGCAAACTGAGTAACTTTCTGGCACTTTCCTCTTCCTCTTAGGCAGTTAGCACCCATCCTGGCCACACCGTGTCTCTGCCTGTTCTCTCAAGTACCAAGTTTGTGTTGCCCATAGATTGTGATTCCAGAATTGAGCAGTCAGTTCTCCAGGCTGGGGGCTTCTCTAGCCTACCTCTGGTCACCTGCTTTGTGACTCTTGTACCAGAAGGACCATGGCCTGTGAGCAGTTGTGGTGAGGTCAGGTGAAGGGGAGGCTTCACCGACACACAAGTTGTCCTGCTCTCCAGCCCCCCGCCTCTGGAACTGCCTCAGAGCCTGTGAATGAAATGTGCATTTTCAGTGGGGGCGAAAGTTGGTTTGGGGTGAGGGGAGGTTGTGAAGAAAGTCTCCTCCGTTTATAAGTAAAGTAGACGTACTTACACGGTACACGAGCAAATATATCATATGTCATATATTAGAATTTTACAGTGAGGAATAAGAGTGAGGGAAAAAATGAGGCTTGTCAGGGGCAGTGATGGAGAAAGGCCCAGAAACACTGGAGTCAAAGCGTCCGTGCCTGTCAGTAATACCCTGGGTGCGTGGCCCGTGTCTGGCCGCCTTGCAGGTGAACGCTGAGACGGTGCGCTATTCCATCTGCATGTCCAAGCTCCGCGTGAAGCCTGGCGACGTGGCTGTTCACGGCGAGGCTGTGGTGTGTGTCACCCCCAGAGAGAACAGCAAGAGCTCCATGTACTACGTGCTGCAGTTCCTGAAAGAGGATCTCCCCAAGGTGAGACAAAAGTCCCCTCTTGGAGGCCCCGCCCAGCCGAATCCCAGGACATTTGTAGAGGGAGAGAGACTGCGTTTACTTCGGGCCCAAATACTCAGGTGTCGGGCAACCTAAGGACTGTGTCACTACGGAGGCTGAGGGGGGTGCCCGTTTCTTCTGTTCGCCACATCCCTCTGGAATCAAGTCAGGTTTTTCCCCTCTTTGCCCTGCCACACAAACTCTGCCTGTTAGATTCCTGTCTGTTCTCTGGTAACACTGATGTAGACTGTGGCGCGGCCCCCTGACCTTGTGCTTTCTGCCTAACCCCTAACAGCACGCAGACACTTCTAGGTTTGGTATGTTCCCGATAAACCCCACTGAGAAACGGGGCTGGTCAGGGTGACGACCCAGGCATGACATTCCCAGTTCTCACAGCCGTGTGGTTTCTGAGGCTACCGGGGCGGGAGGGCCGCGGGCCCCGCCGGGCCTTGAGCCTTCTGTGTCTCTGAGTCCAGGTGGTGGTGCAGGGCATCCCGGAGGTCTCCAGAGCTGTCATCCACATCGACGAGCAGAGCGGAAAGGAGAAGTACAAGCTCCTGGTGGAGGGTGATAACCTGCGGGCGGTCATGGCCACCCACGGGGTGAAGGGCACCCGCACCACCTCCAATAACACCTACGAGGTACCACTCACGCTCAGGGTCACCTCACTGTTGTCCCAGCACACTTGTGGGACACTGCTCTTTGCTCTGGGTCTACAGTCTACACAAAAGTTTGCCCAGCAGCCATTTCTGGCAGAGGGCCAGAGCGTGCTGGGAATCTGCGGGGCAGAGGAAGGCGTGGGGAGGCCTTGGGCCAGCGTGCCGGAAGAGGCTGCTTCCACTCAACCTGGCTTTCTGTAGGTGGAGAAAACTCTGGGCATCGAAGCTGCCCGGACAACGATCATCAACGAAATCCAGTACACCATGGTCAACCACGGCATGAGCATCGACAGGAGGCACGTGATGCTGCTGTCCGACCTCATGACCTACAAGGTTCGCGGCGGGGGTACACGCGGCTGTGATGACCGCCACAGAAAGAAAACAGAATGTTGCCGTCACTCGAAGACCAAAGTGTGGGGTTGGGCTGGGTGTTCTTTTTTTTTTTTTTTTTTTTTTTAAGATTTTATGTATTATTTATTTGACAAAGAGACATCACAAATAGGCAGAGAGAGGAGGACGCAGTCTCCCCACCGAGCAGAGAGCCCGATGCGGGGCTCAATCTCAGGACCCTGAGATCATGACCCGAGCACAGGCTTTAACCCACAGGCACCCCTGGGCTGGGTGTTCTGGTAAAACTCCAGCATGAAACTTGCAACCTCGCGACAGGAGGTGGGGCATTATTATTTTTGTCCTTATTAGAAATATTATTCTAGAGCAAAACCGGCCGTTGCCAAAAGCCCACGGGTTTTCATGGCAAACTGAGGTGTTTATTTCCTATTGAACCCATTCCTCACATTTCTGTAGCTATTTCCAAGTAAAGAATAAGTTACCGTGATCTGAAGGGGAGGCTAGATGGGAAATGAGGTTGGTCATTTTTTCTCTTTTCCTACAAAACGTATCCATTCCCTGTAGTAGTACGCATGCCCCATAGTGGTGCCATAGGGTTTTCACGGTGCCGCCCCATAGGAACCTGTCCCAGATGACAGCGGTCAGGGAAATGACCCCGTTTCCTCCACCTCGTAGTAAAGGCTGTCACTTTTAAGTCTTGCCTCCAGGCCTTATTCTCTCCACACATATTATGTTACGTAGTTGCAGCGAGTAGTGGGCTCGTGGGTTTTATACTGTCTCATTTAACTTTCTGAGTATTTTCCATGTCACGTGGTTTTTATAAATATACTTTTTTTAAAGATTTTACTTATCTATTTGACAGAGAGAGACAAAGAAAGGGAATACAAGCAGGGGGGGAGTGGGAGAGGGAGAAGCAGGGAGTTCCTCCCCGGGGAGCCTGATGTGGGACTCGATCCCAGGACCCTGGGATCGTGACCCAAGCCAAAGGCAGGCGCCCAGCGACAGCCACCCAGGTGCCCTATACTTTTTCTTTTTTTAAGATTTTAATTTATTCATTTGAGAGAGCACAAGCAGGGGGAGAGACAGAGGGAGAAGGAGAAGCAAACTCCCCGCAGAGCTAGGAGCCCAACGTGAGGCTCGATCCCAGGGACTGGAGATTATGACCTGAGCCCAAGGCAGACATCCAACCATCTGAGCCATCCAGACGCCCCATAAATAAATTTTTTTAATGATGGTGCAGCGTTTGCTTGAAACAAAGCACCTAAATTTACTTAACACTTTGCCTGCCTTGAGGCTTTTAAATTATTTGAGTTTGGAATTCTTTGAGCCATAATAAACATCTTCAGAAATACTCTCTTTTTCAAAAGTTAGGTTTTTAATTCTAGCTCTCAGTTCATGACTCTTTCCTCCGACGGCATGTGGTTGGGAGTGTAAGGGTCCATGTTGTCAGTGACTGGTAGCCCCAGGGGGACGCCGGTGGGACAGATCACGGTTAGGCTTCTATCCGGACCCGAGACTGACTAGAACAGCTGCGTCGCCCGCCGACATGGGCTGACTCCTGAGGGGAAGCAGAGGGTGTGGTTTGCGGTAGCCTTTTGTGAGTGGCGGGAGTACCACCCTGACTCCTCCTCCTCCAATGCAGGGTGAGGTCCTGGGCATTACGAGGTTTGGCCTGGCCAAGATGAAGGAGAGTGTGCTGATGCTGGCCTCCTTTGAGAAGACGGCTGACCATCTCTTCGACGCTGCCTACTTCGGGCAGAAGGACTCCGTGTGTGGTAGGTTTGGTGTTTCTAGGACCTTCACCAGAGGGCCTTTGTGGTTTACAGCTGGGGCTTCCCAGGAGGTGAGGAAACTGAGTAGGCAGAGCTTTTATTTTTTAGGCATAAAGTCACAGATTACGGAATTGCAAACGATATCTTTTATCTCCAAATGCTGGCTGTGGCTCCCTGCATCCCCTCTCATCTGTTAGAAGGCTTCTCTGTCAACACAGCTTTTTGGGGCCACGAGAAAAGATCAACGCTGGGCACCAAGGAATTATTCTAGACCTTGGAGATGCAGTCGGCCAGTCTGATCCTGCCCCCACTGTGTGGTGCCAGGGCTGGGAGGAGGGAGCAGCGTCCAGGGGCCCTGCTGTCACGGCTCCTGGGGAAGGAGAGCTGCCGGGCCCAGCACTTTGCATGCACTGAGCGCAGCTCGTCTGTAAGGGACAGATAGTAAACCCTCGCACAAGTAGCACTGGAAACTAGCTTCTGGCTGACGAGTCTCGCCCTGCACCAGCCGTCTCCCCACGGCACCCAGCGCATCTCTGACGGCGCCCTGGGAGAGAAGGGCTGTAGCAGAGCCGTCACCCTCGTGGCTGCTCCCCGGCTGGCTCTTTCCTGGCTCCCGCTCTGAGTGCCCAGGAAGGGAGTCCACGGGGTGCTCGGTAGCCAGGCCAAGATCACATACTCATCGGGCCCAAGCAGGGATTCCCAGCCTGGCCACCATCCCTGCCACCAGAGCTCGGCTTCCTCGTGGCCGTTTCCTGTCTCGTCTCCCAGTCTCATGTGCATTTGCCAAACGGGTGCTGACCAGCTGGGGCCCTGGGCAGGCAGGGCGCGTGCGTCTGCTTTGTTCCTAAGAGTAACTCTTTCTCTTTTTGAAAGGGACATGGGTTGCAGATAGAGGAGAAGAGAAATTATTATATCATTTTTTAGGATAAGTCAGAGGAAAGAACAAGGGAGCAGAGATTGGAGGAGAACAGGACAAGGCCAAGGCAAAAGTAAAAGTGAGCATGCTTGACACCGGGATTATGGCCAGCACTGAGGCCCTGCCACCAGGATGCTGGGCCCTGCAGCCCCACACACTGCCACCTTGATGGTGGCCTGGCACGGTCATCCCCAGACCCCCGCAACTGAATTCTTTCCCCTCCCTCATCCTTTACATTGTTGTTAACTCAGAGTCAGCCCTCAGTCGGCGCTGGTCTTTAGCTTGGTGGTTGGTCTCTCTGATCTCCTGATACCACAAAGCTAAGCACTCGCTTGTTAGGGAACCAGACGAGCCAAAGCTGGAGGGGAGGTGGGAGAAAGAATCTCCTCCACCGCCTTCCTCCTGTCTCTGCAGGGCCCTTGCCTTCCAAGTGTCTCCCATTAGGGCTGTGGGTTTCCAAGGCGCAGGCGTGCGGTTAAGCCTGACCCAGCCTTGACCCCTGAGCATAGGGAACAAGTTTCTCCTGCTGTTTCCATGGCCACTGGTCTCTACCGTCAGCCTGTTTGCTTTTCTTCTAGGCCCTAAATTGAGGAAACATTGGGTGGCAAAGTCAGGGTTCTGCGAGCATCTCTCAGTAGCTCTGCTGCCTGAGTTTAGTGCTCTGGAAGGTGATCCTACAGAGAACTGTGGCTCAGACCGAGAGGAGCTGCTGGGCTGGGAGCCCGTGTGGTGAAAAGCCATCTAATGCCCTGTCTGGTTGGTTTCAGGGGTGTCTGAATGCATCATCATGGGGATCCCCATGAACATTGGAACCGGGCTGTTCAAGCTGCTGCACAAGGCCGACAGGGACCCAAGCCCTCCCAGGAGACCCTTGATCTTCGACACAAACGAATTCCACATCCCCCTTGTCACATAGTTCAGGGAAGAGGGGCCCATTCCTGACCTCAGCTCCTTGTCCCATCCGGAAAGAGGTCGAGACTGGCCGCTGACCCAAGGAGTTTGTGCTCCCTGGGACCGTCCCTGCTATCCCCACCATGCCGTCACGCAGAGAAGGCCTTTGCGCCCTCGGGAGCAGCTCGCCATGGTTGGGAGATCTGAGGTTTGTTCCCTAGCCTCACTAGGAGGCCCCAGCCAGGCATTTTTGCTCATTCTCACCTCACCCGTCCAACCGCCAGCTTTCAGGAGTATCCCACCACGACCTGGAGCCGGCTGTAAGCCCCGAGACCGGGGCCTGTTCTCGTTTTTCTGCTCCTCCGTCATGCGCGAATCTCTCAACGTGGCCTACTCGGGTAAATATTATCGCTAGTATTTATTTGTTCAGTTTGAAGAATTTGGAGTTGTCATTATTTTGGCTTTACTCTTGAAATTTGAAAGCAAGAGGCTATAGAAACCAAGGAAGCCATCACTAAAGCATCACCAGAAAAACTGGTTAAGTGGATGGGACCACCTAGGATTTGTAACTGAGCTAAAACCGTCATGAGGCTCGAGCTGCTCTGAAACATCTTTTACAGAGACCTCTGGCCACCTCGTTGTTTTTTGTCTACCTCTGACCTCCATGGGGGGGACCGTGCCTTGTAACAAGAGCGGGACCCATTCTTCATGGCTGATAGAAGCCTTGGCGGAGATTGGAGCCCGCTGCGGTGGGGACTGCCAGTGTGCGTGGAAGTAACGGTCCGGGCCCCTACACTGCCTGGGCAGTGACCACACCCCCCGAGGTGTCCGTGCAGGGGCCCTGCCTCCCGCAGCCGCAGAGCAAGCAGGGCAGGTGCAAAGCCAAGGCCTAAAAAGTGCCCTGGGGGGTAGAGGGTGGGGTAAGGCCTTTCTGGGTACAGGCAGGGGTGAAAGGGCCATGCAGACAGGAAGGGAGGAGGCCCACGTGTTGGTGGAGAGGGAGCTCGAGCTGGCGGTGTGCCCCATTGGCAGTAGCAGGCTCCTGAAAGAGTAAATCTGTGACAGTCGAGAGCACCTGTCAGGCCTGGAGGAGAGCCAGCAGGGTATCCCAGGAAGACCCCACAAGGCTTGTGATGGGGTTTTGTGCAACAGAAGAGAGAAATGTACATAGCTTATCTTAGCAGAGGGGTTTTGCTGCCAGAGACCGTGATTCTTTGTACTGAATTTACTCCATAAGCTTGGGCCAGGGTCACAGAGAAGTGGTATGGCTGCTGCTCTCTACTCCCTTTGGAGAATGTTCCGTGAGGCCTGCCCTTCCCTTCCCTATCCAGAGCCAAGTCCCACTCCCCTGGCTCTTCCTTCCTTGCCAGGGGGCCTTGGAAAACCAAGGATGCTTAGTTGGGAATGAATGAGGTGATGGTGAAAGTAGGACTCTGACCCTCCTTCTGGCTCCATGCACCTGGGAAGCTCTCCTTCTGGAGGGACATCGCTAATTTCTCTCATCGTATCCAGCCCCTGGAAGAAACAGCGCCCAGACTGAAGAGATGTGAGTTTATTGTTGAGGGAGAAGACTGTTCGGCTGACTAAAGAGGTGGACGTGGGCGGGGGAAGAAGCAGGGCAGGCTCTCACAGAATTCAAGTCGTAGTACAGAGAATCACACGCTGCTTTTTCGGACATTCTCTGGCTGATTCTCTTAAATTCTCAGTTAATGCTGCTAAAGTACTTCATGTAACCATCGACTGTGAGGTCTGTGTCAGAATGGATGCTTTCTCTCCCGTCCTGATGGGATCCTGAATTCAGAATTTTTGACCTGAACCTTTGGCCATTCTCTGGTTTACATTCTGTTAAAATTAGTTTGGCCCTGAGGTCACAGCCCTGCACCCATGAGGCTGATTTCGGAAGTTCTCTTAGAGTGAAAAAGTGTCACTTTTCCATCTTCCACCCCTCCCCCACGCCCACCACTCCCTATCGCCCCCCTCCCCCATCTTTGAACTGAGCTAGTCTGGTTCCAACACAGACTTACTCAGGGGTGCCACCTGAAACCTCACCGTGGGCCTCACTTCCCTCATACAACCAGCCAAGAGCCACAGAGTGCCACAGCTGCCCTCCCGAAAACCTGCCTGGGGAGTAAGGCTCGGGCCTGCTCAGATCCAGAACTGCGAGAAGACACACGAGGGCCGTGGGAGGGCGGACTCCCTGAGTGGGAGGGAGCACCAGCGCCGGCCTTCCGGCCTTCCGCTGCATGAGGCGTCCCTGAAGTGGGGAGGGGCGCTGGTGTCCGTGGCTGTGAGCAGTAAAGACGGCCCCACCAGGAGCTGCCTCCTGCTTGGGCGAGGACTGGGTGCCCCGAGCCCAGTGAGAGGTGTGTGATGGTGCAGCACGCAGGCAGGGGCCAGGGGTCGGTCCGCTGGTGGCACTCTGGGGCAGAAGGCTTACGTGAAGCGGCGTACCACCCAGCCAGAGATCATGGGTTCTGCGGGCGAGTGTCCTCGACGCCGTGGCATGGGCGGCCTTGGCTGGTGGGCCCTACTCGGTGCTCCCTGCTGTGCGCATGCCCGATGGGGGTGTGCAGACTCCCCCGATGGAGTGACCTGCTTCCCAGGCGTTGGGCTTTATGCAAGCACGGAACTCAGACGCCGGATCCAGAGAGCAGTGTCTTCTCGGGAGAAAGCCCCGGAGGAGGTCGGGATTTTCCTCTAGGCCTGTTGGGAAGAAATAAAAATGGCATTTAAGTGGTCTCCTCCATTAACAAATTCCTATTTGTGGCTAGTGATACTGTCCAATCCTTTGCCCTTTTTACATCTTTTGTACAAGGGAATTAAAGTAGCGATTGACTCAGTCCCAGCCCCCTGTTTGTTCAGCTCTTTGAGGGTGGGAGAGACAATTCTGGGTTCTTTCCGTGTCTGCGTCGGAGTCAAATCACGGTTCTGGGTTTCTGTTTCAGGGTTTATCCATGTGTATTCACATCGATTCGTGTCTGATTGAACCTGACACCACATAATGATTCTTTTTCTTGAATTTTGGTTGCCTCTTGACAGAACTCTACTTTTTTAGGAAAACTGAAAAGAGGAAAACTTAACTCTGCATATAACGATAGCAATTCATCTCCATGGGTTGTGAAACAGAGTGACTGGGATATGTATGGGCTCCAGTTCCTACAGTAATTAATGTCCCCTGCCCCAAGCCCACCTCTCGGGTGCTGGAGGTCAGCAGTGAGCACTGCGCCACTCCCCGCCCCCGTCATGTAGCTAATCCAAGCCCAATGGGACACAATGCAGTGTCTCCTGGAAGTGCCACCTAACTGGGGTCAAGTGCCTCGCCTAACTCTTCTGAAGTTCATTCAGCGAATAAAGGCCTACTATGTTTTAGGTACTAAAAGCAGCAGTAAAGAAAACCGGTATGTCAGGTATCGGTGCATCTAAAAACAATTCTTCTGCAGAAGGGGCAGAGCCAAGAGATGGTGAATGAAGCCTGCAGATATGTGTCCAGCCCTGTCTAGGGTCATAGCTGCAGAACTGAAGGTCGGTGGGAGGTCTGGCACCTTCAGCTCACGGGAACAGAGACCCGTCCCGCAGCCAGCTCACCCCTTGCTCCAGGCCCTCTGCAGCACCCTTCCCACTGCTGATTGGCCTCCATCCCTTGGCCTGGGGTTCTAGAGGGTGGGCCCTGAGCAGAGGACACAGCCTACAATCACTGGGAAACGGCTCCCGTACTTGGCCCATGTTCCATGTACAGTGCTCATAAGTGGACATTTAAGTCCATGAAAATTTGCTGAGCTTCTGCTCTGTGCCAGGTGGTGTGCGGGCCTCAAAGAAAATCCCTGCGTGCATGGGGCTTACCCCCTGGTCAGGGTCCGCTTGTGGTTAAGAGCCGGGTTTCTATGAACAGACTATCAGAATGCAAATCCCAATTTCCCCTTTCTGTCTGGTGACCTTGAACTAATGATCTAACCTTTGCCTCATTTAGAAGATAGGAATGCTGTTTAGTGGTACCTAACTCATGGGGTCATTGTGAGTTTCAGTGTGATCTTGCGTATAAAATCCAAGTACAGTGTCTGGCACAAAGGACACAATCTTTTTTTTTTTTTTAAAGATTTTTTATTTATTTATTAGAGAGCGAAAGACTGAGAATGAGAGGGGAGAAGGTCAGAGGGAGAAGCAGACTTCCCGTAGAGCCGGGAGTCCGATATGGGACTCGATCCCAGGACTCCGGGATCATGACCTGAGCCGAAGGCAGTTGCTCAACCAACTGAGCCACCCAGGCGCCCACAAAGGACACACTCTTAAGTGTGTTTGCAGTTATGGTGACCATCAGTATTTTAACTGGAAAACATGGTCTGAGAATTCAGAACTCAAACCCAAACTTTGGCCTTTTTTCTTTTTTAAGAGCGCGTGCGTGCGTGCTCACAGTGGGAGAGGGGCTGAAGGAGAGAGAACATTAAGCAGGCTCCACACTGAGCATGGACCAGGGTTCAATCTCCTGACCCTGAGATCATGACCTGAGTTGAAATCAAGAGTTGGCCACTCAACTGAGTCACCCAGGCGCCCATAACTCTAACCCTTGTAAGTCACCCAAATGGAGCTGTTCTTTGTGGCCTTGGGGATCCAGCCTCCCGAGTCATAACTTCTGCCCCCCAGTCTGCTCAAACATTAGATCGGGGAAGTGTTTCATACCAGGGAGGAGAGGCCAGGGAAGGGGACTAACATTTGGCGGTCACCTGGTGGAGGGCCTGAACATTTTACTGTGAGCCATAAAATAAATGTGACGTCATTGTAAGAGTCGTGGGCGGTAGCTCAGAGTTACTGTAGAAGCGGATGTGGACGTGTTTATTTATATAGATTTAATGTATAAAGTCCCAGGAGGTGGGACTTTTTTTCTCTTTAAAGGAGAGGTTGCCATTTAAAAGTCTTGCACACACTGGTAGTAATGGTTGCCTGTGGCGATGGAAACAATGACTGAGGAACAGAGGTACTTTTCACACTCTTCTGTTGTGCCTTGCTAACTGTGTTCCTTCTGAAGGTATTGCCAATATCTGATGGTAAAGAAATCAAGTCATCCTGAGGCCCACTTCGTTCTTGGAGAGTACTCAAGTGCTCCATTCTGAAAGGAGTGGAGTGGTCTCTTCCAGTTACACAGACTGAGCCAGGAAGCACCAGAGACGCAGGGACGACCCCGCTCCTGGGATAAGGTGACCATGGCCTTACATCTCCAAGATTTTCTCTCCTGATGTAAGACCGTAGTGGGCATTGCAGGGCTGAAATGGCACTTTCACAAAGCTGTCAGACCCAGGCCCTGCCAGCCTCCCCCTCCACCAGCTCTAGGTTCCGGCTCTGTCCTCACCCCTCAGGGTCCAAGGCCGCCGCTCCATTTCCAGGCGTGCTAGCCAGAAGACAAGGGGAGAGAGAGGCATAGCTCTTTCCTTTAAGGAAAGCTCCCAAAAGTTGAACGACGTTTCTGTTTCCATCCCTTCAGCCAGAACTAACCAAACCTGGTTCCAAGGAAATCTGGCAGATGCCACTGGGGTTCTGGGTAGAACCCATGTGCCTAGCTAAAAGTAGGGGCTTCCGTTAGCGGAGAAAACAGAAGGAACAGGAAGTGGGAAACAATCATGTCTCTGCCTCTGGTGTATCAAGACCTTTAGGGAGGTTTTTTTTGTGCATTTGTTGCTTTGATTGACGAGGGTCCGAATATCCCCCTGAACCCCCCAAAGAAACACTGAGACCCTGACCCTTTCATTCCCACTTTTCTTTTCCCTTTCTGGCAAATTTTATGCCTGAGGGGTTTATTTTGCCTTGGTGGTGGTTTTTTGTTTTGTTTGTTTGGCTTGGTTTTTTGTTTCGTTTTTTAATAAACTGACATTTAAATTATACATTCCTTTAGCAGGCTGTTCAAAATGTTTCTGGGCTGATGGAAAATATAACTGTCAAACTCGCATTCAGTAAATAACCCTGATTATTGCTCCCCTACCGCCAGGTGCTGGGTATAAAATGTGTCCCGGGAAAGCCGCGGTGAGAAGAGTCCCGCCCCTGTACTATCAGTCGGCTCCAGCACCGAGGAATGGGCCTGAGCAGTTCACCACATGCGAGTCGGGAAGCATATCGTAGCTACCCAAGGTTGGCATTAGGAATAAAATAAACCAGATTCCCCAGATAGACTACACCAGTCTCCCAGGTGCTCAAGCCATTTATTCAGCCTTCAGTAAGACAGTGCTCAGGGTACGTGTGGATTCAGGGAGTTGCTGAAAAGTCCGCTGGTCAGGAGGAAACGGTCCTGGGCTAAGCTAGCCAAGACTCAAGTGCTCACTCCGCCTGGCGTTAGCAGTGCTGCCTGCTTTTGCTCTCAATTTCCCAGTCCATAAACTACTGTCTGGCCTGTGTGGGGGTTTTTTTCTTAAGATTTTTATTTATTTCAGAGAGAGAGCACAAGCTGCGGAGACAGGCAGAGGGAGAGGGAGAAGCAGACTCCTTGCTGAGCAGGGAGACCATGTGGGGCTCGACCTGGGATCAGGACCTGAGCCAAAGACAGACGCTTAACCCACTGAGCCACCCAGGCGCCCCTGGCCTGTGTACTTTAATTACTTTGCTGATTGTGTCTCCCGCAGTAGAATGTGAGCTTCACGAGGATGGGTAGTTCAGTTTGTTTGGATCACTATTGTATCCTCAAGGCTTCGCACAGCGCCTGGTGCGTAGTGGGTTGAATAAATGAAGGACTGGATTCGATCTTGAATTTCTTCTTAGTATTCAGCATCAAAGGCTGAGGCCCTTGGAGCCCAGCAGCCTGGATCTGAGTCCCTGCTCAGTCACTTTCCGGCTTCCTCAAAGCTGCCCCTCCTCCCGTTAAGGGTGTCCTCCTTGCCGCAGAGTCTCTATTCAAGGACAGCACAAGCCTGACTGCTTGTCCTCGCCACACTTCCCCAAAGGCTCAGTTCCACCTTTGCCCAGAGAGGGCCCCTCGCAGCGCTAGAACCAGGGGCAACATGAGCCCCTCCCCACCGCCTCCCATTCCTGCCTGCAGGCCTGGGCCCCAACCCTGGCCCCAAACCTAAGTGTCGGAGCCAAAAGCTTCCAGCATATACCAGCATGGGTGACTTATTTAAGGGTCTCCAAATAATCACTTAAGTGTCACCATGGCAACCTAAAGAGTTGCCATGGAGACTGGAGCAGGAAACGTCCCCATGGAGACCCCTGGGAGACTCTAGGAAATCATTACCAGGTGGATGGGGCTTGGGAAGGGGGAGCTGGACAAATGAGGGAGCCCCATGGTTCTGTGGACCGGCAGGGGGAGAAGGTGAAAGGGCAGGGTGGGAAAGACCAGGCTGGAAAGGCAGGCAAGTTAATGATCTCCACCAGGTCTAGGGGCCTGTGTGATAAATAACTTCTACCGTATGCACAGAATCTATCCAAAGGGAAAGACGGGTAACTATCAGCAGTGGTGTCCCCCAAGAAGGGGGCGAAGGAGAAAGACTTGTTTTTCACATATGCTCCTTCGTGTACTGTCGGACTTTCTTTTATCATAGATATATAAATATCACATTCCAAATTAAAACTATTTGCTTAGCACTTACTACATTAAATACTTATATCCTCAAGATGCTTATATCCTCAAGACCCCATAAGGTAGATATTAACCCACTACACAGATGGCGAAACTGCGATTCAGAAAGTGGCCCTCGGTCGCACAGGTGAGTGGGAATCAAACCCGAGGGCTCTCCAGCACCCCGGAGCAAGTCGGATTCCTCTGATCCGCTACGGGCACACTGAACACCATTAGGTGACTATCACACCTCTGGACCTCAGTTTCCTCCCCTGTGATAGTTTGGCAGTTTGGACTGGATGAAAGCAAAAGGTCCCACTAGCCCAATGTCCTGTGACTGGGGCTCTTCCAAGGGATCTCTGAGCACTAGCATCACACCCCTTCTCTTCCTCTTCCTTTCCCTCATCCACCCTCCCAATCCCCAACCACAGCAGTGCATCTTTGGGATTCTAAAGGAAACCCCTCACTCAGAGCATCAAACCAGAGAGACCTTTGAAGAAGCTGTAGATTCTGTCTGAGCAGAGGAGGAGAGTGTGGCCTGAGAGGGAAAGTGAGCCACCAGGGAAATACAAACCAAAGTCAGGACACCTCCCCACACCCATTAGGATGGCTATCCTGAAGAAAGGGGGGGCTGCCTGGGTGGCTCAGTGGGATGGGCATCTCCCTTTGGGATCAAGCCCTGTGTTGGGCTGCGTGCTCAGTAGGGAGCCCGCTTCTCTCTCCCTGCTTCTCTCTCCCTCCCCACCCGCTCAAGCTTGCTCTCTCTCTCAAATAAGGAAAATCTTTAAAAAAAGAAAGAAAAAAATGAACAAGGACAAATGTCTGCAAAGACGCGAGGACTTGGAACCTTCATACAGTGCTGGTGGGGAAATTGGAGATTTCACACACCACCTATAAAACGGTTCGGCTGTGCCCTAGCTGGGGCTTCTACAACCAAATCATACTCACTGGGTGGTTTGAACCACAAAAATTTCTTCTCACAGTTCTGGACACTGGGAAGTCCAAAATCAAAGTGCCAGCATATTCAGTTCTTCCTGAGGGCCCCTGTGTGGACTGCCGCCGCCTCGCCGTATCCTTACGGCTGGAGAATATACTCCGGTGTTCCTTCCTGCTCTCCCAATGGCACCAATCCCATCATGGGGCTCCACCCTCACGACCTCATCTAACCCAAAGGCCTCACCTCCTGATAGCATCACATTGGGGGCTATGGCTTCAACATAAGGAATTTAGTGGGCGGGGGTGGAGGGGCACAAACATTCAGTCCATAACACATCTCCAGAAAACAGTCTGGCAGTTGCCCAAGAGGTTAAACGTAGACTTAACACATGGCCCAGCCAGTCTACACCTGGGGAGATCCCAAAGAGAGTTCAAAATATCCGTTAATGCAAAAACTTGGACATGAATGTTCACAGTGGCATTCTACGAAATAGCCAAAAAACAGAAACAACCCAAATGTCCATCAGTGGACGAATAAAACACGGCACATCCACATAAAGGAGTTTATCATTTGGCCATGAAAAGTGAGGAGGCATTGACCCATGCCACAGTGTGGATGATCCTTGAAAATATCATGCTAAGAAAGAAGCCCCTCGCCAAGGACCACTCAGAACAACCTATTAAATGATTGCACCTACACGAAACGTCTAGAACGGGGAATCTATAAAGATAGGAAGTAGGTTCGTGGTTGCCTGGGGCTGGGAGTAGAATGGGAAGGTTGGGTGGTGACTACCAATGGGGGTGGGGTGATGGAAATATCTTCAAATTAACTATGGTGATAGAGGCTTGACTCAGAATATTCTTTTTTTTAAGATTTTATTTATTTGATAGAGAGAGATGGAGAGAGCACAAGCGGGGGGGGGGCAGCGGAAGGAGAGAGAGAAGCAGGCTCCCCACCTAGTAGGGAGCCTGATGTGGGGCTCGATCCCAGGACCCTGGGATCATGACCTGAGCTGAAGGCAGATGCCCAACCATCTGAGCCACCCAGGCACCCCGACTCGGAATATTCTAAAAGCCACTAATTTTATACTTTAATTGGGTACATTGTATGCTATATGGATAATAGCTTGGTAAAGCTGTTTAAACAAGAGAATGGGAGGGAAAGTACTAACCCAAGATCTCACAACCACTTGTGGCTGCTCTCAGGTCCCAGCTCCCGTCCAGCCTCTGCGCACACCTTCTGCTCTCTTAAGGGGGGTCAGCAGGGCCTCTCAGGCTGCTTCTGAAATGAGTGGGCACCGGCCATTGGAGGCTTCATATCGTGCCCTTCGCCCAGCGGCCCTCAAGCAGAGGAGCATTCTTTAACAAACAGGATGGCCTCGAGACTTCACTTGGAGAAAGGAGTCCACTGTCAAAAGGCAAGAAATGTCAAAGCCTGAAAGCCACTGACCAAAGAAAGTGCTAAGGAGGGATGGCAAAGTGATTAAGAACCTGCCCGCTGGCCCTGTAGCAAACGTGTCTTTTTATTTTGACGCTTTGACATTCTCAGGCCTCGTGGCCCTGGAGAGACTGGCCCTGCCCCTGCCCCTGCCAGGACTAGCCAAATCCTGGATTGGAGATAAAGAAGGATTCTCCTGAGAGTGCACTTTTCATATGCAAACCCACTAATTCAGAGTCCAGACTCCAATAGCCTTTTTTTTTTTTTTTAAGTACTCTCTAGACCCAGGATGGGGCTCAAACTCACAACCCCAAGATCAAGAGTCCCGTTATCCACTGACTGAGCCAGCCAGGTGCCCAAATCACCTTCTTATTAAGCCCTTACACTCAGCCACTATTCCCCTGCCCTAATCACCCCAGGGCCAGGTACCAGACAATGAGAGACAGCCCTACACCCCAGAGCCCACTGAAATTATTCAACCTAGCCAATCCCCTGCCTGCTTACTCTGCCTTGCCCATCCTTCCCGCAGAAAACACAGGAAAGGCTCCCGCCCATGTTTCTCCAATCACATCTGCCCTCTGGTGCCTCCCAGTGTAGCCCTGGGAAGGCATGGCCCCTCCTCTTGGGAAATGTGAGTAACATACTCTCTTTTCTTTTTATCCAGGTGTAATTGACATATGCCATTAGAGTAGTTTAAGGTATACAACACAATGTTTCTATATTTGTATATATGCAAAAGGATCACCACAGAAGTATAGCTAACATCTGTCACCATGCATAGTTACAAAAATTCCTTTTTATTAGTGATGAAGACTTTTAAGATCTACTCTCTTTGCTAAGATATGCAGTATCTTTGCTAAACATGCAATACAGTATTGGGAACAACAGTCACCATGCTATGTGCATACTATCTTTTCAATGACAATAACCTCCAGATCTGCTGGCCTCACCTACCTAAGTACAAATAAGGGTTGAAGGCAGGACCCATTCTGCTCTAAGTTTGCCTTGGCTCCCTGTGACCTCAGGCAGACTCCTCCACCTCTGTGCTTCCCTTTCTTCATCCATAAACCCAGGTTATCAGCCTATGTATGTATGTATGTATGTATGTATGTATGTATGTATGTATTATCTAAAGATTTTGTTTTTAAGTAATCTCTACACTCAATGTGGGGCTTGAACCCACAACCCTGAGATCAAGAGTCACATACTCCACCGACTGAGACAGCCAGGCACCTCACAAGTGTTGTATTTATAATCGATTTTGGCTTGCATAAGAGGGCTGTGCCAAGGGCCCAAGTGTGCGCTCCAATCCAACTCCTGCTCTTCTTTTCAAGCTATGGATGTGCCAGGAAGAAGGAGCCTCTTTTTATGCATAAAAAGGCCCAGGGGGTAGGCAATGGCCCTCAGCCACCTTATGGGGCTACCACCAGCCAGGACTAAAACAAGTAAGAATTGTGAAGTACCTAGAACAGCACCTAGTACTCCAGAAATAGTGTCACTGTGGTCTCCAGAAGGTGGGATAGTGTTCCTAGATACAGTGACAGTGTCAAAGAAGAAGTTCGTTTTGCTTTGGGGGGGGTGGTCAGGTGGTGGGTGAACTTAAACCAATGTCATTGAAATCTCAAAGGAAGAAGAACTGAGGTAGCACCCAGACTACAAAGGAACAGATCCTTGTGTGCCCACATTCATAGCAGCTTCGTTCACAGCAGCTGAAAGGTGGAATCAGTCCAAGCATTCCCTGACAGATGAATGGATAAACAAAATGTGGGGTATATATATATACACACACACACACACATATATATACACATATATATATGCAATGGAATATTATTCATCCTTAAAAAGGAAAGCAATTCTGACACATGTGACAACACGGACGAACCTTGAGGACGTCCTGCTAAGTGAAAATAAGCCCATCATAAAAAGACAAACACTGGGGTACACGGGTGGCTCAGTCTGTTGGGCGTCTCTTGTTTTCAGCTCAGATCATGATCTCAGGGTCCTGGGACTGAGCCCCACGTCGGACTCCATGCTCAGCAAAGAGTCTGCTTGAAGATTCTCTCCCTCTGCCCCTCCTTTGCCCTCTCTCTCTCTCTCTCTAATAAATTAAATAAACAAATAATATTTTTTAAAAAGACAAATACTGTATGAAGTCACTTACATGAGCTGCCTAGAGCAGTCAAATCCACAGAGACAGAAAGCAGAACAGCGGGTGCCAGAGTCATTGAAGGGAGGGGGGAATGGAGAGTTGTCATTTAATGGGGACAGAGTTTCGGTTTCGCAAGATGAGAAAGTTCTGGAGATGGATGGTGTTGACGGTCCTACAACAGTGGGAATGTGCTGAACGCCACTGAACTGTCCACTTCAGCATGGTTAAAATGGTCAGTTTTATGTTATGTATATTTTACCACAATTTTTTTTAACGGCACAGCCAATCATACTTTCCAACAAACCCATGCATGTGGGAGTCATGACTGTTGCCTCTCTTGTCCTGTAGGAAAGCTGCTCAGGGCAGTGAGAAGCAATCTATCAAGTGCTTCTCTCCTAGGGAAGTGGAGACGCTCCTCTGGGCCCCTCGGAACCCCGGGACGCCGAGCGCTCTGTCTGTGGGGTGCCTGGAACGTGAGGCTCCCTGCCACGCCAGCTATTTGATTGTTCGTTGTATTTTGATCTTAATTCCAGTAGAGTTAACATACAGGATTGTATTAGTATTTTATTTTATTTTATTTTAATTACACGCACACATATTCTTGGGTGCATATCTGCTAATGTGATAGGAGAAAAAAATGCTATCTCTTTCATTCGTAATTCTTTTCTCCTAAAAGTCAACTTTGTGTTGACTATTCCTGGTCGTCATTCATGAGCGGCCTTCTCTTCACGCAGCAAGAGCAACCAGGGCAGGGAGGGGCGAGAGTTCTCCCTTTGACTTTCTGATCGCGTCAAGTCAAGCATCGGTTGCCCTGTTTTTGAGAATTCGCTAGTCTTTGGGATCAGGTATATCCGTCAGAATTCCTAGTGACGAGCAATAGAAACCAAATCCAGCTAAGGATGCAGAAAAGTGTTATTTTGTTTGTGTTTGTAAACACATCAGGCAGCTAACAGAATCGTCACGAAGGCTGGAAAGGTGGTGAAGGGCTTCACAATGAGAAGAAAGGCAAAACCCAGGGCAAACAGCAAGCAGCAGAGAGCCAGCGGGGTCACCCCCCCCCCCCCCGCATGGCCTGGGACACCGTGCTAGTGGGCCTGGTGCTGCCTTAGCCCCTGCTGCCAAAATAGGACTCCAGGGGCGCCTGAGTGGCTCAGTGGGTTAAGGCCTCTGCCTTCGGCTCAGGTCATGATCTCAGGGTCCTGGGATGGAGTCCCACATCGGGCTTTCTGCTCAGCGGGGAGCCTACTTCCCCCTCTCTCTCTGCCTACTTGTGATCTCTCTCTCCCTGTGTCAAATCAATAAATAAAATATTTTTTAAAAAATGGGACTCCAGGGACGCCTGGGTGGCTCAGTTGGTTGAGCAGCTGCCTTTGGCTCAGGTCATGATCCCAGTGTCCTGGGATCGAGTCACGCATCGGGCTCCTTGCTCTGCGGGGAGCCTGCTCCTCTCTCTGCCTCTGCCTGCCTCTCTGCCTGCTTGTGCTCTCTCTCTGTTAAATAAATAAATAAATAACCTTTAAAAAAAAAAATGGGACTCCATTCTCCCTTGGCAGGGCATCCAGCTGACCACGTGTGCCACCAGAGACCGAGCGCAGGGAGAGTAAGGATCTATCATTCCTGTCCCAGGGGAGGGGATGCAAGGAAATGCCTTCATTTGATGGAGGAAGGAGAGATTTGGATGCTGGGCTGTCCAAAAGATAAGGCCCACCAGGTACTTAAAAGGGTCTAAAGCATCTTCGTGTCCATAAAAATAACAATCACCAGCCACTGTCGATCAGGTTTTGCTTATCGGATTTGGTCTATTGGGTTATGTAGCAAGAGCCCCGCTGGACATATTAAATGCTGTCATTCACTCTTCAATGATCCTCTGAGGTCGGTATACTGTCCCCGTTTTGTAAATATGAAAAGTGAGGCCCAGGGTGATTCCATTGCTTTCCCGGGGCACACTGCAAACGTTGGAGCCAACAAGCAAAGCCAGCTCCCTCTGAATCTAAAGTCTCCAGGCTTCCGGGGTGGCTGATGGAACTGTCACAACACCCGCCACCTCCCAAGTGGCCAGAAGTCACCCAGTGAGCACATAGCAGAACGTAGAGCCCCAGAGCCCCTGACTGGATCCATTCTCTCAGGATCCCTGGATGCTCTTCAAGGTCTAGGAAGGCTCCACACATGAGCGCTCCCTGCCTGATGGCCACCAGGAAGATTTTGCTGGGGTGTTTTCTTCATGTTCTCTGAGTTCGTCGGACAAAACCAAAAAGGTGTAAAATGTGTATTTAGGAAGATATTTTATACTTCCGCTTCCAGGTACGATAGAATAGTTGGACTCACATGGATCCTTCCCCGACCCCAATGTGAGCAACTGTAGAGGCCAGACAAAATACGTCAAAACAACTCCTTTACCTACATGAGACGTCAACAAGTGCGGGGCTGCGACCATAAGGAGAAAGTGAATCTCAGCATTCACCTGGAGAATATCTTCTGAACTGTGGGAAATAGTGTCCAAGGGGACAGTGGTAGTTTCACTCAGTGGAAAAAGCAGATCAGGATGCAAGGCTGCCAAGGTAGGGGGGGAGGAAATGCAAAGGAGCCCCCCAAAATCAACTTTAAAATCCCCCCTTGAGGGCACAGGAAGTTTGTTTTTTTTTAATGGTTTTATTTATTTATTTGACACAGAGAGAGATCACAAGTAGGCAGAGAGGCAGGCAGAGAGAGAGGGGGAAGCAGGCTCCCCGCTGAGCAGAGAGCCCAATGCGGGGCTTGATCCCAGGACCCTGAGATCATAACCTGAGCCAAAGGCGGAGGCTTTAGCCCACTGGGCCACCCAGGTGCCCCACAAGGGCACAGGAAGTTTTCTGAGGGGACGGGAATGTTCTATATTTTGGTTGTGATGGTTACAGACCGGTTTACGTTTGTCAAAACAATATTCTTAGAAATAGTGGTACTCTTAAAATTAGTGAATGTTATTGTAAGTAAATCGGTATATTGTATTTTAAACTAGTAGAGTTGACTATTTCAAAATCGCCCTTGAGGCTTGGCTGCCCCCTAAACCACCCCCCCGCAGCACCAGACTTGGGGACGGAGCAGAGAGCAGCCGTGTGGAGTTTCCACAGGCTGTCCAGCGCCGGGAGAGTTGGAGTCCGGCCCCAGCCACAGTAGACTGACCTTGGCAAAGACCTGAGGGGTCTTTCGCTGGAGGCCCCCATGTAGGCCTCCATGTAGGAGGCCATGACCGTGTAGGAAGAGCTGGGCTTTGGGAATGGCAATGGAGCTGACAACACAACTATACAATGTTGAAAGCTGGAAAAGTAATGAGTGGCAACGAATTTAGCAGGTCCAAGACAGCCAAATACTAAAATCGGCAGGGGGAGAAGCGAAAGGCAACTAGATTTCTTACGGGGAATCCCCAAAAGGCTCAGGAATTGGTGGCAGTAGCATTCAGTGGTGAAGTTCAGGCTAAGAACAAGAGAATCGTTTGGAAATTTAAGAAGAAATTAGACACCCCAAATACCCACTTCTATTCTCCCATCTAAACTGCGTAGGACTAAAAGTTTATTCTCAGGAGAAAGTAACCAGAGGGTATCCAGATTAGAAGATATTGGCTAAGCTAATCATGTGGCTCTGTACTTAAAGCATGGCAGTAAGCAAATATTTACTGACAAAGTGAGGAGCCCGGCCTACATTATTCATTTGGCTCCCAGGACCCTGTAACTCCAGGAGACCCATGAAAGCCTACTTTGGGGAATCTGACCAGCCCAAGGAAAAATATGCTGACACCAGGAGTGCATCAATGATATGGCTCGGTCAGACGTCCCGCAGAAAACCACAGTAAAAAGCTCCAGTCATGTGCTCAGAGTTTCCAACTGGCTTTTCAAAGATTTTTTTTTTATTATTCATTTGAGAGACAGAGAAAGTGAGAGAGAGCATGAGAGGAGAGAAGGTTAGAGGGAGAAACAGACTCCCCGAGGAGCTGGGAGCCCGATGTGGGACTCGATCCCGGGACTCTGGGATCATGACCTGAGCCGAAGGCAGTGCTCAACCAACTGAGCCACCCAGGCGCCCTCCAATTGGCTTTTTAGTGCCCTCACACAGAAAACCATTGTTATCAGTCATCTGATGAGATCCTGTGTCAGGAAAGGCAGACCCTAAAAATAAGCAGAGGAAAAAAATTAGAGAAAAGTTTATGCATGAAGAAGAACAAGTTTAAAAGCAAAACTAAAAAAACCAAAATTTTAAAAATCTATCATTAGTATCTTTAGAGAGATTTTAAAAATATAATGCATTGCTAAAACAAAAACAATACTATTAAATATACATATATAGACATATTTTATATAGATGGTAGATGTATGTACATACAAAACAGAAAACAAAAATACAATGTTACTGTTTCTTTAATAAGGAAGCATTCAGGGGCACCTGGGTGGGTAACTCAGTTAAGCACTGGACTCTTGATTTCAACTCAGGTCATGATCTCAGGGGCCTGAGATCAAACCCAGTGTCAGGTTCTATGCAGGACTTGGAACCTGCTTGGGATTCACTCTCTCCCCCTACCCTTCCACCCCTGCCCCAGCTCCTGCTCTTTCTCTCTAAAAACGAACAAACAAACAAATATTAAAAGGGACCATTCAGGGATGCCTGGGTGGCTCAGTTGGTTGAGCTGCTGGCTTTAGCTCGGGTTATGATCCCAGGGTCCCGGGATCGAGTCCCACATCGGGCTCCTTGCTCAGCCGGGAACCTGCTCCTTCCTCTGCCTCTGCCTGCCACTCTGCCTGTTTGTGCGCGCTCTCTCTCTCTGTCTCTGACAAATAAATAAATAAAATCTTAAAAAAAAATAAAAATTAAAAAAAAGGGACCATTCAAAGGGGAAAGGAACTTTTTAAAAAAAAGATTTGATTTATTTATCTTAGAGAGAGCAGTGTGCACAAGCAGGAGGGAGGGGTGGATTAGAGGGGGAGGGGGAGTGAGAATCTTAAGCAGGCCCCACCCCCAGTGCAGAGCCTGACACAGGGCTCAATCCCAGGATTCGAGATCATGACCTGAGCCAGAATCAAGAGTCATGCTTAACTGATTGAGCCACTCAGGCGCCCCCAAAAAGGAACTCTTAAAATTAAGAATATCACGCCTTGCAATGAATCCTGCATTTATTACGAATTAGAGCAGGGATGGATCAGAGTTTATGTAAAATTTTTCCTAATACAGCAGTCATTTTTCTTGTTAAAAAAAAAAAAAAAAAAAAAACCTCCTTTAAGGGGCACCTGGGTGGCTCAGTCATTAAGGATCTGCCTTGGGCTCAGGTTATGATCCCAGGGTCCTGAGATCAAGCCCCACATCGGGCTCCCTGTTCAGTGGGGAGCCTGCTTCTCCCTCTCCCACTCCCCCTGCTTGTGTTCCCTCTCTCACTGTCTCTCTCTCTCACTCTGTCAAATAAATAAATAAAATCTTTTTAAAAAACCTAGAAACAAAAAACTCAAAAATCAGAAATAAAAAGCTTAATTGAAGGATTGGAAGATAAAGTTGAGGAAATTTCCCCCCAAATTAGTACAAAACCACAAACATGGGAAATTGAAGGGAATAGACAAGAAAATTAGAGGGCTAATCCAGGAGGCTCCCTTTCTGAACAACAGAAGTTCCAGAAAAACAAAAACAGAGAAAATGAAGTGGAGGGTGGAAGGAATGGGGAATAATCAAAAAATGCTTGAAGGAATTTTTCTCAAGCATGAAGGACACGCATGTCCAGATTAAAAGGGTCCACGATGGGGGTGGGGGGCGCGGGGGGTGGGCGGGTGCCTGGCCGGCTCAGCAAGTGGGGCATGGGACTCCTGATCTTGGGGCTGTGGGTTTGAGCCCCACGGTGGGTATAGAGATACCTTAAAAATAAAATCTCTAGGGGCGCCTGGGTGGCTCAGTTGGTTGAGCAACTGCCTTCAGCTCAGGTCATGATCCTTGAGTTCCGGGATCGAGTCCCGCATCGGGCTCCTGGTTCCACGGGGAGTCTGCTTCTTCCTCTGACCTTCTTTCCTCTCATGCTCTCTCTCACTTTCTTTGTCTCTCAAATAAATAAATAAAATCTTTAAATATATATATAAAAAATAAATAAAATCTCTAATAAAATAAATAAATAAACAAACAAATAAATACATGGTCCCACTGAATACCTGACACAATGGATGATAAGACTCACATCACGAGAAATCATCATAATTCAGAACACAGAAGACAAAAAGAAAGTTCTACAAATTTCCAAAGAGATGCGGGAACAGGTCAGGAATAAGGGCTCGAATGTCTCAAAAGAAGCACTGGAAGTTAGAAGACACTTATGCAATGTTTTCAAAATTCTGAAGGGAAGCTATCACCAATTTAAAACTTCTCTATCTATCCAAATTATCAGTCAGGTTTGAAAGTAAAAAAAGACAATTACCAGTCATTTAAGATTTTTTTTAAAAAGTGTTTTTATGGACTCAGGAGGCCGCTGGAGGATGTCTCACCAGAATGAGGCAGTAAACCAAGCAAAAGACAGGCACCAGAGGGGCACCTGGCTGGCTTAGTCAGTGGAGCATGTGACTCTTGATCTCAGGGTTGTGAGTTCAAGCCCCACGCTGGGCCCAGAGATTGCTTAAAAAAAGAAGGAGGAGGAAGAGGAGAAGAAGAAGAAGAAAAAGCTCACAATTGCAGGAATCTAACCCAGGCAGAACTGGAGAGAATCCTGCAGGATACCGCTGAAAGCAGTGACTGCAGGAAGAAAGCAACGTTACCAGGCCCAAGTAGCCCAAGTCAGATGAGGTCACAAAACTCCAAGAGAGGTTTCATTAAGAAAATTTAATTGGTAGACTATCATCTGAGTTTAGTGAGGGGAGATTTCAACAACCGAGAGAGTTTGGCATGGAGTACAAAGAAAAGGAAGCAAATGGGGGGTGGGGGTAGATAATTATTCACTCCGGGGGAAAATAAAAACCTTGTGCATGAAAAGGGAAGTCCATCCATCGCCCATAGCGGAAACACTGGGGAATCGTGTTTACCTGGTGCGTATGCTCTCAGCACAGACCGCTGCTCTAACCAAATTACCATGTGGCAACGTTGGAAGGATGGGGGCCAAAGGAGTTAGTGGGTTGTTGGAGTGAGAATGAGCCGTAACAATTAAAAGTGGATGTCTCTGATGAGGGAGAAGCCTCTTTTTCATAAGTCTTGCACCGCTGTTTGACTTTTTGAGCTATGTGGATGAATAAGTTTACTAGAAATCGACCTTGCCCCGATTTCTATCTTAGAACGTACAAGCGGAGGCAGGCAGACACAAGAAGCAGCACTAAGATACAAATGAAGAATCCAGGATCCTAAAAGAAAACTTTCGTTGCAGACAGGGAAAGAGAGAATGCCTACAGGTATGAAAGGAACACTGATGCTTCCAGAAATAGGCCCAGTATAACAGTGAGCCCTCCTTAAACTCATCCAGGAAACTGGTATAAATCATGTAACCTTTGAACCTGACCTTCAGGATGCGGCCCTGTTCTCCAGAGAATGTGGCACGGGATGGGGATGGAATGCAGAGCAGCCACGGCTCCCCCTTCCCCTTTCCTCTGCTCCTCTCCATCTTCTGCTCCACCCTCCAGGCCCTGCTCCTGCCCCTCAAGGCTCCCAGCCCCCGGAGGTGTTGACCTGTGGTCAGGCCTGCAGAGATCAAGCCAGCTGAGGTTCGGATGTGCTTCAGAGCCAGCAGTCAAACCTGGCTTCGCTTGTGCCCCCCGCGCCCCCGCACCCTCCCACATCCGCTAACTCCATTCGTGGTCCTGTCTGCAGGATCTGGGCAGACCTCTCAGCCGACCCACCTGCACAGCTTCCCCAGACATTCCACACTCAGACAGTGGAGCCAGGAGTAAAGCTGCAGAGAAAGGGAAGGTATTAGGGGGAATTAAGGTGAGGAAGTGACTCAGCCCAGCCTAAGCCTACAGGCACCCAGAGGAGATCTCAAGAGCAGGGGCGGCTGCTGGTTTGGGCTTTCAAGTCAGCTTGGGTGTGTCCCTGAAATGTGACTCGGTTCTGCCCCCCTGAGCCCTGTGGTGGGAGGGGAGGAGTCCTGGGCTCCTGCCCTTGCCCTCCCCAGTCCCCAGAGCATCCCTGATGGGTGGGGGGGGGGGGGTGCTTTGGATTTTGCAGGCCTCCTGGTTTCTTCCTCCTGGATTTGTTTGCCTTATGCAGAGTGGAGTCAGGTTGGGGAAGTGACTCTGAGAAGAGGCTGCCTCTCCCCACCACCTCCAGGAGCTGCTCACCCGGAGGACGGACGGTGGGCCTTGGGGCCTGGCACGCAGAAACAAACCTCTCCGGGTTCAGGGGAAAGCCACCGCTGGATGGAGAATGTGCAGTCTTACCGCCAAACATCCAAATTCAAACTCTTGAATTCAAGCTCTTGAGCTCAGAAAAGACACCAGACTATTGGATACTATTTCTTCATCAAACAAACCCTGGGAGGGCGCCTGGGTGGCGCAGTTGGTTGGGCAACTGCCTTCGGCTCAGGTCACCATCCTGGAGTTCCAGGATCCTCCGGGATCGAGTCCCACTTCGGGCTCCCTGCTCGGCGGGGGGATCTGCTTCTCCCTCTGAACTCTACTTCCTCTTTCTCATTCTCTCTCTCTCAAATGAATAAATAAAATCTTTGGAAAAAAAAAAAACCCTGGGAAACAAAAAACTACCTCATCCATTTGTGTTTGAATCCATTCACTCCATAAATACTCTGATATGCCAGCATCTGGGCTCATTGAGCAAGAATTCTATACAGTAAACCACCTCACACCCATTTGGGTGGCTTCTATTACAAACAACAAGTGTTGGCAAGGATGTGATCCAGCAATTTCTTTTTTTTCTTTTTTTGTTTTATTTATTTATTTTAAAGACTTTATTTATTTATTTGACACAGAGAGAGATCACAAGTAGGCAGAGAGGCAGGCAGAGAGAGAGGGGGAAGCAGGCTCCCCGCTGAGCAGAGAGCCCAATGTGGGGCTCGATCCCAGGACCCTGAGATCATGGCCTGAGCTGAAGGCAGAGGCTTTAACCCACTGAGCCACCCAGGCGCCCCTATTTTTTCTTTTTTTGGAGAGAGAGAGGGAGCAAATGGAGGGGCAGAGGGAGAGGGTGAGAGAGAGAATCTTAAGCAGGCTCCACACCTAGCTGACCTGGGGTTCAATTCCACGACCCCGAGATCACGACCTGAGCCAAAATCAAGAGTCAGACACTTAACCGACTGAGCCACCCAGGTGCCCCTGATCCAGAAATTTCTGAGTGTAGAGCCAAAAGAAGCGAAAACAGGATCTCAAAGAGATCCTTGTACACCCTCGTTCACAGCAGCATTATTCACAACAGCCCAAAGCTGAAAGCCACCCACGTGTCTACTGATGGATGAACGGATAAACAGAATGTGAAACATACATGTACTGAGAGATTCAGCCTTAACAAGGAAGGAAATTTGGACACATGACACAACATAGATTAACCTTAAGGACCCCATGCTAAGTAAAATAAGCAAATTACAGAGACAAATATTATATGATTCCAGTTATTTGAGGCCCCTAGAGTAGTGAAATTCATACAAACAAGAGAACAGAATGGTGGTTGCCAGAGGCTGGGGGGGAAGGAGAGGAGGGTGTTGTCCTTTAATGGGCACAGAGTTTCAGGTTTTCAAGATGAAAAGGGTTCTGGAGATTGGTTGCCAAAAGATGTACACATATTTAACACCACTAAACTATGCACTTGATAAAATCTTTAAAAAAAAAAGCTGGGGGGTGGGGATGCCTGGTCGGCTCAGTTGGTTGAATGTCTGACTTTGATTTCGGCCCAGGTCATGATCCCAGGGTCCTGGGATGGAGTCCCACGTCATGCTGCCTGCCACTCCCCCTGCTTGTGCTCTCTCTCTCTCTCCCAGCCCACTTCTCTGACAAATAAGTAAAAAAAAACTTCTAAAAAATTAAAAAAAAAAACCGTACACTTGAAAATGGTTAAGATGGTAAGTTTTAGGTTATGACATTATACACAATTAAAATCATAATTTTTTTTTTAAAGAGACACTTCCTTCCACCAACACCCCCAGCTACAGCTGGGTGGAAAGACAGGAACATAGTCACCCATCCTAATACGTACCAAGGACAATTCGTTGACTATTTGTTGGCAAGTGCTACACACAAGAATGCACATAGTACAGGGAAGCACAGAGGAGGAAGCATTTCATTTTGCTTAGGGGTGGCAATGGAGGCAGGTTATGGAGGACAGGACATTTGAGCTGCACTTTTGAAGGTGACGAAGGTTTGATCAGACCAGAGGATTCCGATTATCACATCAGTTTGAGGACTCCATGAAAATTCCATGACTCCTTTGAGCCTCAGTATCCTGATCCATAAAATGGCAAAAATGCTACCATTGCAAGGGAGCCGTGAGAATTAAATAAGAGAATGTATAGCAATCACCTAACGCAGGAACTGGCACAAAATACACAATTATTTAAAGATAACTTCCAGGATCACTATTGTTAGGAATTAAAATTATCTTTATTGTCATTATATTTTGATCCTTGTTGACAATGGTTGAAGTGAAAGCTAAAATGGTAGGTCCGGGTCAGGTTAGAAAGTGCCTTGAGCAGCCAAGACTTTGGTCATATCTTCCCAGCAGTTAGGAGCCTTGGAAGGTTTTTGAGGCAGAGACTATCTGGAATGTTCTTACTGGATTTGCTTGCAGTTAAGTTTATATATTGACCTTTTATTAGCTGGATTGGGTGTGTGGGCTTCTAGGCCATCCCATCTGGGTTTCGGTGCCATGTTTATGTATCAGAGGGGCTTTTATTTGTTTATTTTTTTAAAAGATTTTATTTATTCATTTGAGAGAGAGAGACAGAGGACAAGCGGGGGG
>CM052812.1:31316809-31388652 GCA_028533885.1 Nasua narica | reverse complement strand
CCACGTGCATTTTCTGCTCTCTTCCGAACGTAAGAGAGACAGGGAGGGAGGGAGGAAGAGCTAAGGCTCTGTTTTGACAGTGCAGGGGAGAGAGGATGAATGCCTTTCCCCTCTTCCTTCCCCGTCAGCAATAATGACTCATTCCACCACCATTTAGCACTTACTCCATTCTGCTTGAATTCCTCTGAGCTGTTAACACGTCTGTCTCCCTCTGTCATTAATTTATTCATTCAGCTGACAATTACTGAAAGTCCCCCAAGTGTCAGCAGAAGGAGGGGGTGGCAGGAGGGAGTTCGCCGACAGATGAACGAACCCGGCCTCTCCTCCTGCAGCTCAGAGTCTGGTTAGGGATGCACACCAGTCTCTAACAACGTGGCCACATTTGGCCCCGTGCCTTTGGGGGGCCTGGGTTCCAAGAGAGGGGGCGGCGTTTGAGCCGAAGGCAGTGATGTCCTTGAGAGCCTGGATGGGTCTCCCAGGTGTATCCTGCCCCTCCCAGCGGCAGCGGGGGCACTCGGAGCATTTGGGGGCGGGTGTGCACGTCAGTGGGAAGCTCTCTGAGCTTAGCCCGAGAGCTGCATTCAGAGTCCCGGGGAGGGGGTCGCGGTCTCCCAACTCAACAACTCAGGCTCTCAGGCTGCAGCCCTGGAGGGCCTGGCCTCGCAGGTCTAAACCGGGGCCCCAGAATCTGCATGGCGGGCTCTCTCCGCAGCGGCTGACGTGTTGGCTAGCGACACGTATACTCTGCTCCCTTCTGAACGTAAGCTGCGTGTCACCCTTTGGGAGGCCCTGAGGGACTGGCCGGGGATGAACCGGGTGGCCTCTTCATCCCGAGAAAGGAGCTAGACCTCAGGCGGAGAACACCTTATTCACGTCTGTCTTCTTGGCACCTCTTCTACTTGTAGGTTGTGCGTCCTTGGACACCTCCCTCCCCTCCCTGTGAGTCAGTCTCCCCGTTTGTGAAGTGGGGGTGCGGATAATGGCACAGACTCAGCGGGTTGCTCTGCGGACGGAGAGAGCCCACACATAGGAAGCTGTGAAAACAGTTCACGCACCCTCACGGTGAAGCTGACCCCCGGAAAGGGCAAGGGACACGGGAGTGAGTTGTCTGCATGAAGGAGGCTCCGAGAGGCTGGGTGGGCCGCCCCGAAACCAAGCAGGAAAAATCCCTCCGTGTACAGGCCTTGACGAGCCTTCCCTGTTTGGGAAGTTTCTGGGCTCCTGGTAACTTCCTGTCGGGTGCACTTTTGGTCTCTTTAGCTCACTTCACTCTCACCGGTAGGTAAAGGTGACTTGTGTGGAGTCCCGGAGAAGGCTCACGTGTTTGTTTTCAGAAGCTCTGGAGGAGAGGACCTGGGGTAAGTAGGCGCTTCTCCTGCCTGGACTTCAGGGTCCTTCTCTGAGAAAAATGAGGGTCCTGGACAAGTGGGTATACTCGGGCTTGCTCCAAACAAGAGGGCAGTGGGTTTTGTGGCCACTGAATGGAGACCAGAGGGGACTCAGGGGATGGGGGTGTATCAGGAGGCTCTCCCGCAATCCGAGGCAGTTTCTTCCCCAAAGATTTGTGCCCAGAGTTATTACCCATTGCACGGGTATGACGACAGAGTCGCAAAGCAATGAGGCAATGAAGAGATGTGGAAATAAATGGAGACTAGCCCCAGGAGGGTAAGCAGAGGCCATCTACTCTCGGTTTGGTAAAGCAAGGGAGTCAGCCCCCATCACTCTCTTTTTGGTGTGCAGAGAAGTGGTCGAGTTTCATGGCGGAAAGCGGGAAGACTCCAGGTGCGCCCAGACTGGAGGGTTGGCGTCGGGAAGCTGGGAGTGGAGCGCCCTGGGGGATCGGCGAAGGGAACATATCTGGCTTTCTCCGCTGGGTCCTACATTGGAGGCAGAAATCCGGGAAGCTGTCAGTTCTGAAGTCTTAGCTCTCTGGGGCCGATTGCTACAGGCATTGTTGTTTGGCTCCCTGGGCCAGTTGCTGGACGCGGTGGGTTGGGACTCTGAACTGATGCCTTCCTATTGTGGGTCAGAGCTCTATTCTTGTATGTGGTCTGGCCATTGTGCACCTGGATCTTCAGTCTCTTAGAGGTCCTCATAGCCTTGCACACCCACAGCTACCTCTGCTGTGGCCCACAGCCTGAGTGTGTTGGCCTCCTGAGGCCTCCCACAGAGGGGCTTTCCCCGGGGGAACAACCCCGGTAAAGTCGTGCAGAACTGGGTGCTTCCTAGCTGGAAACTAGAGGCCCGTGTTCCATCTTGTAGCTGTTTCTCCAGCTCCTGCTTCTGTACCAGGGAGGTTTGCTTCGATGGCAGCCTTGCTGACACCTGGGGGGAGTTGTTCCTAAGGCTGTCGAGGCTACCCCTGACGCCATCGCTTTCCATTTTGCGGTCCTGCGCAGGTTGACTTGCTTCTCTGAACCTCCACGTAGACTAGAAGCACAGTGACCACCGTGTGGTGGGCGGGGGAGACACGGAGACACTGGAGAGAATGTTTGAAAGGTTTTCGAGTGCTCTAGAATGGTTGAGGCCCCGGTGGGTTTCTGATTTTACCCAAACAGGGTTCCCAGGCTTCTCTCTGCCCCTTTGCCTGGGCTTGTGGATCCTCAAGTACTTTGGAAACACCTGCTTCAGGCCTCTACCATCCTAGGCCATCCTGGGAGGGCCGTGCGAAGAGGAACACTGCAAAGTCCCTGTCCCAGCATATTCGGGTGCTGGAACCTAACCCAGTGAAACTGTCGACATTGCAAGGCAATGGGTCATGACAACAGGGGGAGAAGTGGTTTGAGGCAGAAGCACCTCTGGAGTTCTGGGGAGGGGAAGGTGGGGTCAGCAGGAGGCTTTCCTGGTCCTAAAGGATGAGAGGGGTTTGGGCAGGTAAAGAGGAGGATCAGAGGAGAGGGCTCAGAGAGGGTCAGTCACTGGAGAATTGGGGGGTAAGGATGGGGTGGGGATAATAGATGGAATTAGATGCCAGCAAGCCGTAGACGCCCAGCTGAGGAAGTGTACTTGGTTCTGTAGGCAATGGGGAGCTAGTGAAGACTCTTGAGGAAGTGAGGAAGTAGCAAGGTTCTAAAGAGGGGAATCTTGCAATTCTTGAAGCATGGATGGGACTAGGCCAGCCATTCTTGCTCCACTAAGGTTCATGAAGATGGCTGGTCATACCTGGGTTCAGCATCATTGTTGTCAAATTAGCAACCCTTTGGGAGAAGTCACTAAAGGAAGATGTCATCACCTGATATCGGAACCTTTCCAAACGCGGCTTCAAACTGGTTTCTGTAGAGGGAGCACCCCCTGGAAGTGTTTCATATTTTTAAAAGATTATTTATTTATTTATTTGACACAGAGAGAGAGAGAGAGAGAGAGCACAAGCAGGGGCAGTGGCAGGCAGAAGGAGAGGGAGAAGCAGGCTTCCTCCTGAGCAGGGAGGCTGATGTGGGTCTGATCCCAGGATTCTGGGATCATGATCTGAGCCGAAGGCAGATGCTTAACCAACTGAAACACCCAGATGCACCTCTGCCCCCCCCCCCCCTCGCCGCCAGAAGTGTTTAAATCTTGAGGAGGAATAAAGGATGAGGAGCCGGGGCATAAGCCTTGCAGGGTTGCTGCAGACAGTCTGTAGGTCCACAGAAGGACTAAAAAAACTGAAGCTGAAGACTCCAAGGTGGGCATAGGCTAGGCTAGACAGAGGGATGAATGTAGGTGATGAACTTGAATCCTGCCCCAGTTCTGACAGTAGAGTTTTGGGCAAGCACCCTCTGGGCTCTTCATTTGCAAAATGAGTCGGGTAGCCCTAGGGCCTAGCCGAGGGCGTGGCACACAGTGAGCACTCAATAAATAGTTGTCAACTATTTATTTAATTGTTAATCATTAATTAATCCTTTCTAAGTTTCTCAAATGCTTTGAATCTCTGATCTCACCCTGTCCCAGTACCTTGGGCAAGACTCATTACTAAATGAGACTCTCCTAGATTTCCTGTTTTCAAATTTTAGGAAATTTGCCTCTGGGCTATCCCTGAACTAAGAACAAAAGCCATCTGGAAGAAAAATGTCTTCATGATTTGAGAAGCTATCAAGAGCCTAGCATAAGTTAATATTTTTTCTAAACAGGTGTTTTCTAAACACAGCATTCTTAAAAAGTTGGGTGAAACATAGCGTCTTCATAAGTAGAATTCCATTTGCAGCATCCTGGGGGAGTTCATTCACTTCAAGAGCTGTGCAAGGAAATCCTTTTAAATGTCACAGCTCAGGTATAGGGCCACACATACTTTCTGGGGTGGGGCAGGGAAGCTATCCTAGAAAGGATTACTTCTCCGCCCACACACATCCAAGTGTTCATACTAGTGCAGTTTGTACTCACAGGGACCCCCCAATCACACGGAAACAGTCCCACAATGCCCTCCCACGCTTGCCAAGCACGCATGCGCACGCACGCACTCTCTCGCGTGTAGACTTGCTTCCTGCCAAAGTTGCTGCCCACGTGGAGTGGAGCGCCAGGGTCTGTTTCTCCAGGGAACAGCTGTTGCTTATCTATTAGAACATAAAATTCAGGGTCAGAGGCCTCTGGGGCCCCAGGTCACTCAGTCTGCAGAGAAAGCTTGCTGTCCAAGTTTCTTCATTTGAAAACCTCCCCTCGGATTGTTGGTGGAGAACTGTATTTTGTTTATAAAAAATGCCGTAAATAATTACCCCCAAAGCAAGTCCTGCTAGAAGAGTAGGTTTCCATTCACTCCTACAGGATCTTTTGGAGTGCCTACCTACCAAAGGGTAGGCATCATAGTAAGTCCTGGGGGGTCCGCAGTGAACAAGAGCACACTGTTCCCGTGTCTGCAGAGCTCAGAGTCTTCGGGAATTGTCAGTTTTCTATGGCTGCCATAACAAACTTGCCTCAAATGTAGGACTTTAAAACCCTCATTTACTGTCTCATAACTCTGAAGGTCCGAGGTCCCAGTTGGCTCAACTGGTTTCTACACTCATGGTCTTGCAAATTCAAGCTGGCGTGGCTCTAATTGGGAGGCTGTTTGCTTGCTGGCTATCAGCGGGGGACCATCCCTTGCTTCTACAGCCTCTCTTAGGTCTTTGCGCTGGGCCCCTACTTCTCAGAGCCCCCAGTGGCGAGTCAAATCCTTCTCATGGTTGAAATCTCTCGACTTCCCCTTCCAGTGCCTCCAACCTGAGAAAATTCTCTGCTTTTAAGGGTTCATGTGGTTAGACCAGGCCCCCCTGCCTAATCCAGGCAGCTGTCCCCATCTTAAAGTCTGTAACTTTAATCACATCTGCACCGTCCCTTTTCGCCTTATAACATTACACTCTTCACATTCACAGGTTCTGGGGACTAGCCGTGGACATCTTGGGGGGGCTGTCATTCTGCTCTTTTGAGAGGAAGTCGGAAAGGCAGGTATGGCTTCTTAAAGTAAATAACATCTAAGTTGAAATGTGAAGAATGTGCTCTGAATCAAAAGGTTAACGCTCCCTGGCAGGACTGGGCTTGCAGTCCTGGAGGGGACCCTGGCTTCAAGACTACATTAGCCTGGGGGCGCCTGAGTGGCTCAGTGGGTTAAGCCTCTGCCTTCAGCTCAGGTCAAGATCTCAGAGTCCCTGGATCAAGCCCCACCTGGGGCTCTCTGCTCAGCAGGGAGCCTGCTTCCCTCTCTCCCTCTGCCTGCCTCTCTGCCTACTTGTGATCTCTTTCTGTCAAGTAAATAAATAAATATTAAAAAAAAAAAAGACTACATTAGCCCGGGCCTAGAGTTCCCAGTGGGATCTGGTGGGTCCGGCCTGTAGTAGGAGAGGGTGGGGCTCCTGGTGCTTAGCACGGGGGGCGTGGCTCCGAAGTGGGCGGAGTTCAGACACCTGTACTGAGCTCCCAACCCGCTGCCCACTTCCGGGGGTCTCTCTCTCGCTTTGTTTCTGAGGCTGCTCCTATTTGAAGTATTCTTTTCCCATCTTTCTCTTTTGGGCAGAAATTATTTTTGAAATGGGGCCACAGCGCAAAAACTCTTGAATTGTTTATTCATTCATACGTTCACGGATTAATTAAAAAATATATATTGAAAAAAATATGTATTGAGCATCTAACACAGGCCAGGCAGTACCGGCAGACAAGGTAGAAGGGGCCCCTGCTCTTGCCATCTGAATATAAGTCAGATGGAAGTCTTTAAGCCGGAGGCCACAACCTTTTATTCAGGAATCTGGAAACATCTGCTCAAAACCTGTCTCTACGTGCTTTGCAGAGTCTTTCCTCTCAGACTCACAATAGATTAGAAGCCAAAAGCATAGTGACATCTACCAATGGCTGAGCACTAATTATGTGTGTGTGTGTGTGTGTGTGTGACCAACTACCTTAATACTTTTACTGATACCCCTATCTTAAAGATGAGGAGACTGAGGCACCAGAGTTTTACCCAATATCACATGGCTACCAAGTTGCAAAGCTAGTATTGAAATCAGGCATTCTGACTACAGAAGTTGCCTGCTCAAGTGGTACATTAGGGGCGTTGTGCTGGGGCTTTGTACGAGTCCTAGCTCTGAACCTTCTTAACCCTGCCAAAGGGTGATGCTTAGTCCCAGTTTAGAAATGCAGAAACAGGCTCAGAAAAGCTAAGCAGCTAGCCCAGGCATACAGAGTCAGTGAGTGTTTACGGTGGGATCTGAGCACATCTCTGTCCAGCTCCGGGGAGACTGCCCTGTAGGACGGAGGGAGCTGGGGAGACAAGAGGAATGAAGGGTCAGCCATGGGGAGAAAGGAGTCCGTGGGGGCAGGAGGGGTCAGAGGGAGAACAAGGAGTTCCCAGAGTGGGGTGAAGCCAAGCAGAGTGGACGCCACAGGAGGTGTGAAGGAAGGTGAATGCCTTCGGAGAGAGCGCTTGCCTGTGGGCAGCTGGGCTAGGAAGGTGGATTGCACCTTTGGATTGTACTCTTTGGATCGCAAAGAACCAACCAAGGAGTGAGTGGTCTATGAGCCTGTGGAGGTCCCGCGTCAGGCAGAGGGAAGGGGGTCTCTGAGCATGGGGAGACGGGGGGCATTGCAGGGGGGACAGCATGTGCACACATGAGTTGAGAGTGCAGGGATTGTACCCAGAACGTCAAAGAGCTGTTCTCAAAGAGGAGGGGACCTCTGTTTCTAAGATCAGAAGAAAGAAGGAAAAGTGGGTACCTCTACAGAAAAATGCTTAGGCAGTAGTGGTCAGGTGTTAGGGTGATTTGTCAAATAGAAATGCCCAGCTTTGTCTTTTAAACTTCCTCCATCATGAGGGGGCTGTGTTTCCTGGGGCTGCCATAACAAACGACCACAAACCGCAAAGCAGAAATCGAGTAGCTTACAGTTCTGGAGGCCAGAAATCTGAAGTCAAGCTTCCCAGGGCTGGTGTCCCTGAGGGCTCTGAGGGAGAATCCATTCCAGGCTTCTTTCCTAGCTTTTGGTGGTTGCCCATATGCTTAGTGCTTCTTGGCTGGTAGACCCATCACTTCAACCTCTGCTTCTGTCTTCTTGGAGAGAGAACACCTAGTATTCTCCTCTATGTGCACATCTGTGTCCACATTTCCCTCTTATAAGAACACCAGGAGGGACACCTGTGTGGCTCAGCTGGTTAGGTGACCTCCTTAGGCCCAGGTCGTGATCCTGGAGTTCCGGGATCGAGTCCTGCCTCGGGCTCCCAGGTCCGTGGGGAGTCTGCTTCTCTCTCTGACCTTCTCTCCTCTCACACTCTCACTTTCTCTCTCTCTCTCAAATAAATAAATAAAATCTTAAAAAAAAAAAAAGAACACCAGTGATTGGACACCTGAATCCTGTATGACTTTATTTTAACTTGATTACATCTGCAAAGACCTTATTTCCAAACAAGGTCACATTCACAGGTACTGGAAGTTAGGGCATGAACACATCTTTAAGCGGGGTACAATTCAACCTAGAACAGGGCACAAGGGACATAGCGTGTGGGAAGGTGTCCTGCAGGGTATAAAATGCTACAGAAATACAAGGTCACTGGTGAAAGGAATGCTAAAGTTAAATGTTCATAAAGTACACTTTTTCCTCAAGAATTTGTTTTGCATAAAATGCCGTAGTTTCTAATAAAGGGCGTGCTGAAAGTAGTCTCCATCACTGGGAGAAAATGCTCTTAGCAAATGAGCTTCCTCACTGTACCTCTGGCAGGATTCCAGAGAGAAAACACACATGCTACCCACCATCCTTTGGGGGCACTGGGAGACTGCCTCCCTGCTGTTTCAGGCACTCTTTGGACCAGGACTTACTCACTACTGGTTCTAACCATAAACCAAATGACTTTCCTGCTTCTCCTCCTCCCCATTTCCTCCTTCTTCCCGTCCCCTAGATTTCTAGTTAATCCATCTAAGAACAGAGGTCCTGTCCTTCAGGACAGGAAGGGATGTCCTGAGGGATGGATGCCTTTGAGGGTAATTTCAGCTCTGCAGTTGTTGCAGATGAGGTGGTGGCCAGAAGGGGGAACCATGTCTTGGGGCAGGGGGGAAGGGACAGCTAGAAGGAGTCTGTCTAGACCCTGGAACTGTGCAGTCACCAGTCTTCCCTCCCCTGGAGCCCCGCTCAGCTGAGAGAAGCCCAGACTATCTGAGCAGGGAGGCTTCTTAAAACAATTCAGTTCTGTCATCGTGGAGTCTATTTCTGGTCCTGGAGGTCTTAACCAATTTAATCAAAGCTAGGAACCCCCCAGAAATATATACATGTCCACAAAAAATGTTCACATAATTTCAAAAGCTTCACGGACACTCTCTAGCTTATTCATGAACTCAAGGCTAACAACCCCTTTTTAAATACACTCTTCCCACCCTATTTTCCTGAGGAGAAAAGTGAGATCAGCCAGAGGAATTGATTTGCTCCCACCTTGCACTTAAAGGGCAATCCAAAAATGAAGTACCAGTTCTAGTCCGCTATGCACAAAGTTTGTTTCCATTAAATAAAAATGACTCTTCCCCTTAGAGAAGCAGAATCTTGGAGAAAATTTTGTTTTTGGAGGCAGGAAAGGAAGTGGTAGGGGTGAAAGTTAAATGTCAGGAGCAAAGGCACCCTGGGCCCCTAGCATTCATAATGAGATTCATTCACTCCAACACAGACCTTTGCAATGGTCCTGGGATCCAACTTTACACTAGTGGGGTGGGGTTACTGAGAGCGAACAGTTGGGACTCCAGCTTTAAGGACCACCTCCTGCATTTGGGTGGTAAGTGGTAAGCGTCTGAAAAAGGCTAGAAAAGAAGGCAGAAGAGTTTTTGACTGTAGATCCTCACTGAGGGCATCAGGGTACAAGTTTTCTGTAATCCACTGATTTGCCTTCTCTTAGACTACTAGCTAGACATCTTGCCGAAAAGATCAAGGGCTCCACCGCCAAACCTCCACTACCCTCTTCTTCATCTAGCAACACATCCAAACCCCTCTGAGACTGTGGGGACCAAGATCTTTAATGGGGGTGAGGGCAAAGATCCTGATTAACCGAGACTCAGGGGAATCTACTGGGAAATTCTCCAGGGGTTCCTTGGAGTGGGGGAAATCTTACAGATTCAGAGGGGGTCTTAATTTGGAGATGTCCAAATTTAGGGGACTCCCTCCTCAATTATGTCCAGGTTTTATTTTGGAGTTCTCACATTAGAGACTCGGGATGGAGGAGGGAGGTGCATGGTTTTGTTTGAGGCCGTCTCCAATAGCCTGAGGGTTGGCCGTGTGTCAGGCCAAGGGGGCCTGGGGGTATGGGCTGCTTCCCGCAGGTCCCCTGACTCCGCGTCCCCACCCCACGGCCTCTCCCAGGCCTCGGAGCGAGCGAACGCGGCGTCCCCGCCTCCCGGGCGGGTCCGGGGCGGGGAGGCGCGGACCCCTCCCCTTCGCCATCCCCTCGGGACCGGCCGCCTGGACTCTCGGAGGGACGCCGGGGGAGGGGAGAGGGCGGAGGGACGGGAGGCGGCGGCGGCGGCGGCGGCGGGGCTCAGGCCATGGCTGAGCGGGCGGCGGCCGCGGGGTCCCGGTGAGGCGGGCCGGGGCGGCCGCCGAGCCGCGCCGGAGCCGTCGGGGGCCTGGCGAGCGCGGCGCCGGCGACTTTCCCCGCGGAGTTGTGGTCTAGTTTGGGGGGCGGCGCGGGGCCCGGGAGCCGGGGCGCGATCTCTCGCGGGGCCGGGAAGGGAGCGGCGGGCGGCGCGCGCGGAGGGGGCGGGGGAGCATGCCCGGCTGGAGCCCGGCCTCGGGGCGCGCCCCGGCCGCCGTCCCCTCCTCCGCCTCCTCCTTCTCCTCCTCCGTCTCCTCCTCCTCCTCCTCTTCCAGTCCCGCCGCCGCCGCCGCAGCCAACATGGCTGCGCTCCTGAGCCCGGGAGGCGGCCGCTCCTGAGCGCCGCGCGCCGCCCGGGCCCCCAGCCCGCCAGGCCCCGGCCCATGGCCCCCGCGGCCCCGCGGCCCCGGGCGCGCTAGGGCTGCAGCCAAGCGCCCGCCGCCCGAGGCCACTCGCCGCCGCTGCCGCCCGCTCGCCTGCCCGCCCGCCGGCCTCGGGGAGCCGGAGCCGTCCGCGGGGCGGGGCGCGGCGGCCCGCCACCATGGAGCCCCAGCGCCGGGAGCTGCTCGCCCAGTGTCAGCAGAGCCTGGCCCAGGCCATGACCGAGGTGGAGGCCGTGCTCGGGCTGCTCGAGGCCGCGGGAGCGCTGAGTCCCGGCGAGCGGCGGCAGCTGGACGAGGAGGCGGGAGGCGCCAAGGCGGAGCTGCTGCTCAAGCTGCTCCTGGCCAAGGAGCGGGACCACTTCCAGGACCTGCGGGCGGCGCTGGAGAAGACGCAGCCTCACCTGCTGCCCATTCTTTACCTGAACGGCGTCGTCGGGCCGCCGCAGCCCTCGGAGGGCGCCGGTGAGTGGCAGACCCCTGGCCGGCCTCTGGGACCGCCTTCCACCATCTCTCTTTGCAGCTCCCAGGGGGAACTCTCGAGGGCCACTCATTCACCTGGCTCTGGCCGTGGGTCAGGGCTTCCCTCCCTTGGCCCGTCTGGGGAGGGGGCTCTTGTGTGGCCTCTTACTTCGCACCTCCTCCCCCGGTTCCGCCCGTTGCTGTGAACAATGCCCGGCACTGCAGGCCCCGACTCTCTGGTTCTCTGGTTCCCAGGCATCGCGGTGCCCCTGAGACCACCAGGTCCTGCCGACCTTGGAGGGATGTCCGGCACTCCCTTTCTTAAGGCTCTTCATCATCCGCCGGTCATTTGGGAGTCCCTGCTAGCCTTTAATCAGTGATACAGTCTAGAAGAATGGAGCCTGGGCCAGGACTGGTCCTCCTGAAATTTGGTTCCCACCACCCAGGTTCAGGGCCACTGGTGCCTTTTGACTTTCTGACTCTGTCTGCTCCCTCTGCCCAGACTTCAGTCTGTTTGCTCGCCCAGACTTGTGCTTGATTATGCACAATGCCTGCTAGGTTTCTTTGGAAACTGTGGGCCTGGAAAAGTTGGGGAAGTTGCACTGCACCATGGGAAAATCCTAGTAGTGGTTGCTGGGGCTCAGATCCCTCCCTGGCGGGTGCTGAGCTGCCTGAGGAGGGAAGGCTGGAGGCTGGTGCCCTTGAGTGATGGATTTGTGAGTATTCCTGTGTGTGTGTGTGTGTGTTGGGGGTGGGGCACTACTGGGAGTTTCTGAGAAGTGGTAGGCTTGGCCTAGCCTGGTTGAGGAGTGTGGAAAGGCAGCCTTGGAAGAAGGCTTAGCACCGAGGAAGGAAGAGAACCTGTGTTTATTAGGCTCCTACTGTGTGGCAGGCACTCTGCTTTATTACATTTCTTGGTGCTACTCTGTAAGCTGTCTACTTAATATTACTTTTCCAGAGGAAAAAAACTCGATTTGGAGTGGTTCAGATGCCCAAAGTATTGGGCACCAGGAGTTTTTAGTTATGATCTATTGTTTTGTTTAACACGTTCAGAGCCACGGAGTGGCAGATGCCACCTTTCCTATGTCTTGTCCTTGATTTTAAGAGTGAACTGGGAGGGCCGACCAAGAGCCCTGAGTACCTGGAGGCCAAAGGCTGATGATACCCGTTTATTTGGCTGTTAAAAACCTCACTTATTAAGGGGGTGATTTTATAAGCGGTTCCTGGTAAGAGCTGCAGTGTATATTGGCCGTCTCAGCCTCACTTTTGTAGTGGAGGAAACTGAGACACAAAGAATAAACTGCTGTCCACGCAGCACATCATCGATGGCCCTCTGTCTCCACTTTGGGATTTTTGACTCTAGCATTTACATCTCTCAAACCTGCGTTCGGTCTCTCAATTATCTCATATTTGAGTGTCTGGGCAAACCCAGTCCTCTTCTGGGCTTGTGCTTTGGAGGATGCTAAGAAGGCTATCAGATGTGCCCATGAGGATAAAGACTCGGGGAAACCTCACTGGGGTAATTTTTTTTCTAAGTTGCTTTTATCTTTCTATTTTTGAGGGAGAAAATTGATCAAGAAAGGGACGAAGTTAGACCCACTTCACTTGGGAAGACCCACGTCCTCCTTGGGATGTGTTTGAATCAGCTCTAGCTTTAATTTCTGGAATAGATGGATGGATTGCCATTAATTAGGTCCCCCCTTTTCCGTGCCTGGCAGAGAAGGTGGGGCCTCACTTGGTTTGAGGTTGTAGGAGCTGGTCTTGACCTCTGAGGAAGGGACAGAGTAGGGTTTGAATTTTCCCCGAGGGCAGTGATTTAAGACCCTAGTTTTACCACAAGGCAGAATTCTGTGGCTTTGCAGAGGGTCATGAAATCCTCAGAAAAATAGTTGTTAGGGGGACGTTATGTTCATTTTAGTTAACGCTTTAGAGAAAAATTAGGATAGCATTTGGTATGGCAAGATAGAGCTTCTCAGGAAGGGTAATGTGGTGTGCAAGGAAACAATAGTGTTGGGACCTTTGTAAAGGATGAGTATTTCTTATTTTTTTTTTTTTTTAAGATTTTATTTATTTGTCAGAGCACAAGCAGGGGGAGCGGCAGGCAGAGGGAGAAGCAGCCTCCCTGCTGAGCAGGGAGCCCGATGCAGGGACTTAGTCCCAGGACCCTGAGATCATGACCTGAGCCAAAGACAGACGCTTAACCGACTGAGTCACCCAGGCTTCCCAAAGGATGCGTTATTGTGCAGTGGTTTTCCAACTTTTGTTTTTTTCCCTCTTTTCACCAGTGAGCCCTTACGGGGTGAAGCTCAGAGCATAGAGGAGCTGCTCCGGTTGTGGGGTCAGATGCTCCTTTCCCTGTGCATGCGGGTTCGCAGCTCTGCCATCACCCAGTTAGGGCCTCGGTGGTTTCCACACCCCTTGCGGGCCCCGGGTCTAGGATGCCCATCCCCTGGCTAGCCCTGGTGCACTGGGATCTGGCTGTGCTGCAGGCAAATGATGGCTGGCAGCCCCCCACCCCCCCACGCCTTCGACGTGCGCCGGGAGCTGAGGGGGAAGCTGGCCCTTGTGGTCCTGGGCAGGTCGCACATCAAACCCATCTGCTCTGCTCACGCTGAGACCCAGACATTTATAACCCACCATGCTCAGGCCTGGGATATGAAGATGACTAACGGACACACGGTGTTGTTTTATTTTGGGGGCAGGGACATTCCTATTCCAGGATTGATGGTACGTTGCTGCTCAGCATTTTGAATCTTACTGCATACTTTAATATCTCGCTCGATTCTGTAGCAACCCCAAAGGAGGGCTGAGGGCTGTCTTGTCTGCATTGTGCTGAGTTCCACACTCACATCTGTGCGGCATGAGGATAGCCCAGAAGTTGCAGGGCAGAAAGGGGCCTGAGCTGAGGCTAAGCCCAGTGCTCTTGATTCCGTGCTGGGATGTTATCTGATTAGGCCCCTGCAGTTCAGGCCATTTTCTGCATTGGGAAACTTGGAATTATGGAGTCTCTCTTTTCCCAGTACATGGATCTGTAAGGAAGAGGTGATCACCCTTGCCCCCACTGGGGGGTAGTAAGAGGGGAGAATTCTTATTCTTCTCCTTTGAATGGCTCAGGTGTGTGATGTCTTTTCCGCAGGTGAGCTAGGATCTTGTTTGGTCATTCAGAACCCACTCAGTCCCTTGTCTTTTCTCTTTGATTCAGTTACTAACATCTGGGTTTTCTCACTTGGAAAACCTTGACTGCCTGCCTCTGGACCGAGGGTCCCTTTCTGGCTGGGAGCCTCAGTGTCTTCATCTGAGAGATGGGGCTGAGAGTGCAAGGCTGCCTGCCTCAGCCACTGGGCTGGCATCGGGGGGGAATGTAATTGGGGAGGCCTGAAGTGCCTGGTCCTATGCTCGGTCCAGGTGGGGCTGCGATGCAGCTGGAGACAGAGTTGGGGAGGATGTAATTCCAGCCTGCACCTTGCCACCTACTTGGGGGAATGGGACACTCAGGAGAGTGACATAATGAGATAGATCAATTGAGTGATATAGATACAAGCAGGCTTTTTCCTCCTTTTATTTTTATTTTTTTATTTTTTATTTCTTTAAAGATTTTATTTATTTAACAGAGAGAGAGAGATCACAAATAGGCAGAGAGGCAGGTAGAGAGAAAAGGGGAAGCAGGCTCCCTGCTGAGCAGAGAGCCCGATGCGATGCGGGGCTTGATTCCAGCACCCTGAGATCATGACCTGAGCCGACGGCAGAGGCTTTAACCCACTGAGCCACCCAGGCGCCCCTTTTTCCTCCTTTTAAAACTCTTTATGTCACGTACTTTCCCCAAGTATTCTCATCCACCTCTAGTGGCTCTAATTACCACCTAAATGGGAGGGTCTCCCCAAATCATGTCACCGGAGGCCTCTCTTACGAGACAGAGGTGTCAGGACTGTGTGCCCCTGTGTGCCCAGAGATGAAAGCTCCCGTGTCGCCCCCTCCTGCTCAGTGGCCTCGCGAGCTGCTCACTTTGCCTCACCGGAGGCTGGAGAGTAGACACAGCCGCGGCTGCTGGAGGAAGCCCTCGAGGAGGGGCTGGGACTTGAGCTGGTGTCAAAGAGGCCACGTGAACACGCGCAGGCAAAGGTGAGGAGGATGTTCTGGTTCAGGTTGTGGAAATGAAACCAGTCCGAGCAGCGCAGGGGTCGGCACAGGCTCCGGGGGTGTGGGGGTGCAAAGGTAATCTGGAGTGACCACGATGGCTAGGCTGAGCGAGGGTTTTGGGAGGCACTGGGAACTTAGACACTGGACATTTGTCACAAGTTAAAGCTGGAGGGATGTTTTTTCTTAAAGGAATAACCTGCCAGCCTTTTCCAGCAGGATGGGTATAGCTGGCTGCTGATCGCCGGGTATGGATTATTTATTATTCATTAGAGGTTGCCTGGGCCTTTTGTTCTCTCTCTGCCCTCTTCAGGTTCCTGTGGCGTCATCTTCATCTACTCCAGCCTGGAGGGTCAGCTAGAATAGGGACATAAGGAAAAGTGCCAACTATTGTAGTTTTTCTTTTGTGTTATTTGGGAAGAAGGAGTGGAGGAACTTGAAAGTAGGGTTGAAAAGAGGTGTCTAGGGGCGCCTGGGTGGCTCAGTGGGTTGGACCTCTGCCTTCGGCTCGGGTCATGATCTCGGGGTCCTGGGATCGAGCCCCGCATCGGGCTCTCTGCTCAGCGGAAGCCTGCTTCCCCCCCTCTCTCTGCCTACTTGTGATTTCTCTTTCTCTCTGTCAAACAAATAAATAAAATCTTAAAAGAAAAGAAAAGAAAAGAGGTGTCTAAGAGAAGGGCAGATTTTCTTTATCCTTCTATGTGTATTAGTTCAGGGTACCTTTATTGCAAGTGATGGAAACTTAGCTCAAAGCATAGTCGGCAGAAAGGAGAAATTTGTTATATAATATTCCAAAAGCTTGGGGTAAGGGGGAGAAACTGGCTTTCAAATGATTGATCATTGAATGCTGTGGGCCTTTTCCGTGGAGTATGGCCTCAGGACTCTGGACTTCCATCGTCATGGTCCCTGATCGGAGAGTAAAGGGAGATCCGTCTAAGGGGCGCAGGCTGGTCTGTGCCCGTGTCACGCCCAATCATCGTGGCAAGGACTAGGGGACGGAGATCGTCTCAGCAGTGGACCCAGTGAATGGGGTCGGGCGATGGGACGCTGTGACTGGCAGCCTGTACAGGATCCTATGGTTCTTGAGATGGGGGAGGGAGGGAGGGAGCCATTCTCCAAAGCAAGGCGAGCGGGAAGGATGTCGGTGCAGCCAAACAGCAGATGAATGTCCACGGTATGTCGTCCCATCTTCGTGTGAGGCTACCGTTCGTAGACCAAGTCATCACTGGAGTGCGGTGGTGTGGAAGGTGGTCATCCTTGACTAAGTTTTAGACTGTCAGCGAGGCACTTAGCCCCTCTGAGCTTACGTCCTGCTCTACAGAGTGGTTAAAACAGTAACTGCTTCACTGCTTTCTATTTGACAATTGGAACTGGAAACCTGGGATTCTCCTGATATTTCTGAGGGTTATATGAGAGCTCCTTGTAAATTGTGCTGAACAGATGTTGGCGCTGCTTTTCTTCTGGCCGTGGGTCACCGAGAGTAGAACGTAATCCCCGTGTATTTCTGATGCCTGCCATAGCGCCTGGCCCAAGATAGGTGTTCAAGAAATTTCTGTCGAATGGATGACTTGTGTGCTGTGTGTAGAAGGAGTGGTGTGTCCCACGTAAGTGTAGACCCTCTTCAGAAATATGTTCCTGAGTGGTGACTTCACAGTGACAGAAGGTTGTAGGAGTGCAGGGAGGCCAGAGTGAGTCCCAGATGCACACACGGATGTCACCACCCACGGTACGTCTGCGGTGGAAGCAGGTGGTGTGACATTGATGTCTGAAGTTCCCAAGGTTACCCGTCAGGTATCAGCGTGTCGGAGCTGGCTGCCAGGAGCCATGCAGAGTGCCCACATTGTCTGTTGTGGGATTGGAGAGACCTTTCCTTTTCACACTCAGAGTCCGAATGTCAGCTTGGTGTCCTCGAAAGAGACCTGGCTGGGGATCTGCTCCTAACTGTGCAGCATCTTGACCTTGGATGAGCTTCTTAGCCACCTGGTGCTTGGGTTTTTTGTCTTTGTTTTTTTTTTTTTTTCAGTACAGACAATCCAACTGGAAGTGTAGCCTTGACTAAAGGGCTTACTCAGTCCTATGGGATTCTCAGCACTGCCAAGGTGGCATTCGGGCCAAGGAAGTTCACGGTTGGACAAGATTCTGAGGCTTCTTCTAGCTCTGTGCCATGGTTACTGTTTTCTGATTCAGTGTTAGGGTTGAGTGATTTTTTTTTGATACTCTGGCTTTCTTTTTTCTGAAAAAGTAAGCGGCATAGGAGAAATATTTTGTGTTAGGTATTTTGCGCTTCCTCCCCCCACCGATGTATTCCGTAAGCCAGTGCAAAAGGTCTCTTTAATAATTTTTGTAACCTTGGGAAGATGTGAGCCACAGAAATATTGGGCATAGAGCAAGAGGGCTGAGCTGCTTATCAGTCTGTGCAGTGGGGATGTGGAGTGTGTTCAGCAGTGAAGAATTTCAAATGGGATTGAGCCTGGGGTGGGCGATGGGTATTACATCTTTTCTCACCTTTTACCAGAGCCAGGTAGCATATCTCTGAATTGTGTGTCTCCATCTTTTTGAGACAGAGTTCCATGAAAGTGTTATAGAAACATCTAAAACCAAACAGAGATGTTTGGAATATCCCATGTTGGTCATCCAACTCTAAACCCTTGGTGGATAATTAAGGGGTGACTATTGACCTTGATGTTCATTTCACACTAAGGATCATAACCCATTTGCATTGAGTTTTGTTTTGTTTTTTATTTTGATAAAATATACAAAACATAAAACTTAGCATTTGGACCATTTTAAAAATTTTTTATTTTATTTTGTTTGGTTTTTTTTTTAAAGATTTTATTTATTTGGCAGAGAGAGAGAGAGAGATCACAAGTAGGCAGAGAGGCAGGCAGAGAGAGAGGGGGGAAGCAGGCTGATAATAGGGCTTGATTCTAGGACCCTGAGATCATGACCCGAGCCGAAGGCAGAGGCTTTAACCCACTGAGCCATCCAGGTGCCCCAGGACCATTTTTTTTAAAAACGATTTTATTTATTTGAGAGAACGAGAGAGAGAGAGAGCGCACAAGCCGGTGGAAAGGGAGAGGGAGAAGCAGACTCCTCGGTGAACAGGGAGTCCAACGTGGGACTTGATCCCGGACCTGAGCTGAAGGCAGATGCTTAACCGACTGAGCCACCCCAGGCACCCCTGAACCCTTTTTTTCCTGTGTTTTTAGTGTGGCAAAATAGACATACGTGAAATTCACTATTTTCACCATTTCGAGCGTCCAGTTCACTGGTATTAAGTTCATTGCCGTTGTCGTGCAGTCATTGCTCCCATCTATCACCTGAACTTCTTCATCTTGCAAAACTGAAACTCTGTACCTGTGAAACACTAATTCTCCATTGTGTCCTTCCTCCCAGCTCCTGGCAAGGCCCATTCTACTTCTGTCTCCGAGTCTGATCACTCCAGGTACTTTGTAGAAGTGGAATCACACAGTATTCGTCTTTCTGTGATGGGCTGATTTTAATTAGCATCATGTCCTCAGCGTTCATTCCTCTTGTAGCATGTATCAGAATTTCCTTACTTTCAAAAAAATTTTATTTGAGGGTGGGGGGGAGACCTAATGAAAAGAATTTTTGTTTTAATTAAAATTAATTCTCATATAAAAAAAATTTCTTTGATTAAAAAATTTTTTTAATATTTTATTTATTTATTTATTTATTAGGAAAGAGAGAGAGTGAGAGAGAGCATGAGAAGGGAGAAGGTCAGAGCGAGAAGCGGACTCCCCGCGGAGCCGGGAGCCCGATGTGGGACTCGATCCCGGGACTCCGGGATCATGACCTGAGCTGAAGGCAGTCGCTCAACCAACTGCGCCACCCAGGGGCCCTGATTAAAAATTTTTTTAATTGTGGCAAAGAACACATAAAATTTACCATCATAACCATTTTTAAGGGTATATAGTTCAGTGGTATTAAGTATATTAACATAGTTGTTAAGAGATCTCTACAACTTTTCCATCTAGCAAAACTGAAACTCTGTACTCAGTAACCAACTCCCTGTTTTCTCCTCTCTCCACCTATGGTAACCACCATTCTACTTTCTGTCTCTATGAATTTGTTCTAAGAAACATCACGTCAGTGGAATCATGTAATATTTATTGCTTTGTAATTGGCTTATTTCACTGAGCATAATGTTTTCAAGATTCATCCATGTTGTAGCAAATGTCCAAATTTCCTGCGTTTGTAAGACTGAATAATATTCCGTTGCATGGACAGACCACATTTTATTTATCCATTCATCTATCAGGAAACACTTGGGCTGCTTCCAACTTCTGACTGTTATGAATAAAGCTGCTATCGAAATTGGTGTACAAATACCTCTTTGAGTCCCTGCTTTCCGTTCTTTTGGGAATTATTGGTAATTCTGTGTTTAATTTTTTGAGGAACCATCGTCCTGTTTGCCTGAGTTTTAATTATGAAATCCATACTCTCCACAGCATCTTGACTCAAGGGCGAATGGCCTGGCCGGAGTCCTAGTTTCAACATTTTCTTTCCTTTTTTCTTCTAAAACTTGTGGATTTTTGCCTGAAACCTATTTTGGAAAGTCTCGGGACAGTTTCTTTGGACTTTAAAGAAAGATTGTGGTTTCAGGAGTCCCCTGTGACTCTGGAGGCTGGCAGCTAACTGTACAATCCCAGCAGCATTCGTATCTGGCAGCCCAGTGGTGTTCACACATTTCCATCTTGTGAGCAGTACTAATATCTCCATCCCCAGAGGCCCCGAAGTATGTTAGTTATTTCTGCTCCGTACACACTTCCTCCTTGTCCCATTCTGGGTTGGTTTGGTTTTTCAGTCTTGGATCCAGGGTAATGGCTATCAGGATTTTCTTTCAAAAGACCTAGGTCAGCGTTTTCCCCGGAAACATCTCCTCAGCCTTGGCCTGGTGGGATGTTCGTGGTGTTGCTTGACCGAAGGGTTCTGTGGTCAGAGCATTTGAGCAATGCTGCTGTGAGCAGGTCACACAGGCCCCTTTATTGGGAGCCTCTTGAGAGCCCTAATAGGCCAGCATGCCTCGGGATGTCACTGCAGTGGGTTCCCCAGGCGGTGTTTCCCAGACGGATTTGACCACACATCTTTTTTCATCGAGCATCTTGCGACATCAGAGTTCTGAGAAGCGTACTTTCGGGAAACTCAGCGTCAGTGTATGGAACTGGAACATCAGTGTATACCATCGTCTCCTCAGACTTTCTCCCAGCTCCCTCGCTCGCTCGCTTTCCCTCACCCCGTCCCCTTGCCAGACCTTGAGCTTCCCCGTCTTTAAACTCCAGCTCCAGCTGAAATAGGCACGTGAGATTCTGGCGGCAGTAGATTTTTTTTGGATGTGTGGATAACAGATATGCAGTAGATTCTGGGACTAGTCGATGTTGAGGTTGTGTGACCTTGGGTAAGGCATAGGACCTCATTGGGCCTCCATTTCCCCAGTGCGACTTGTCAAGAATGAGGTCTGATCTCGTGATGGCTGATCTTTGAGATGGTTAAACCTCTTGTGGTTTTCTTCTTCTTTTTTTTTTTTTTTTTAAAGTAAAAGCTCTATGTCGGATGTGGGGCTTGAACTCATGGCCCTGAGGTCGAGAGTTACATGGTCTACTGACTGAGCCAGCCAGGCGCTGCGTCTTGCCATCTTTAGGTCTGAGTGAGCAGGGCTGGGCTTCGGTCCCCAGTCAGGGTTTCCGGGGCGCCTCAGGAGGACGTGCGATCTGTCCTGGTGGTTTGAGAGCTGCCGGTCTGGGACTAACTGTCGGTGCTGGGCTGGAGAGCAGGCACATACATAGTCTGTGCCCTGGCAGTGCTGGGGGACGGTTGATCCAGAGGAATGAGCCAGGAGGCTTGAGCATCACTGGTAAGTTAGGAGCCAGGGAGGGAGGCCACAGGACTAGAGACTGCTCGGTGTCCTAAACCAGTCTTGGAGTTTAATTCCTGGCTCTTCTGTCTCAGGCTGTGGGACTTCAGCAAGTTGCCTACTCTCTCCGGGTCTTCTTTCTCCTTATCTGTAAAAAGGCTAATAGCATTCTCTTCCAAGGGCTTTCGTGAGGACTGAGGTGATTTATGTGGGGTGAGAGCAAGCTGCCGGAGCTGCTGCTGCCCTTGGGAGCGTCCTGCCCTTGAGTGGAGAGGCAGGGTCCCGCCGGAGCTGGGAATCGGCGGCATTGCAGGGCGCAGGCCATATTTGGAGTTGGAGTCTGTCCGGAGTGTGCATGGACCAGGAGGCCCCGTCCTCTGGGGCTGCTCAGGAACACACTTTCACGGTGTTTTGGCCCTGGAGCCTACATTTTAAGGAGGGCATTGCCACGGGCTCCAGAAGGACCTCAGGAGGAGCTCATTTTGGAGGAAAGAAGACTTAGAGGGGCTTGGATGCCTGTTTTCGAAAGGATACCGGGCAGTGGCGAGACCCGATTCTCTTGGACCTCAGAGCTAATCACAGGCTGACAGGTGGAAGATAGTGGGAGGTAGAACTGAGTTCCATTTAAGGAGGGACCTGCCTCTCTCCCTCCTTTCCTTTTAGACTTCATATTATACAACTTTATTTTATTATTAGAAGATTTTGTTTATTTATTTCAGAGAGAGAGGGAGAGTGTGCATGAGTAGGGGGGAGGCAGGGACAGAGAGAGAAGCAGGCTCCCAGCTGAGCAGGGAGCCCTATGTGGGGCTCCATCCCGGGACCCTGGGATCATGACCTGAGCCGAAGGCAGACACTTAACTGAAAGAGACACCCAGATGCCTCTTTTTTAGTGTTTTTAATGTTGGAAATAATTTTCAATCAGAATTCTTTTTTTTAAAGATATTATCTATTCATTTATTTGAGAGAGAGAGAGAGAGCGAGCGAGCACGCACAAGCAGGAGAAACAGCAGGCAGAGGGAGAGGCAGATTCCACACTTAGCAGGGAGCCTGATGCGGGGCTCGATCCTAGGACCCCGGGATCACGACCTGAGCTGAAGGCAGCCACTTAACCGACTGAGCCACCAGGTGCTCCTTATAACACAACTTTGAAACGCATGCAGCTGTGGAGAGCGTGATATAACGGACTCACCCCACTCTCCCGACGACTTTAGCTATCCGCAGTAATGTCACACGAGCCCCAGACAGCGCACCACTTTCCCATAAATGCTCCCAGGGACGATAGGCCTTTTAAAAAGGCATAACCAGAAGACCGTGTTTACAGCAACAATATTCATGGTAATTTAAGATCTTCTACCCACTTGATACTCTTTACCTGTCTCAGAAACGCCTTTTTATAAATGGTTTGTTCAAATCAGGATTTTAACAAGGCTTACACGTTGCATTTACTTGATGACTGTCTTCTGAGCTTCTTTTATCATCCTGGGCAGCTCCCCTTCTTCCCCTGGTCTTCTGCTCACAGAAGAACGTGTCAGTGCCAGCCAGCCCCGGAGTGGACTGTCACAGGTCCTTTCCTGAGAGCCCCCATAGATGACGGGTGAGCACAGGGTGCTTTGGCCCGTGGAATCCAACCATAAGCCTCTTCAGCCTCTCCTTCCTCACAAGGCTGTTACAAATGATTATTTTAAAAATTATTTATTTATCTATTTGTCAGAGAGAGAGAGAGAGAGAGAGAGAGAGAGAGAGAATGTGTGCAAGCACGGGGAGTGGCAGGCAGAAGGAGAGGGAGAAGCAGGCTCCCTGCCGAGCCGGGAGCCCGATGCAGGACTCCATCCCAGGACCCTGGGATCCTGACCTGAACCGAAGGCAGAGGCTTAACCGACTGAGCCACCTGGGTGTCTCTGCTACAAACAGTTAAATGAAAACATGAAGTGTAAATGTTTTCTGTGATTCATTTATTTATTTTTTTAAGCTGGAGGGCTCTTCTCATTGAGCAGCCTTGTATATGAGAGGCAAATGAGTAAAGCAGACAAAAAGGCACAGTGGTCATCAGTGTGGAGGCCTGGAGCTTGTGTGTTTTCCTCGTGTCCTCCCTGAGTCACCTCTGTAGAGGTCTCCAGGCTCTCCAGGATTCATGGAACACAGTTTGAAAACACTTGTTTGGGTGCTTTTGTTTCAAGATGCTCCCCATGCTGAGAGAGAGAGGAGGTCCCCACAAGCCTCACCTTCCCTTGCCTCAGCTGAGCTGGGGTTGGCGAGTCATGGCTGGACCCAGAGGCTGCCATTGGTGACAGCTTTGTTTCCGCGACCTATTCTTGTCTTTGCCTGCTTCCTCTGTTTACCTTTGTAGGTTTCCTTTGGGGATGAACCATGCTCTCAAAAGTGGCAGATGACCACAATGCGGCTAATAAAAAAATCCCAACTCTCTGCTATCCGAGACAGTTTCATGGGCAGAAGCTGAGTGAAACCCCATCTGCTGGGGTCCCTTGGAGCGGGACGGGGTTCCCTTTTTCAGAAACATTTTTTTTTTCTTCTTCTTCTTTTCTAATACTGTCATTAGCCGGCATGACCCCTACATTGCATAAGAGAACTGTTAGCCATCACCGCGTGCGTAACCAAGCCCCACGGCTGCACCGCCTGCCGCCAGCGGGGTCGAGGGGCTGCCCATGTGGGAAGCAGTGTCATCTGGGGTCAGCCCCACAGTGCTGAGCTGCTGCCTCAGTGGCCACCTGCAGCCGGCGTGCGTTCTCTCTGCGCACAGCATTTTTCTAGGTGTGGTGTGTCTGTTGGGCCTCTTTCTGAGTCAGCTTCAGGTTACTTGTCGAAATGATACCTGCCTGACTCCTTAAGAAGGTCTGGGACCGTCAAGTGAATCATTTTGACCACTGTGAGTTGGCTGTCCACATGTGGAAATCTGTCCCGCCAGTAGGGAGTGATGTGATAACGAATGGAAATAAACTTAATTTTTTTTTATATTGTGATGTAAGAAGTCCTGCTTTAAAAAATTATAACGACCTTTCCAATACTCCTGATAATGTCTGTTCTTCCTCAGGGTAGCCTCTTTTTCTTCGTATCTGGCCAGAAGTTTCATTTCCTGTTTCTGTTTCTTAAGCAGCTTAAGATTATTGAGGATCATGGTTGGGGGGGTGTTAGGGACCACTTTGCCCAAACAGCTTATTTTTGGAAATGAGCCACAGCAGCCCGCAAACACAGAGAGACTCTACCAGGCGCTTAGAACAAGCCCGTGGCAGAGCAGGCACAGGACCCAGGTGTCTTCCCACATTGGGGCTCTTTCCAAGGTGTCTCTGCCAGCCACCGACTGGGTGGGGAGTCTTGGGAACCTTGGCTGGTTTTTCCTGGTCCGGGCCTGGCTTTGCAGTGAGTCAGTCACAGGGTGAGCAAGTCACAGGCATCTCAGCTCATGGAGCTGTGCTCCAGCTTCTCATTCCTGACCATTGAGAAGTCTTTCTCAGCCTGTGCCGTTGGTATTTACGTCTACAGACGGGCAAACCGAGCCAAGAGAGGCTTGTCGGCTTGCTCAGGGCCACCAGCTGCTGGGAGCTTGGGCAGGCTTTGGGCTCCTTGGCAGTTTCTTTATAAAGACTCATTTGTTCTGGACTCAGGCCCATCCAGTGAAGGTCCCCATTGAGATGTCTGTGTCCCGCGCCTCGGACTCCCCTTCCCCTCCTTGTCGCAGCATTCATTCACTCAGCACCTGTCACATGAGGGGACGATCTGGATGTAGGCATAGGACGTGACGTCTAAATTTAGTGCTGAGTCAGAGGATGGGTTTGCTCTTGGCAGGAGGTACCTCCTTGTCTCATTCTTTTTGTGACACAGCAGAAACTTCCAGGGCTGACGGCTGGAAGTGGCTTCTTACTGCTTAGTCCCAGGACAGAGTTCAAGTGGGAAAGTGACGCCATGCAGCCTCTTGCTCCAAGGAGAAAGCCTTGAACAGAGATAAGAGGGTAAAGGCCCGTGGATGCTGAGCTGGGACCCACCTCCGTCACTAACCTTGGAAGGGACTGAATCTAGGAAAGAGCAAGAAAGTAGACAAAACTAAATGTGCTGGCTCTGGGTCCTTCTGTGGAAAAATGTGAGCTGAACCTGAAGCACCTTAGAATTTAGGGGCTGTGTGTGTGAGAGTGCGGAAGCCTGTCTAGTCTCCTAACTCGTTTCTGATAGAAAATGGCAGACCGCCCTTATAAATCCTGTCCTATTTTTCTCTCCGGTTTTTCAAGCCCAGGGAGAGGAAACAAAGCAGGCAGCAGTTGTCCTTACTTTCTGTGCCAAGTTGTGGAATTTTTATGTGAGCACGTTCTTCTGCTCTCAGTCCCCCTCGTTTGAAGGCTTCTCGTGAAAACTCACTAGAGCTGGCCTCAGTGTCTTCTTGCATGAGATCACGTGACTTTAGGGTGGAGCTCAGATTCAGACCTGGATGTTACCTGTCAGTCCATCTGTCCATCCATCTGCCCACCCATCATCCAGGCAGCATGTCCCTGGTCAGTGCTCTGCTAAGTGTGGAGCATGAAAAGGTGAGGAAGACATTAGCGTCACCTGTGAACAGCACCACAGACCCGTACTGGACGCTCCTCTCAGCTGGCATCTGTATGTCCTATTGTTCACCAAAGGTTTTCTTTTCGGTTGCTCTGTCCCGGAGATTTTGGATATGCCAGAAAATAATCAGCCCGGCTCATTGACTTCCTACTCCTTACCTTCTGTTTGGTGGTGTGAAGCAAATGCTGTGCGTTTTTGTTTGTAGAAGTCTGTAAGATTCTCAGAAGAACGACAAAGAAGATGGGTCCTGCCCGCTAGGAGGTTATTGTCTCACTGGAAGGCCCCAACCTGAAGGAGCAGCTGTCCAGCCGTACAGGTCTCCTGGGGCAGATGAGGCGGCCTCGAGGGGACTCAGGTGTGCAGTGTGCCAGGCGCGGGCAGAGGGCCGAGAGGCGGGACGGGCTCTGGAGATGACTGGGAGGAAGGCAGGCCTGGTGAAGGCGGTACTCGGGCGAGAGCCGGACTTGGAGGAGAATCTGTGAGGAGTGGGTCTTTATGGGAATTCCAGGCTTCTGCTTGGGTTGTGCACTCAACAGGCGCTGGGAAGGTGAGGCCAGGCTAACCAGGCCCTGGGAGGCACAGGGCAGGCCTGGTCGCTGCTTCCAGTCATTCTCCCTGTGACTGGTTCTCTGCGAGGCACTGTGAGCACGGGGCTGGACGGAACGGGTGGCGTTGGCATGGGGTGGGAGGGTGCTGTGCCAGGGGAGGATGGGGTGAGGGGTGAGGGCTGAGCGGCCTTTGCACAGTTCTCAGAGATGTTTGATCGGTGTTCTGTGATTTGTTAGATGGACTGGAAAGCCAGGTTTTCCCTAAGGTCCAAGCCTGAGGGTTCTAGCTGGGACGCGTAGAAGTCAGCCTGTGAGAACTCTGGGACCGCTGTCCCGTCTGCTGGCCTTCTCTTTGGTTAAGGAGTGAGGTGATTGAGGGGAATGAGTGACCACTGATCTTTAGCCCGTGTCCCCTGGCCGGTTCCCATAGCCTCTCCGGGCCTTATCCTTGTCTGTCTGATAGGGTCTCTGACCTCCTTCCCAGAGCTGGTGTGAAAGGAGGGGGACGGTGCCGGAAACGGTCCCATGCACGTAGATGGTTGTGTGCTCTGCGGATGGTACAGGTTTCTCTTGCACACGATGCTTCGTTATTCTTGTGTTTGTGGTGTCGTTTCATCTCATTAGCAACCCTTTGGGGGTCTTTACTCCCCCTGACAAGTGAGGGAACAGCGTGGGTTGGCCACGTCCCTTGGGGAGTCAGTTCAGTAGAACGGCTAGAGCCTGTGTCCGAGCCATGTATTGGGCTCAAACCTGGGCAAGTCAGTTTCCCGGTCTGTGTCTCCACTTCCCCATCTGTGAGATGAGGGCAGTAATAGGACCTTGTACTGTAAGGGTTAAAGGAATTACTGTTTGTAAATTGCTCAGAGCAGTGCCTGGCACTGCGTAAGCATAGACTGTTCTTTATGTTGTTGATAGTGCCCCTGTCCTGTGGCTGTGTCAGTGGCACCTTAAACTGTGACTTCCAGGCCAGGGTGGTTTGGTTTGTTCCCCACTCTGTCCCACACTCAGGGTGTGGTCTCCAGACCAGGGCAGGTCTGTGAACTCTTGGTTCCTGATCGCGAGGAAGTTAGCTCTGAGGTTAGAGTAAGCGTTTGGCGACCTTTAGAGCAGTTAGTGTGACCTTGCTGGGACTCATTGAACAGGTATGGACTGCTTCAGGTGCTGTCCGATCACATGGGGTGTCACATGCGGTAGGAGCCGTGACCTGTGACTGCAGATAACAAAGTGAGCAGCGCACTCTGCTGCTGCCCACCCCTCGACAGGAGACTTCCTTGGGAGGAGCCTCTGCCAACCAAACGGAGCAGGCGAATCCACGGCATTTTGCAAGCCAGTGCATGCCTTTTGTGCTCCAGCAGTCTGACAGCCCGAGGCAGTGAGGTCTCCCGATGGAGATTTGTGTTAATGAGCGGTTGTTTCCAGTCTGTGCCACTGACGCTCTCTGTAGCAGAGGCCTTTCCTGCTCTTCTCCTAGCAGCTGTGGTTCTGACAGGTTTGCAAAGCATCCACGGTGAACTCTGTTCCTTTCCACCTCTTAGGCTGGCAGCAACTAGAAAGCTGGATGCTGGGGTGCCTGGGTGGCTCAGTTGGTTAAACGTCTGACTCTTGATTTCAGCTCAGGTCGTGATCTCAGGGCTCTGAGATCCAGACTCGCATTGGGCTCTGTACTTCTAGTGGAGTCTACTTGTCTCTCTTCCTCTGCCCTCTACTTGTCTCTCTTCCTCTGCCCTCTCCTTCCCCCAACTTGCACGTTCTTTCTCTTCAAAGCAAGCAAGCAAGCAAGCTGGCTGCTGTCCAGCACAGCAGAGTGTTGGGGGTGCAGGAACGCACCCCTGCTGATGCAGCCATTCTGGAGCCCCTGGTAGAGCCCCACACTGCAGTCCCCCTCCTGGGTGGGGATCACCCAGTCTGTCACGCAGATCCCTGAGGGGACAGGTTCACCGCAGTGCCTGCTGGCATCCGTCCTTGGGAGAGCTGATGCGTGCAGTGGTGGGCCCGGGCCTGCAGTCCTCTGCCGCAGTTTCAAATGACTGATGAGACACTTGCTGTAAAGGATCGATCTTAAAGCATAGTGCTCAGGGAAGAAGTAAGTAGAGATGGATAATGCTGTGCTAGTATGTATATTAACCATACAGATAATACCCATTTTGCAAGAACACAATATAAACACAAAAGAATGGTTGCCTATGGATGTGGGGGAGGAGAATGGGCAAGGAAATGGGACTAAGAGGAACTAAAACGAGAGAGGGAAGAAAGAACATCACTTCTGCAGGTTGCTGCTGTCTCTGAGGGCAGGGCCTCTCGCTTGCACTGTCTCGGCTCTGCTCGATGGCTCAGCCTCTGGTGCTGTGGCATCTGTGTGTCTTGGCTGAGCTGTCAGCCTCAAGCAGATTGTTCACCCAAAAGTGGCCTCCGTGAAGAGTTCCCCAGACTGGTACTGGGCCACTGGGCAGGGGCAGCTGTTCATGGAACAATGGACTCAGTAGGGATGCAGGTGTTTTAATCATCTAGGTGATTGTAGGGGGTGAGAGGTGAACAATGCTTGATTTGAACTTGGCATTGAGAATCTGCGTCAGCAATGCTTGCAAAACCCCACGTTCTCGTCTTGGTCATAGGCGGGACGTATGGGCAGTCATCCTATAGGTCAGTTCATTAAAAGATGGCTCGGTTCCGTGTGTTTTTTGAGCGTGTGATGCTGTGTTGTGCAAACTGTGGAGGGAGACGGGATTTTAGCTTCAGGAAGGTAGAATCCTGTTTAGGATAAGGAATCATCTTTTGATTGCCGAAAGGTATTTCTTTAGGGAACGGAATGAGCTCCTGGCTGCTGGAAGTATTCGAGAAGAACTTGAAACATGGCAGAGAGGGAGTCCTCTGTCACATTCATGGTTGGAATCGGTGCTACTTGCAATCCTTCCTGTTCTGACTGAGCTGGACTTCAAATTTTAGGTCTGATGCTGATAATTAAAACAGAAAACTTACTTGGTTTATTTATTTATTTATTTGTTTGTTTGTTTTATTTTTTTTTAAAGATTTTATTTATTTATTTGACAGAGAGAAATCACAAGCAGGCAAAGAGGCAGGCAGAGAGAGAGGGGGAAGCAGGCTCCCCACTGAGCAGAGAGCCCGATGCGGGGCTCGATCCCAGGACCCTGAGATCATGACCTGAGCCGAAGGCAGAGGCTTTAACCCACTGAGCTACTCAGGTGCCCTGGTTTATTTATATTTTTTTAACTTTATTTATTTATTTGACAGAGAGAAATAATGAGAGAAGGAACACAAGCAGGGAGCAGGCAGAGGGAGAAGCAGGCTCCCCACTGGGCAGGGAGCCCGACACGGGGCTCGATCCTAGGACCCTGGGATCATAACCCGAGCCGAAGGCAGACGGCTAACAACTGAGTCACCCAGGTGCCTCCAAATTACTTGGTTTAAAAAAATGTTATATAATCAGCCATGCTTATGGTAGAGAATTGAGGACAGGTAGATAATCAAAAGGAAAATAAGTTTGCAGGTCATCTTGCTAGCTGGAGGCAGGCAACCACTCTGCATTTGCTTTTTCAAGAGTGAGAAAGGAATCACTTCTTGTGGGTGCGCAATGTGGTCGTGTTCTGATGTGTCTCTCCCATTCCCCTCGCCTGGAGGTTCAGAGCTTTCCCGTTTTCAGTGCAAATCGTGCTTGAGTGACTGTCCTGATGCGGAGATATTTATGTGCTTCTTGAAGTCTTCGGAGGAAGTTGCTGGTCGTGGTGCCATGGGGTCAATGGGCATGGACGTCTTTGATGCACGTTGCCGAGCCAATGGCACTGATTGAGTCGCTGCTAGGTTTCTCCAGGTGCGGTGCAGGCGGTCTTTTTCAGAACCTCCCAGAAAGCTCTTGAAAACTGGGACCCTGGGCCCCACCCCAGGTCTCCTGAGACAGAACCTGGGGGGTAGGCTGGTCTCCGTGTCCGCGTTTTTCCGCATGCAGGGGCCCCTGACTCAGGGCGCGGCATTTCCCCCGTGTGTGAGCCAGGAGAAGGGAGGCAGAGAGCCCATCTGTCCTGTGTTGTCTGAGGGAGAACTGTGATGTTCGTGCTGGCCGGGGAGGCCTCGGAGCCGGAAGAGCACCGTTCGGGGACCTGCCTCCAGGCACCATCTTGCTTATCTGTAAAGTGCGAGTCTCCATATGGTTTTGATGAGCCGGAATACTCTACAAACCCATATGTGAGTGTTTCTCTTACTGGCGTCCCAAGGTGAGAAGGATCTCACTGGGCCAGGCCAGATCTGGGAAGGGAGCTCTGGGAGAAGTGGGTCAGGACACAGAGCTCCTCTTTCGGCCTCTTCCCTGAGGGGACCCGGGACTGATAAACTGTTGGAGCAGGGTGCTGTTGGCCGAGGCCCCTCCGGGCACCAGCGTCTTTCCGTCCAGGCCAGCAGAGAGGAGCTGCCTTTGCCCCTGGATCGATGCCTCCTGGGTCCAGTAGGGAGAGTTCCAGGGCCTGAATATTGGGGGACCATGGAGAAGGCCGGGACATCACTCCGCAGCAGTGTGGCCCCCAGGAGTCACTGCTGCTGCCTTTCGCCAGAGCATCACTGTGTGGATACGCTGCGTCCTGACACGGGAGTTGGTCGTCTTGATGGGGTTGCTCAGGTGTCCCCAGCTAAGGAAGCACCGCTTGCCATGTGTAATCTCCAGCAGGTTACCCTAGACAGGCTATTTATCAGTTGTCCCTGCAAAGGTCAGGTCCGCCTCTGACTGTCCTGTTTCCTGGTCTGTAAGTCTAGAAGGGAGATCATTCATTCGTTTATTCAAGCAAACACACTGAGCTGGGGTGGTGTCGAGATGAGTGATCTACGTTATGAAGCAGACAGCAGTGCTGCTGGCGTGGGGACTGGTAAGTTGTGCTCTCATGTGGTCAGAGACGGCGCTGTGAAGCACAGCCAGGCAAGGGATTGATTTTGTCTGACGGGAGGGAGAGTCGGGCTGAGGGCCATCTCATGGAGGACGTCACTGGAGAGCTGGGCTTTGAGGACTGAGTCAAAATCAGCAGGTGTTGGGTAGGTGCCTTCCAGGCAGGGGAGGAAAGAGCAGTGAGTCGAGGAGGAGCCAGGCATTCTGGGTAATCGTGGGCCCTGTGGGGACTGGACGTTCCGGGAGGGGCTGGAGGGGGCAGGGCCTGTGCCGTGGACCTGGCCTCCAAGTCTGCCTCTGACGCCTCTCAGCCGTGTGGCTTAGGCCAGGTGCTTAATATTTCGGAGCCTTGGCTTCCTCCCCTGTGAGATGCGGTAATCAGACCAACCTTAGAGGAAGTTATTAAACGGTGTAGTGCACATAAAATATGTTGTGTGTAGCCCAGGACTTGCCACAGAGTCACGTGCTCCTTAAATGTTTGTTTTCCTCCTCACAATGCTATGTGAGACTTTTTGACTTTATCCTAATAGGCCAAAGGAGCCATGGAAGGTCGTGGAGCATGGGATTCATAAGATTATTTATTTGGGTGTTTGCATGTTTTAAAGATAACTTTATTAGCCTTTGGGAGGATACTTTTGGGGTCTAGGGTGGTAAGGCTAGAGACACAGGCGACGACTGGGAAGAGTGAGAAGAATCCTGCCCCACATGGTCTCCTGTTGCATTTCTTGTCTGCCAGCTCCAGTGGGCTGCGGGGATGGCTGGCCTGAGCTTTGGGCAGAGGTTTTGCCAGGAGAGGGTAGAGTTTGAAGTGTGTTCCCTGGGAGCCAATTAACCCTAAGGAAAGCTACAGAACTGGATACTTGTGGGGCTCGAGTCTGGTCATGAGAAAGTGGGATGAGTGTCAAAGACTGGGTTAGAGCCTGTGGGATGGGTCATGATAGTGATGGTTGGTGTGATGGCAGCCATACTGTGTCCATAGTACACATTTACTGACCACTTCCGGTGTGTGCTCGGGAGCTTTTGTTGATGTCTCAGGACTCATCCCAACTACCAGAAGATGAGGGGCTCTTACTGTCCCCATTTATAGATGAGGGAACTGAGGCACAGAGAGGGGAAGTTACTTGCTCAGAGTCCCAAGCTAGCAAGTCAGGATTTTACTCCGGTGGTTGGAATTCAGAGGGCACACCCGTGGAGTGGTGGTAGGAAATGGAGCAGCTGTTGGATTTGGAGTTTTGGCTGCCAGTTCCAGCTGGTAGGTTTCAGTTGCCCACAAGGATGAGCACTGGGCACCAATAACTGGTCAGTGACGGGATGGTTGCCTTTTGAGGTGGTGTGCCCCCGAGCCTGGGAGGGCCTGGATGATTGCCTGCCAGGGCTGCTGCAGGAGTGGGGAAGGCGAGTCTGCACCTCCTACGGAGAGGGGCTACCTGCTTCCTCTCCCAGACAACCTCCGGACTTTCCGATTGATGTCCCCACCTCCCCCCCGCCTTCTTCCCCCACATCGTTCACCGAGGCCGGCACAGAGCTAGCCCCTCGCACAGGGGTGCGAATGAGCCCACTGGGTCTCAGACAGTGTTGCTACTGTATCTCGAATGACTGCAGGCTCTCAGAAATCAGCCTGGCAGGTGGCACAGAACTCTGGGCTGGTCCGTGAGTTGTCAGAGCGTGTGCAGGGGTGGAAGGTCCAGGGCAGGACCACGCTTTCCTCGCCAGTCATTCACAGTGGTTTTGCTGGCCTTGCCTGCCCCCAGAATTCCTCTAGCTGCGAATCCCAGGCGGCCCGCCACAGCCCGTCCGTGGCAGCTGCTCTGGGGCCGCAGACCTCTTTGCCACATCTGGGTGGAAGGAGGATCCTAGGACTGCTGCCTCATGCTGGCACGAGGCCAGTGTGCCCAGTGACCAGAGCCTTCTCTCCTCCGGTCCTTGCGTGTGGCGTTTGGCGACCCTGCGGAGCGCGGCAGCTCCCCGCACTTCCTCACCGCCTGCCTCGCCCTCTCAGGCGTGCACAGACTTGCCGGCAGCCAGGCCTCGCGGGGGCAGGGGCCCTGCTTCCTCCGGAGCAAGGAGCAAGCCCCAGCCTGAAAGGAGAGACCCAGGGCCCAGCCTCGTGACTCGTGTGCCCTCAGGAGCTGCTCCTGCACTGGTGCCAGATGGTGTCATCCGGGGGTTGGATTAAAAGATAACTGTGTTGGCAGGAGGAGCGGCCCTTTGCTGGCTGTAATCACCAGGCCACGGTGAGCTCTGTGCGGGTGCTCCCAGCCCCTGCTGCTGGGTGCCTCTGCCTCTCCTCTTGCTGCCCTCCGGTCCTTTCCCTCCTTTTGCCAGGACTGCCCTCCCCAGATGGCACCTCTGCCCCCATCCCCCTCTGGGGACAGGTTCTAAAGTCCTAATGAACAATTCAGCAGGATTTGCTTTCCTTTTTCTCCCTTCATGTGAGGAGGAAGGTGCTCCTTCCGAGTTGGCATGGCCCTCGGGCGGGCCTGTGCCCTTGCACCCTGGGTTGGTGGTCCCAGGGCTCCTGAGGCTCTCTGAGCCCCTCCAGGTGGCTGTGCTGCCCGTGGGCAGTGGAGATGGAGAGGAGAGCCCTGCCTGGAAGTTTTCGTGCCTTAGGTGGCAAGGGCGCCCGAACATTTTGGTAAAATATTTCCAAGCTTCTTCCGTATGTCACCTATCTTTGGACAGGCTGTCATTTTGGGAGTCCATTCCTCCCTCCCTCCCTCCCTTCCTTTTTTTTTTTTTTTTTAAAGTCATTGTACCACTAAAAAATGGTACAATAGACTTTTTTCTTTATGTATTATTTATTTGCCTTAAACATTCATTTATTAAGAGAAAAAATGCTCTTAGAGTATTTTCCCTCTTGGGTAGGTAAAACATGCAGCATTACTCGTTTTTTTTTTTTTTTTTAAATCAACAATTAAATAGCAACAATTTTAAAGAATTATCTAGGCAGTAGTATCATGAGTCATTTTTTTTCATATTTTTGTTTTAAGTAAATTTCTAACATTACTATCTTCCCCCGACAGTTTGTTTCGTAAGTTTTCCGATGCGTAAAAAGTCCAAAGAATAGTACAATAACCATTTGTACAGTCTTCACTTAGACTCACAGCGGGGAACAGCCTGCCACATTTGCTTTTTCATTCAGTCACTCTCTGTTTATTCACATACGGTTGTTCTTACTCATTTGCTTGGGAAAAAATGGTGGACATCAGGACACTGATGCGTGAGCACTGAAGCGTGTGTCACGTGGGAGCCAGGACATGCTCCCACGTGACAAGCCGCCACTGTTGCACTACCCGAGGAACTGCTACTCTGCAGTCCTTTTCAAGTCTCCTCCATTTGTCCTAAACATGCCTTTATAGATTTTTAAAAATCGAAGCTCTAATAAACCTGTTGTATTTGGTCGTTATGCTAATGTTAATTTTTAAAAACATGGATTATAAACCTGGTTATCGGTGATTGACCCGTCTTTGTTAGAGCATGGTGTAACACAGATGCAGATGTATATCCATTACTCATTGATATCCTGGAGGCATTCTGAGAGTTCTGGAATCGTGGAAGGGGACTGGCAGATCTGCCCTCTTTTTTTTTTTTTTTTTTTTTTACAGAATCTGTGGTCTCCACATTGGAGAGACTTTTCCAGTGTCCCAGTTTGAAGTCTGCATATGTGTTCTGAATTTCTTTGGTTTATGAAATCTGACACCTCCAAGTCTGGACATTTTAAACCGTCCTGCTAAATTCTTTTTAAGTACCGAGGGCTCAAATATACCATTGCCTGGAGTGTTACAGGTCATTTGACATAAAACAGAGAAAAACTAGTGGTGTCTTCTACCATCAGAATCTCCTTCTACCCTCTCCCCTTCACTGGCCTCCTTAGCTCTGGACACCCTCAGAAGGGCTGATCACTGCGGCGGGTGTGGGGGGGTGCCCCTGTACCAAAGCCTAACCAGGGGAGGAGGGAAGTCCTGAAGACAGGGGAGGAGAGATAGGCGTGACGGGGGGGGGGGGGGGGAAGGGAGAGAGGGAGGCCAGCGTGGTTCTGGCCTCATGGAACCAGGCCTCCTCAGTTGGCCCGAGGGTCAGTTGGCAGAGGGCCTGCTCTAGGTTTCCCTCAGAACTGAGAATGGGTCCTTGATTGGAATCGGTCAGACTGGTTTTAAGTTCAGCTGTGGGGCTGTCTCATCCCTTTCCCAGAACGCTTCATCCACAATCCATAGGGTTGTCGTGACGAACCAACAGAAGTTGGGTGAGTGCTTGGACATTGCAGTGGAAGGAGGTGGGCCTGCCCGTGAGACTGTCCCTGGTGGGGGGCGGGGGGAGTGCTGTGGCTAAGCTCACCCTCCTGGGACCTGTTGGAGACTGGTATACGACCAGCTCATTCTGGGGCAGAGTGGGGGGGCAAGCACCGGAGAGGGGAGGGCAGGAGAGAGGAAAGGTGGTATCCCAGAGCAGGAAGGTTGCAGTGTGCACCCATGGGAGGAGCTTCCTGGACGAGGTCCGGCTTGAGTCTTACTGGATGCACACGGGTAGAGATGAGATAGCGTGAGAGTCAGGGAGCAGGAAGGTCAGATCCCCGAAAACAGATTGGCAAGGAGAAGGCTGCTTTAGGATTGACTGTGTTTTGAGGAAAGGGTTACTTGGGATTATGAGTTGTTCTTCCTACCCCATCTCGAAAAAAGCTTTATTCTTTGCTGACAATAAAGCATGCACATTCATGTAGAAAATTCAATTAATGAAGAAGAAAAAGAAAAGGCACACAAAATCCCAGAGGCAACCCTATTAACATTGTGCTGGGGGAAAATGGAGCTTTAATTGTATACCAAGCATTGTGCCAAATGTTATCTCGTTTCATCCTCACAGAAACCCTGGGAGGTAGGCTCTTTTATTATCCCTGTTTCATGGGAGAGGAACGTGAGGCACAGAGAGGTTAAGGAGGTGCCCTGAGTCACACAGAACATGTTTCATTGGGACTCCCAGCAGGTGGGTAGGCTTCAGACCACCACCGGTAACCCCTCTGGGACACTGACCACCCCTGCCAACATCTGATTGGTTTTGTATGTGCGCGCATGGCCTTATACACATGCAAGCCACGATTCCGATCCTCAGTTTGGGATGGAGACTTGCGACCACGCACTGGTGCGTACTGATGGGCATGGCCGTCTGCACCGTCTTCCACCCACGGCTCCCTGTACAAAAGCCTTTGGTCAGTGGCCTGCAGTTTAGAAAGAGATTTGGGGGCACCTGGTGGCTCAGTTGGTGAAGCATCTGCCTTTGGCTCAGGTCATGATCTCAGGGTCCAGGGATGGAGCCCCATGTTGGGTTCCCTGCTCAGCGGGGAGTCTGCTTCTCCCTCTCCCACTACTCCCCTCACCCTGCCTTTGCTCTCTCTCTCAAATAAATAAAATATTAAAAAAAAAAAGTTTTGCCTACTTGCTCTAGTTGCCCGAGGGATAGAGAAATCAGTCTGTTGGCGGGAAGGACCCAAGATGGCCATATTAGGAAGATGAGATGGTGCTGGGGTGGGAGGGGGACAGTGCTCCACAGCTTAGGCCCAGGGGGTAGGTGGGGTCTAAAGCTGTCCCCTCTTCCCCCATCTGCCATTAATAATGTTTTCTCCGGGGAGAATTGGTAAAGCAGGTAATGGTGTCTGCAGTGATTTCTAGGCCATAGGGTGTGACTATTCTTTGGTTATTTTTTATTTGGCCATCTGAGCTTCCTTGGACTTCCATCCTTCTGCCCCAGGTCCGGGGACGGTCCACAGCTGGTACTTCCCTGTGACGTGCAGGGACTGGCTGTGGACTTGGCAGTTCACAGCCAGGAGTTGCTGCCCAGGGAGATTGGGATTGACGGGTGTGGCTTGCCTGGAGGCAGGCACTCCAAGAAGCCTTCCCCGCCCCTGGGGCAGTTAGAGCAGAGGGAGCATGGCAGGGACTGGCACAGCCTCTCTGTACCTTGTTTTCCCAGCTGTGCAGTGGGCTGATGCTGTGTGTGTTCTTGCTGCTTACCAGGGTTACGGGAGGCAGAAGGAGCGGGGGCGTCGGGAGATGTGGCCTCATCGGGGAGCTCAGTCCCACTGGCGCCTGGTCCTCAGTGCACATGCACTTTCCTTCTCTCACCTTGCTCTGGTGCAGGCAGACAAGGTGAGATTTGTCGATCCTCCAATGGAGCGGGCTGTTCCGTGTGGGTCACGTGACCTGCACACCCGTGTCAGAGGCAGGGCTGGAAGCAGGTGTGGTCTCCCGGCGGGTGCCCTCACCCCGCGGCGTCCCTAACCCCGCCGCACGCGGCGCACTGCTCTTGGCACTCGCAGGCTCGTGTTCCTTCGCCCAGTTGCCGGGCACTGCGTTCAGTCTGCGCGGAGAGCAGGAACCAGGTCTCCAGAGTCGGCTTTGTTTGCCCAACTCCGCGAGGCTGGAGGCGGGTCATTTGTGTGCTCACTGTTCATTGAGCCCAGATGCTTGCCCGGTCCTGTGGGAGCTGCTGGGGCTGCAGACACGGAGGAGATAACGCCCCGGTCGCGGGGAACTCCCCGCCTGTGCGGGCGGCAGCTGGTGAAGAGCCCGCGCCGATGCGGCCGGCTGGTGCCGTGTCCCAGCAGAGCAGGGTGCGGCTCTGGGAGCGCGGGGGTAGGCAGTCCTGACTCTGCTGGAGCCTCAGTTTCTCCATCTGTCAGATGGGCATGTTGGAGTACTTGATATTCGGGGTCCCATCTGTCTTCTACACTCCCTGACTCTTCATGAGAGGAGTGTTATCCTGGGGGTTAAAACACACCTAGCGTCAGCCCAAACTTTATGTGTAAGGTGCTCCCTAGTCAGATGGAGAGAGAAGAGTCTCTTGGGTTCTATATCTCTTTTCACAAATAATTGCTCATTCTCTGATGGGCCAAATGCATGTGTTTTGTATGGCCAGGAAATGGTTTTCTCCCGAACTGGTTTGGCTTACGGCTGTGTGCCAGTGCCAGCAGGCTGCTTATGGGTCACGGGGTAGAGAGGGATTGAGGGCCAGTGTCAGATGTGCCACTGCAGATCGGAGCCAGGACTGGGTGTGATTCCACGGGCCGGGGTGTCCCAACGAAGCATCCGTGGTTCCCAAGGCCACGTCGGACCGAGGGGTGTGTCTGCACTGAGTCTGGGCTTGTGGGCCCCACGTGCATGGACCGTGGGAGCGGGTGAGGTGGTCACTGTGACCCCGAATCCCTGAATCGGGCCGCAGCGGGAGGCAGGGCTGGGACCAGGTTTGAAGGGGGGTCAAGGTGGAAGGGGAGATTCCAGGGGGCCCTGTCCCCCTACGGTTCCCTCTTTCTGGGCCCCATGCTAGGGCGCATACAGTCAGCGAGTGGTAAAGCCAGATGCCTCCTGAGTCCGTGCTCCTGTGTCCTTAATGCTCCTCGGAGAGAGAGCTTTTCAGCGAACCAGTGTCTCATCAAGAGGAAGCACGGAGATGCTCTCTTCATTTGGGTCCAGGAGGCTTTTCCATGGTGTCCTGCAGAATGATGTGTGTGTGGTGGGGACCGGAGGGGAATGTGGGCCTAGAGAATGAGTGGAGGGGAATCGCTCTGTCTGCTGTGCGCGCCGTGGGGCAGAAGGAGGGAGAGGGAAGGTTAGCTTGCCATGCGTGAGCGAACGGCCCAGCGTGGCAGGGATGTTCGTCCGCTATTCGCAGAACAGAGATACCCAGCCTCTCGCCTCCTCTCCTCCCTCATGGAATCCCTGCTGCGGAACAGGCACTTCCGGGTGCTGGGGGGACTGTAGAGGTTAACAAAAGCCTCTTCTTGGGAAGTCATCAGCAGGACCGGACACTTAATTTCTCGTCTGGTGCCAGTTGAAAATAGAGGGCCCCTGCTCATGAATCATTAAGGATCAGGACGATGACAGAGCACGAAGCCGGGTGTGAGTTCGTGCGACTGCGCAGGCCATGCCCCTGACTCCAGCCCTGGTCCTCAGCCTCGTGGGCAAGGCCAGGCTGGCAGACGTCAGTTAGAACCACGAGCAAGTGCAAGCAGGGTAATGGCAGAACAGGTGATTTCCAGCTGGAGGGACCTGGGAGGCCTCCTTGGAGAGGTCCCCTCGAAAGCTGGACCTGGAGGGATGGCTAGGACTATGCCGGGGGTGGGCGTGCGGGTGGGGGTGGAGGTGGAACATGTGGGCGTGGGCAGGGAGTGGTGAGCACGTGGCCCTGGAGCCTGGCCGGCCGGCTGGGCGGCGGTGGGGAGCGGTTGGGGTGCGGACAGGCTGGGCTCAGTCCTCGAAGACCCTCGAATGCCGGCCTCAAGGCAGGCTTTATTCTGCAGCCAGCGATTGCGGGGAGCTGGGAGATGGCCCAGCTGGGCTCTGGGGAGCACTCTGGGGATTGGTGCTCCTCGATATTCCAACATCTGGGAGTGGCTCCGATGTTGAGACACTTGACACTCGTTACTGTCTTCATCCTCGCGGGCTCCTGCAGATGAGGAAGTGGAGGGGCAGACAGGTGGTAAGTACCTTGCCCGGGTCAGTAGGTGGCGGAGCTGGGATCCTGGAGCCACGAGGTGAATCAGGAGGCCCATGAGACGGTCGAGCTCTGAGGGGTGCCTGGATGGTGCACCTGGGCACCTGCGTGGCTCTCGTGGTCAGGAGTTCCCAGCAGCTGAGGATGTCGTGCAATCCTGGTGGGTGGCCTCCTGCCGCGGCTCAGGGGCAGCAAGGGTGGGGGCACCCCGCGTTGAGAAGCTGCTTGCCTTTCTCATCGGTGGGTCCTTCCGGTTGTCATCTCTTGGTTTTTGGCCGCAATCTGTCTCTGAGTTTCTCCTTTTCCTCATCATCGCCCTTTGGGCATGTAAAGATGGTAGTCTGTTCCTCCAGGGCTTGCTTTATTCCTTTTCTGCAACTCTCGGTTCTTTCTTTTGTCCTCCGTTTGCTGTGGTTTTATGCTGAGTGCGGTGGTTCAGGTGTGGTCAGCAGCTGGGAGACATGGGATTGACTTTGCATGTCTCAGCAGGTGCTGTTGGCTTTTGGATCTTCCTGCACTTTTCCGATGCTCATTATCTTCGGCCTCCACCCGCGGGGGGGCTGGTGGTGCCCCTCCCCCGTCATGTGTCTACTGGACCATGTCCCTACACATTTCCAGGCACCGCCTTAGAGGACTGTGCTCTTCTCCCTTGCACCCCAGGAGCTGCCCTGGTTATTCGTGTGGCTCCTTGTGAGCCCCCTGTGCCGGAGGGCCCGATGCTTAGTGTCGAGGGACAGAGGTGGAGGTGAAGGAGCCTGCAGCTCACCCTGCCTGCCCCTTCCTGGGTCTGGAAGCTGAATCCTACAGTCTCCCAGCCTGGCAGGTGCTTGGTAACTTGACACTGCCTTGCTAATTGTCTGCTGAGGTCACAGTGAGCCCTTGTCACCACCCATCTACCAGGACCACAGTCCCCGACTGGGCCAACTGGTTGAGCCGCTGTTCTGGGCACTCATGGGAAACAAGTGGCCTTTGTGGTGAGCTGGTGGACAGAGTGGCCGTCAGCACGGGCGAGGTGGCTGCACACGCAGGCCTGCTGGGCTGGGTGGGGCCCCGGGCAGCCAGCTCTGAGCTGGGAGGCCCACAGCAGGCCCATTTCCTTGATGATGGGGGTGCGGGGCACAGAGTTGCAGGGACCACTCCTCCTCTCTTTTGGTTGCTGTTGAAGACACTGTTTTCCAGGGTCTGTATCAAGAGACTTCATGGGTTCTTTTACCTGGCAGGGGCCTGGGAGGTCCCCTGGGGGCTGTCGCCCTTCTTCATGGCCGGGTTTTTACCATGTCTCCTTGAGATGCTGCCAGAGGGGCAACGAGACTCAAGGAGATTGGAATGTTTCAATTTTGGCAGCTCTTCTTCAGTTATCTTGAAGGAATCCTTCCATCACTCTCCTACCCAAACGCAAACCCCAGACATACCACACATTTCAAAAGACCACACACCTCACGGGAACTTGGTAAACACTAGGTGATGTGGTTTAACTGGGTTTAAAGTGTGAAACTTGAGAGGAAGATGTATTTAGTCAGAGGGGCTGGGCTGGTCCTCACAGGCGTCCTGGCCTCAGAATCCCACTTGCCCCACACATGCTGGTGGCGGAAAGGTGAATTTGGGTACATGCCTAGCTGTGTTCTGAGGCTATCGGACGAGGCTCCAGGGAATGATCTTACAATAAAAAAAGTGGCTGGTCCTTTAAAATGGTTCCAGGGCCACCTGGGTGGCACAGTCGGCTGAGCATCTGACTCTTGGTTTTTACTCAGGTCATGATCCCAGGGTCACGGGATCAAGCCCTGCATCAGGCTGCCCGCTCAGTGGGGAGTCTGCCTTTCTGTCTGCTTGCCACCCCCCCCAGCCCCGCTCCTGTGCTCTCTCTCAAATAAATAAATAAAATCTTAAATGGTTCCAGAAGAATTGGTATCATTAACTAAAACTACATTCAACACTTTTGCCCGATGAACATTAGTAATAGTTTTAACTCGTTGCTCTAGCCCCATTTAGATGGGAATTCTGCTTTTCCTCTGTCATCATAGTTTTGTTGCTCCCTACCTTGAAACTTTTTTTTTTCTTCATATTCTTTCATATTATTTCTCTCTCAGGTCATCTGGAGGCACGATGTGCTAGCACAGATGGGGACATGCACACAGGAGCTGCAGAAGGAGGGGCCCGGCGTGGTCATTTCTCTAGGACTGTGGGGGGCTGAGCCTCTAGGCTTCTGCTGCATTTTACCTTCTAGTAACTCAGCCAGCTCTTCCTGCACTTTGCGTTTGCTCTGTTCTCCCGGTGCTTCCAGCCACCCTCCCCACCTGCCTCTCTCATCTTTGATGTAGTCGCCGTGGACAGAAAGCTTGGAAAATGAAAGAACAAGTTGTAGATTCAGAATGTTTGCCCCCAAGGAAAGTGCATATTTGCACAAAATCCTGTCTGACAGTTTCCATTTTGACTAAGAAGTTGGGGGCCCAGCAGGCTGCAGGAAATACGAAAATTGGCACTTCGCTGGGCTGTGTGCTGATGGTAGCTCCCGGTCTGAGCCCCGTCTGTCACTTGGGATCTGAATTTTTCCAATGAAGATCACTGGCTGGTCACGGGTGACCATGGCCTGAGCTGCAGGCACGCATGCTGCAAGTGGCTTTGGTGCCCACTTGTCTGGCCCTCAAGGTCTCTTCTTTGTTTTTCTGAAATGTGATGAAGTGGAACGTGCTTTTGAAAATGGATATTTTTCTGGAGATGACCTGGCTGGGACTGTTGGTCTTGGGGGTCTTCTTTCTGCCCTGTGAGTCCCTTATCTTATCTCGGCGGATAGCATGCTGGCAAGGGCTGCTTGTTTTTTTTAATCTCCTTTTTATTCTTTTTTTTTTTAAGATTTTATTTATTCATTTGTCACAGAGAGAGAGAGACGAGAGAGAGCACACAAGCCAGGGGAGCAGCAGGCAGAGGGAGAGAGAAGAAGGCTTCCTGCTGGGCAAGGAGCCCGACGACAACGCGGGGCTCCATCCCAGGGACCCTGGGATCATGACCCGAGCTGAAACGCAGGCGCTTAACTGACTGAGCCACCCAGGCACCCCAGTCCCCTTTTTATTCTTTTTTTTTTTTTTTTTTTAATAATACTGGGTAGGTGTGTCAAGAGCCACTTGTCTTTTTTTTTTTTTTTAAGTTTTATTTATTTATTTGACAGAGAGAAAGAGAGGGAGCACACACAAGTAGGCAGAGCGGCAGGCAGAGAGAGAGAGAGAAGCAGGCTCCTACTGAGCAGAGAGCCCGATGCGGGGCTCCATCCCAGGACCCTCGGATCATGACCTGAGCCAAAGGCAGATGCTCAACTGACTGAGCCACCCAGGCGCCCTCCCCTTCTTATTCTTTTTTTTTTTTTAGCACCCCTTCTTAATAGTAGTTCCAAATGTATGCTTTTTGATTACTTATTTATTTGCTCACAGCCTGAAGATTCTACAGAATTCCGTAACTGTGTTAACATTTTTTCCTTAAGAATAATTTTTGTTTCCAGTTATCAAAGCAATGCTCATTTAAAAAAAAAAAAAAAAAAGGGCCTCTGGGTGGCGCAGTTGGTTGAGTGACTGCCTTCAGCTCAGGTCATGATCCCGGAGTCCCGGGATCGAGTCCCACATCGGGCTCCCAGCTGCATGGGGAGTCCGCTTCTCACTCTGACCTTCTCCCTTCTCGTGCTCTCTCTCACTCTCTCTCTTCCCAAATAAATAAATAAATAAATAAAATCTTTTAAAAAAAAAAAAGAGGGAGAGAGAGAGAGAGAGAGAGAGAGAGAGAGAAAAGATCCCAGAACTGTAACAAGATAGAAAGCCTGAGTTCCCTTAAACGCGAGTAACTGCTGGGGGCCAAAGACTGGGAAAGAAGGCTCAGTGGCCTCAGACGGTGGTCATCTAAGGGGGTGGGGCCCTTCGGGGGTTCATATTATGACTGCTGAGTGGGTGAGGGTGGGCAGAGGGGTTTGGTTTAAAGGCAGTTTGGCCGTAGTTAAAGGGGGCAAGGCTTGGAGGTGAGTGCAGCTACATGATTGTTCCTTAATCTCTCTGAGCTTCGGGGTTCCTCTCTGTAAATCGGAGCTAAAAGCAGCACCTCTTTCCTGGAGCGCTGTGAGATTTAAGGAAGATGACATTAATGTGACGGTTTTTCACGGCTGGCACTGCGCTGGGTGTCTGTATCGGAAAAGGAGCCCGGCACCTGGCACAGTCGCAGCTGTGTTATCCGTAACAAAGTACCCCACACCGGGGGTCCGAACCCCAGCTGTTCATTGTCTCACGGCCCTGGAGGCTAGAAGGCTCCGGTCAAGGTGTTGGCCGGAGATTTCTTGGGCCATTCTCCGTGGCTGTAGATGACTGTCTTCTCCGTGTCCTCGTGTGTGTGTGCTCATGTCTGGGTCCAAACTTGCTCCTTTTATAAGGATTAGGGCCCACATTACTGACCTCCTATTAATTCAATCACCTCATTTACCCTATCCATAACACAGTCATATGCTGAGCTTAGGACGTAAACTATGAATTTTGGAGGGGACACAATTCAGCCCTTCACAGCTGTTATTTCTATTATGCATGGTTCTGTAGTGATGGAGGGCTCTGATGCTGGCCTTGGCACTGTCCCCCTTCTCCAGCTGTCAGTGTGACCCGGCTCAGTGGTGCCTCCTCTGGACATCTGCACAATGTCAGGGCCGCCGGGACAGGGGTCCGCGTGAGCTCTGACCCAACTGAAGGTAACTGGGAAATGGGGATCCAATGCTTACTCTTCAGACTTGCCCTGTTTGCCTTGTGCTGGGGCTTGGGAGAGCGGGCACAGTGGCGCAGGCGTGGGGGTGTCCTGCCCCTGGGAGGAGGCTGGGTGTATTCGCTCTCGGGGCTCCTAGCTGATGGCCAGTGGACCACGAGCTAGGAGAAGACTGAGATCTTCGGGGGCTGGTCCACTTTGGTTTCATTTCATTTACTGTACTCTGGTCGTGGATGTGGATTTGGACAGATAGAGGGAAAGCACAAACAAGGGGAGCTTCGGGCAGAGGGGGAGAGAGAGAGAAGCAGGCTTCTCGCCAAGCAGGGAGCCCGATGTGAGGCTCGATCCCGGGACCTCGGGATCATGACCTGAGCCAAAGGCAGTCGCTTAGCCAGCTGAGCCCCCCAGGCGTCCCAAGAGAGAATCTTAAGCAGACTGCGCTGAGTGTGGAACCCAATGTGGGACTCGATCTCATGATTGAGATGATGACCTGAGCCGACACTGAGTTGGATGCTCAACTGACGGCGCCCCTGAATTTCCTGGTATTTTAAGGCTGGGTAACACTCCAGTGTATGTATGTCCCACATTTTGCTGGTCCATTCATCTGGCAGTGGACACGCACGTTGCTCGCACATTTTAGATATTGTGAGGAGTGCTGTCAGCGTGGGTATAGGAGTATCTCCTCGCTTTCAGTTTTTTTGGGTATATGCCCCAAAGTGGATTTATTGAGTCCTGTGGTAATACTATTTTTAATTTTTTGAGAAACTACCATGCTAGTTTCCACAGTGGCTGTACTGTCTCTGCCCCACCAACCATGCAGGAGGGGTCCTGTCTCTCCACATGCGTCACCCACACTCGTTGCTCTCTGCTTTATTGATGGTGGCCACCCTGAGCCGGCTGAGGGAGTAGCTCCCTGTGGCTTTGATTTGCATTTCTTTAATGATGAGTAATGTTGAGCATCTTTGCATGTGCTTGTTGGCTGTATATCTTCTTTGGAGAAATGTCTGTTCGAGTATTCGTCATGTGCCTTTTTTTGTTTTTGTTTTTGTTTTTAAGGGCAAGAGAAGGGGGTGCCTGGGTGGCTCAGTTGGTTAAGCATCTGTGTTCAGCTTAGGTCATGATCTCAGGATTCTGGGAGCGACACCCACTTTAGGCTCCCTGCTCAGTGGGGAGTCTGCTTCTCTTCACCCCCTTCCCCTGTTCATGCACATGCACTGTCTCTCTCTCTCAAATGAATAAATAAAACCTTTAAAGAGAGAGAGAGAGGGTGCATGTGCGTGCACACTTATGGGGGTGGCGGAGGGGCAGAGGGAGAGAGACTTTCATGTAGGCTCCGTGCCCAGCAAGGAACGCAACTTGGGACTCAGTCCCATGACCCTGAGATCATGACCTGAGCCAAAACCAAGAGTTGCACGCTTTACTGACTGAGCCACCCAGGCACCCCTCATTTGCCTGTTTTTGAAACAGAGTTTTTTGTTTTGTTTTGTTTTAGGAGTTCTCTCTATAGTCTGATATTAATCCTTTGTCATATACGTGACTTGCAAATATTTTCTACCATTATGTGGGCTGCCTTTTTACTCTATTGGTAGTGCCTTTCAATGTACAAAACTCTAAAGTTTTCATAAAGCCCATTATGTCTTTCTTTTATTGCCCATGACTTTGATGTCCTATCTAAGAAATCATTGCCAAATTCAATGTCATGAAGCCCTGTATTTTATTATGAGTTTTATAATTTTAGCTCTGATCTTTAGGATGTGGATTAATTTTGAGTTAATTTTTGTATATTTTTTTTTATTTTTTTAAAAGATTTTATTTATTTATTTGACAGAGAGAGAGAGAGAGAGATCACAAGTAGGCAGAGAGGCAGGCAGAGAGAGGGGGAAGCAGGCTTCCCACTGAGCAGAGAGCCCGATGCGGGGCCCGATCCCAGGACCTCGAGATCATGACCCGAGCCGAAGGCAGAGGCTTTAATCCACGGAGCCACCCAGGCGCCCCTGTATATGGTTTTAGATAAGGGTCCAAATTTACGCTTTTGCATGTGGATATCCCGTTTTCCCAGCATCATTTCTTGCAAAGGCTATTCTTTCCTCATTGACTAATGTTGGCACCTGTTAGGGTGATTTGAGCGTTTATGGGAAGGTTTATTTCTGTTCCGTTGGTCCATTTGCCTGTCTTTGCGCTGGTATCACAGTTTTGATTACTGTAGCTTCATAGCAAGCTTTGAAATTAGGAAGTATGTTTCCTCTCACCTTCTTTCTTTCTTTCTTTCTTTCTTTTTTTTTTTTTACAATTGTTTTGACTCTTTGGGGTTCCTTGAGACTCCATTTTAATTTTCAAGTGGGTTTTGCTGTTTCTGCAAAATAGGTCATTGGGATTCTGATAGGGATTGCACTGAGTCTATAGATCATGCCAGGTAGTGTTGGCATCTAATACAGTCCCTGCTTTCTATTCGTTTCCTTGCGTTTTGTTGCAGTGTTGTGTTTTGAATAAGAGCAGTGGAAAAGGAGGAGTTTCTGGAAGAGAAGAGGCCAGCAGTGAAGAGTAGGGGTGAAGGCAGCTGGGAAGCGTGCACAGGGGCGTCAAGGAGCACGGGGCCTTGGGTCTCGGGCAGGTTAGCGTTTGTGAGGAGTTCCTTTCCAGCTACCAAGCACTTTCAGCATCTGTAACTTTATTCACCAGCAGGACTGTCCGTGAGATATAGATAAAGACTTTTTATATCTCCAGTGTGTAGATGAAGGAATTGCGGCTCAGGAAAATAATCTCCCGTTAGGAGGTGACCAAACCAGGGAGAGCCCAGGTCCATCCAGCCCCTGATCCTGTGCCCTTTGTCCTGTGCACCGTGCGGTCACTTTGTACCTCCCCTCCCTGTGGCCAGGGTCCTGGTGGGCTCAAATTCAGCAGGAAGTTGTGTGGAGGGGGAGGTAAGCGGTTCTCCATGGTCTCAGACTCCTGGGGACCCAGCATGCTGGTCAGTAGTTTTCCTTGTTCTTTCTTTCTTTGTAAATATTTTATAGATTTATTTGAGAGTGCTTTCATGAGTTGGGAGAGGGAGAAGCAGGTTCCCTCCTGAGCGTGGAGGCCAATATGGGGCTCAATCCCAGGACCCCGGGATCATGACCTGAGCTGAAGGTAGATGCCTAACTGGCTGAGCCACCCAGGCACCGCTCCGGTGGTCAGTAGTTTTGGGGGCACCACACAAAGCTGATGGGGAGGGTGCTGTTGATGCTGCTGAAGGAAAAGGGGCAGAGGCAGCAGCTCATTGCTGGTGAGAGCAAGAGCTTTCTTCCCTGGCCTTGTGGGCTGAGTGTCCCCGACCTGTGCAGCCTGGGCATCATGTCCGTGCCTACTTCACCCCTTGTGCCCTGAGACTTGGCTGTCCCCAAGAGCCATCATTCCCTCTGGCTGACTCCTCTGTCTACCCTGAACTGAGATTAACGGACAAGGGCCATTTAGGGGATGACGAGGCATTAAGGGGACAGTGGGAGGGAGACATTTTGCAGTTCTTTTGTCTTCAGTCTGAGCACTGGAGTCATGAGCAGGTTCCCCAAACCCCACTGGTTCATTCTATTTGCTGCCTTCTAAGCCAGCATGGAAATACCTATCTGCCTTGTGCCAGAGGTTGTGCTGGTCTCCCTCGGGTGGGCCAGGATGAGCTGGTGGCCGGAGGAGTGACAAGGTTGGAGGGGTCGAAGCCAGGACGGGAGGACAAGGCTGGCATCTGAGGTGTGGTAGAGATGGCTGGAACCTGTCTTTCTCTCGCTTCTCTTCTTCGCTCCCAGTGTTGGAAAGCTACCTTTGGCCACAGTGCCAAAGGCTGGCCCATAAGCCGCTTTCTGGCACAGCCCTGCCAGAGTTTCTGACCCATCAGTTGTAACTCCTAGATGCTTCTCTTCGCCTGAGCAGGGGGATGGCTGCTCACATGCCCTCCACTGGGACAAGGTACTGGTGGCTTTTGTTTTTTTGACCCTGGTAGAAAGGAAGTAATGCAGGGCTAGTGGATAAGAGCCTTCTTTGAATCTGGCTGGATTCATCACTTAGTAGCTTTGTGGACGTGGGTGAGTTACTTAGCCTCTCTGGGCCTGTATTTCACCACTTAGAAAATGAGTTAATAGTCCATTTCTCATAGTGTTGTTGGGATGATTAAATAATCCATATAAATAGTACTTTCCCTGTGATAAGTACTCAATAAATATTAGCTGCTATGAGTAGTCAGAATGTGGTAATTAGTACATTCAAGAAAAGCTTGAGCTCAGGCACGTAAGGTGCCTGGTGCTCGTTGATAGCTCTTCCTGTCCCTCTGACTCATTTCCATCAGTCTCTTTGATACCCAGGGAAGTTCAAGGAGGGGGTGGAGTGCAGGTACGGTTTGCACTTGCTGTTCCTCTGCCTGAGACAGTCTTTCTTCAACACTCTGCACTTCCTTTAGGTGTCTCTTCAAATGCGACCTCAGAGAGACACCCCCTCCCCACGGTAGCACGGCAGCCACCTCCCTATCCCACCCCAGTCACCCTCCATAGTGTGCTTATTACCTGATGCATTTATTAGTTTAGCTCTCTTCTTCTACTCCTGTTCCTGTGAGCTCCATGAGAGCAGGGACTCTGAGTCTCGTTCTCCGCTGCACCCCCAGGACCTCCTAGCACAGTGCTTGTTGAGCATTTGGTGAATGAATGGGCTTTGTGTTCCCCCGGGGCAGACAGGCCTACCGAGGGGTGGTGCCTTGCACAGAGCGCCCTGACTCCATCTCTCTTGAGGTGTGCTGACCGATGCCCGTGTGTAGGTAGGTGGTAGTGAGGACTCTGAGAAGGTCTGGGCAGGCTGGAGGGATACCAGGCACACACTGAGTGCTCCGGCTTATTCTGTGTAAGTCAGAACAAGACCTCTGCATGGAAGGCCAGGGATGGATCGGAGTTGGCCATGGCCAGGCAGAATGGTGGAAGAGGGCGAAGGGAGCCTCCAATTTTTTTTTTAAGATTTTATTTATTTATGAGAGAGAGAGGGAGAGCATGAAGAGAGAGGCAGAGGGAGAAGCAGGCCTCCCACTGAGCAGGAAGCCCGACTGCTGGATTCGATCCCAAGAACCCTGGGATCTTTTTTTTTTTTTTTTAAGATTTTGTTCATTTATTTGTCCGAGAGAGAGAGAGAGAGAGAACGTGAGCGAGCACAACAGGGTTGGGGAGGAGCAAACTCCGCTGACCAAGGAGCCTGATGTGGGACTTGATCCTAGGGGGCTTGCCCGGTGCGTGGCTCTGTCCTCGGGGCTTTACTTCTCTTTAGTCCTTTGGCCCTCATACTCATCATTCTTTCTGCTTTATGAACAAGGACATTAGGCACAGAAAGTGGAAAGCACACAGCATGGGGGCCTGGCCAGAGGCCGCACTTGTATCCACGCCCCGTGATAGTGCGGGGCCGTACACTCCTGGTGCTAGTCCGCGGGGAGGAGGTAGCCTCTTCTCCCCTTCTGGGTAGCCGAGAGGGAGTCCCGGTTGGGAGCCGGAGGGAGCCGGCAGTGCCAGGGGCCTTGCAGGGAGCTGCTTCCTGCCTGTGCGATGTGCGGTGCTGGCTAGAAGTTTATTCTAGGGCAGACACGCCGTAGCAAGTTGTCCTTCGGCAACATCGGGGCGGCTTGGCGGCCCCCTGGGTGTTTGTGCTGCTCTGGTTCTCTCTTCCCTCTTGCTGTGTCCTTGTTGCCAGGGGCATGAGCTGTCACAAGGGGTAGTGGCCATGAGCTGTGGTTTGGGGGATGCTGGTCAGGCTTGGTCATGTTCATTGGTGGAGAACATGCCTCTAAACAATTTTATTTTTAAAGATTTTATTTATTTATTTGACAGAGAGAGAGAGGGAGAGAGAGAAGGAGCACAAGCAGGGGGAGTGGCACGCAGAAGGAGAGGGAGAAGGAGCCTGACGTGGGATTTGATCCTGGAGTCCTGGGATCATGACCTGAACCGAAGGCAGATCGTTAACCGACTGAGCCACCCAGGCACCTCTAGATCATTGCATTTAGTAGGAGACCCTTAACACCTGTCCCAAGCAACCCCCCGCCCTCCCCGCCCAGCTATAAATGCTGGCCTAGCCTCCCTCCCAGGGAGCCCACCAGACCCTGCTTGGGCCACGTCCTAGGGGCAGAATTATAATCCAGCCCAGCTGGGAGATGACAGAAAACGGGCTTGTTTGGGGTGACAGAAAGCCAGAGCTGAGAGGTGTTCCCACTTGGCACCAAGTTGGTGGTCCCCGTTCCTCCCCCTACTCCCATCCTGGAGCTTAGCCTCTCTGACGGGGAGACGACAAAGAAAGCCTCCAGCTTTTCCCAGCTGATGAGGGGAAACGAGCCTTTTGACTGCTGTTTGTAATCTCTGGAAATTCAACAAACTTCCATCATCTTGTGCCTTGGGGGAGAGGAGGACTCGAAGGGCCTGACAGCGAGAGAAGGGTCTTTATTTCAGTCTCACTGAGTGATCAGTTGTGGGTGTGCATGTCTTGTTTTCCCTACTTTTTCAGACTTTCGCTCTGGGGGGCAGTTTTGGCGGCGATGGGGGTGGGTCACAGGTGACAGCACTGACATTTGGAGTTTCCCCAGGGTCAGGTAGTTCAGTGCCTTAGCTCCCGGTTGACTCCCGAGTCCAGGGGGAGGGAGTTAAGGAGCGAGCCTAGGGCCCCGCGGGCGTCCTTCACACTACCCCCGGGCACTTCTCACTTGCATACTTGGAGGTTAACACTCCACTTAGCTAGGAAACGAACACCCCCCCTTTCAGCTTTGAAAGATGGGCTACTGGTTCTTTTCATGACCTCAAAAAGGGAGAAGCAAGCATCCTTACTGTGATATTTTAGCAAGCTCGTTATTCTCTTTCTAAACTTTGCAGAGAATGCTGCAGCTGTCTCTCAGTTGGGGAAGACTAATGGGGTCTTCACTTACAAACCTGACACTTTGGGGGGGTGGATTATGCACACTGGGGGGTGCGTCTTCACCTGACCCGGAAGAGCAGGCCTTCTGTTTGTTGCCAGCCTCCCCGTGTGTGTCGGGGAGTTGGTTTTCCCATCCTGAGGCAGGCACGGAAGGTGCGGGAAGCAGGACTTCCCTAACTGCTATGCCAGGTTCTGGCCTCTCGGTTCTGGGGCCGTGGCCACCCCATACCTCTCTGCCATGTTAGGGCTTGTCAGCCTCCTGGTTTGGGTCTCAGTGTCCACAGCTCTGGGCCATATTTTTAAAGGGAGGGAAGCTGAGGCCTTGGGGGAGATGTGTGGCTGCCCTGACTGTGCGATTCTGTAGGAGGGCTTCTCAGCAGGAGACGGGGGGTGGGGGGCACCCTCCCACCACCTCCCGTGGCCCTCCGAAGCAGGGAGGTGTTCTCTGCACAGCACGCAGCACTCTTCACACTCTTGCCTCCTTCCTCATCTCTGCAGCTCACGGAGTCGGTGCCTGTTGGATGAGTGCGTCCGGGCCTGGGACCGGCCTCTCCCCCGGCGTGCGCGTGGTTGTTGGGCGGGCAGGAAGCAGCAGCACATGTCAGGGCCATGGAGCCATGGCTCCTCTCACCCTCTTCCCAGTTTTAGTCCCCACCTCTGGCTCAGCAGTGCCGTCTCAGCAACGCCTGTCGAGTGTCTTCTTGGTGGGGGAAGGAGGGCAGGGAGTGGCTCTGGGGCTGGAGGTGGGGATCCAGGGCAGGACTGGCTGTGTTCGGAGAGTTTCTGCTTGCACAGGGGGACGGGCCCTGCCTGTGTTCTTCCAAGCTGAGTTGGCTTCTCGGGGGCTTGTCCAAGCTCACCGTCCTTCAGGGCCAGCTCCAGGCTTCTTCCTCCATGAAGCTTCCCCTGACTGCCCTTCCACCTTCGGAGCCTGGCAGCCGTGTCGGGTGTAGGGATCAAGAGTGAAAACTTTGGGCTCAACTGGGCTTGTATCTTGTTCATACTCCTACTGGCTCTCTCAAGACCTTAAGCAAGTTTATTTATTATCCTAACCTTTTAGTTTTCTCCTCTGTAAAATGGGCCTAATGCCAGTCTCAGGGTTGTTTTAGGAATTCACTGAGACAGCGCACGCCAAGTGCTTAGCACAACTTGATACTTAATAGTGCTCAGCGTCTATTAGCTGCTGCTATTACTATTATTATTAGCGAGTACTGTGTAGTCTGGCGGTCTGTCATCCTGCCCTGATGGACCTTGTCCCTCCAGTACAGCTATCAGTTTCAGTAATCAGAGGACCGAGAGTGGCAGGGTGGGAAGGTCTGGTTGGACCCCAGCGGCAGCAGCACTTAGAGCCCTCGCGCCAGGTGCCGTTGCAGGCCCTTTTCACCTGAACTCTGTAGATTCCTCTATTAGGTAAGTACTCTTACCAACTCATTTTACGGACGGGCACATGGTGGCGAGGGGAAGCCGAGTGACCAACCCGAAGGCACACAGCTGCTATGTGGCAGAGTTGGGAGTTCGGCCCAGGCAGGCTGGCACCCCTGTAGGTCTTCTAGTCATTATTGCCTTCCTGGCTAGCTGAGCGACCGAGGCTCAGAGAGGAGAAGAGACTTCTGCAGAGTTTCACAGCGGCTGGGTAGCCTGTCGAACCCCTTTGGCTTGTCTTCTTTCCCAGGCCTGGTCTGAGGGCCTCGCAGGGCGCAGGCTCATGGCAGGAACCTGATGGGCACAAGAACTCGGGCACCCTCAGTCATCTGTGCACTGGCTGTGATTCCTCAGGTGGGAACAAGGGGAGGGTGCCAGGGCGAGGCTACCTGCCTTCCCGGGGGACTCGCAGCTTGCCTTCATCCTCCTCTTTGCAGGTGCTTGGGGCGGGGGCTGGTTCGCATGTGCTCCCAGCAAGCTGGTGCTGTGTCAGGTCCGTGCGGCTAGCCACATGCCCTCGCCCTCCTGGAGCATAGGGAGGACTCTGCCTGCCGGCTCCAGGCTGGAACAAGTCCCTTCGATGCCTACAGTTTTCATGGGGAGGAAGCGTGAGTCACCGGGGCCTTTACGAGCTCCAGATGAATGGAGGGGTGTATTAGGTGACAGGCAAAGTTTGTCTGTCTTGGGCCCCACGGGCTGCGGGCTGGGGCATTCCGTTATCAGTCGGGTGATTTTACTGGAAGTTCTTTTGAAGTGGTCTCCGTGGCCCAGTGGGGCTGAATCACAGAGCAAACACAGTTAGCAGGGGCTGGGCTCTTGGGAAGGATGCAGACAATGCATGGGTCCCAGAGTTTGCCGGCTCTGTTTCATGGCCTCCGCCGTAGCTTGCACTGGCTTCCCGCCTGATGACTCCGGGGAGCCTTGGCACCCTCTGCCCTGCATTTATTCTGTCTGTGGACCCCATGCCCTGGGGCTTGTTAGAAACGCAGAGTCTCAGGGCTCCCTCATCCGCCCCCATCAGAACCTGCACTTTGCTGGGGTTCCCTGGTAGTCCCAATGGCAGTAGGGACCTTCCCCATGTCCCTCTCTGGTTACACGTCCGTGAAAAATCTAGGCTCACGCTCTGCTCTCCTTTCTTGGAAATGTTTCCAGATCATCTGACTTCTGGGTCTTCCTAGGACCTGTGTACAGGCTTGTCTGGGTTTGTGGGAACGTCCTGAGTGGCAGTGCCCGGCTGTCCTGTGGGAGTTTGGGGGGGCCCATGGAGGGGGAGTGGGGGCAGTGCCAGAGGGGGAGCCAGGCCGATTCCACAGCCCTCGTTAGTCTGGACCTCTCTGCCAGGTGGAGCATATGCCTTAGGTTTCAGGGCACGTGGGGTGTCTTCGTGGAAATTATGGGGGGCCGGGAAGTTTGCACCCATGAGACAAGACTCCTGTTGGCCTCCAGATTCGACTGTGAAACCTCAGAGGTAGATGACGCCTGACATCCGCCCTTCAGAAGCCACCGGCTTTGAAAGGACACCATGTGACTTTGGAGGAGAGTCTCTCCTCTTGCCTTTTCCCGACATCCTGACCACATAGGCTTTTTAAGACAACAATAGCAGCAGAGACAAAGCATGACCAAGACGTCGTCATCTTCGGCCTTTTTTTCCCTTCTGAATGACGTCTAAGGCCCTGGGAACATTGTAAAAACTGGGCCCTGTCCAATTTTCATCACTCCCTGCCAGCCCCCAGCTCCTAGGATCCCTGCCAGCCGACTCAGGGGCGGAGATGCCCAGAGATGCAGATAGAAATGTCACGCCACCCCAGGTCATGCCCCAGAACCTCAGCAGGACTTCGGGGACCGGGAAGAACAGAATGTGTTGGTTGGCCGGTTGACTCCCCCAGCCAGGGAGGGAGATGGGCGGAGAGAGACAAGGATGTCTGCCAAGTGTAATTAACAGTGGAAACTGGCCGTGGGGGAGGAGATGGACGACTCGATGAGGAGGGGTGCTTTACTGGAAGATAGGGCTCTGCTGATGCCCATAGTCAGGAAGAAGCAAGGCGTTCTGCAGGGAGCATGGTGTCGCAAGCATGATTGCACCCAGCCCAGAGGTCTGGGAGGTGTGAGTGGGAGAGTTTATTTGTCCCTCTTTTTCTGAGTAGGCATCTTTCGAAAACAGTCCACCAACATACCAGCTGGCTAGCCTTCCTTGGCCCCGTAAAGAAAAAAATAATTAAGACACTGTCGATTGAGTTGAGAAAATCGGCATTGCGTTGACGTTTTTGTCCTTTGAAGATACCAGTGGAGCGCCCGAATTCTATCTGACGTTACTTCCCCGATCCTTATGCAACACTTAACTGCTGTTCATGGTGTGAGAAGACAGATGACTGGGGAAGCTGGTGGCGCTCATTGTTTTTTTTGGTTTTTTTTTTTTTTTTTTTTTGCGCTCATTGTTTTGTTGAGACAAAAACGCAGAAATGTTGAATGGGCAGCAAAAATGAATCGTGGGTGGAACTTGATATACAAGAGGTATTTCATTGAACGTTGCTGTTCATTTTTTGGTGGGATCAAGGAATGTCAGGGCTGAATGGGGTTTTCTGGTCCCTTCTCCCTTCGAGTGACGTGCAGCACCCTCCTGTGGCTGCGGGCCAGGTGGGCAGGGGGCCTCGGTGAAGGGAGATGTGGGTTGTGGAGGTCCCGCCCTCCCCCCTCCCCCCCTCCCCCCCTCCCCCCCAGCCGCGGCCTTCTCCAGCGCCTCCCTGCCGCATTCTGTCCTGATGCCAGACGCCCTTCGGCCCAGAGGGAGCCCTTTGACAGTCCCGGCCGAAGACAGAGCATCTGTCTGCTCCTTACGTCATCCTGTTCAGTCCATGCAAAACAGCCACGGGTCCTTTTTTTAAATTAAAAAAAAAAAATGTTTAAGAGCCTTTTAGATTCACAGCAAAGTTGAGGGGGAAAGCACAGAGAATTCCCCTCCCCCCCCCCCCGCGTGGACAGCCTTGCCCACTGTCAACACCGCGCCCGCGAGTGGTGTGTTTGTTACCATTGGTGAACCCGCACTGACACGTGGTCGTCGCCCAGACTCTGCAGTTCACATTAGGTTGAACTTGTGGTGCACACTCCAGGGGTCGGCCATGACACCCACAGGTTCTTAAGAGTCTCAGAAAATTCGGTAACGAGTCCACCAGCCATGCCCGGCCACTGTCCTAGTTCTCGCCATCACCAAAGTCCCTTTTGCTTGTTTTTTTCTTTTTGTTCTCTGCTTTTATCTCTTTTTCTGGGGGTGGTGGGGCACGCCTACCAGCTCTCCTGCTTACCAGTATACCAGGCCTACCCGTCTGTCTGCCCTCCATCTCCTCCCCCCGAGTTTCCCCTCTGCTCGGTCTCTTGACACCCTGGTGATCCCCTCCCGCCCTGCCCCCATGAGTGTCCTTCTTCCTCTCCCCTGCTTCATCCCTTTGCTGTCCCTTCGGAGGGTGTGCAAGTCTTAGGTAGCTAGTCAGGCGTTGAGGTGGGAGGGAAGCCTCAACTCCAGCCCCCACCTTTCTGGTTCCGGAGCCCTAGATCTCCTTAGTTCTCGGCTGCTCTTCCTCCTCAGAGCCCTGAGGCTTGTTCAGAGGCTTTCCTGCAGAAATCCCGCCTCTACTCACCCACTCTGCGCAGTGCACACACCTCTTCCCGCTGTAGTTCTTTTGGTTCTGAGGACAAAACATTGCATTCCTGCCGTTGTTTTGTCTTCTTTGACCCACCATCTCAGTTCCCAAGATAGTCTCGGCGTTCGGTTCTCCCTCTCAACTTGGCGTCACCTGCAGTCCCAGACAATGCACTCCGTCAGGGGAAAGTGTAATCCTGAGATGGAACGGGGGAGAGGACCTCATAAGCCGTCCGCCTGAACCCCTTCCTTGTATAGGCCAGGGGGCAGACTTCCAGAAAACGAGCGACTTGCTCATTGTGACCCAGCTATTCGTGTGGACGGGAGCTGGTTCGGAAATGGGGTTGCTTCACCCAGAGGTTATACTGATGCGAGGCGGGTGGCATCCGAGCTTAGAAGACACTCGAATTCAGACTGAACTGTGGTGCGGTTGTGTGTCCAACAGCGAGGTAACAGCATTAAGTGTTGGCCAAAAAAGAGGCACGTCCTGCTCCTTGGCTTTGGTGACAATGTAATCGCTCATAATTTTATGAGTAACTCTTAATAAGGGGGCAGTCGCTGACTAAATTATTAAGGACCCGGCTTAAATACAGTCAGAGCCCGAGAGCAGAACAGTCGGGCAGAAAGAACAAATAGTTCGGAGGTGTTTACCTTATGCTCTGTGGCTCCCTGCGTGGAAGCCAGCATCATCCTGATAAAGATCTGTAGGAAATCCCCAGACCCTATTTTAACCTGGGGCATGTTGCTCCCTCGCTAAGCCTTTCCCCAGAAGTCTTAAGGAGAGGCCAACCGGCTGGCGTCGAGTTCTGTGCGTGGATAAGTTTCCAAGGCAGGTGGGTGGTGGAAAGGTGAGGCGAGAGGCCAGGCAGAAGTACCGCGGACTAGACCCTGTTCACCACACCCGCCTGGCCCCTTAGGTCCGATTTCTAGTCCCTGACGTGGTGTTGGTTCTCAGTCTGGTGCTGACTGCAGGTCAGTCGGTCTGACGGTAGTTTGGGGTTAGTAACAAATGGTCTGTCCTTCTGTCCCCAGGCTCCACCTACAGCGTCTTGTCCATCATGCCCTCAGACTCAGAAAGCAGCAGCTCCCTCAGCAGTGTGGGTGAGTACCCCGGGCACCCCTCCCTCCTGGAGGGCTCCGGGCGGGTCGGTGTTGGGGGCTGGGTGCGAGCTGAGGTAGCCCCGAGTGTGCGGGGTGGGAAGTTGGCCTCACCTGTCAGATCATTCAGGGGCCATCTTCTGTCGATTCCAGTCACCCCCTGTCCCGTCAGCAGCACGTCCTCCTAACGGAGGTGCTGGGGAGGCTGTGTCCTACCATTCCTTTGTCAGGCCGTGGGACTTTTCAGTGAGCTTGGTGTCCCCCCACCCCCGACCTAGTGCCTCACTCCACTGTCCATGAGAATGGCCCCTTTTGGGACTGTCTTTTGTAAGTAGGAAGAGCCCCTTAGACCACGTGTTGCCTTGGGGAAAGGAGTAGCCCGTCCATGTTTTTCCAGAAGCCCCCAGCTGGTCCTGCTTTCCCTTCACCGAAGACGTCCCAGCGGGAAGGTTGTCCCGGTCTCCCAGCCTTCCCATACCTCTGGGACCCATTCCTGCGTCACGCGCCCTCTGTTTAACACCCTCATGTGGCTTCTCACGTCCGGTTCGGACCCTGACGGACGGATACACCTTCGGTTGAGAGTCTTGGAGTGTCTGTCGTCGGAAGGGCCCCCGGAGGTCATCTGGTCCAGCCATTTTCTCTCCTGCACATAGACAGATGGGGAAATGGAGGCTCTTGCCGAGGTCTTCACACTCCTCGAGGGGCAGATCTTTCGCGTGTTAACTCGACAGACACGCCACCTCTGCCGAGCTACAAGTGGGCTCGGAATGTGTGGGGACTAGGGCACACGTGATCCCCGTGCCTGTGGTTCTTAGGGTCCGCCGGGAAGACGGTTTTGTGAGTAAATGCAGTGAGCGGTGTGAGAAAATACGCCGGTACCAGCCCGGTGAGGCCGGTACCAGTAGGTGCCTACCAGTAGGGAGGTGGCGCAGTGCTCGTTGGGACTGCCGTAGCCGAGGGCTGAACAGTAGAACTGCATTCTCTCGTGGCTCTGACGGCCTCAGGGCAGGGTCTGTCCCAGGCCTCTGTCCGTCCCCCTGCCGTCCGGTATGTCATCCCAGTCTCTGCCTTTGTCTTCACGTGGTGCTCCCCCCCGTGCGTGTGTGTCTGCAGGTCCCCTCTTTTCAGAGGGACACCAGTCCTACTCCAGGCTGACCTCATCTTCACCTGATCGTCAGCAGAGACTGTGTGTCCAATAAGGTCATAGTCACATTTACTCGGGGGTCAGGATTTCAACAGTGAGGCCCGGCACAGGTCCCTCATCCCTGTGCAGGGTTCAGGGAGGACTCTTCTGGGACCAGAGGTCAGAGCTTCAGTCTTTATTCCTTTGTGCCGCCTGCTGCGGGTCCACCGGCCGACTGGCGGGGTTGTTGGAATTTCTAACTGGGACTGGCCCCGAGGAGGTCCCTGCGGTGGGGCAGTCCGCCTGGGTGGAGCGGCGACATGGGCTTTGGGACAACCGGAGCGGTTGAACCCCTAGTGCACCTCGCTTGCCTCCCTCGTGCTCACCCTCGGGAACAAGGTGCAGTGATCTGACAGAGAGCCGGCAAACCCCTCACGCCGACAGCCCAGGGCATAGAGTGGTAACTTTCTTAGGAACGTTTGCATTAGTCTCTCCAAAGAGAGAGGTGTTACTTAAACCACGGCAATTGTCGTTAATGGTGGAATTTCGAGGAGGAGTAGGAAGATATCTTTTTATGCAGCTGGACCTCTCTCTGCAGCCTCTGGAAGCAGCTTCCTGTCAGCCACCCACTGGTTCCACACATACCCGAAGCTGGTTCAGTCCTCGGGAGGGAGAGGTCAGCAGTGCCCCCAGACGCTAGCCGGCAAGCAGGCAGAAGGCCGTGCTGCGGGCTTCCTGTTGGAGGTGGGCCTTGGGCGTTGGTGCCCAGGTCTTGAATGCTGCAGGGTCTGGTTGCATCCCATGGGGTCAGACCCTCGTCGGCTCACCAGAACCCAAGTCTTGCTTGTCTTGTTCTTATGCCAGCAGTTGACATCATCCTTGGGGTGAGTAGCCCCACGTTTGTGCAGGCTGACTTCAATGTCCTTGTGGCTGTATCAGCCCGGAGACCTTTGGCTGTAGCGATAGGGGATAGCTGCCCACCCTGCCTTAAACAACAAAGAAATGTGTGCTCTCCTGTAGCGAGAAGCCCCCGAGGGTGGGCTCAGTACCGCGGATATGGCTCTGGGAGCCTGTGTGTGTGTCTGGCCCTCAGGCTGATGGCAGGGCACCTGTCACAGCTGTCACATCTAGACCTGGCAGTGCTGGGGCTGCAGCGTCCCTCGTGGGAGCCACTAGCCACAGGTGGTTATTTAAATTCAAACGAAGGAAAGTGAATTAAAATTAACATTTCTAGTTTCAACAGTAACACTTGCTGCATTTCAAGCGCTCTCTGGTCTCCTGTGACTAGCGGCTGCCGTACCGGACAGAGCAGATAAAGAACGTCTGTCATCCCATGGGCCAGGGGATGAAGAGGGTCCTCTCATGTCTCCTTAGCAAAGCAGCCTTCCGCAGAAATTTCCCGCAGGCTCTCCTCACCCTGACCACAGCTGGATCACTCGTCTGTGACCTAAGCAGTGGCTCGTCATGCAGTGTGGTCCCCGGACCAGCAACCCTTAGGCATTTGCTCGAAATGCCGGTTCCTCCGCTCTGCCCCAAACCTGCTGCGTCAGAAGCTCTGAGCGTGGGGTCCAGCATCTGCATTTAAGAGGTCTCCCTGTCTGAGGTGGGCTGGCCTGACTTCTTCCCTGGCCACGGCGCTGCCATGGCTGTGACCGGCTTGGACCTGTCCCTTGGAGTGGAATGAACGGTGGCATTGGTCATGGGAACCGCTGCTCTGCCTCCTGGAGGCTTCCTCCTGGTTCAGCCTCATCTAAGGACAGGCGATGCTCTTTCCCTCGGCAGGTGGAGACTGGCTGTTCTCGTTTATTCACGGTCTCTCTCCAGGAAGCTAAGGAAAGGCAAGGCAAGAGCAATGTCTTATGATAAAAGCATCATTTCCATGGGGCGCCTGGGTGGCTCAACCAGTTAAGCATCTGCCTTCGGCTCAGGTCATGATGCCGGGGACCTGGGATGGAGTCCTGCGTCGGGCTCCCTGCTCAGTGGGGAGCCTACTTCTCCCTCTGCCTGCTGCTCCCCCTGCTTGTGCGTGCTCTCTCTCTCTGCAAATAATTAAATAAAATTTTTAAAAATGAAACAACAGCAACAATTTAAAAAAATCTCCTCCGCTTTCCCACTTACGTCTCCTTAACAACCCCATTTGGGAAAAGATTGGCAAGTTACAGTCCACATAAGAGGTAGAGGAAGGTACCATAAAATTGGTAGAGGAAGCCTTGGGTGTTGCGTCTTCTCTGCGACAGTCGGTGCCTGGTCAGCTGCCCCGGCTAGCAGTAGGTCTGCAGGTGGCCTGTCCCCTTTCGGCTCTCAGCCCGACACGGCTCACCACGCCTGTGCTAATCCAGACTTTTCCGGCAGTTTGCATCAGCTGAGCGCGTGAGGCTTCTTGGAGGCCTCCCCCAGCCCGTGCAGCCCGTCCGTCCGTGGGTAACCCGTCCTGTGGGTAGTCCTCAGGGATCTGTGCCGGGAGAACACATTCGTTTAAGGCAGTTGGTATTTTTCTTCCCCATTCATCCTGACCTGATTTCTCAGGTGCCTTTTATTTCTCATCTGGGACAACTGGGGAAGTTTTAAGGAGAACAGACATCCTTGGGTAGCATTTATAAAATGAGCTTTAAATTTTATGTCAGTTGAGGCAACAGGAGATTTTTCTAATTAAACAAAGAGGTCTCTTGGCTTGTTGGCAAGAGATGCAGCTGGAGGGCTTCCTCTGTGTCCCAGGGAAGATTCCTTGAAAGTGCAGCTTCTGGTTGGCATGGGAAAGTGGGGTGAGTTGTCATGCAGGCAGGTTCTCACCTTGACTCCTTGGGCCCTCTGACCTTCCTTTCCTGGGCCTTGGGGTCAGGGACCTGTTTTCTCAGTTCCTCCAAAGAATGAGAGCACCTTCTCTTGGAGCACATGCTTTGTGCTTGTAGGGGTCACAGAGAGCTCTGGGCCCTGACCTCACAGTCCTGCGGGCGTCTCAGTCCGTCCAGGCTGCCCAAACATACCACCACCGACTGGGGCGCTGGGAAACAACAGACGTTTATTGGTTCTGGAGTACCAATAATAACCACCAGACAACCGTGGTTCTGGAGGCTGGGAGTTCAAGATGGAGGCAGATGCCGTGTCTGGTGAGGGCCTGCTTCAGCCTCACAGTTGGCGTCTTCCTCCTGTGTCGTCACGTGGAGAAGGGGGAGAGAGTTCTCTGGGGTCCTTCTCTGAGGGCACTAGTTCTGCTCACGTGGGGTCCTCTCTCATGACCTAATCAATTCCTGAAGGCCCCGCCTCCTAACCCCACACCATGGGGGTTGGTAGGGATTTTGGCAGGGAGACACGGGCATTCAGACCACAGGACCAAAGAGGTATGCCACCTGCCATTGCACCCCATGTGAAATAGAAGGAAACAAACAGCTCAGGGGAGGGAGCAGCTAATTCTGGCGGGGGGCGTCAGAGTCAGTTTCATGGAGGAGAGGGGCCTTGTGTTAGGCCTTCTAGGAATGGCGCCTCAGAAGTAGGAGCAGCGAGGAACCAACAGGCTGGCGCTCGCCTCTCTCGGTTCGAGTTTCTGCAGAGCAGACCCCGAGTCAAGGATCTGCTTGGAGAGCAAGTGTTTCACCTGAGCGCCGGCCTCTCAGTCCCGGGAGGAGCTGGGCCTCTGTCCCGACTGACAGGGGGACATCCCCCCGGGCTTCCATAGTTAGGAGAAGGGCCCTCCCTGCATGTCATCAAGGAGCAGTAGCTACTGGACAACCAGTAAAACGAGGGAGAACAAAGCCGCTCTGACCAGCAGATGCCACTTTGGTCCAGGCCACAGGTTCTCAGACTTGAGCCGGCATTGGAAGACCTGGCGGGAAATGCTGACTTCCGTCCTGGGTTTCTGAGCTCGGAGGTCTGGCTGGGCCTGAGGTGTACCTTTGTCACAAGTTCGTGACACTCGGTACTTTCCGAAGCCTGGTTCATGATGAGGGACTGTGTCTCTCTTGATGGTTCTGGCTCTCCTGGGCTGGAGGGGAGGGCGGCTTGGGTTTGCTTGCTGCTGTCCCTGATGACTGCATTCTGCCGCTGCTTTGTTTCTCCCCGAGAGCCAGGGCCTGGACGTAGTGGGGGAGCTTAGTGGGCACGGCCATGGCCCCTGACTGCTTTTGGCCAGGACCAGTGTTCGCCTCCGCTCCGGCACCACGGGCCCACGGGGCTCTGGAGCAGAGTTGCCATTTGTCCAGCTGTAAATAAGACAGGGGGCGGCCTTCAGCTGACGGGTGGTGGTGAGGGAGCCAAGGACAAAGGGCTTCTGGCCGAGATTACCCTGTTGCCATGCAGCTCGCTGAGTCTCAGTGGTCTGTGGAGGTGGCCGCACCAGCCATAGTGACTGGGAGGCAGAGCTAGGACTCCCTGCCGGGTTCTGCTCCTGCTGTCCCTCTCACACCAAGGCCTGGTGAGTGACGCCTCCAAAATCCAGGGCCTGTGCCTGCTCTCCTGGCATCTCTGAAGCACCCCCATTGTAATGCAATCTAAGTTCTTTACCCCCTGGACCCCATCCTGGGTAAGAAAGGAAGAAAGGTATCTGCCTTCTCTGGAGCCTGGGTGGCTCAGTCGGCTAAACCTCTGCTTTTGGTTCAGCTCGTGATCCTAGGGTCCTAGGATCAAGTCCCATGTCGGGCTCCCTGCTCAGGGAGGAGCCTGCTTCTCCCGCTGCCTGCTGCTCCCCCTGCTTGTGCTCTCTCTCTCTGACAAATAAATAAAATCTTAAAAGAAAAAAAAAATTAAAAAAAGATCCGCCTTCTTGAGTGGGTTCCAGATTGAAAAGAGGAAGGAGTAAAGTCGCGGAGAGTGGACAGTTTTGCATTTGAATCCAAAAGAACAACTATGCGTGGATGGGAGAGCTGAGGGAAAGACAGGAGAGCTGAGGGAAAGACGGATGGGAGAGCTGAGGGAAAGACAGGAGAGCTGAGGGAAAGACGGTTGCAGTTTCCGTGGACAACTCACTTGATGTGAGTTCTTACTTGCTTATCCTTTAAGATGTCTGCAGTACCTGCGGTGACTGAGGGGCTGGGGAGGACCGACGGTCCGCAACTCCTGCGACCACACCGCTCCTGGGAGGGTGGCTTCCGTTTGGGACGCCGGAGGTTTTGTTGGTAGCGTAAGTTTTTAAGAAGTCATGTCATCGAGGTATAAATAGCGTATAGGAAAATCTCTCCTATCTATATAGTTGAGTGAGTTTGGACAAACACACGTGGTCATTTAACCACCGGCACAAGAAAGACACAGGATAGTTCCCTCACCCCGAAACATTCCTTTCTGTGACTTTGTGCTCAGCCTTTCTTCCCTCCACCCCCCGCCCCTAGCAGCCATTCATCTCCTTTCTGCTCTTTGTTTCCCCTTTTTTCCTATAGTTTGAATCATAGAGTATATATAGCCTTTTGCGCCTGGCTGCCTTCACTTAGCGAAAGGCGTTCAGATCCCCCGGCTCTCGAGGGTCCCGGTGGCTGGCCAGTGGCCATTCCCTTTTCTTGCTGAGTAGTATTCCTTTGGAGGAAGGGAACGCTGCTGTTTATCCATTCGCCATCTGCTTTAAGTAGTTGTGTGCTGGTGTTTGTTCGCATTGTGCACACTTGACTCTTCTTTCCTCTGGTGTAAATACCCAGGAGTCGGATTACCGGGTGGTAGGTTAAATGCACATGTAACTTTATAACAGACTGCCAGGGGCGCCTGGCCAGCTCAGTTGGTGGAGCATGCGACTCTTGATCTCTGGTTTGTAGGTTCGAGTCCCACATTTGGTGTGGAGATTATTTAAAACAATTTTTTTTTAAAGAGACTACCAAAGTATTTTCTAAAGTGGCCGTGTCATTTCATATTCCCACCTGCAATGCTTGGGAATTCTAGTTTCTCTGCTCCCCTTGCTAGCATTTGGTGTCGTTGCCTTTTAATTGTAGCTATTTTTTTTTTTAAGATTTTATTTATTTATTAGAGAGAGAGAGAGATCACAAGTAGGCAGAGAGGCAGGCAGAGAGGGGGGCAAACAGGCTCCCTGCTGAGCAAAGAGCCCAATGCGAGGCTTGATCCCAGGACCCTGAGATCATGACCTGAGCTGAAGGAGGAGGCTTTAACTCCCTGAGCCACCCAGGCGCCCCGAATTGTAGCTATTCATAATTCTTATAGTGATAAAGGGATGTGATAGTTGTCTTCGAATGCTTGTAGGTCTGTTGTGTAGAAGAGGGCTTACACTTGTAGGTACCTTGGGGCCCTTAGGAGGACATCTAGGTCTGTGGGGGAAATGGAGACAGATTCGAACTCCATACAGAAAATAATTTTATGGGGAGATATTAGCTGGGTTTTGCTGTAAAGTAGTGAGCTCCCTCGCTGTGGAGGAGTTCCAACAGTCTTGGTGGCCCTTTGGTGGGTTCTGGCAACCATTTTGGATGGTTGGGCTACATCGTCTTCAAAATGTCTTTGAATCTTGAGGTGCAAGCAAAAAAAGGCAATTTTATTTTTAAGATTTTATTTATTTATATGAGAGAGAGAGAGAGAGAGCATGCATAAGCAGAGGAAGGGACAGAAGGAGAAGCAGGCTCCCTGATGAGCACAGTGCCCGACGTGGGACTCAGTCTGAGGACCCTGAGATCGTGACTTGAGCTGATGCAGATGCTTAGCTGACTGAGCCACCCAGGCCCCCAGAAAAACTTTATTTTTAATTGACTGTGAATGGAGAGGATTTTCTGCCACTTGCCATTAATTTGGCATGTCCAGGCTTAGCCCATGTTGGGGTTCTTCCTGAGGAGCCCTGTGGCCCTGTTCTGCCCTCCACCTTCCTGACTGTGGAACGATCCAGGTAGCGTGGCCCCCTAAGTCAGACAGGTGGCTGTTGGATGGCTTCTCAGACCCGTATGGATCTGTGTATGGTCAGACCTTTGGAGCGCCACCTGTCGGGAGGCAGGGGAGCGTCACGGTGGAGGCCCTGGCTCTCGCGCCAGCTCCACGTTTGCCTGGGCGTGCACCGTTTTCCTGGCTGTGCAGTGTTTTTGGATGTTAGTTTCTCAGGGGATGATCATCGCACGTCCCTGGGAGGGTGCTGTGGGCAGCTGAGGACAGAGTGCACTCAGCTCAGAACCCAGCACCGAGGTGGGTGGGCAGTGTCCACGCGCATTTCGTTTTCCGAATGGTCACGTGCAGAGCAGGTGTCCTCCTCCTGCGGGGGCGAGAACAGGAGACCATGGCTGTGTGCAGTGACAGATCTGATGACCCCGATTTCTGTCCTGCTGCTTCTCTCTCCAGCTGCTTCCTCAAAAACCAATGAAGGGCTGCATCTTTCTTTTGCCTTGTTCCCCCAGTAGGGTGAAAATGCTTGGTTGATCTCCCTAGAGGCGATGATGGTGCTTTTCATTTCTGAAACTCTCGAGTTGATGTTTCTGTGATTCTTCTTGGACTTGATTATGGCACCGAGCACCTGTTCTCAAAGCATGGCGTGCTGTCCCTGAGGTCCTTTCAGAAGGCCGGTGAGGTCAAAACTGTTTTCTTTTTTATTTTTTTTTATTTTTTATTTATTAGAGAGAGAGAGACTGAGAATGAGAGGGGAGAAGGTCAGAGGGAGACGCAGACTTCCCGCAGAGCCGGGAGTCTGATATGGGACTCGATCCTGGGACTCCGGGATCATGACCTGAGCCGAAGGCAGTCGCCCAACCAACTGAGCCACCCAGGCGCCCTCAAAACTGTTTTCTTAATGATGCAAGATACCACTTGCCTTTTCAACTCTCATCCTCACACAGACTTTGCTGTCAAGTAGACTTTTCTACAGGTTCATCCATCCTGTGTGTGATACTGCACGGATAAGAGACTCTCGCTATCTCTATGAAGCCAGACATCAACAGCATTATAAAGATGCAAAGTGATACCACTCTTTTTTTTTTTTTTTTAAAATAAAGTAGGCTCTACACCCAGCGTGTAGCCCAAGGCGAGGCTTGAACTCACGACCCCAAGATCAAGACCTGAGCTGAGATCAGGAGTCGGATACTTAATTAACTAGCCACTTAGGTGCCCCGATGTCACTCTTCTTGCTACATTTTGTGTTTTGTAATGGAAAGCGTGGTTAATTTTTCATAGAAAAAAATCTTATGTCAACATGGAATGGATTTTAGGTTATTTTAAAATCAGTACGTTTTAAAAAATTCTTAGTTTTAATTTTTAATCTGGTAGCTATCATTAGAGAGTTATAACCCATGTAAACCAAAGCTCTTGGAGTCCTCAATCATTTTTAAGACTGTATGTAAAGCGGTCCTAAGATCAAAAAGTTTGTGAACCTTTAGGTGAAGACATCGGGCTCTGGGGTCCGGTAGGTAGAGGGAGCTCCAAAACTCAGTGCTGTCATTTACTGGCTCTGTGACCTGGACAGTTCGTTTAATCTTGATAAGTTTTTGTTTTGTGATGTGTAAAATGGGACCGACAGCAGTAGCTTCCTTAAAGGTTTGGGATGCATTTCAGAAACCGCCAGGCAGGAAGTGAGTACTAGTTGTGGCTGTTGTTTGGGAGGCAGTGAGGCGCGGAGGCGGAGAGTGTGTGCTCTGGACGCAGGTGCCTGGGCTCTCGTCCCGGGGCATCGCTGGCTCTTTGTGCAGGTTTGAGTCAGTTCCCTGATCTTGCCGGGCCTCCGCTTCCTCAGCTGTAGAACAGGGATGACAATGTGAGTGCCTGCCTGGGTTTGGAGGTTACTGCCTGGGACATCTGTGTTGGCTGCTGCGGTGTGGGTCGGCGTCTGACCGTGAACACTGAAATCCCCCTTTCCAGGCGCTCCTTGCCTTTTCATCCCACTCTCTTGGGTTTGTCTGTCCCGCATGGATCGTTGCCCCCTGAAGCTGGTTATAGGGTGACTCACAGGCACCAGCAACAGGAGCATTGGACACACGTCCAGAGGAAGCCTCACCTGTCCGAGCGCCGGCTAAGCTATTGCTTACGTCAGATGACAGTGTAGACCTGGCTCTGGGTTGAGGCTCATACAAGTGACTTCGTTTGCCAGGAGAGGAAGTGACACAGCCTGCACAGCTGTAACCAGCTGCTTTCCAGCACTCCGGGGGCAGGGGCGAGGGTCCAGGGTCCTTTGGGGAGAGGTGAGGGAAGGCTTCTCAGGCTGTGGAGTAGAACTGCGTGGGGGGCCGGAGAGATGCTCGTGGGCAGTGCTGGTCGTGGGGCCTACCTCAGAAGCCGTTCTGACCCAGAGGCCTGGCCCGGAGCCCAGCAGTCCCAGCGGTATGGTGGTGGTGGCGGCATGCACTCTCGGGGGTACCAGATCAGGTGGTTGGGGTTCCCACTTGGGATAATGCTGAACTGAGAGGTGGGAGCTCCTACCTCACACCGTGGTCTGGCCTGCCCCCTGAAAGTGTCAAAGTCCCCATCTTCCCTAGCACTCCTGGAGGACATGAGGCCACACCTGAGTGCCTGTCTTGTATTTTGGGGGACACTTGGCTTACATGAGCAGTCAGCCAAAAGGATCAGCTCGGGGGCTGGTGGTCAAGATGGCCCAGGGTTAGAAGGCCTGCATCTTGCCCTTCGCACATTCTAGGGATGCTGGGGAGACAGAAACTGTGTTTCCTGGGGTGAATTGGCCTCCCAGGTCACGTCCATAAATTGAGATGGCTGCTGTGAGTTCCTGTGACCCTACCTAGGATCCCTGAGGGTTAACGGGTATTCCGGGTGAACGTGTGGGCCAGTTAAAGATAAAAGCACCACGGATTTTGTCTGATTCTTGGACATTTGAGTGAGGTGCCTCCTTCTTAGAAAAGGATTTGGATCTTGTCAGAGGTGCCGCTGGCGGTCACTGTTGCTGCTGGTCCTTAGTCATAGCCTAAGGCATGGGTCTCCTCTGGGACCATCCTGCGCACAAGTGATGAGGGCCTGATATGGACCGGGCAGCTGGAGGCCCCAGGACCTACCTGCACCACGTCACACTGACTTTGCCGTGGGCACCTCTCCCTGGGAGCCTCCTCTGAGCCCACCGCCCTGGGCTGGCTGGGCCAGGTCCTCTGGGCATTTGGAGAGGTTGGAGAAGGGGGCTGTGGAGCATGTTCAGCCCTGGTTGGGGTGGGGGCAGGGACACAGCCCTTGGGCCCCAGCTTCAGGACCAGCTGCCTTTGGCCCCAGAAGCTTCTCTGGGTCCCACCTGGCCCTTCCTCCTCAGGCCATGCATTCTATTATGCTCAGGCCTCAGGTTGGCCTCTCCATCGCCAGGGGTTGGGGATAGCTGCTCTTTCCAGACCAGGCAAAGATGTGCAGATCAGGGCCTGAAGTGTTCCATCTTGGAGGTGTCAAAGCCGTGCTGGGAAGAGAGTGGGGGTCCCCAGTCAGGGCCAGCAGAATGGGTGGGTGATCCTGGGGTGCTGGAGTGGACGGCCTGGGCTTAGGTCTCCGTTCCCCCTCTCATTCCCGACTTGGTGTCATCTGAAAGGCAGACGCCAGCGGGACCCAGAGCCGACATAGGCCAAGGGCTCGGAGCAGTGCCTGATGGACCTAGCGAGTGCATCTAAATGCCACGTCACTGTGTTATTTATTCTCCCCTCCACCAGGTACCACCGGGAAGGCGCCGTCCCCGCCACCCCTCCTCACGGACCGGCAGGTGAACGAGAAGGTGGAGAACCTCTCCATTCAGCTGCGACTGATGACCCGAGAGAGGAATGAGCTGCGGAAGCGCCTGGCTTTCGCGACCCACGGGACGACCTTTGATAAGAGGTAGCGATCGCACCTGCTCCCCTGCCCAGGCCTGTGGACCAGGGCTGCTCTCCCGAGGCCAGCCCCTCCCCCACAGGCACTCATCCTTAGCTCCCAGGGTCCGTGCTGCGCTGCCCCGGTGCCCCTTTGGAAGAGCTCTCCCTGCAGCCCTGGGTCGGGGGAGGGGACACAGGCCGGTTACGCTTCCTCCGAGCCAGACCGGAGCCCCGTGGCCTGAGTCACAGGACGCAGAGCTTGAGAAGCGTCCTCTGCAGCTGGTGATTCGGTGGGTGGTTTGGGCAGCAGGTGGCACGGCCTGGCCCCACTTTGGTGCTTCCCCCCGGGCCAGTCGGGCGGCCTCGGGCTCGTCACTGCCCCTCTCGAGGCCTCCGCCTTCCAGCACCAGGGCTGCCTACTTCCTCGGTATCCTTGTCTGCCTCTTGTCTGAGGGCCCAGCCCTCATGGAGACAGTTGTCCCCGTGCTGAGCCCTCGGGCGGTCTGCCTGTGCGCAGACACACACGTGCATGTCTGTGTGTGTGCATGTGCCCGTCCCCTTACTGCTGTGTGGGTCGTTAGGTGTGCCCACGTTCATTGTTGCTGCCACCTGTGTGTGTTGGGAGGGTAAATTCCACTTGGCTTCTTTGTGGTTTCTTTTTTTTTCTTTTTTTTTTCTTTGTGGTTTTGGAAAAAATCTTTGGTTACTTCTTTTGTTGGGACTTAGATGTGGATACTGGGTCCATGGGGTGGAGCAAAGGGAGAGTCTTTCCCCACTTGTCCCACCCAGGAGGGCTTCATGGAGGAGGAGGGATACAGTCTGATTTGTTCCTCTAGGAGAGGCTGCTCGGCGTTCTGAGGGGAGAGGGACTGCCTTTAGGAGCATTAGGCATGTGTGTGCCTTGTCCTGAGGAAGTTCCTCTGGGGTGAGGTCAGGGCTGCAAAGCCGGTCCCCTGAGCTTGCTTTGATGACCACACGGTCCTCAGCTCAGAGGCAGGGCCTGCGGAGACACGGCGTGCTAGAGTGCATAACGTCCAATGGCTGCCTTCGCGTCACTGAGGCAGAGCACGGGGTTCCACAGAGACTGGACGGCTGGCAAGGCCTGCGTGTGAGCTGTCTGGCCCTCCACGGAGCAGGGTTACTGACGCCGGCTGCAGGGCCGGCGCTCACCCTGGAGCGCGCACTGGCTTCACCAGGGGGCTTGTTAAAGCTCAGGTTGCTGGTTGGGTGTGTCGTCTCCCCCACCCCCCACCCCCCTGCCAAGGGTCTGATTCAGGAGTTCTAGGGCTGACCTGAGGATTTGCACTTCTGACACGTCCCCAGGTGAAACTAAAGTGATAGGTCTGGGAACGCCCCCTCCCTCCCAGAAGCTGTGCTCCCGGCCAGTGTCCTCAACAGTGGCCGCACCCCAGAGTCTCCATCCTGGTGTGTGGGTTGCACCCCCGAGGGTGCCGATGTAATTGGTCTGGGCCTCGGAGTTTGATATGTACCTAAGATTGACAGTCACTTTCCTAAAAAGAGGAGAAGCTTCCTCACGGTTTCTGGGGTGTCCACTATGGATGGAGGCCGGCTGCGCAGTCTCCCCAGGAGCTGCTAGAGAAGAAGACAGCACCTTCTGAGCTCCCCAGGCTCAAGCGAGGAGCCCGGGCAACCAAGGCCTTACATCCCAGGGATCCCGCGGGTCTGGGGAGGCCAGGGTGTCTGAGTTGGCCACGCGCCAGGTAGCTGGGGTGCACAGGAGACTGGTATCCGGGCACACTGGGCCGCAGGCTCCCCCGGCAGAGCCATCCTAGGTCCGAGTGGTCCCGGGCCTGCGCTCACCGCCGCTGTCTGGGTCAGGCCCTACCACAGGCTGAATCCCGACTACGAGAGGCTGAAGATCCAGTGCGTGCGGGCCATGTCGGACCTGCAGAGCCTGCAGAAGCAGCACACCAACGCCTTGAAGAGGTGCGAGGAGGTGGCCAAGGAGACTGACTTCTACCAGTGAGTGGGACTGCCGCATGGCTCTTACTGGGCCTTCAGCAAGAAGGTTGGGGTCTTTGGGTCTCGGTTTTTCTAAGTGCGGGCTGAGATGCGAGCCTTCATACCAGCTAGTGACAGCCTCGGAAGCACCACTGGTAGGAAAGGGATTGAAACTGAGGCGGGAGGCCAGGTAGATGGCGGGGCCCCTGGGTCACTGTCCAAGGCTTTGCTGCAGCTCCTGCTGTAGGAGAGGCGGATGGCCTGGTCCCCTTTGATCTCCTGGGGCCCCTCTGAGGGTGCTGACCCCACTCACCTGCCCCCCTGCTGACCTTTGCCCAGGCCTCAGTGCTTAGAGGGGCCAGGCCTGTACCAGGTAGGGGCTCATCTCCTGGCCTTGGCCGTCATACGTGTGCCCTTTTTGGTGTCAGGTTTTTACAGATGGTTTGGTTCTTTCTGGCATTTGGCTGATACCAGGCTTTGGCCTGCCTCTTAGTGCGGCTGCCCTGGTCGCTGTGGGCTCCTGTCAGGCGTACTGGGAGCACTGGGAGGTGGGGGGTGGTGCTGGCGGGGGTTGGAGGCCGGCTGCGGTTCACCGTGCGTGTGGGGCTGTAGCACACTCCACAGCCGGCTCCTGAGCGACCAGACCCAGCTGAAGGATGACGTGGACATGCTGAGGCGGGAGAACGGACAGCTGCTGCGGGAACGGAACCTGCTGCAGCAGTCGTGGGAGGACATGAAGCGGCTCCATGAGGAGGACCAGAAGGAGATCGGTGACCTCCGGGCCCAACAGCAGCAGGTAGAGCCGGGCAGGGTGGCAGGGGGCAGACCAAGGTTGGGCATCCTCCTACCCCCTCATCCATCTACTCATCATCCATCCTCCCACCCATCTTCTGTCCTTCCCTCATCCACCATCCATCCCACCTTTTGTCCATCCTCCCACCTCCTGTCCATCCTCCCACCTCCCATCTATCCCTCTGCCTTCCATCCTTCCTCCCACCTCCTGTC
>CM052812.1:31246851-31316309 GCA_028533885.1 Nasua narica | reverse complement strand
CACCCACCCATCATCCATCCTCTTACCCCCCTTCCATTCTTCCACCCATTCAGCCACCCACCTACCTTCCATCCATCCACCCTCTCATGTAGCCATGTGACCATTTAGCAGGTATTTTTGGAGTATGTGCCTAACGTGAGGCACTGGGCTATCTGTGAGCAGACACTCTTGAACTCTGCAGTCCAGAGGGGGAGACTAATGCTAGTCGGATGATCACAGAGACCTGTGTATCACCGTGAATGTCCTAAGGGCTGCTGTGCAGTGCTGCTCGGTGTGGAATAGGGATGTGACTGAGTAAGGGGACTTGCAGGTCTGTAGCCTCTTCCCTTTGTATGGGTGAGCTTACAGATGGAGAGCAGCTTGGAAGTATTGAAGCCCTGTGCAGATATGAGACGGAAGTCTTACTGTCATTCATTTTTGGTGGGAGCCTGGCCTCTTCCTTTGCTCCTGGCTTGCATTCCAAGTTAGTTTCTTCGCTTTGCTCAGCTCTTGTTTCACGTGGACAGAAGCGTGAGGAGTGGGCCATTGAGAAAACTGGCTTGCTCTGAGTGCTGTTGGCCAATTCTCCTGTAGCTCACGGACGCGGCTGCCCGGGCTGATGGCAGGGGCTGAGGTCACGTTCTGTGTGCAGAGATGGTCACGTGTTTGGGGTCAGACACAGCCCCAACGAGCGGCAGAGCATCCCCGTCCCCGTCGGCATCATCTGTGGCCCCCGAGTTAAAGCAGGACTGCGGGTCTCGCTCAACACCGAGCGCACGTGGGGCCGTCTGAGCTCATCTGATCACGTGGCTTGACGTCATCTCTCTTGCTCTTTTTTCATTTACAATTAAACTTTTGTAAATTGTGAAACGGTCACCGACCTACAGAAGAGTGTACCTCAAAGAATTTTTACCCCTTATCATTCCAGAACAGCCGCCAACCTGTATGCTTTTTAATAAACGAGGATATTCTCGTATCTGACAGTAACGCTTACACCAGCATCGGGAAAGTAACGCTGATACGTAAGGCCCTCTAATCGTCAGACCCCAATTTGAGTTTTGCCAGTTGTGTGTGTGGTGGTGTCTTTAATCAGAAGAGGATCCAGGCCAGAATAAGGCCTGGTGTGTGGCTGTCCGGCCTCTTGGGTCTCCTTCAATCTGGAAGAGTTCCCCAGGCTTTGACCTGCCTGACCTTGATGCTTCAGGAGATGACAGGCCAGCTGTTTGGTCGCATGTCCCTGCACCTGGATTTGTCTCCTCTTCCTGGTTTGATTCTGTATGTGCGTCTTGGGACCGTCACAGAAGTGATGTTGCCACCTTCTCACTGCATCTCCGAGTTGGGACTCGGTTGGGAGGACCCGTTCCCAGTGACGTTCCCTTTGATCGCTCAGTGAAGGGGATGTCTCCAGGCTCCGCCGCCGCATAGTTGCTCGTTTTCGCTCTGCCCGTCTGTCTGATTCACTGTGGCCATCAGGAGCCCCTTCAAGATGCTTCTCTTTTTGACAGGCCCTTCTCACTCTTGGAACACTTTCTTGCTCTCTGGTACAAGGTGTCGTCCCAGGCTTGCCTTGGGAATCGGCCATGTCTCCAAGGAGTCCTCATCCTCGTGGGAGAGGGTGGTACTCGGAAGCAAGGTCGGAATGCCGGGCGTTCAGGTAGCCGCCGGGGTCTGGCCGCTCCCACGTCGTGTCTGTAGCGGGAACAGACCACCTGAGCTTCCGTGCCTCTTGTCTGCCCCTGCCCCTCATGCATCTGGGTACGCAATACGGAGCACATGTACTGAAACCCGTGAGTCGGCACGGACACTCCCAGCTGTGGTCCGACACCACAATTCCATGGGTTCGTTCTAGCGGCCTCCCTCTCTGTTGTTGTTAAGTCCCTTCTGCAGCAGTGGGAGAGCAGGGCGAGAGGCAGGCATAGCCCCGGCTGAGGTTTGTGTGCCTTCTCTGCTGGGCCTGGGGGTCCTGGCTTTACCTCCCGGTCTTTACCTTCACCCGCCATTTCCGTGCTCACTTATTTGTGGACATTTTTCCACCCTGTCTGCATTTGGCTCAGCCTTTTATCTTGGGTTTAGTTTGGATTTTACTTTTCTTTGAGCGATTTCTCATTTCAGATGTGTTTCTGGCTCCGTCTTAGCCTCAGGGAAGGCCTCGAGCCTTGCCAGAAAGTGGCGGAATGGGACTTTTTCAGGGCCGCAGACCTGGCCTTCTACGGTTATCCCGGAGGGTAGACGATGTCGCCCACAGAGCAGTGGCGCCGTGTGCCCGCCGAAGTGTTTGCTGTCATTGCTGCTCTCGTTTGAGTCCCGTCAGGCTGGGGTAGACTCTGGCCTCCTGGAGGAGGTGGACTAGTGGCCAGAGCCCCCACCCTGCTGCGGGGGGTGTCGAATGGGGGCCTCCCCCTGCAGTCGGCGTGGCGGTTCCTGCGGTTGTGAAACATGCGGCTCCCGTATGGCCCAGCAGTCCCGCTTCTGGGTGTGTCCCCGAGAGAACTGCAGACAGATGTCGACGCTAAAACCCGTAGTGTAAATGCTCGTCGAAGCGGCGTTTCTCCTGGCAGCCAGGAAAGGGAAACCGTGCAGACGTCCGTCGGCGGACGAGTGGGTACAGAAGGTGTGGTCTGTGCGGTACAGAGGAATAGTAACATTCAGCCTAAAAACACGTGAGGCAGTGACACCTGCTCCTACATGGATGACCTTGAAAACTTTGTGCTAAACGAAAGAAGCCGGTCACAGAGGACCACGCAGTGTCTGATTCCCTTTGTGTGAAATGTCCGGCACGGGCAATTCCCTAGAGACAGAAGGTAGCCAAGGGCCTGTGTGCGGCAGGGGGATGGGAGAGGGGAGGGTGGGTCCTAATGGGCACGGGCTTCCTTTTGAGGGGATGACAGTATTCTGGAATTATGTAGCGGTATTTACTACACAGCCTCGTGGATCCACAACCTTGTAAATATACCAGCTCCACTGACTGGGGGCCCTTGAAAGGGCGAATTGTACAGTGTATGGGTTATAGCTCAGAAAAAAGACCCAGTTATCACCTTGTTGTAAAAAAATGTCTGCTCTCATGATGCGTAAAGTTTCATGGCCTCCCGTTCTCTGTCCCAAGGACTTCCACAGCTTGAACAAATATCCGGACTAAAATCGCTCTCTCGCTTCCCCCCCTTCCTGTTCTCCCCACAAACGATGTGGGAAGGTGACCCCCCCCCCCCGTCCCCTCCAGCCCATGTCTCCTCCTGTCCTACAGCTGTGACTCTTGGGGGGCTAGTTTGCTACAGTGGCCAGTGAGTTTCCCCAGTTCTGTTCAGCTGGACCGCTGTCCCTTGCCACCTGAGGGCGGCACAGGCAGGAGGCTGGCTGCTGCAGGGGTAGGGGTGGGGGTCAGGGGGCCTCTCTCAGCTGCCCGGACCATCTGTTCTCACCAGCCCGGGCCACCTCACCTTCACCGGGGCTGGGCTGGGTGCCGGGCTGTGGAAAGCTCATTCCTGGATAGGCCAGCAGCAGAGGAAGCAGGGGATCCGGGGGTGGCCACAGGTTCCCCCCCCACAGGGCCCAAGGGCAAAGGTTGACCTCCCCGGACAAGGCCGGTTTTGTTGCCTAGCTCCTCCCCTGCCTTGTTCACTTGAAGAGGCCCTTGCAGGGTAAATGGTGCTGTCTGACTTGCATGTTTGCTCGAGGGATTTGTGGGGCTCCCCAGCCCTCCGCACGATTTACCTCTGAGGAAATGAGGCAGCCCTGGCCGGGAGGGGCCCCACGGGCCTGGGGCTCGGGGCCCGGGCCCTCTCCCACTTTGCCTGTGTGCGCACGTGTATTTGCATGCGTGAGTGTGGGGGGCGGCTCGCGGCCTGGCGGCTCCATCTCCTGGTCCCTCGGTCAGAATGCGCCATCTGGATTCTTCTCGGGTGCTTCTGAAATGCCCGCGAGAGCTGCGCAGGGATTGCCGAGCCTTGGCTGGGGGGCAATATGGAGGACCTTCTTTCTTTGTGACATGTAGTCTTTGGTTAAAAAAGAAAAAAAAATTGCAAACAACAGTGAAGTCACCCACCCCTACCTCAGCTTTTGGTGATTCGTGAAAACTGACTTCTCTTTTCAGATATCCCAGGAAAGGGGTTTCTGAGTTTCTGAAGGGCATGCCTCCCAGAAGCCCAGGGAGACAAGTGTTTCTGACCAGTGTAGAGATGAGGGCCGTTCTCTTATTGGCTTCCTTGTGGGGCACAGCCGAGCTGCTCTGGCCTGCTGTGTGGACGGAACCAGATCCTTGCTTTGGGCCACTTCTTCCCCGTCCTCACAAGCTGGGGGGTGGGGGGAGTCATCTCTAAAGACTTACGTGTCTGCCTGAGACGAGAAGTTTACTGCCTTTCTCGTTTTAGAATTCTGTGCCGAATTAGATATTCTCTCTCACTTACAATACCATTAGCCTTGCTGGGAAGCTAAACGTGTGTGTGTGTGTGTGTGTGTGTGTGTGTGTGTGTGTGTGTGTTAGAGAGAGAGAGAGAGAAGGTACCATAATCATCTGATTGTAATAAGGAAAAAGTCGACACTAACCAATGGGATAGCTTTTCAATTCTCCGGAGTTGGGCAAATGCAATCAAAGCTTCTGAAGAAGTCTGGAAAAATCATGGCCACAGTTAACTCCGGATTCTGTTGTGGCCCCCTGAAGTAGCAAGGCCCAAGATGAGGTCTTTGCGTGTGTCAAGGCTGCATTTAGAACTGGTTGGTTTCTTGAGGAAGCTCAGAAGATGCAGCAACTGCGGGAGGAGAGCATTCGGCCAGTCTCCCCAGGGCTGCCACCTAGCGGGCAAGCGCCAGAATGGCAGCAGGGCCTTTGCTGCAGAAACCAGTCCATGCCTTTGGAGCCAGTGGGGTTCTTGCTCGGCTTAGGGGATGTTCAGAGTGTAAAACATTTGAAGTGATTGATTGATTGATTTATAAAAAGATTTTATTTATTTGTTTGAGAGAGAGAGCGAGCGAGCACCAGTGGTGGTCGGAGGGGAGGAGCAGAGGAAGAGGGAGAAGCAGACTCCCTGCTGAGAGCACAGCCCAACCATGTGGTTGGATCCCAGGACCCTGAGATCATGACCTGAGCTGAAGGCAGAGGCCCAGCTGACTGAGACACCCACACACCCCTCAAAGTAATTTTATAATTGGAATGCTTGAGGGTACTATCCACAAGTCGGGACCATCCAGTCTAGAAGCTGGACATTTTCCAGACACAGGTAGGAGCCCTGATTGACGCAGAGGTCAGGAGAACTCTCCATTCGATGTTTGAGGCCCGGGCACACGTGGGCGTGAGTCCTTGTGGGATGCCTGCGTGTGCTGCGGGCCCTGTACTGCGTGCTGTACTTGGTGTCCGTAGCCCTCACTGCCTACCCCTGGAGACGTCCAGCTGTCCTCACTTTGTCCTGGATCCGGGCTCAGTTCTTATTCCGTGATTCACGGAAAAGAATAATTTTATGTCTCCCTCTCGCAATGCACAGAAAAGAAATGCCAAGTAGTTTAAAGGTTTAAATATGAAAAGTAAAACTGAAACTTTTTAGAAAAAATATTAATAGGAGTATCTTCATGATCTCAAGGTAGGAAGGAGCTTCTTAAATAAACAACCAAAGCCTAAACCGTAAAGAAATGATTGTTAGATTTCCCTATATCAAAATGGGAAACTTTAGTATAACAGAAGACACATATTGGGAGAAGAATTATAATAAATACAACTGGGAAAGGATTAGTACCTGAAATTTAAAAATAAGAACTATAGGAAGAAAGGAAGGGAGAGAAAGGAGCAGGGGAAAGAGGGAGGAAGGAAGATAAAAGGATATGGCCAGGTAATTCATAGAAGAGAAAATGTGTATAGTCAGTAAACAGAAGTTATAAGGAGAGTTGGTCTGTCTGGTAATTGAGAGTGCAAGTTAAAAGAGCCCTCATTTGTCTATGAGATTGGCAATACTATTAAAAAAATCTGATTTTCATTATAGCTAAGAGGTAGAAAGAACCTATTTCCTTTGACAAGTAAATGGATGAACAAAACACAGTACACATATACGCTGGAATGTTCATCTTTAAAAAGGAATTAAATTCTGTCCCACAGTGCAGCGTGGGTGAACCTTGAGGACATTATGCTAAAGGAAATAAGTCACAGAAAGGGCAACACTGTATGATTCCATTTGTCTGAGGTACTTGGAGTCGTCAGATTCAGGGAGACACAAGGTCCAGAAGGGGGGTTGCCAGGGCGGAGGGAGGGGAGTGGGGAGCTGTTGTTTGGCCGGGACCGAGGTCCAGTCTCGCAAGATGGAAGGGTTCTGGCAGCAGATCTCACGACGGTATGAAAGTACGAGGCGCTCCTGAAATGGACTCGTAAAAATGTGAGAAATGGTGACGAGTGTGACGGAGACCATGGACTTGTCCCCAGCCAGAAAAAGAGTGTGCGGTGTGCTCGTGTAGTGAGATCCTGCCTGGCGTCACTTCCCTGCACCTCCAGAGCAGCATGGAATGAAAGGAGCGTATTTGGGGATACGTAGGTGGGATAAATAGAAGGTTGTGCATGGAAAGGGGTGGCAGCAGGTCGAGGGGAGCGATCCATTCTGGAGGGGACGGGAGGGGTCCCGGATAAAAGGAGGATGCGGCAGGGATTTTGCAACACCCGTGGTGGTTTATTTCTTCGGAGAGCAACTCGAGACACGTGACAGGAAAATCAGGATTAGAGCTAGGTGGCAAGTACTTAAAATCTTGTTACATTATGTGCGCTGCTTGTCTCTGTGTTTGGAAGATTCTCTATTGGTTTTTTCGGAAGAAGACTTTAGATGGTACACTGTTCTGATCTGCCACCGTGAAGCATTTTTACAAAACGATGAAGGTTTTCGTGGCCCGAGGAACCTATGTACTGCTTTCTAAAAAAATTAATTAATTAATTTTTTATTTATGTTTGATTAGCCAACATCCTTAGTTTTTGATGTGTATGTACTGTTTTTTAAAATGGGTTTGTATTTCAGTGTCCTTTTTTTTTTTTTTAAGATTTTATTAGAGAGAGAGAGAGAGATCACAAGTAGGCAGAGAGGCAGAAAGAGGGGGGAAAGCAGGCTTCCTGCTTAGCAGAGAGCCCGATGCAGGCTCGGTCCCAGGACTCTAAGATCATGACCTGAGCCGAAGGCAGAGGCTTTAACTCACTGAGCCACCAAGCGCCCCGTGTATTTCAGTATCCTTGCCTTATAAGATTTCCTTTGAAGGGAAGAGTTTTGTTAATAAAAAGAAAAAAAAAAAAAGAAAGAGAGAAGAAAAAGGGAGAACTAGTGCCCGCCCTGACTGAGCTGATTTCTGGGGTACCCTTCCTCTCCAGCAGTCTGTAGTCCTGGGAGCTAGTGTCTAGGTCTTAGAGGAATAGACTCTCTTTCCTTGTCTCTGTGATTTTGACTTTTAGCCCTTTCTTGTTCATTGTCTTTACTGAGGGCGAGCCCTTCCTTCAGAAGGGGTATTCAGGGGCGCCTGTGTGGCTCAGTTGGTTAAGCAACTGCCTTCGGCTCAGGTCATGATCCCGGAGTCCCGGGATCGAGTCCCACATCGGACTCCCGGCTCTGCGGGAAGTCTGCTTCTCCCTCTGACCTTCTCCCCTCTCATTCTCAGTCTCTCGCTCTCTAATAAAAAAAAAAAAAAAAAAAAAAAAAAATCTTAAAAAAAAGGGGTATTCAGGCGTCGCGTGTTCTGGTTCTTGGGGCTGCAGAAATCTGATAACTCAGGGCCTGTGCTGAATAAGCAGATGGTTCCTGGCCTGTTGCAGTTGGAACGGTTAAGCAAGCTTTTCTGGTTGAGTCCTATCAGTTGAGGAAGAAGGGAACCGAAACCCAGAGCTGTGTAGTGACCCGCCCAAGGGCTCAGGTCCCCCGAGGTGCTTAGCAGAAGTCAGCAGGCTCCCTGGCAACCAGTGCACTCATTTCGTTTTTTAGTCTTTAGAGCAGCACCTTAAGTGAACTTCAGTGTCTGTGATTCGGTGTAGAATACGGTCTTGCTTAAAACCCTCCCATGGTTCCTATCTCATTCAGGATACAGCCTTTGTTTGCCATGAGGCTTGAAGTTGTATGCCCACTTGTGCAGCTCCTTGTTCAGTGGGCTCTGCCTTGGGCCCTGCCCTTCTCTTTGTGCCCAGAACATGTGTGGTGGTTCCTGCCTCAGGGCCTTTGCACTGGCTCACTCCCCTGTGCTCTAACTGCTGCTCTTCATTTGCATCCGGACTCAGAAGTCACCTTCTTAGAGAGGCCTCCTTAAGCCTTAGGCCTTCTATCTTTTCTTAATAGCCCTTCTTATGCTCTGAAGTTACTTTATTTTTTATTTTTATCTCTCTTTCTCTCTACCTACCTGTTTCTGACTGTGTGTTTGTATCCTCGCATGAGGATAAAAGGTCCGCAAGCCACAGTCTTTATGTGTCCTGTCCAGCGTAGATACTGGTATTGAGGGTCCTCAACACCTCCCCCAGGTTTGGTGATTTACTAGGAGGAGTCACAGGACTCAACATAATCATACTCAAGGCCAAAATTTATTTCAGTGAAAGCACGCAAAGCAACATCGACGAAGGGAAGAGGTGCAATGGAGCGGAGTCCAGAGGAAAGCAGGTGCAAGTTTCTCCCCTGTGGAGTCACGTGGGACACACTTAATTCTTCTGTCATTGAATTGGGACCTACTCCTGCCTCCCAGGCACCCTCTGCCTAGCATGTACTAAAATTCTGGATTCCCAGAAGAAAGCGTGTGCTTAGCCTAAGCCATGCTGTTCGTCCCATCCAGGCCCTGGGAACCCCTCTTTCCACCTGAGGAACATTTTACGTGAGTGTAGGCAACTGTTGGCCATTCAGGTTCCCGGATGCCAGCCAGGGGTCAACTTGTAAGCAGGCCTTTCTTAGGATAGAAGTCTCGGGCCTGCTTCAGAACTCCTTCCTGCACACCTAAGAAATATTCGTGAATCAGTAAATTGACAGTATGACGGCAGGGCCCGTGGAATCAGACCTCAAGACTCCTCAGGGCCAGAAGGTGTGGCCTCGCCTCCCTCGTCAGCACCACCACCCCTAGACGGGCAGACGAGAGTGACGGGTCTGTCCTTCCTCCTGTCCTTAGGCCCTTGCTAAGTGTGACGCTCTGGCCCCCAGGTGCTGAAGCTCAACGGGTCGTCGGAAATTCTCAATAAGCTGTACGACACGGCCATGGACAAGCTGGAGGTGGTCAAGAAGGACTACGATGCCCTGCGGAAGAGGTACAGCGAGAAGGTGGCCATCCACAACTCGGACCTGAGCCGCCTGGAGCAGCTGGAGGAGGAGAACCAGCGTCTGCTGAAGCAGGCGGAGACGCTGACACAGCAGAGGGACACGGCCATCCAGCTGCAGCACCAGTGCGCCCTCTCCCTGAGGAGGTAAGGGCCTCCCCGCCGCCCCCACCGTGCTCGGAGCATGGCCAGACGGCCAAGTGAGCCGCCTTGCCTTAGGACCGCTCTCCTTCATAGGCTCACTGTTACCTGCAAGGCTTCCAGCCACTTCCAGGGGGTTGGAGGGGGTTGGCTGGCAAAGGAACTGTGCCTTTTCATTTGAAAAATATTTTTGGAACATTTGGGAAACATTTTGTTGGCAGTCCCGTGTGGCTTGGGAATTGTGCTCCTTCCTCCCATCCCAGCAGCTCTGGTGTGTTCTGATCACCCTGTTTCTTAGGTCTCCCCACGAGTCTCTTCCCTCCGTGTCACCCACCCACCCAGCCAGCCAATAGGAAAGTTAATCATCCTAGGATGGTTTCTTCTAAAATTTATTTTTTTTAAAGGAATATATGATCTGTAGGGAAGCAACCCCTGCCCTCAAACAGTGTTTCAAAAGGTGTAGTCCTATGGAACACCAGTCCCCTGGCGCATTCACTAGGGTCCTAGGCAAGGTGTTCTCTGGATGGGAAAAGGTCAAGAATTGCTGAGTTCCACTCAGACAGGTGTCTATGCTGCGGGACTTCTCAGAGCCTTCCTTCTGGGATTCTGCACTCGCCACTCCAGAAGGGGACACAGTGTTTCCCAACATAGGCTATCAGAGAACACACATTTTTTTTCAGTAGAGTTCTGTGAAGAATTGGTGTTCTAAAGAATGTGTGTTCAGAAATGCTGCTGGAGAGCTGCGGGTTCTGACTTGCAGGCTTGCCTCTGTGGACTCCTGGCCTGGAAGGGCTGAGCCGTCCTCTCGCACCCGTCCCCCACACCCAGGCCTTATTGTCTGTATCTGGGAAATGAGGTGGTCAGACTAAATGATCCTAAAGGCCACGTTTCTCTCTCATATGCTGTGTTTCTAGCATCGTTGTGTGTTTTTATTCTTAAAAGATAGTATAGCTTGACTGCGGAAGAAATACACTGTTACTTCTAGTAGAGCAGAGGGCATGAAGTCCTTAGATCAACTTCCGCTATTTGTAGAAGGCCGAGAACAATTCCAGGTCCGGGGGCGCTGGCGCCCCGTGACGTCCCTCTCTCAGAGGTGCGGATGACCTCGCTCGAAAGTCCGGGCTCGAGCGTCCAGGACGGCAGCGCTGCCTGGGCAGGCCCCCGCCCCCGTGTCGCAGCTGCCGCTCTCCCCCAGGTCTGAGGCGATCCACCGCGAGCTGAACAAGGCCACGGCCCAGAACAAGGACCTGCAGTGGGAGATGGAACTGCTGCAGTCGGAGATGACCGAGCTGAGGACCATGCAGGCAAAAACGGCGAAGGAGTCGGAGAAGTACAAGGAGGAGCGGGACGCGGTGTACAGCGAGTACAAGCTCATCATGAGCGAGCGCGACCAGGTCATCTCCGAGCTGGACAAGCTGCAGACCGAGGTGGAGCTGGCCGAGTCCAAGCTCAAGAGCAGCACGTCCGAGAAGAAGGCGGCCAACGAGGAGATGGAGGCCCTGCGGCAGGTGGGCGCGGGGGCGGCCGGCCGCCCGGCCTGTGGGAGAGTGGCGTGAGGGCAGGGCCGCGGTGGCCGCGCCGTCTGCGCCGGCAGAGCTGGAGCTTCTCCTGGTAGGCCTGCGTGCTGGGCAGTGCCGCCGGGCAGCTGCTGAGCTCACGCTTGGGGCCCAGCTCCCGTGTGGGCTGCAGGGCACGCAAAGGGAAGTCCAGCTGCGGGCCGGGCCTTGGAGTTTCAGCAATGCAGGCGAGTCAGGCGACACGCACAGACCTGCGTGGGCCAGACGCATAGACACTCCCATACTCAGCCCTCGGTTAAGCGATCGTGGATCAGCCCCGTGCTGGCGGTCGTGCCCGTCTCACAGACTTGCTCACTGGGAAGCCAGAGCCCAAGGCCCAGTGCCCAAAGCCATCGGTACCTTTGGCCTTGTGAATGCAGAACAGCACCCTCAGAGGTGCCCTTCCCCCCCACTCCAACACATGAGGAGTCTGCTCTTTAAAGGTCTGGGTTGCTGCTGGGAAGCTGTGCTAGGCTGAGCCCCTTCTAAAGCCTCGCCCCCTGGGGAACATGCCTCAGGGTCAGGGTTGGGGTCGAGTGGCATCAGAGTCGGGCCACTAAGCTTGACTCCTGCGTGATCAGCAAGGACTCTCTTTCCTGCCTGAGCTGCATGGCCTCGTTGCTGACATGATTTCCCCTCACGTCCAGGTGTGCCCCGCTGGGGCTTGTGTGGGCTCGTGGATTCCTTCTATTTGAGGGTCCCTTTCTGTCCTGTTGGTTGGTGCTGTGGCCGTGCTTAGAGCTGCTGAAGTTGCTCACAGCAGACTTTCCCCCTGAAGCAGTCCTCCATTCCTGCCTCTTCGTTCTGCTTGATCTGCCAGTCAGTTACAACGCCTTTAAGACTGGTCTGTGAGGTGCAAAAAGCAAGGTGCTAAAGGTTGGGCAGGTGGGCAGGGGGCAGCGTGCGTTAGACTGTCACGGCCGGAGCCCTCTGGACTGCCCGCGAGGCAGGGCTGACGCCCGAGGGGGATTGGGGCCCGTGAGTGTCTCTGCAGACAGCGATGCCTCCTTATTCCCAGGGGAGCTCGGGGCCATGGGAATGCAAGGACGAGGGCTGTGCTTGGAGAGCGGCACTCCTGTTGTGGGACCTCTTGTCTCTTTGGGCCTCGGTTTCCTCATCTACAAAATGGACATGAGAGCAGCGCCTCACAGGGCGGTTGTGGCAGTAGAGGTTCCCTTTATCGTTGAGATGATGGGTCTCACTGCCGTGGTAGGACCAGGGTGAACCCTACGAAATTGTTTCTGTAGGCAAAAGGGGGCCAAATAAGAGCGATTGCATACAAGGGGAGGGAGACTTCTCCAGGCCCCGAAGGCGAAAGCCTCGTGAAAAGGAATAAGAGCATGATGAGGGCGTTTTTAATAAGCAAAGATAATGTATTAGAATTTGGTCATCGTTCTAGAGACACCATCCGCTCATCTTTTTTTTTTTTTTTTCATCCTCTCATTTTTATATTCTGGTATCTGAGAGTTGAATTGTTAGGGAAAATGTCGATATTAAATAAGGAAAACAAAATGGTGAAGAAGAAAACTGAGTCAGCGACTAAACGACACAGGGGGAATGTGTGACCCGCCGAGAAGGTGCTAGGCCGGCGTCCCCCCCCAGTAGTTATGGAGGTTAACCGTGGCAGCGTGGAAGGGCTCCCGCGGCGCGGGCAGCTGAGGCGGTCTGCCACCCCCCGCGCCGCCCCCTTGCTCCCGGCACTCCGCGTGCCCTTCAGCCCGGAGCCCGGTTTCCGGGGCGTCACAGGGGGCGTTGGCTGCGTGTCAAGTGTACCTGTCAGCTGAGGCAGGAGTCCCTTCTAGGCACTGTTCCCGAGTCAGCAGCTCGGAGCGGAGAAGCCCTGCTCCCACCCCGGCAGCTTCCAGAGCCCAAACCCTCGGCCCCTCGAGTTTGTCTGGCTTCTCCGACAAGACCGTGCCCCGCGCGGCTGCAGGAGGCCAGCTCTGTGGCCTTGGCCGCGCTGGCCCGAGGCGTGGTTGGGAGGGTCTTCTCTCTCCCTGGCCTGACGAGGCCCCTTGGGGTCGACCCCCTCCCTCTCCAGCAGCCGCCTCATGGTGGGCTCCGCTGAGGTGGGCCTTCCAGCCGGGCTGCCTCCCTGATCTCACAGCTGCCTTCATCCTGCTCCGCCGAGGAGGTGGTTCTTCCCGACAGGCCGTGCATTCTCTACGCTCCTCCCTTCTCTCTACTCTTCCCTCTCTCACTGCCTCCCCCCCGCCCCCCACTTCTCTGGAGTGCGAGACCAAAAGAGGGCTTCAGGAGGCCTGTCTGGGTCTCTGCCTGGCTCCGGATGCTGCCTGCTCTCCTGCTTCCCCCTTCCCCAAATGGGCGTGGCCACCGGAGCTTCCCCATCTAGGGCCCTTGTCCCAGCCTCTGGCCCCTGGTGACAGGTGCAGTGAAGGCTGCCTGCCTTTGGGAGGGCGGAGACTTGCCTGGGGCAGCCAGTCTCTACCTCCAGGGAGCTGGGGGACACCGCTGCCTGACACGGAGTTTCCTCCAGATAACAAGCTATGTCCCAGGACCAGCGTCTCTGCCAGAGCTCCTGTCCCATAGAAAGGCCAGCAAGGTCCTTTAGGCCGGCAGTGGCTTCCCCTGTCGTCACCTTCCTGCTGCCGCTGAATGCAGCTGCGTCTCTGACTTGCAGAGCTGTAGGTAGAGCTGAGCTTGGGGCCGGGGGAGAGCGGGAGCGTGTGTGAGGGCGGGAGTACTTCTGGAGATGGAGGACAAGCAGGAGGGCGTTGCAGGAACATTCCCACATCGGGGGAGGGCGGGGTGTGAGGGACTGGCCGGATCGGAGAGACAGGTGTGCTCAGGGAGAGCTGTCTGCTCGGGGAGCACTGCCCTCTCCCTGGGACGCCGGTATGCCTCTGCAGGGTTGTTCTTGGTGGTTTTGTGCCGGGGCCGGGTGGGTGTCTCATGAGCCCCAGTCCCTGTCTTCCCGAGCCTGCGGCCCCCTGGATCACCGCGGCGGACAGGGGATCTCGGGGGCTGCCGTCGCATACTAAGACCTGCCACAGTGTAGAGGAGGAAGCCCGGGAGCAGGAATCGGGGCACCTGGCAGGGAGTTCAGCTCCCACCAACGGGCAGGACCTGGGCCAGTCACGTCCTGGGCCCTCCTCGGTGTCATCGGGATCCCGGCTCCCAGTGCTACCGTGCCTGTGTGGTCCCTGCCTCGCTGTTCTTCTCCCCTCTCAGTAAAACGAAGTCTTGTACTTCTTGTGTTTCATATCTGGAAATGGCATTTTGGGAGAGAATTCATTTTGGAGACCAACCGTGGGGGGAGAGGGTGGGAGCTGCCTAACATCCGGGGCCAGCCTCTCGTGTCCCCCCTCTGCCCTCACCTGGAGACGCTTCTCCAGGGCCAGGTGCAAAGACCTTTCAGTGGAACCACATGCTAACATGTTTCAAATATGGAACTGTATTAATACGTTATAGGACACTGAGTAAAATGTAAATTTAAATAAATGTGATTTTTAAACCTATTCCTTATTATGATAGATTCTTGACACCTTTAATAGTAATGATCGGTTTTCAAAAAATAGCAAACCGAACAAACCCCCAGCACTGCATGACAGTGGGAGAAAATCCGAACGCACCCAGCACTGTGTCCCTCTGGAGTTAAGGTGTACTTTCTGGGCAGATTTTTCTCCAGCTGCTACTGACTCTTGGCTCTACTTGAGAGCTGCGGGGGGTTGTAAGCTGACTCTGTGTTTCCCTCTGTCCCCCTCATCCTCGTGTCTTGGCTGCACCTCTGGGATCTCTCTCAGCACGCGTGAGCGGAGGCGGTGTGCTGGGCTCGCCACAGAGGCTGGGCTGCGGCGCCGACAGAGGCTTTCTTGCTGTTTGTTTTCCCCCTTCCTACTGCTCAGGGGGGCTTCCCGGTGCACAAAGCACAGACCCCGTTCCTATCGTGTCCTATTGGTATTTCGCTTCTGAAAGTCTGTGAGCGGAAGCGGGAATGCTTCCTGCAGTAAGTGTTCACTTTGTCGCACTCCCCGCATCGTCTAAGGGTTCTTGGGGAGCAGAGGAAGCTGCCTCTACGAGTGCTTCCAAAAGTTCAATTTGGAACAGTAGCCGAGCACGTACTGCCTTGGGAGGTGTCCAGAGGCAAATGCTTCCTATTTCAGCTTTTTTTTTTTTTAAAAGATTTTATTTATTTATTTATTAGAGAGCGAGAGACTGAGAATGAGAGGGGAGAAGGTCAGAGGGAGAAGCAGACTTCCCGCAGAGCCGGGAGTCCGATATGGGACTCGATCCCGGGACTCCGGGATCATGACCCGAGCCGAAGGCAGTTGCTTAAGCAACTGAGCCACCCAGGCGCCCGTATTTCAGCTTTTTAAACGAACTGAGACACACAGGACTTCACCAGCAGAAATACTGGTGTATTTTTCAGATTTAAAAATAACTCCATATGCCAGAGCATAAAAATGAGTATTACAGACCCAGGGGGCTGGGAACCACCATGAGCGACGTCTGCAACTTTCACTGCATTCAGGCCTTATGTCAGGAGAGCTCTTTTAGAGAGCGAGGTGGGCCGTCCAAGATAGGGGTGGGGCGGGTTCCACCGGGAGGGTTCCATGGAGACCATGCCTCAGGAGGGACTAGGGGGCTGGGACAGGTTCTGTGTGGGGCTGGAGAGTTTGGACAGGACCCTGCCTAGTGTCACTAGGTGTCTCGAATGTGGCTCTGGGACAGGTGCCGGTCAGGTCCCTGGGGGTGCAGGTACAGCAGGAGTGTGTTGGGATGGGCTTGGGCTGGGATCTCGTGTTTCCTTCCCTCTGGCTCCTGAGGGTTCAGCCCCAGCCCCCACACCAGCTAGAGGGCACTTCTGCCCCAGAAGGCTCGGTAACCATCCCTCTGCTTACCCCTTGACCCCACCAGATCAAAGACACAGTGACTATGGACGCTGGGAGAGCCAACAAGGAGGCTGAACTCCTTCGAAAGCAGTGCAAGGCTCTGTGCCAGGAGCTGAAGGAAGCCCTTCAGGAGGCGGACGTGGCCAAGTGCCGGCGGGACTGGGCCTTCCAGGAGCGGGACAAGATCGTGGCGGAGCGGGACAGCATCCGGTGCGGGGAAGCCCTGGGCTGATGTGGGCTCCAGTCTCCCCATGACGCAGTGGGTTGGTGGGGAGGGTCAGAATCACTTGCCACGTGTCCAGGTAAGGTGAGCGGGACCTTGGTTCCTCCCTTCTCACCTGAGCCTTGCTTCGTCACCTTAGATGCGCCCATTATGTCTCTACTTCCCGTCTCATTTCAACCTAGACGTCCGAGTGTACCCTGTGTCTGGATGAGCCTCTCCCCCTGCCATGAAAGGGCACAAAGACAGTTTTCTTTCTTAGGGGACTTCTCATGAAATGGACGTATCAAGAGTGCATTCTTTCAGTTGGTATTCTGTGGGCACCTGCTGTGTGCCAGGATCTTAAGTCCCTTGTACAAGGAGACCCTGAGAGAGAAACCGCCTCCAGGGCTCCCAGGCGGGTGTGATGCTCCCCCCGAGGCCAGCGCTCTGGGGACCACGGGCAGCTTTGTCAGGCTGGGCATCAGGGGAGGGAGATAATATGGATGGTGAATTCCAGAGCCACGGTCGGAGCTGTGATGGGGGCATGCAGGGCAGTGGGGGCCAGGTGGGGAAGTCTCCCCAGAAAACATGACCTTCAAGTTAGAACTTAAGCCTGAGTGGAACTTTGCCAGGTGGAGGGGGGGGGGGGGGCCGGGCCACGAACAAAGGCATGTCGTGTGGTCGGGGCAGGGGCGTGCTCGTGGACTTGGGCGTCACAGGAGAGGTGGCCGATGGGGTTCCTGAGGGCGGGCTGTGGGGGCCACGTCTGGACTGTTGGCTGGTGGGGGAGCCACCAGGGCCTGGGGTGGTGCTTGTGGTGACCTGGTCATTGAGAGTTTCGGAAAGATCCCTTGTGCTTGTTGGGAGGAGAGACTGCTATCCAGCAAGGCGGGCGAGGGTTCAGGATGGAGGGGACTGGGGGCCATAGAGAGATGGGGACCAGCCCGTAGGGCTAATGACAGGGTGCCGTGCTGGAGGTGGCACAGAGCACACACTCCCCTGCTGCCCGGCCACCTGTCCCTACCTGCTCTGCGAATGGCTGAGGTGGTCCTGTGGTGCCCAGAGCCCCCGTCCTTTGGTGGGGAGGCGTCCGGCCTGCGTGCTGCCCCTGCGCAGAGCTCAGGGCTGCGCAGACGTGAGAGGCACGAGTTGTGTCTGAGTGGGGGGCTCAGTCTAGTTGTGGGGTCGGGGACAGCTCTAGAAAGGCCTGCCTGTGGGTAGATGTGAGGCGTGTGGTAGGTGCCGGCATCCAGGGGCCTGCCCGGGGGGCTGGGGCTCAGGTGGCCGTTCTCCCAGGCACAGTGAGGGTGGGGCAGTTGCGGGAGCACTGGACGTTGAAAACCTGTTGCCCGGTGACTGCGGAGATGTCTCCTTTCCTGGTCCTCGGGATCTTCTCTGCCCCTTGATGGAGTCGGCCTGGGTGGCCTCACCTCTAGGCTCTCCAGAGGTCCCTCAGTGCGTTTGAGGGCGAGGCGGGCACCTGGGGTGTGCGGGGCCCGGGGCGGCAGCCCGCTGTAGGCTGCCCCCTGCCCCTCATGGTGACCTCGGCTTCTGCCTCCTCTGCCAGGACGCTCTGTGACAACCTCAGGCGGGAGCGGGACCGGGCGGTGAGCGAGCTGGCCGAAGCTCTGCGCAGCCTGGACGACACGCGCAAACAGAAGAATGACGTCAGCCGGGAGCTCAAGGAGCTCAAGTACGTGGGGGCGGGCCCTGCCGGCGGGGAGCGTGGCTGCGCGCCCAGCGTGCCGGCCGGCTGTCTGTGCCTTCGCTCTGCCTTCCTCTGTCAGTCTGTAGAGTGAGTCTGAGTGCCGCCTGCATGTTGAGAGGTCATGAGAAATTCTTAGACCATCGCAGAAGATGGCGGCCCTTTGGTGACATGCGGAGGTGGGCAGGCACCGTGTGCAAAGGCAGGTAGCTAGGAAGGTCTCTGTGCCTAGGCCGTCCATTTGGAGACAGGCAAGTGTGTACTGGCCATTCATTCACTCATTCACTCCCTTTCTACCTCGTTCATTCACTAACTCTACAAGGATTTACCAAGGGCCTGCTCTGGACGGACCAGGCCTGTGGGAGGCACTGGGAAGCCCCCAAACACTGGGCCGGGTCTCTGCCCTGTAGGGCTCACTGCACACAGGAGGGGGCAGATCACAGGCGGTCCCACAGAGCGACAGCTGCGGGAACCAGGTGCTGGCATCGTGGTGCAGTGTTTGGAAAGCCGTCACCACCCTGTGGTCGTTCTGCCTGCAGTGTTGGGAGGCCCGTTCAGACAAGGCCGTTTGGGGGGTCAGACAGCCTCCCCTCAGTTACAGCACTGCACCCAGGGTTGTGATTTGAGACCAGGGACCCAAAGACCAGGGTTACAAAGAGAGACTGGCAGAACCCAGTAGCCTCGGTGGAAGCCGGGGCTTCCGTTCTGATGGGGGGGCGGGCGCTGAGTGTGCACACAGCGGGAGTGTGAGCGTGCAAGCCTCCCTTGCTGGAGCAGCGCCGTTCAGAGTGACAGCCCCCCTCACTCCTCATTCAGTAACTCTGACATGAGCCGGCCAGCTTCATTTACTAGATAAAAACCCAGAACCTCCTGGGCTTGGGGGCTCTAAAGAAAATCTCGGGCTATGTGGCAAAGTGACACTCTTTCCAGGGACCCAGCTTGGGTCTAACAAGTGATGGAAGCACATTAAGATAAAGCCCAGATCCTGGGGGCTCGAGCAGGGGGTAAGTCGTGCATTTTAATGGAGCTGGAATTGCCTGGAACTTCTAAGAAAGTCGAATTCCACTTGTTTGTTGAGCATACTGGAATCTGCCCCTCGTCTTTGTTAGGCTCTCGAACCAGTGCCGGTGAGGAAGCCCCCGGTCCGCAGAGGCAGCAGACGCGCCTCGGTGGGTGAGAGATGAGCAGGAGGGGCAGCGAGCATTAAACCCAGAGCTCCGGGCTGCCCAGGGCTGGGGGGGCCGTGTCCCGCGAAGGCGGCGTTGGGGCTGTGCCCTGAGGTTCAGTAGCATTCAGGAGCTGGCTGGTGAGAGCACAGTCCGGACAGAGGTGCGGACCTGTGAGTGTGTCCACTTGAGTAGGAACCGGGAGGAGCTCACGAATGTGCCTGGAGCCCAGCGGGTCATGCTGATGAATTGGCAAGGTCATCTGGGCATAGGTTTTAGGACAAAGAGTGTCAGGTGCTGGGGGATGGCACAAGATGGAGTCTTTTTTCATCTCTTAACCGGGTCTCTCCGAGAGCTTAAGTTTGTTGTTTTGGTTAAGTCTGACTTACTGATTTTTAATTTTTAATGGATTGTATGGTGCCCGCGTCCTTAACCTTAGCCCTACATTTCAATGATTTTTTCCCTGTGTTTTCCTTTTAAACGTGTTGCAGCTTGACCTTTTGCATTTCAGTCCGTGATACGTTTTGAGTTGATTTTTATGTGAGTTATGGTGTCTGGGTTGGGTTCAGTTTTTTTGCCGTGGGCTCCTGCCTCGCTGGTTGAATGCTGTCCTTCCTCGGCCGAAGTACTTTTGTATCTCTTGTACTTTGTGGGGTATTTCTGGACTCTTTGTTCTGTCCCAGTGATCTCTGTGTCTGTCTTCCTGGCAGTTCCACAGTCTTGATTATTGGAGCTGTAGAAAAAGTCTTAAAATCAAGGAGCGTGATTCCTCCCACTTAGTTTTTCGTTTTCAAAATTGTTTTGGCTCTTCTAGTCCCTTACCTTTCTTTCCCTCTGCATTTTATAATAGTCTGATCTGTACCCACAAAAAGTCTTGCTGGCATTTCCTGAGGAATTGCATTAAACCTCTGGATAAATTTGGGATGAATTTGTGTCTTTTTTGAAAAATCCCTTTGAAAACTCACTGATATCCAGGAAGCCCTGCCTGGCATACTGCTCCAGATCAGATCCAAGAGCAAAAGGCGCCCCATTTAACTTTCATGGTGACCTTCGCCTCCCAGGGGACCGTCGCCATGGCTCTCTCTGTTCCTAGGGAGCAGATGGAGTCCCAGTTGGAAAAGGAGGCCCGGTTCCGGCAGCTGATGGCCCACAGCTCCCACGACTCGGCCATTGACACAGATTCCATGGAGTGGGAAACGGAAGTTGTGGAATTCGAAAGGGAGACGGTGAGGTGCCTTAATGTCTTTTCTGCCCTGCTCTCCCGACTGGGACACTTTGGAGGGGGACGGGAGAGGAGGGCCCCCAGGTTCATGGCTGTCAGTTTTGCGGCTGAGGCTTTTCTTCCTCGGGTATATGCATCCTTTCCTAGCAGCCGTCCACGCTGGCTTCTGGCGGGTTGGTCCCTGTGGCCTCTCCAGCGGCAGATGCTGGCATGGGGCGCGGGAGGCAGAGGGCAGAGCAGAGCCCTTCTGCAGGGATGTGTATCTGCAGTGGCTAAAGAGGCCAGTGGCAGCTGCTTCGGGGCTCATCCTGGAGACCGAGTGCCCCGCCTGGTGTGGCAAAGGGGCAGTGCTCACAGTGGGGCAAGTTGTTTGAGGTTTAAGAGCGACATGTTTCTAATCACTGCTGTGTAAAGTGTGTGGCTGCTGCTCTTTTGACAGGAGGATATTGACTTGAAAGCACTTGGGTTCGATATGGCAGAAGGTGTGAATGAGCCTTGTTTGCCTGGGGACTGTGGGATATTTGTCACTAAAGTGGACAAAGGAAGCATTGCCGATGGCCGCTTACGGTAAGAGTTGAGGCCCAGGCTCTGGAGGGAAGGGGACCCCTCTGACCCCTTGTGAAGGACCCAGAGAGCCGGGTAGCAATTAAATGAGCGCACCCCGGGGTCCGAGGGCCTAGCAGTGTCAGGCCTGCTGGCTCTGCTGCTGATGTTGTTCTTAAAGGAGACTGTGAGTCTGAGCCTTCCTCAGGCCCCAGGTGCTGCCCTTCACTTCTCTAGTTAGGAAGGGGCTCTGGTGTGGTATGTGCAAGAGTGTAGGACGTGCATCGCATGCCCATTCCATGAAAGAGTAGTGATATTAAAGTACTATTTGCTAAGTACTGAGTCAAGCACCTTGTATAATCAATTCATGAATTTTTAAAATCCTCCGAGGTAGGTACCGTACTGCCCTTGCCCCCATTTCACAGATGAGGCCACTGAGGTCCGAAGGAAGTAGGTCACACAGCTAGTAAGTGGTAGAGCCAGGATTTGCACCCAGGCAGTCTGGCTCCAGCCTCTGTGAGTGTAGCCCTTTGACCAGCCCGAAGAGGAAATCTGTCTGAGTGTGTATGTGGGGCACCCGCTTCCCGGCCCTCGTCTTCCCAGACTGGAGTGGTGGGGTCTGCCCACTGGTCCCAAGGCCCGCGAAGGCACTGACCTGGCTGTGCCCCTCCTCAGGGTCAATGACTGGCTGCTGAGAATCAATGACGTGGACCTGATCAACAAGGACAAGAAGCAGGCCATCAAGGCCCTCCTCCACGGGGAGGGGGCCATCAACATGGTCGTGCGGCGGAGGAAGTCCCTGGGCGGGAAGGTGATCACACCACTGCACATCAACCTGAGTGGACAGAAAGGTAGTGGGCCCGCAGAAGTGGGCGGGGCGCCCCAGATGGCAGGGCTGCCCTTCCTGTGCAGCGGGGAGGTGCCTTGTTCCAGGGGCACAGATGCTGCTTGATTGCGGCGTGTGTGTCTCCCCAGCAGGGGCCACCTGTGTCCTCGGTCTTGCTGGTCTCCCGAGTGTTTGACCAGAGCAGACGTCACTGAGCCCCTGGGGGGGTGCGATCTGGCCTGGGGGCTGGGATGGACAGGTCGCAGTTCGCTAACATTCCCTTCATAAGTTGATCTCACAAAGACTTGGTGGGACAACCAGGGGCCAGGCGACCAGGACCGGGGTTCACTGAGGACTGCCCGTGTCTGCCCTTTGTGGGTTTCACAGACAGCGGCATCAGTCTGGAGAACGGCGTGTATGCTGCCGCTGTGGTGCCTGGAAGCCCGGCTGCCAAGGAGGGGTCCCTCGCCGTGGGAGACAGGATCGTGGCGGTAAGCCTCGGGGCCGCGGCTGTCTGCCCCGCGCGGACGGTTACGTGGCAGCTGGGAGGTTGAGCGCGAAGTAATGACCAGAGTGTTCACGTTTGCCTTGTTCTCTAATGTGAATAAACCTTTTTTTCTCATAACGTGTTTCTATTTATAGTAGAAAATCAGGAAATACAGAGGTTTAGGAAGGAAATAAGACTTCCTCTTATAGTACCACCTGACAGATAACCTTTATGAACATTTGAAATGTATTTTTCTACAGCCTTTATTCTACACGTGACTGTATATTTACGTCGGTTTTTTTTAAAGATTCATTTATTTGAGAGAGCGCGTGAGAGCGTGCATGTGGGGGGAGGGGCAGGAGAGAATCTCAAGCAGATTCCCCACTGAGCGTGGTCTTGATCTCACGACCCTGAGTTCACGACCTGAGCTGAAACCAAGAGTCAGATGCTTAACCGATTGAGCCACCCAGGCACCCCTATTTACACCACCTTTAAAAAAGAAAGTATCTGGGGCGCCTGGGTGGCTCAGTGAATTAAAGCCTCTGGCTTCAGCTCAGGTCATGATCTCAGGGTCCTGGGATCAAGCCCCACATCAGGCTCTCTGCTCCGCAGGGAGCCTGCTTCCTCCATCTCTCTGCCTGTCTCTCTACCTACTAGTGATCTCTCTCTCTCTCTCTGTCAAATAAATAAATATTTAAAAAAATAAAAAAGAAAGTACCTGTCTGTGATTGATTATTTTTTGTATGTGATTTTTAAAGCAACATTTTTTATTAAATTGTCCATTTATTTTTAAATTTCTTTTTTAATCACCAGAGTAAGACTTATGTGCCAATATATTCAAGCAACACAAGAGCGTATAAGGCCACAGTCCCTTCTTTTTCCTTTAATTCTGCCCCTGGGAAAAAAGTCTCTGCCCCCAGTTGCAAGACGAGCTCCCAGTCAGAGCGTGAGTGCTCATACAAATCTATATACACAGATAAAGTTTTCTGACGTTTGTTTGCTTTTTAGGATATATTAGTGGGATCATCCTGCGATATTCCACATCATGGATAGCTTTCCAAATTGGCCCTCAGTATTTTTCTCCTCCTGGTGTTCTGATGTATGATTCTCTGTAGTTGAATGAGCACCCCCTTGTGGACAGACGTATTGTTTTCAGTTTCTGCCACTGCAGACAGCCCTGCCTTGGACTTCATCTGTGTGCATAGCCCTTCTGGGGACACTCAATGGCATTCCTGGTGACCAGACCCCCAAAATGCTGTGAGATTACGGAGCCTAATTTAGTATTTCTAACTGACTCGTTAAAATGGAAGTCACACACTTTCCTCCAGCACACACACACACACACACACACACACTCCTGGTTGTGCAGAAGGCACACATGACAATGACTTGTTCTGGTTCTAGACTCCCCGTCTACCAGTTCCCACCCCATTGGCATTTAACAATTTCTTGGTTTTTTTTCCCCCGAAATATTCAAAACATTTGTATCTCCTTTTCTTTTCTTTCCTTTTCTTTTCCTTTTTCCTTTCCTAACACCCAGATGGGATCCTAATATACTGAGCTGCTAACCTCCTTTCTTGTTTCCCACAGCCTGCCCTGAAGGTTCACCACATTCACAGCGTTAGGTCTGCCTCGGTCATGTCAGTAACTTACTAGTTGCTTATTTCTTAGCGGCAGCAGCTTCAGCCATTACTAGTTCCCCAGAAGGACGGTCAGGACTTCTTTGCTTTTATGAGTAGGGCTGCACGGCCGCTGCTGCGTCCATCCACGGGGACCCACGGGCGTGTGCCACAGGGTACACTCCCCGGGGGCGTGGATTGCGGGATCCGTGAGCATCAGCCTTTCACGGTTGACGTGATCTTTCCCCCTGTGGTTAAAGAGATCGTGGCCTTTCGGTCCTACCTGCAGAGGGTGTAGGAGCTCATTGCTTCTCATCTTTGCCAGTGTTAAAGATTTCGAGGGATGCCAGAATTTGAAAGCAATGTGGCTGTTGTGGAAAAATTTTAAGATGTGCAAAAGTTGTAAAGAAAAAAAACAACCCAATGAATTCATCACCCCAAAATAATCCCTCCGCCTATCTTTTTTAACTTTTGATTTTGAAATAGAGAAATAATTTGGCTGTGACGGTAAATAAATCATATTGAAAAATAGATAAAGTGGTGATGGTAGAACGGGGAGGTCCTGTGTACGCTTCAGGTAGTTTCCCCTGAGGCTTGCGTTTGTGTGACTGTAATATCCACACGAGGGGATTGACAGTGGAGTCGTGTGTGTGTTGCTCTGTGTCATTTTATTATCACCTTTTAAGTAACAACAACAAAAAATTAAGATACAGAGCTGTTCTATGAGCACAGAGATCCCCCCCACCGTGTTACCGCTCGATGGGAGCATCCATAGCCCCGGTCTCCATTCCCCCTCCATGACCCTTGGCAACTAATCTGGTCTCCATCTGTATACTTTTGTCACCTCGAGAACATACTGAGGCGAGTCGTGCAGCACGTGCCTCTTGAGACCGGCCGTTCCAGCCTGAGGCCGTGTCAGGCGGCTGGGGGAGCCGCTGGCGTGCTCTTGCTGTTGCTGGGCAGCGCTCCGTGGTCGGGGCGCCTCCCGGTCTGACCACTCCCTGTGGCGTGCACCCTAGTTTAGAAGGTCGGAACATGTCCGAGGGAAATGTGGACCGAGGTTCGGGCCTGCGGGTTTAGGGGAATCTTTGTGAACGGGGACGCTGCCGTCGCATCTCGCCCCGACACTCCACGGTCTACAAAGACCGTCCGCACCGGGATCTCATTTTCAGTCTCCCGACCTGGGAGGCAGCCGTGTTTATCTTCCATTCTGTGTGTGAAGGAGTTCGGAGCCGTGGTCGTGCCGCATGCGGCAGGCAGCCGCGGAGCCCCGCCGTCCCCCCCAGGGCTGTTCCGGTCCCGGTCAGACAGGCACCTGCCCCTCGCGTGGGTGTAAGGCTGTGTGTTTGCTCTGCATCAGAAGCCGCCTCACTGGCTTTCTCAGGCCTTACTGGGGACGGGCTTTCTCTCCTTTGCCAACTCCAGACTTGGGCCCCTTCTAGAAGAACCAGGCCCACCGTCCAGGCCGGGCTGGCGGAGACCCTGCCCTGGTGGTGGGCCTGATGGGCTCTCCGTTTGGCCCTAGATCAATGGCATCGCACTGGACAACAAATCTCTGAATGAGTGTGAATCTCTGCTCCGGAGCTGCCAGGACTCCCTGACCCTCTCCCTCCTGAAGGTAAGGACCCCCACCCAACGCTGGCTCTGCTCTCCTCAGCTGGGGGGCAGCAAAGCCTCAGCTCCATATACCTGAGCCGCTGCGCTGTCACCGGAGTCCTTGAAACAAAGGTATTGGTTTGCAAAGTGCAGGGTGTGTGTGAACCCCGACCGGACCCTGGTCTCAAAACCCAAACAAGACCTGAAGGACATTTTGAGTGACATGCATCTGCGTGTGAACTGGATGACGGGATGATCCTAGAGCCTCGTCGGGCACACTTCGGGGCGTGCGTGGCCCGCCGCCGAGCCCCCCACCCCCCGCGGGGACGGCGCTCGCTGGCAGCGTCTGGTTCTGCGGTCTTAGCCACTCTTTCTGACTCTCTGCAATCCCCACGTAGGTGTTCCCCCAGAGCTCCTCGTGGAGCGGCCAGAACATCTTTGAGAACATCAAGGACTCTGATAAGACGCTGAGTGTCCGAGCCCACGGTGCCGAGGTCCAGGCTCAGCATAAACGGAGCCTGCTGCAGCACAATAACTCCACGCAGACGGACATCTTCTACGCAGACAGGCTGGAGGACAGGAGGGAGCTGGGCCCCCCGGGAGGCAGCAGCTCCTTCCTGCACAAGTCGTTCCCTGGGGGACCCTTCCCAGTCTCCCCCCAGGCCTGTCCCAGCGCCTCGGAGCGCAGCCTGAGCTCCTTCCGCTCAGACACCTCTGGGGAGCGTGGCTACGGGCTGCTGGACGTGCGCAGTCGGCGACCCCTGCTGCCCTTCGAGACTGAGGGGGGCCCCTGCGGGGCGGCAGAGGCCCCCCTGGATAAGGCAGACCCCGAGGCCTCCAACAGCGGCGGGACCTGGCCCAAAGCCGTGCTCAGCTCCGCCGCAGGGCCCGAGAAGCTCTCCGTTTATAAGAAGCCAAAGCAAAGAAAGTCCATCTTCGACCCTAACACTTTCAAACGCCCCCAGACTCCCCCCAAAATAGACTACCTGCTCCCTGGCCCTGGGTCTGCTCACTCCCCCCAGCCCTCCAAGAGGGTGGGGCCTCTGACGCCCCCAAAACCTCCCAGGAGGAGCGACTCCATTAAGTTCCAGCACAGACTGGAGACCAGTTCCGAGTCCGAGGCCACGCTGGTGGGCAGCTCCCCGTCCACCAGCCCCCCGAGCGCCCTGCCCCCTGACGCGGACCCCAGGGAACCCACGCACACCTCGCCCCCTCGCAAGGGCAGGGTCCGCATTGCTTCCAGCTACTACCCTGAAGGGGACGGGGACTCCTCCTACCTGCCTGCCAAGAAGTCCTGTGACGGAGACCTCACCTCCCAGAAGATGGACGAGCTTGGGCAGAAGCGCCGTCGCCCTAAGTCCGCTCCTAGCTTTCGGCCCAAGCTGGCTCCCGTAGTGATTCCTGCTCAGTTCCTGGAGGTGGGGCTCAGCCTCGGGGTGGGGACGGGGCGAAGGTGCGGGGAGGGGCCCTGAGCTGGTGTCCCCAGCCTCGTGCTTAGCCCTGGCGCCTTTGCCTTCGTTCTAAGCACCTACCTGAGGAAAAGGGGAGTGGGGTGGCGGGTGGGTGCCCGTGGGAAGGAGCCTTCCTTAGGAGGCTGGAAGGTGATGTGGGGGGGTGGCATGTTCATGGCATGTGATACCAAGACGGGAACATTTTCTTGGGTGTGGTGTCTGAGTTGCTTTCCCATCGAGAAGCTTTTGGACTCCTACAACCAAAGCAAGTGACCCGGACCTGCCTAGAAGGGTCTGGGGAGCCCAGATAGCACCTGAGACTCTGTTGGCCGGTAGCAGGAGGCAGCTGATTGTTTTTGTGGGTGCTGCAGTCGTTTCCAGGTGGGAGAAATTGCTGGGAGCTGGAGCACAAATCCATGCGACTCTCTGCAGACGAGCACCCTGACTGAGCAATGCGAGTTTCGAGCAGCCGTTAGGAACATGGGCCCGATGCTCTCACGCATTCCCCCTCCGGCACCTAAATTGTTTACTCGAGAGAACAGATTCTTTCTCTGTGGTTTTCTTCCAGAGTAGTTTCAAAGGAAGTTCCTCCCGTCCAGGTGCCTAAGGCAACATGAATGAGCAGTGACCTGTCCCGGCTGTCACACCGTGTGTCTGAGTGGGAGAGCTAGTGCTTAGGGGACAGACCTCCAGACACCTGTGCATGTCCATTTCCAGCCACTGTCTCTTGTCTTGGGTCCTGCAGGAGCAGAAGTGCATCCCGGCCGGTGGGGAACTCTGCCCAGAGCTCCAGGAATGGTCCCCGTACTCGCCGGGGCACTCTACCCGGCACAGCAACCCCCCATTCTACCCCAGCAGGGCGTCTGTGGGTGAGTCGTCGGGCCGGGGGGGAGGGTCCATGGTGGGCTCGCAGGGCTGCCCGCTCCTAGGGAGAGGGGAGGCAGTCATTTCAAGGTGCCACTGTGTCCTCAGCCCAGAGGTCCCGAGAACTAGCAATGTCTGGGATGTTCATTCTTGTATCAGGGACATTTCTTAGCTTTTCCGAACTAAGGGATTTTTTTCCCATAGCAGCCTGAGAAATAGGAAGCAACAAAGCAAGTTCTCCCGTCTTAACGGTTGGAGAAAGCCAAGAGCTTGCACAGGTCTGGGGTGGCTGGGTGCTTTGGGGTGGGTGACTGTTCTCACCCAGCCCATTCCTAGGCACCGTGCCCCGGAGCATGACCCCAAGCACCACTGTGAGCTCCATCCTGAGGAACCCCACTTACACCGTGCGGAGCCACAGGGTCGGCCCTTGCAGCTCTCCGCCTGTGCCCAGAGAGGTCAGCCCCCAGGGTTTGCATCCCAGGTACGTGAAGTCAGCCCGCACCTCCCTGCACCCTGGCCGGCCAAGCCCACGGGCACATAAAGCCACTGGTGCGCAGAGTGGCCCATGGGCAGAGGAGTGTCCTTGCCTGTAGTGTCCCCCCGGAGGGGGCTGGTTAGAGCAGCTCTGGGGCCCCAGGAACAGCGAACGCTAAGGACGCGCTCTTCATTCACCAGCATGGGGTTGAAGAGGCCAAGGCAGAGAGAGTGGTGGGAGCCTGTGCTCATGTGCCAGCGCTTTGCTGGGACCTTTGTAAACCTCGCCTCAATGGCCGCAGCAGCCTTCTGAGCTAAGGACTCTTGTTGTCTCTGCTTTATGGATGAGGAGACTGAGTCTTAAAAGGTGAACAGACCGGCTCAGGGTCACCCGTTCAGTCATTCATTCATTCAGTTGTTTGGTAAGTTTTAATTGAGCACCAGGGGCATGGACTGTTCTGGTTCCAGAGTGGGACCAGGTGGTGCTGAGTCACCCTGAAGACCGCGGAGCAGGGCGGCCAGCTAGGCCCTGACTTGGAAGAGGGTGGAGAGTAGACTGGGGGGAGGGGAGGGCCCTGTGGCGGAGGCGAGGCGGGATGCTACTGAGATCGGGGGGCTGAGAAGAAGCCAGCTGCACAGGGCCTGGGTGGAGTTCCCAGGAAGGAGGGAACAGAGCCCTGGAACCATGTGCTGGGCTCCTGGGATAGAGTGAGGAACCGTGCACTGGCACAGTGAGTCAGGAGGAGAGCACAGGCTGTAGGACGCAGATCCTCTAGGGCCTGTGGCCGTGATGCGGAGTCTGGATTTTTTTACAGTCTAGGCTTTAGGCAGGGAAGAGGCATAGTCTCATTACACAGGTAGAAAAGGGCATCGTTGGGTCTGATCGCAGGCCCGCCTGAGGTGGGTGAGGCCCAGCTCTCTGCCTTCCAGTGTCCTAGGCAGCTTTCCTGAGTGAGGTGTGCAAGTCCCCGTCCATGGTCCTCGGGGCCCATCCCGCCTCTCCCGCCCATCCTGGAGGAGAGGCTCCACTTCTCTGGGCCCAGACAGGGTTCAGAGCCTGTTCTTCCCGGCGGAGGGCCTTGCTCCCGGTGAGCCCAGTCCTGGTGCAGGGCCGAAGGAGGTATGCCAGTCCTCGGTGGGCACAGCGGGACCTTTCTCTGTGGGCAGGGCCCTCGTTGGATGTTGCCTCTGAGCACAGCAGTCCACTGTTCCCACGTGACAGCAGGTGGCTTCTGTGGGCTCAGGGAGGCCTTGGCCGGGGCCCGCTGCTTGTTTGTCCCTAGGGCTGTGTCCAGTCCAGTCGTGGTCTTCCTCCTGAGTGCCTCAGCTGTCTGGTTTTCTTGCAGCGTCCAGCACCAGGGACGCCTGAGCCTGGACCTGAGCCACAGGGTTGGCAGCGACTACTCAGATATGAGAACCTCCCACGGGTCCAACTCTCTGCCCTCCAGTGCCCGCCTTGGTAATGGTGCCACTAGAACCTTCTCCCCATAGCGGGGCACTAGCCTTGTTTCCCTCTCTACCTGCGTCCTTATAGCCAGACCTCCAGGTGGCCTGGCCACACGGGCCCTTCTCTGCTCCCGGGGCCGAGGTTGGCCCCACACTACCCTGGGAGCCACGCCCTTCAGCCTTCTGAGTCTCTTAGTCTTGCCCTGGCAGTCACCTGGCTGTTCCAGGGGATCCCTGGGCCCATGGGCCTTGCTCCCTGTCCCTGAGCCTGTCAGTCATTCCGGGGCTTTGTCGTGCTTCCACACGTGGGAGACCAGCAGTTCCTTCCAGCCCCGTGGCGTGTTGGCAGGCAGTCCCCTCTGTCACGGGCGTGCTAGGCGGGAGGTTCCCGTGAGCCTGCTCGGTCCAGGCCCACGCGGTTCACGCAGATCCCTGGGTACTGAGTATCTGCTTTTCTTGACCGGTTCACACTCGGCCCCCCTCGGGGGTATGTGGCAGGGCCTGCTTTGCACTTGCCATGACTCCGATTCTTCCCTAACTACTGACGTGGTGGCGAGGGAGTGAGGGCGGTGTTTGATCACAGGCCTGAAGTTTTGTGTCCTCATGGAACCACAGGGTCTTCGAGCAACTTGCAGTTCAAGGCAGAACGCATTAAAATCCCGTCAACGCCAAGATACCCCCGGTCGGTTGTGGGCTCCGACAGAGGTGAGAACTCGCACCCCCGTCCTCGCCTGTTGGCTCGCCGGCCTCGAGGCGCAGCGTCTGGGCGCAGCGGGTAACCTGCTCACCTCCGCCGGCGCACGGAGGCTGGCTGAGCCCGGCCTCAGGCTCAGTGACGGGGGGCTAGATAGAAAGGCCATGCGGAGTCCAGCCCCTGAATTCGAGGCCATGTGGTGTGGCTGCAGCGTGGAGCCACGTGCCTGGGTCGTGTCTCCCTCTTGGTCTGGGCCACAGGGGAGCAGAGATGTGGATCACAGAGCCCGAGTTCTTCTGCACCTCTCCCTGTAGGCTCGCTGTCACATTCGGAATGCAGCACGCCTCCGCAGTCCCCCCTGAACATGGACACCCTGTCCTCGTCTAGCCAGTCCCAGACCTCAGCCTCCACGTTGCCCAGAATTGCCGTCAACCCTGCGGCCCTCGGGGAACGGAGGAAGGACAGGTGAGCACGACCGGGCATCTGTCCCAGGGGCACGGCAGTGGGTGGCTCATCCCTGCAGGGGCCGGGCATGGTTGAGGGAGGGGCTTGTTGGTCGGAGCAGCGGGGGCATCGGAGGGTTCCAACTGAGTCGATCCCAGGGCGAGACCTCTCTGCTTCGGGTCACCTAGTGTTCTCTGGCGTGCTGCCTCAGCCCTTCACAAGGAAGCCCCGCGGGTGCATGGTGCCAGGAGGTGGGGTGCGCATAGATGGCAAGGTGAGGAGCAGGGTGGGCTCCTTCCACAGAGGGTCCACGGGAGGGGCTGAGCTGTGGCGGATGATGCTGGGGGCCACCTTGCCATGACGATGTTGTGTCACCGTTCCCGGCCTCCCCGGCCCCTGATTAAGCACTTTCCGTGTCATAAGTCATGACATCCTCGCAGTGACCCCATGAGCCCCGTGCATCGTCCTTGTCCTCGTCATCATCATCACTGGTTCTCTCTTACAGATAAGGAAACTGAGGCCAGAATGTGGGAGTGACCTGTCTGTGGTCACATGGTTGGTGACTGGCCTACCTTCCTTAGAATCAGGGCTCATTCTTACTCTTTGCTTTTCGGCTCCAGAACACAGCTGCATCACTTGTCCCCCTCATTCCCAAGCTTTTTATTGTGAAATAAAACGTACCGGAAAAAAATGTATGTAAAGCGTAAAAGTAGAGCTTAGCCATTTATTGGTTCATTTTGAAATACTGGCCAGTCTGCTGAGATTTCGGGTTCCCTTGAGGCTGATGTCAGTCCAGACGGTTGGACCTCACATCTAAGGGGTCCCTCACTCCTGCCACAAGCTCTGCACCCCTCACCCCGCTGTTGTTTCAGAGTAGAGTTAACCAGATCGTATTTATGATTAAGAGGTCCTGTCCAGATCGTAAGTCTTCAGGCGATCTGATTAAACTGGAACTTGCTTTTATTTAATCGCTTAAAAGGAACAGAACCCCTCATGTCCACTCAAATCCAAAATGCTGAAGGCCCTCGTCTCTGTGAGCCATGGAAGGAACCCTGCAGGGTGGGCTCTGTGTTAAGGAAGTCATTTGACTTGTAAAATCTGAATTTGTAAGACAACCTAACAAGTACCCTGACAACCGGCGACCATTAACTGGAGCTCAGAAGTGCACCTGGGCCCGTAGGAGAAGCAGGGGCAGTTCCTGTGGAAACGTCTCACCCCGTGATGCACACGGGGGCACCATCTGCAGCAAGTCCGGGGCCGGGTGGGTTGTCTTACTTCCCCCCAGCTCAGGTCACTGAGCAGCAGGATCTTCTGCCAACTCAAGTGGGTTCCTTAGAAGCAGAGAGGGCCTGTCACTAGCCGTCGGGTATCCCGTAGTTAGCTTCCTACAGCATGCGGGAAATCAGGAGCTGCTCTGGGGGGAGGAGAGTGTCCGGGTTCCTGCCCTTACGGTGCTTCGGATCTAGTCAGAGGCAAACAGTTTAACGTGTGACCCGACTGAAGGCAAAACAGCGTCTTCCCCCCGAGTCTAACGTACATTATTGTATAAATTCTCATTAGAGGAAACTGGGAAGATAGAGGAAAGCAGAAAGAAGAAAAGTCACCTATAATCTTCTCATTTGCTGTTCCCCTTTCCTGAAGCACGCATATATATATAAACAGTTTAAAGGCATGTTTCCTTATTTACATTTTCTGTGCATGAATACTTTCTTATTTCAAGGGGTTTGTAATATGGCAAAGTATGCTTTATAAACCTCGTTCATAACGCAGCCTTATTCTGAGAAAACGATTGTGTATACTATAAGAAATTCAGATCCTTCAGGGGATTGGAAAGTAAGGATTACCTCAAGGCCTCTCACCTGGTGCTGCCATCGTTCACATCATGGTAGGGCCCTTCATAGAAAGCTCTCCATGTGTGAGTGGCCACACATATCTGTACAGATTTATGTAGACGGGGTTACACCCGCCCGTCTGCTGCTGCAGTGTGTGTCCTCTGCATCCCTCCGTGTTGGTAAATCCTGATTCGTGTCGTTCATAACGGCTTTGTCGGACTCTGACGTGGCTCAGGTACCTGCTGCTTTCTTGAGGTAGACGTATGTTTTGGAGGTGGTGCACAGGAAAGGGACTTCGGTGGGGGGTGAGGAGCCCCAGACCGGACCACGGGCTGTGCGCGCCTGCTGTGCCATCCTCCGGTGCTGGCTGGGGCTATGAGGAGGGGGCTGGTGGCTGCTGGGTGAGGGCTCCTGCGACTCTAGGCTGCCTGGCACAGGGATCTGTGATGCATCTGGAAGTCTCAGGCCAGGGACTGAAGCATCTGAGCCGCAGGGTCAGGGGAGGGCGTTGTGGCGCGGGCGAGTTTGGGAAGGGACGGGGTGAAGGGACAAGTCAAGAAGGATTTTGATCTCAGGCTGCCAGAGGACTGGGCCCTGGGTGGTGGTGTCCCAGCCCGAGGCCCGCTGAGCTTGAGAGATGGCTATGTCTCTGCCTGGCAGAGGAGGGCTGGCTCCGGGGCCTGGCTGCCCATCACCACGGAAGTCTGTCCCCAGTCACGTGCTCTGGAGGGGAGGCCAAGGACGTGGCTCTCCGGCCGGCTCCTCCCTCCACCTTGGCTGTGATTTTGTTCTGAGAGGAAGAGCTTAGGGCAGCACGCAGCACTGTCCTCACCAGACGGCTCTGTGTCACCTGGCTGCCTTTCTGTCTGTCAGGTTCCAGGCATCTGTCATCCTTTTCTGAGCATCCCTCTCTTTAACTTTTTGCACCTTCCAGATGTCTCCACCACCACAGATCCCTCCTGAGACTGCCCGTGGCCACCAGGCCCAGGTTCTCCTCCCTGAGGAGTCTGAGGTTGGCCTGCCATGAGGCCCCTGCCCGAGCCCCCTTGTGCCCTTGGCACGGCGGATGGCTTCCCCGCCCCACCCCCACCCCGGGCCAGCAAATGCATGGTCCCCACCCTGCTCCCAGCCTCCCCACTCCCTTTCTAATGGCTTGGGTTTGCAGCAGCTTCATTTCCATGGTCATTGTACATCACTCTGTACACTGGTAAATATAAAAACTGATGCTTCATATAGTTTCTCCTGGGTGACTGTCACCCCAGGAGCCCCTTCCTTTCCTCCTGGGGCATCTGGAGAGCCCACCAGGGTTTGTTCACTGCACATTTGGTTGCAGCAACTTTGCTCCCGTTAGGAAACTCTTCATGCTTTTTCTCTGCCTGTATCAGTGTTTATAGTTCACGTGGCTCATTCTCTGTGTCTTTTTGGGACTGAATGCTTCTGTGGCCATTGGGGGTGCCGTGTTTGTATCGCATGAGGTTGTGGGAGAGTGCTTCACTGCCATACAGAGGTGGGGTCATCACGTTCGCATCCAGCTGCGTCATCATAGGAGCATCCGGTGGTCCCTGACACCTCCTGCGTAGTTGATTGCATGCCTGACTGCAGATTTGCCCCAGACCTTTCCATTGTGTCCGAGTCCCCGCAACTGTTGGCTCTCTTCCAAGGCCCTATGCGGAGGAGCCACGTCACGTGAAGCTGCAGAAGGGCTCGGAGCCCCTGGGCATCTCCATCGTGAGTGGAGAGAAGGGCGGGGTCTACGTCTCCAAGGTGACAGGGGGGAGCATCGCTCACCAGGCTGGCCTGGAGTATGGGGATCAGTTACTCGAGGTAAGCGAGCACTGCATTCTTCTCTCCGTCCTCTCCTCCCTCCCTGGGAAGAGCGGTGCTCCCCCGGGGCCCAGCCCCCGCCACGTCACTGAGCGTGCTCCGGGTGTTTCCTAGTTCAACGGCATAAACCTGCGGAGTGCCACGGAGCAGCAGGCCCGGCTCATCATTGGGCAGCAGTGCGACACTATCACCATCCTCGCCCAGTACAACCCCCACATGCACCAGCTCAGCAGCCACTCTCGGTCCAGGTGAGGGCCTGGGCCTCCCACGGGCCCGTCCGGCCTGGGTGAGGGGAGAGGGTGCAGCCTGGGTGCCGGCTGGCCGTTCCAACCGTTGAGCAGCCGTAAGACGAGAGCCGGCCAGTCCTGGATTTTGGACGAAGAACATAGAGGAGGCGGTGAAGCAGGATACCTGAGGTGGGGGGTACGGAAGCCCACGCCGGGCCCCCTACCCGGGGCAGCAGGTAGCCTGCCCGCAGGTGTGTGGTAGCCAGGAACAGAGGCCCCGGGGGCGGGATTCTCACACAGAGTCTCCTGGCCCCGTCCGTGTCTGCCTCGGAGCCGTGGGTTGCCGGGCATGCGAGAGAAGAGGAAGGCCTGCCCTTGCCTCGCAGCAGGCGCAGCTCAGCGAAGGGGGCACGGGATGCACAAACGGAGAGAAAAGGGCAGGGCGTTTGCGGCCCTCAGCCCACACCTGCAGAGAGGATCCCCAGGTTGAGGACAGGCAGGTCCTATAACGTGGACAAGACATCTGCTCTTCTTAGGGCTCTGAGCCCCACGACCCAGTCTCTGCTCCCAGCCCAGCCCTGGTCTGTGCCCGAGGGGGTGGCTGTGCGCGGCCGGGGACCGTGTGCTGCTCCTTACTCGTCCTGCCCTCTGTCCCCAGCTCCCACCTGGACCCTGCCAGCACCCACTCCACCCTCCAGGGCAGCAGTGCCACCGCCCCGGAGCACCCCGCTGCCATTGACCCGCTGATGGAGCAGGATGAGGGCCCTGGCACCCCCCCGGCCAGGCAGAGCACCCCCGGTTCCAGGTCAGCAAACGCGTGCTGCGGGCCTTCTGTCAGTGCGCCCCGGCCCCGGGCGGTGGGGGCAGGCGGTCGTGGCCGTGGCCGAGCACACCCTGCCAGCGTCCCCCGGAGCCGCAGACCGTATCGCAGGCTGTCGGGATCCGGGGTGGGAAGCATGCCATTCTTTTCCTGTCCTCCCGCCCTCCTGCCCTTTCTCACTTTCTTGTTTTTCCTTTTTTTTTTTTCCCCTCATTGACCTGTTCTTAGCTCTGCCTCCCTCCCTTTCCTCCTTTTCTGTCACTCGTTGTCTGACTCTGTCTTTAGCACACCACAGTCACCGCCCAGCCAGGCCCTGGGCCATGGCCGCCACCAGCAGTCGCCCCAGGGAGCTCCAGGGTTAGAGGGGGACAGGCCACTGTCCAGGCACGTGCAGCACGTGCTGGGAAGGCTGGTGCAGCGTGGAGAGCGTGGGAGAGCGTGGCAGGGAGCAGAGCCAGTTAAGTCAACACGTTCAGGGTGAGCGGGGATTAGCCGTGCACACGGAGGGTGTGGACAGCAGTCAGGAGGAGGCAGGGCACGCCCGGGAGCCGGAGGGAGGATGGGGATTGGGCCGCACAGGCCAGGCCATGCAGCCGTTGTTCCGCAGTCCCAGACAGAGCCGTTTCTATGACCGAGCCCCGCCTCCCTCTGAACACAGCCCGCTCTGCGTTCTCTGTTTTGGATCCGTCATGTTGGGCCTTGGCTGCGGTCACCACAACTGGCCTGTCCCCAGGTCCCCATCGCTGTCCCATTTCCTCCCCTCCCTGTGCTTGCCAGTGTCCCCTCACTGTGCCATGAGTTCCTTGATGGCTAGGGCCCCCTCTTGGTGGCGTCACAGCCCCCGGGCCAGAGAAGCTGCTCCATACGCACCGCCAAGTGGTGTGTTGTGCTCTGGGCTGTGAGGCCAGCTCTGACTTTTGTTGGGCCGAGCTAGGTTAGGAGAACAGGTGCAGGCCAGGTGGGGAGAGAGGCAGCCTGTGGCACTTGATGGACGGCTAGGCTAGAAAGCGGCACTGATTTCCATTCGGTCCCTAGCGGGCTGTCCTACCTGGGGCCATATTTTCACTACAAACCCCAGTTTCCAGCCTGTAGACTAAGTCGCTAGAACCAGAACCGGCTGGGACCCCTGGGAGACCTCACGGAGCAGGCAGCCAACTGTCGAGGCATTAGCCACTGCCTAGTCTTGCACGCCCTGCTCCCCCCATGTGTGATTGAGGGACTTTCTTTTCCTTCCCCAAAGGATGGTGGGAGATGCCAACAAGAAGACCCCGGAGCCACGAGTTGTCTTCATCAAAAAGTCCCAGCTGGAGCTTGGAGTTCATTTATGCGGAGGGAACCTGCACGGGGTGTTTGTGGCGGAGGTGGAGGACGACAGTCCCGCCAGGGGCCCTGAGGGCCTTGTGCCGGGGGACCTCATCCTCGAGGTGAGTTCTGAGCTGGCCGCGCCCCTCTCCGCAAGCCCCTGTAGCTCCCTCCTCTCCTCAGTGGCAGAGGTGTAGGGGTGCAGAGCTCGGCCTCTGGCCTGGCGCCCCCTGTTGGTGTTGAATGCTGCCGGGACCCTTGGGGCACATCACAGGGCCGCGGGTGGCGCCCCGACTTGGGCAACGGTGTCGGGAGGGGGCTCTGCTGTGTCAGCAACGGGACTGCGGTCTGTTGGCGCGTCCTCTCCCTCTGGCTGGGTCTCCCATTTCCCAGGGAGGGGGAGGGTTCGTAGGTGTTCAGAGACACAGGTAGCGGAAGCAAGATGAAGTGCCATGTTTTTATAGCCGTCACTTGCTGGGGGACGAGCCCAGGGTTTCTCCTGGGAGAAGCCGTTGAGGGCAGAGCAGACCCTGGCAGAGGACTTACCTGCAGAGGCGAGGCAGGCAGAGTCCCAGTGACGGGGATCTTAAATCTCTGCCTTACGCCCCGACCGCCTGCTCACGGGTGCCCAAGCCACCCCTGGCTTCTGCCCCCTGAGTGCAGTCCCCTGTCCTCGGGTAGTACGGCAGTCTGGACGTGCGCAACAAGACGGTGGAGGAGGTCTACGTGGAGATGCTGAAGCCCAAGGACGGTGTCCGTCTCAAGGTGCAGCACCGCCCGGAGGAGTTCGCCAAGGTCAAGGGCTTGCCTGGCGACAGCTTCTACATCAGGTACCAGGGGCCAGGGGTTCCAGGGATTCGGAGCCAGGGGAGGGGTCTCCTAAGGAGACGGGTCCTGGTGAGTGTCTCTGCAACACGGAGGGCAGGACCGTGGTCCTTGTTGCTTGGGCCTCAAACCACGTGCTCACGGCTTGGACTTAGACACCTGTGACTTAGGGAAACTTTGCTTGAGGGCTTGCAGGGCTCCCTCCGTAGGGTTTGGGGCCTGGGAAATTTTGAGGGCGCAGAGCCCCATTTTCCCATGCGCTGCTCTCCTCCCCTGGTCTCCCTTGCCTCATGTCGGCAGATGCGTCTGCAGTGTGTGTGTGTGAGGTATGAGCGTGCCCCAAGTACGGTATACCTGGTGTGCAAGCAGGCATGGGCAGCCATTCTCTAGAAGGGGCTCTAGCTTCCTTCACGTTCCCTAAGCTCTGAGGCCACGGAAAAGAAAGAGCACCGATCCGCGTGTACCATGAGGTACGGACACCCTCCTTGGTGGGAGATGACATATTTCCATCCTGGGGAGTTTCCTTGCTCTAGGGACTGTTGACCTTGACTCGGCAGCAGCGGGTGAAGGCCCCACTCAGAAGATGGGCTATGGTTTTGGTCCTTGGCAAGACGTTCTGTATCTGATGGATGTGAGGCAGCCCTCGTCCCCAGGAAGCCCCCAGTCTTAGGGGAGACAACGTTGTTCTGTTACCTAAAGCCGGGGGTTCCCTTCTCTGGGCATTGCCCCCAGCATCGGGAGAGGTGGGTCCTCTCCCACGTGGTCTGGGGAAAGCTCAAAGCAGGACAGCCTTCCCAGGAGACTGGCTGCCACAGTGTGTGGCTGTTGGGGCCTCCAGCAGCCGGTAGCCTCCTCCTGATCCTGCTCCCTCTGTGGCCTGGCCAGGGCCCTGTACGACCGGCTGGCAGAGGTGGAGCACGAGCTGAGCTTTAAGAAAGACGACATCCTCTACGTGGATGACACCTTGCCGCAGGGCACGTTTGGGTCCTGGATGGCCTGGCAGCTGGACGAGAATGCCCAGAAGATGCGGCGCGGCCAGGTCCCCAGCAAATACGTGTAAGTGTTTGCGTCTGGGCTTGGAGGGGCGGCGCCCACCCCTGGAGCTGTCCCGCAGGATCGGGGCTCAGTCTGCCCTGCACCCTGGCTTCTGGTCTGTACGTTTTCCCCAAACCGCTTGTCTGGAAAGCTGCTTCTAGCGCAGCTCAACGGTGTACGTAAGCCAGTGCTATACAGAAGACCCGTGGCAACTTGGGGAACATGACTTTTTTGTCTTTAGCAGATTTATTGAGATATATTCTTGTGCGCTGTGGCTCGTTCGAGGTGTCCGATGCAGCGGCTTTCAGTGCACTCACAGCCGTGTGGCCCCATCCGGCTGGCATTTCGGAGCTTTCTCGGCTCAGAGGCAGCCCTGCCCGCGTCAGCCACCCCACCTGTCCTTCCGTCTTTCCTGCCCCCGCCCCCGCCCGAGGCAGCCGCGATTCCACTCTCTGTCCCTGTAGGTTTCCCTGTTCTGGACTTCCATGGGATTGTGGCCTTCTGGGCCTGCTTTCTTGCGCTTTGCAAGAAATTTTCAAGGTCCTTCGGTGTGGCGTGCATCTGTGTTGCATTCCTTTTTGTGGCTGGCAGGCTCACTTGTCATGTCACCCAGCGAAGGCTGTCCTAGCACTTCCTTTGACTGTCCCCTGAGTGGAGAAACTGGCCTGCTCCAGGAGCGTCCCCCAGCTCTGGTGCGAGGGTTGCCTCCACAGCAGTGGTACTGAGGGGTCCTCGGAGGTCCTCTTGGTGTAGCCGAGAGAGCTGCCGCGGAGCGTTGGAGGAGCCTGGGGTCCTGGCTCTCCCCCTCTGCACGGGTAGGGGTGGAGTGGGCGGGAGCCGTTCGCTAGGCCCTTTCCAGCACCACTGCTCTCTGTGTCCACAGGATGGACCAAGAATTCTCCAGGAGGCTCAGTGTATCTGAGGTCAAAGACGACAACAACGCTGCAAAGACGCTGTCGGCGGCCGCACGGAGATCCTTCTTTCGAAGGAAACATAAGCACAAGCGCAGCGGGTCCAAAGATGGGAAAGACCTTCTTGCCTTGGACACCTTTTCCAACGACACCATTCCACTCTTTGAAGGCAAGTGGCTGAGCTCGCTTTTCCAGCAGGCTCTCAGAATTAGGCTTGCCACTGGCCACAGAAACCACACAGCAATGACTTAGACAAGATAGAGGTTTACCCTGCTTTCGCCCAGAAGTCCTGGCCGGGGTGGTGATACTGGTGTCCTCAGGGTCTGCCATCTGTAGGGCGTGGCTTCCCCGGACAGCAAGTGACGTGGCAGTGACATCCATCACAGCCGGAGTTAGGCAGCAGGAAGGAGGATGGGGCAAAAGTGTGCCGCGGCTGAGTGTGCGTCCCTGGAAGTCCCACCCTGTGACTTCGACTCACGTCTCACTGGCCACTTGCATCAGCAAGACGTCCCGGAAGGGCAGGGTTTTAGCTGGAGTCATGCCGGCCGCAGTAATGTAGGTTCTGTTAGGGAGAGAAGGAGGGTGGGTATGGGAGGGGTAGAAGCAGTCTGTGCTCAGTGCATTGTTTCTGGTTTCTTTTGGGGTCTGGTTTCTTTTGTAGGCTGTTTGGTGGTAACCAAGAGCCACCTTTTCTGGCTTCCTTCCTGTCTCCATGAACGATTCTTACAAGATCTTCCCTGGCCAGGCACTACACCAGGGCCAGAGTTGCAGGTTAGGGAGTGTTAGACATCCCCTGGCAGATTGTCCTTATGGAAAGGGCGCTTTTGTCCCGGAAAGCAGGAGGCTCTTGTGACCGCCGCTCATGGGATCCTGGTGTGTGTCCAATGTCCTAGAATGTCGCCCTCCCAGGCAGACAGGCTACAAAGCTGGCCACGAGCAGCAGACTGTAGGACAGCTTCTTCCTTCCCTACTCCCTTTTTTATGTTTTATTTTTATTTTATTTTATTTTATTTTAAGATTTTATTTATTTATTTGTCAGAGAGAAAGAACACAAGCTGGCAGAGTGGCAGGCAGAGGCAGAGGGAGAAGCAGGCTCCCCGCTGAGCAAGGAGCCCCATGTGGGACTCGATCCCAGGACCCTGGGATCATGACCTGAGCCAAAGGCAGCTGCTTAACCAGCTGAGCCACCCAGGCGTCCCCCTTTTTTATGTTTTAAATGAAGGCCTTAGGTGCTGGGAGTTGAGTGAATCCCACCCTTGTTCGTGGCCCATTGTCACTCCGTCAGGACAGGATGCTAGGAATGGATGTTTACATGTTTAAATGTAGTAACAAACACTGTCTTTAGGCGTGAACACCTTATGGCAAAAACAGTTGCTTGATTTTGCTGTTTTTTCTTTCTGCAAAAAAAAAAAATGCTGTTGGGGTTTTCAGAGGGATTGCGTTGAATCTATAGATTGACTCGGGTAGTGTGGATGCTTTTACAGTACTGAGTCTTCAGTTCACAGGTACAGAATGTCTTTCCGTATATTTGTATCTTCTTTGATTTCTTTTTGCAGTGTTTTGTAGTTTTTGGTTTGCAAGTATTTCACTTCCTGTTTTGATGTATTCCTGGGGCGCCTGGGTGGCTAAGTGGGTTAAAGCCTCTGCCTTTGGCTCAGGTCATGATCTTAGGGTCCTGAGATCGAGCCCCGCATTGGACTCTCTGCTCGGCGGGAAGTCTGCTTCTCCCTCTCTCTCTGCCTGCCTCTCTGCCTACTTAGGATCTCTCTCTCTGTCAAATAAATAAATAAAATCTTTAAAAAAAATAGATGTATTCCTAACTATTTGATCTTTTGTGATGTTGTAGTAAGTGGGTTTATTTTCTTCATTTCTTTTTCAGAGTGGACATTGTTAGTGTATAGGAATGCAACTGATTTTTGCATTTTTTTTAAGATTTTATTTATTAGAGAGAGAGAGAGAAAAATCACAAGTAGGCAGAGAGGTAGGCAGAGGGTGGGGGGAAGCAGGCTCCCTGCTGAGCAGAGAGGGGCTTGATCCCAGGACCCTGAGATCATGACCTGAGCCAAAGGCAGAGGCTTTAACCCACTGAGCCACCCAGGCGCCCCTGCATGTTGATTTTGTATTCTGAAACTTTGCTGAGGTTGTTAGTTCTAACGGGTTTAGATCATATCATTTGTGAGTAGATAATTTCACTGCTTGTTTTCCAATGTGGGTGCCTTCTTTCCCTCTCTCGTCTAATTGCCCTGGCTGGGATTTCCAATTCTGTGTTGGAGTTCTGTGTTGGATAGTCATGGCAAGTGTGAGCATCCCTGCCTTTGTTTCTTTCTTTCTTTTTAAAGATTTTTTATATTTGAGAAAGAGAGAGAGAGAGAGACAGCCTGAGAGGAGAGGAGGTCAGAGGGAGAAGCAGACTCCCCGTGGAGCTGGGAGCCCGATGTGGGACTCGATTCCTGAACTCCCGGGATCACGACCTGAGCCGAAGGCAGTCACTTAACCAACTTAGCTACCAAGGCGCCCACTTTTGTTTCTGATTTTAAAGGGAGACCTTCCTGTCTTTTGCCTTTGAATGGTAGCTACAGGCTTTTCATATGTGGCTTTTGTTTTGTTCAAGTAGTTTCCTTCTGTTCTTACTTTGTTGAGTGTTTTTATCATGAAAGGGTGTTTAATTGCTTTTTCTGTGTCAGTCGAGATGATCATGTGTTTTTGTCCTTCATTTTAACATGGTGTAAGACATTGACTGATTTTTGTATGTTAAGAACCATCCTTGCATTCCAGGTTTAAATCCCACTTGGTCATGGGATATGATCCTTTTCATGTGTTGCTGAATTCAGTTTCTTGGGATTTTGTTGAGGATTTTTGCATCTTTGTTCATCAGGGATATTCATCTGTTGTTTTCTTATTATGTCATGGGATGAGTTTGGAAGTGTCCCCTCCTCATCAATTTTTGGAAGAGCTTGAAGAGGACCAGTATTAATTTTTTTTTGAAGTGTTTGGTAGAATTCTCTGGTGAAGAAGCCATCATCTTGTCCTGGGCTTTTTCTTATGAGGAAGTTTTACTATTACTTGCTGTCTTCTTACTTGGTATAGCTCTGCTCAAAATTTTTTTTCCTATTTCTTCATGATGTAGTCATGATACATTCCATGTTTCTAGGAATTTATTATTTATTATCATTAAGCAGGTTGTCTGATTTATTTACATGTAATTGAGGTAATTTGCTATCAATTTTCTGTGGAATTTTTTTCACAGAAAAAAATTTCTGTGGAATTGGTTTTCATTTCTGTGGAATCGGTTATCATGTCCCTTTCTTCTTAGTTCAGTGATTTAAGTCTTCTCTTCATTTTTCCTCATTAGTCTAGCTAAGAGTTTGTTAATTTTGTTGGTCTTTTCAAAAAATCCAACTCTTGGTTTCATTAATTTTTCATTGTTCTTCTCTAATTGTTTTTCTATTCTCTATTTATCTCTGCTCTTTATTACTTCCTTCCTTCTGCTAATTTGGGGTTTAGTTTGTTCTTTTTTCCCCCTGATTCCTCCAAGTGTAAAGTTGGGTGGTTGATTTCTTCTTTCTCAATGTCCGCATTTACCACTACACGCTCCCCTCCCCGTACTGCTTTTGCTGCATCCCGTACATGTCCATGTGCTGTGCTTTTGTCTTCATATGTCTCCAGAACTTTTCTGAATTGTCCTCTGCTTTTTATCTTTGAGTCCTTGCTTGTTTGAGAGCGAGGTGTTTAATTTCCACATATATGTCTATTTTCATGTTTTCCTTTTGTTGTATTCTAGTTTCCTTCCACCGTGGTCAGAAAAGATTCTTTGTATAGCTTCAATCTTCTTAAGTTTGTTTTGTGGCTTAACAGGTGGTCCGCCCTGGAGGTGATCTGTGCCGGAGCATCCGTGTGCACTTGAGGAGAGAGTGTCCTCCGCTGTTGCTGGGCGGAGTGCTGGGGGCACATCTGTGAGGCCCATTTGGTCCGAAGTATTTGTGGTTCAGCTGCTCTTTCCTGATTTTCTCTGTGGTGGTTTTATCCGTAATGAGAGTGGGGGCATCGAAGTCCCTACGGGGATTGTGTAACTCTCTGTTTCTCCATTTGGTTCTCTCAGTGTTTGCCTGCCATACTTGGAGCTCTAGCGTGAGGTGCCTGTGTGTTTGTAATTGTTGGATCTTTCCGGAGAATTGACCCTTTTGCCATTATGTAATGTCTCTTGTGACAGCTTCTACTTTAAAAACTAGTTGGCCTGCTTTAACTGTGGCCACTTGCTCTCATAAGATTCCTAATTGCACGAACTATCTTTCTGTTCTTTCTCTTCTACTAGCATGCGTGTGTCCTTAGACCTCTAGTGAGTCTCTCCTGGACAGCTTCTAGCTGGGTCTTGTTTATTCATCGTTTAGCCAATCCATTCACATTTAAAGTAATTACTGATATGTGAGAACTTACTGTTGCCACTGGAACTGTTTTCTGTATGTCTTGTAGCTTTTTTGTCCATCTTGCTTCTTCCCTTCCTGCCATCTATTGTGCTGTGCTGGTTTTGTTTGGTTGGTTGGTTTTTGTTTTGTTTTGTTTTGTTTTGTTTTTTGTAGTGACAAATTTTGATTTCCTTCTCATGTCCCTCTGTGTATATTTCATAGATACTTTCTTTTTGGTTACTGTGCAACTACATAAAGCATCTTAAAGTTACAACAATCCATTTTATTTTATTACTCTTTTTAAGTAAGCTCCATGCTCTGCGTGGCCCCATGCCAGAGCCCAATGCGGAGCTTGAACTCATGACCCCAAAGTCAAGATCTGAGCTGAGATCAAGAGTTAGACACTTAACCAACCGAACCACCCAGGCACCCCTGTAACATCCATTTTAAACTGATGACAACTTAGTTTCAGTCTCCTATAAAAATTCCATGTTACACCTCTGTGTCCCCCTCCCCTTGATGTTGTTAATGACATCTATTACTTCTTTTTATATCAATGTATATATTAGCACAGATTTGTAATTTCTTTTGTGCTATTCCTTTTACATATCTACACCGGATTTAAAAGTGATTTACATATCCCCATTGCATTACTTCCAGATTCTCTATATGTACATTTATCCTTCCCAGGGAGTTTTATATTTTTGCTGGTTGGATTTAACGACTTGCGAGATGCTCTATAGCTCTCTAATTCTATAATTATGAGGACTTCCAATGAAGCAGAATGTTCAGGGAGGAACAGGAATCTTCTCAATTGGTATCCCTCCACGTGGAGTGTTAATAGTCGTTAGGGGAGAATATGATTCTTGCTCAAATAAGTTGAAGGCATAGGGATGTAGTGTCCATACAGAGGGAAAGGGATGAATAGATGCAGCGCACTCGGGCACGGGAGGTTCAGACGGAGGACAGGACAGCAGGGTGAATCAGTAGGGATGCATTCTAGAAACGTAACATGGAGTGGAAGAGGGAGGTGCAGAACATTGACATTAGTATGTCATTTCTGTTGAACACATATGTAGAAGATTTTGTAGTCTTTCCTGAGTGTGTGAAAATCAACGTGTGAGAATAACAAACGTCTGAAAGGATATCCGTCCAGCTTCTAATAGTGGTGATGGGGAGGCTGCTGGGGACCGGGATGGATTGGAGAAGTGATGTCAGAGAAGCTACTTGGCTTTACCTGTAATGTTCTGCTTTTTAGAAGAGGGGACGTGTTCGTCTTCTCCTGGAGAAATCCTTTGCCCTGAGACCTCTCAGAGGCTTTAGTCAGAAATGCACAGGCGTCCTGGATGGTAGACGTGGCTCCTAGCGGCTCCCCTGCCGACCGGCACAGATGAGCTGGCCAGCAGGCTGAGAGGTGCAGTATGGAAAGCCACGGAGGTGTACGTGGTCATCATCGGCCCTTTAAAAAAAAGAATACATGTGTAGGTGTGGCCGAGGGAGGGGAGAGACTGCCTTCGCTGCCCCCTTAGTTCTGCCCACGGCCTTGGTCCGAGTGGAGCTCCGGCGGCCCCCGGGCCCCCCGCTGCGTGCTCACCCAAGGGCCCGTCCCCAGTCGGGCCTCGTCGTTCAGCTGTGTGCAGGCCTTCCGGGCCGAGCCTCCCCTTGACCCTTGCCCAGAGGCCGCCCCAGCCCACCCTGCGCTCAGCCCGCCGCCCTGCCAGTTTCGGCCAGGGCCGCAGCTCCCGTGGCGCCCCACTGGGTGTCCCGCTGGTCTCTTCATCCTCGGGGCCAGCTCGGATCCCTCTGACCCCTGCCGCTCCCTGGGGCCTCTGGCTCTGTCGTCTGGACTTGGCGAGAGCGCTTGTGTGGTCGTTGGGGCTTTTCACGAGTTGCTGTCTTGTGACACTGGTGAGACTGTGTTTTGTATTCTTCCCGGAGTGTCTGAGGTGCCGGCATGGTGACCGATATGGGGACGTGCTGGTGTTGGGCCGCCTCCTTCGGCAAGAACTTATTTATTCATTCGGCGGGGGGGTGTCCCACACACACGAGGTCACCGAGGCTATGGGTTTGCCTCCTGTAACCCAGACCAGATAACGGTAGCCGAAGCGTGATTGCCCTGCCCTGTCAAGGCCCCAGCTGGTACGTGGCCCCAGGAAGGCAGCTGTATCCCGGGGACCATCCAGGGACCCGGGTCCCGTCGGTCCTGTAGCTCGGCCATTCTTCTACAGGTGGTCCTTATCAGCAGGGTCAGGACTGGCTGAACAGCCCCGGTCTTGTCCTTCTCAGGCCCTGGGAGGGGGGGCGAGGAGGTGGGAGCCTCACCTCTGCTCACGGGGTCACGTGACCACACCTGCCGCAGGGGAGGTTGCACCCCTAGGGAGCAGACGTGGATCGATCGCAGGGGGGAGGGGAGCAGGCCTAAGACATGCGAGGAAGAGCTTGAGCAGAAGGAAGTGCTGGAATGACGGCTCTGGACCGGCTGCCTTGGGTGTTCGCGGAGCAGGGACGCTAGTGCCGGGCTGCGGGGGTGACCGTGCGCCGGTCTGTCCAGGACTTGGGGGCTCTTCGCGCCACACCTGGGCAAGTCTCAGGCGAGCCGTGCTGAGCCGCTCACTGGCCTGGCTCGGGGTTTATGGACTGAGGGGGCGGAGCTGCCTGGGGCGAGCAAGGTCAGGGCGGCCATGGGGCCCCGGTCTCCCCTGCTCCCCCCCTCCATTCCGGGAGCATGCCGGCGACACTGCCCTTCTCTCCCTCAGATCCGGTGAGCCTCGCCTATCAGCGGGTTCAGAAAGTGGACTGCACCTCCCTGAGGCCGGTCCTGATCCTGGGGCCTTTACTGGATGTGGTGAAGGAAATGCTGGTGAACGAGGCGCCCGGAAAGTTCTGCAGATGCCCCCTTGGTAAGGGGCACCCTGGCCGCCTGCCAGGCTCTGTCCAGAGGCTGGGTCTCCTGGGGCTGGGTCCCACGGTGTCTCGGAGCCCTCCTGCCCGGCTCACATCAGTGTGTTTCTCCGGAAGGAAGGGCAGGAGGACAGGTCTTCTGCACAGTGTTCTTGCCCGGAATGTGCCGTGACGGCTCCCCGGGCCGGGGGCCAGCCTCACTCCTGTGTCTGTGCTTTCCAGAGGTGATGAAGGCCTCCCAGCAGGCCATCGAGCGGGGCATCAAAGACTGCCTGTTTGTCGACTACAAGCGGAGGAGTGGCCATTTCGACGTGACCACAGTGGCTTCCATAAAGGAGATCACAGAGAAGGTACCGTTGCTTATGCCAAGGGTTAGGATTTGAGTGTTTGGGCTTGGAGCCCCCCACACCTTTGGACCTCTGCCCTGTGCGTCTCTTAGGCCTTTCGTGCGCTTGCTAATGTCCTTTTAGTCCAAGTTACCCTCTGTCAGGGTTTGCCCCCATCGCTCCTATGTGTTTCCACCATCATAAACAGGGTGCTAGTCGTGTGCCCATGTCACCCCCTCCCTCTGAAGATTTGGGATCTGATGAGAGCTTTGAGCTCCAGGAAAGCCCCACGTGGCGGATTCTAGTACAGGGTCCTTCCCCGTTTGCATGTGGGCAGAGCTTTACGGGTGCTTTATTCTGGGGACAGGGCACCCAGCTTCCATCAGGGCCCCTGCCCCTGAAAGGATTAAGAGCCGTTTCCTTGCACCTTTAGGCTCTTGAACGTGCTGGGGTCCATTTGCTGGGGAGCGTGAGGAAGTGGGGAAACCTGTAAGGTGTATTGGAAAAGCAGCCGTCGAGGGTGTACTTCTCGGGCCCTGTCCTTCTCGGGCTGCTCCTTTTACCTCATAAGGCTTTGCTTTGCTCCTCACTGAACGAGGGAGGTGGCTTCTGGCAGCAGGGAGTGTGGATTGCCCAGCTGAAGTGGGTGCGTCCTGCGGAGTTAGAAAGCGGGCCGGCAGCTGGGCTCCTTCAGTGGAGCTTTCGGGGATCAGGGAGAACCCCGTGCAGAGTGCCCGGGGACTTTCTTTAGCTCACACTCCACCTAGAGGCTCAGGGGACCCTGGGACACGTTTCAGGCACAGCCGGGCCGACACACACTCCCCTTCCCCGGGGCCAGCCCTGCTGGGTCTCTCCATCTTCGTTTGCTTGGTGTGGCGGGAACGAGGTTTCCAAGGCCAGGCTGGGGTCAGGCTTTAAGAGGCTCCCTGTGTGTGGGCACAGGCAGGAAAGGCAGTTTGGAGATAGGCCGTCCAGACCCCACTCCACCCTGGCCCCTAGCCATGACCACCATCCGAGTCGACAGCCTGCGGGGAGAGCTTTTCTGGGGTAACACTCTCCCCGGGTTTTCCTATGTGGTCTTCATGCTAGACTGGTCCTCGTGTGCTCATTGATGCAGGGAGGTGGAGCGGTGTGTGTGGGGGGCCCATCTGTGGCAGGGCTCCAGTGTCTTTAGGGCCATCCCCGGGCCCTGACCGGTCCTGCACCCCCTTTAGAACCGGCATTGTCTCCTGGACATCGCCCCCCACGCCATCGAGCGGCTGCACCACATGCATATCTACCCCATTGTCATCTTCATCCACTACAAGAGCGCCAAACACATCAAGTAGGTGGCTGGTTCCTCGGGGGCTCGGTGGGCTCGGGGGGGCTTGCTGGGAGTGAGGCTGCTGGCTCAGACACCAGGGCAGTGGGGGTGGGCGTGGGAGAAGGGGGCGGGCAGAAGGTCTTGTGCTCACTCAGACAGTGCTAACCAGGCACCCCCACCGGCCTGTGGCCCTACGTGGTCGCTGCCACAGTTCCCTGTGTGCATCATTCCCTGTGCATCCCGTCCCTCTCTCCCCTTCTCCTGCCTCTCAGCTTAGGGCTGCCACGGACACAAGCAGCTAGGTGGCCGGGGCGGGTCCAGCCGGCTAGGAGCTGGCTTGGGACTCGGATGAGCCTTGGCTTTCCCTGAGCCCCCGTTTCCGTGCTGGTTGGCCTTCCATGCTTCTGGTGCCTGCACTGGGGGGCCAGCTGGGGTGTCTGCTTTCTACGTACATGCACTGAGGTGCCCACCTTCCCCCCTACTGTGCAGAGCTTTGCCCTGGGGCCCGCAGGCTGTCCCTGTGCTTTACGGGGGGAGCTCCTGGGGCCTGATGCTCCAAAGGAAAGAGGAGGGTCTGGCGAGGTGAGAGGCTCAGCCCGCTTCTCTGGGTGTCCGACAGGGAGCAGAGAGACCCCATCTACCTGAAGGACAAGGTCACTCAGAGGCATTCCAAAGAGCAGTTCGAGACGGCTCAGAAGATTGAACAGGAGTATAGTCGCTACTTCACAGGTAGGTGTGCCTCCGGGCTGGACAGGAAGGGCAGGCGGCGGGGACGGACGCCGGTCAGTGCCGCCGCCGCACTCCCCTGCACCGAGGCTGTCTTACCGGCAAGTGCGGGCGACGTCCGCAAGTGTTGCAGGCTGACAAGGGAAGTTCCCGGGCCTCGTCCCCCAGGTTTCTCCCGCGCAGCGGCAGGTCCGTCTCCCAGCAGCAGTGCTGTGCGGGCGGGCCCAGCGATCCCGGGCGGGCAGCCCGGCAGCGGTGGCTGGGGCCGGCTGGCCTTCACACCTTCCCGGCAGTCCAGGGTAGCCATGAGGTTTGGCCAGGAAAAGCCGCATTCTCGACAGCTTTGGACTTTGAAGCACAGCAAACCAGGAGAAGCCTGGCTCCAGCCTGTTGGCTGCCACTGTACCTTGTGGCTTTCTGCCTCTGCTAAAATCAGTCTTCTGTAGCGGTCAGTCATGCTGGGCTCACCGAGGCAGGGGCAGTGGTGTTAACTCACCTGTGCAGACCGTTAGGATCTTGTTTCATGCTTCTCATGCAAAAACAGTTGGTCTCAAAACCCCAGCTCGGGCCGTCTGTCTATTTCTGTGTGTTTCATCTCTAATCCATCGTAAATTAGTCAAATGTATTAACAATTACTAGAGAAATGAAAATTTCAAAACTCCAAAACTTACAAATTATAGGCTTTTGACTTTTTATTCATTTCAACAGACATAAAATTACTCTTGGCACTTTTTAAAAAAATTAACTTATTTTCAAAGATTTGAGAGAGAGAGAGCGCGCGCACGCGCATGACCATGATGAGGGGCAGAGGGAGAAGCAGGCGCCCCGCTGAGCAGGGAGCCCAAAGTGGGACTCGATCTCCCTGAGCTGGAGGCAGCCATGTAACTGACTGAGCCACCCAGGCGCCCCTCTTGGCACATTTCCATAGCAGTTTCTAAGGGCCCCCTGTCTGTTTCTGTCCCTCCCTTGTGGCGAGCGGCTCGGGATGTTCTGTCTACTGGCACCGCTCCATGGGGCGCACGGAGAGCCCGGGCTAGTGTTTCCAGGACCCGTGGTGGTGAAAGCCTGCAGAGCAGGGCCGGGCCGTAGCTGGGGACGTGTCGTCATCTTGCCTGGGAATCTTCACTGGGCTCCGGGATGCCCCGGCTCTTTACATGCATTCCTGTTTCCCGGAGACCCCGGCTGCTGTTTGGACCATCACAACCCAACCCCAGACTGCTTTCCAGGGCGCCGGACTCCCCCTTGCAGAACGGGGCAGGCCCAACCCAGGGCGTGCGGGGCGGGGGGCGGGGGGCGTGCAGCTAGTGCAAGCGGTCGGATCTTGGTCGTCCCTGTTAAGGGCGCCCAAGAAGCCTAGCAGAATTTGACACCAACCTGCGTTTGAGCCCACGTTGTCAGTGTCCTACTGACCAGCTGAGCAGAGGGACAGAGAAAAAGCCAAAGTTATTTGTTCTCACCTCGTACTTCTTTTTCTTCCCCAATTTCTTGCTGCGGGAAGAGCGTGAGGAGGGCAGGCCAAGTAGCTCCAAACAGGCAGAAAACCAGGAAGAGTAACAGATGTATTGTCTTGCGTCGAACCCGGGGTCTGACCCTGAGCTCAATGGTGTGCGTGTTTGGGGGCTCTTTTGCAGGGGTCGTCCAGGGAGGAGCCCTGTCGAGCATTTGCACTCAGATCTTGGCAATGGTCAATCAGGAGCAAAGTAAAGTCCTGTGGATTCCAGCCTGTCCGGTGTAAAAGAAGGCCGTGCCGGGAGGGGCTGGGGCTCGGCTGCCCGCGTGCGCACCTGGCCCGGCTCCTGCCCGGCGCTCGCCAAGTACACGTCTGTCTGTATATAAGCACGGAAGGGAAGGATCCACGCGCACGGACTCCAGAAACGCCTCCTCTGTAGACTGAGGGCCACAGGGGACCGGGATCCAGGCCCTGGCCCGAAGACTGTGTTCCTCTCACATATGTGCTTTAAGACAAAGTGAAAAACACAAAAGACTTTTGATAGAGGGGTTCAACACCACCCTTTCCTTAGCCAGCCGATCAGAGATGCTGCAAAGACCCTTTCAGATCACAAGTTTACAAGCCTTTTCTAAGTATTGGTTGTTTATGTTTACTTGAACGGCCCCGTGCTGTCGGTGCCCAGCCCTGCCCCCCACCCTGTCAACCTCCCGTGTTGCTTTGGTGTTGGGTTTTGTTCCTGCTTTCAGCAAAACGACTCTGGAACCTCGTTGGCAGCCATGTTGCTCTGGAAGGTTCTTGTCGGTGGGACCAGAGCTTCGACAAACTTCCCGCTTCTCAGTGGCACCTCTCCTGGCAGAATACAGCAACCACAGGGGCTCGGACCACAGGTGGCCGCAGGACCAGTGTCTGTGGGGCCGAGGCACCAGCGGCCGTGTTCTCCCCTCCTGCACCAGGAAGGCCATTTCGGCATCTCTCAAGCTCGTCGCCCGTCGCCCGGGGTTTCTGTCCCGCTTTCCGTGTACTCCCATTTCTTCTCTGTCTGCGATCGTTATGTCCGCCTTCTCCCTGGGCCGTCTGGGCCCCCTGTGCTCGCCGCCACGCCGTGGTTCCGGGCAGGGTGTAAACCGAGGGCTGGCACATGCCACTGGGTCCTCTTTAGCTTCTGTAAATAATGACCGCTTTATCAGTGCAATTTTTGCAGGGTAATTCTTAAACTCCACAGGCTGGGGCAGGTACATCAGCTCTCTCTGATAGGAAGACACTCACGTTTCAGACTTGGGACCGAGAGCTCTTAGAGGAAGCCTAATGAGGAGTGTCCTCGCTGTGAGACATGTCGAGAGAAGCTGGGGGTCCTCTTAGTCTCGGTGACAGCACTCCCGGCGGAAACAGTACCCCACAAGGGCGTCTTTGGGGTTTTTGTTTTGGGGTTCTTGTGTTTTTTTGCACTTCTGACGCTGGATGTCTCTGGCTGAAGTTGGATGTGGTTCCTCCTTAAACTGGGCATCCTGTTAATAATAGGGACTGTACTGGGCTCCGTGTGAGTGTCACTGGGGTGGGACCTATATTTTAATACCGTTCCTAACATTTCATTTTGCTAGCAAGAAATCTTCGATTTCCTTTTATTCTTTGTAATTCTAGACACTAGATTGTAGTTTAGCCACACTGACATTTTTAAAAAAGGGATCTATTTTCTTGCACAGTTGTTCAAAGAGACAGTGTCAGTCCTCAGTGCTGCCCTTGATCTCATAGGTACGCGCCTTCTTCTAGCTCAGACAACCGAGGCGGAGGGCGGGCTGTCTGAGGCCCCCTCGGTGCCGACGGGGCTGTCCCTCCGAGCCGCAGCCCGAGCGGGACTGTGACGGTACAGTGCGCACAGGTACTGTTCCGTCGGGCTGGGATTTTCTGTACTAAAACCTTACTTTGTATCAAAAGTTAAACAGACTTTAGTACAATAAATAAAGGTCAATTTCTGTATCTTGTTGTCATGGAGATAGCGGTCTTTGGTTTTCCACTGGTTCCCCGGCCCTCGGCTCTCTTTTATTCCTAAATGCGAGTGCGAGACGTCTTTCCTCCCCTCTGCAGCAGGTAGGGAACTGGCTGACGGGAGAGGTTCTTTCCAGCGCTCAGGATCTCCGGGAGCCCCCTTGCCCTGCTGCATCAGCGCCTCTACTCCCTCCTAACTTCCCCTGTGTCCGTCTGTCCCTTCGTCCGTCCAGCATAGTGTGGATGGCGGTTGCAGCCAGGGAGCTGGTCTGTGTACGGGTCAGATCCTGCCCGCAGGTGCTCATACTCAGGGCTGCAAAGACCAAAAGGGATTTGAGGGACACGAGGATCCCCTGATGTTTTCAACCAGAGACCTGTCTGCAAGGGGGTGAGGCCCAGGTTGGGCCCCCAGAGTGAAGAAGGCCTGGCCTGGCCTGGCCTGGGGGCTGCACTGTGATACCACCCAGCGTTGTGATACCAAGTAGGGCTTTCTGGAATTCCAGGGTGGGAGGAAGCCTGGACTGGGAAGAGTCCTCTTCCTCTGACTCTTTGTGCCTGGAGGAGGTCTCATGGTGCATGGTGTTGTGGAAAAGCCCCATGCTGCCGCGGTGACCTGGCCGGTGGGGCCAGACTTGGGGTCGGTGCCTCCTTAGTCCTTTGTATCTGGTAAGGGTGCGTTGTGCACCTGCGGTCTAGGCCTCACCTGTGGCCACGGGCGTCACAGGGCTGTGTGGGACTGTGGCCGTGCGGGGGCTGGTGCGGCTGGCTGGGGCTCAGGGCACTTCCTCTTGCCCGCTGCGCCCAGCCATCGGGCTGCCCACACCTTGACAGCCCAGAGGTGGTGCTGACCCAAGAGGGGCAGCAGCTGCACGGACTTTGTCACCCACCTGGCAAACGGGGGTGGCAGCCACGTGTTTTAGGAATGGTTCTTTTCAAGAGCCCAGTGAGGCCAAAACCTTAACAGTTTGCACATGCAGCTTTTTGAGCAACTGTTTCTTCTTTGAGATTTTTCTGTAGTTTCCAAATTGTATATAGGGAACATGGTTTTCGTTTATAATTATGAGGGAGGAAACCACCGTCTCTTAAAAACAGAGGTCAGCTAAGCTGCTGAGACCACAGAGCTGCCAGGCAGCTCTGAGAGAATTCATGCTCGTCCCCGAGCCGTGCCGAGACTGGGGAGCGGGGAGGGGGGCACGGGCAGATAGGTCTGGGCCCCAAGTTGGTGTCTGTCTCCTGCAGGCTCCGATCCTTCTGGAAAGGCAGAGGTGACTTTTGATTCCAGCCACGAGGCCTTGGACGGATCGCACTGGCGGCCTCAGCACCTGGCCTTTGAAGACAGTGGAGACTAGATAATCTCTAAGGCCCTTTCCCATGCTGACATCTGGGGTAGGGGTCGCGAATGGGACTTCAGCAGAACCCCAGCTCTGGGGAGCCTTTCTGGAAGCTGGGGGAGCCCTTGGGCACCTCCTGTGTAGGAGTGGAAACCAAAGGGGCCAGGACTAGGAGCCAAGCACTGGCTCAGAGTCTCGGAGCTGCACCTTGGCTGGAACAAAGGCGCTGGGGCGAGCAAGCATCACTACTGCCCACCCTGGATGGACAGGGCGGAGGCCCACCTGGGTCAGGTACCCAGGCTGGAGAGAAATGCATGCAAGTGTGGGGCGGGCTCCCCAGCCGGCATACGCTCACAGGGAGCCTGCGGCTGGCCTCGATGGTCTCACAGGGCGTGGGCTGTGAGACTGGACCCTGACCAGCTGGGCCTTCGCTGGCCCCTGCTGCTGGCACACTGACTTTCAGGTTTCACCGACCTTATTTCATCTGTTCATGTACGTGTCGGCTCCTACCTTCCTGAGTATAGTCTCTGGCCTCTTGATGGTTCCCCCTTATGTTCTCTTTGCTACCATATGAGTTTATATATTTTTTTTTTTCAACTGTGAAATGTGTCCTACATACAGAAAAGCGCGTACAATGTAACCGTACAGTCTAAACAATAATAAAATGGGCAGTGTGTTCGTCTTTAGGGAACACGACACTCTCGGTCCCTTAGAGGACCTCTTACGCCCCACGTGGTCAAATTCTCTACCCTTCCTACCGAAGTGAGTAGTGCGCTGATTTGTGGTTCAATAATTTCCTTGCTTTCCTGTTTTTATCCCCAAAGGAGATACCGTGAAACAATATAGCGTTGAGTTTTGACAACACCTGGCATCACGCACAAGCCGAGCTGTGTGGGGAGAGAACAGTATCGCCACTATTAGGGGAAGTCGGCCGGAAACAGTCATGCGATCTCTGGGTCCAAGTGAACCTCAGCTTTCCGGGGGATTTACCGGAGCCCCTGCTGGGGAAGTCAGCGAGCAAGGACTGGAATGGTTCTGGTCTCGAGGGTTATCGGGGCCTCCACACACCGCATCCTCACTGTCTGGTGGAAATGCGGTCGGGGGGCTTTGCTGTTGTCCGTTGGCAGGCTGACCACCGTCGTCCCCTGGACTCTGCAGGCAAGTCAAAGACACGTCTATAGGGTGGAGTGCTGGTCTAGAGGGCAGGACGCTTGGCAGCTCGCGTCAAGACCAGCTGAGTGGAAATGAGAATGTGCACCAGGATCGCTGGACATTCTGCTCTTAGCTAAGCCAGCGAAGACGGGAACTGTGCGAACAGCCCTTCGCATCTCTGTCTGTGTCCCTGTCCGTGAAGTCTGGTGGCAGCTCTCGCGCTCACGCCTCTCCTCTGCTCTCCTGAGCATTTCCTGGGAGTTGTCACCATTTCTTTGGCTCTCCTTTCTGTGGGTGGATCTCTGCCTCTTTTGCCGCTTGTGAAGGGAAAGGGTCAATCCCGGTTGGGAATTCTTTCTCCCTGGGAGGGTGACTCGGTTTACCTTCTTCTGACACTGTCTTCTAGAAGAGTTCTGGATTAAGAAAAAAGTAGTCGTCTGTGTGCGCCACTGTCTGCAGATCAGTAACCCCGGCTCGGGAGGCCCAGGAGGGAGCACGTCGATGCCAACCCAGATAACAAGGCCTGTGTCTCCCAGCAGCCGCTGTGGGAGCTTCGTCCGTCTTCCTGGAGCTTCGGTTGTTCGTGTGTCAGACATGCTGGCCTGAGTCCCTCCATTTCTCATCTGTCAGCATCATTTTGTCATTTTGCTGTTCTTTCATGGAGATTCCCTCGACTTCTCCTTTCAGTCCCTTCTAGTGAGTTCTCATCTTTGTTATCATGTCTTTAATTTCCAAGAACTCTTTATTTTCTGAATGTCCATCTTTGTGTCATTCTGTATTTGTCTCCTCCCCCCCCCCCACCCCCATTTGTCTTGGTCTCAGAGGATTGGACCTCTAGCATCTTAGATTCCCCAGAGGAGTCCTTGGGGCCCTGACCGGAAGGGTTGGCCTGGCAGCATGTGTGCAGCCATTGTGGGGGAAAGGCTGGCACTCTACAGTCAGCATTCAATATGGCGGCAGCACTCAACCACTTCGTTTGTTTTCAGTGTGGAACCAATCCTCTGGTCTGTCCAGAAAGCTCTCTTACACTCTCCAAGGAGAAAACTTCTCACTTCTGCAGAGTTAAGGGAAATGCAGGAGCCCCAGGGCTTGGTCTCTCTTGGTCTTTCTGACTTCCTCATTTAAGCCATCCTCTCCACCCCAGGTTCTAGAAGGAACGATATACCTCAGTTCCTTGCATTCGAAGATTCCTTGCTTTCTCACGTTGTTTTAGGATTTGGTCAGCTACATAACTTGCCACTGGTCCATCTCCTTTTCATATTCTAAAGTGATTTTGTGGTGGCTATTCCTCTGTTCTCCCCAGGTTTCTGATTTTTTCTCTTTTTAAAAGAAATCCTTTTCCTACATTTAATTTGCTTTAATAAGGCTTTGATAGAGGAACAAAATTAAGTTTATGTATCATTCTGGTTTTTTTTATCCCAGAAGTAAGGCTCATACCTTTTCACATCCTTTACTCCCATTTTTACTCTCACTGGGGGCTGGAAGGGCTTAAAAATGCATACTCATTCCTTCAGTGGCCGTGCCCTCTGCCATTGGTAGGTTCGTCAGACCTCCACCAGAGAGGCAGGGCCAGTAGGAACCAGTATGATATTGTTTAACTTCAGAAATTGCTCCAAGCAATGGGCTTTTGTGAGTGGGAGTACTGGCTAACGGGCATGAGGTCCACGGGGCTGGGAGTTGCACCTGAAGGTCGCAGGGCAGGTGGGGCTCCCCAGCATGGACGGACAAAGGGAAGAGTGGGCGGGGGGACTCCACAGGAGAGCTGAAGCTGTATCCACACGTGCAGTCTCTTCCCCCTTTTTCAGTGAGCTTTCACCTGTCCAGGCCTTTCCAGGCTTCTGTTTCCAAGGTCTTTCGGCTGGTTGAATCAGGCTCACCCACTTTATCCAGGGTACTCCCTTGCTCTTAATGTCAACTGATTAGGGGCTTTCATGGAAATGGAAAATACCTTCCCAGCAACGCCTTGTGTTTGAGTAACTGGGCAAGTTATGACATTAAAGAAAAAAATCACTGGGGCATTTGCCAGTCATTTACTTAACTAGTTCCCCACAAATGGGCATTTGGATTAAGTTTGTTGTTGTTTATAGACTTTTTTTTTTAATAGACTTAATTTAACTTTATTTTCTAAGTGGAGTTTGTACTTCCCAGATAAACACCCTGAGACTTTAGGCAGTTCCAGGCAATTCCCTCAGACCTTTTCTTAATGCTGTGTTACCTCTGGGATAAAAGACTTTTGCTTATTTTGGAGTTGCTCTCTTTAGCTCCGCACAGACGCTACCCGCTCTGGGGACATGAACCATCCAAGGTACTTGATGCACACCTGAGTCCGTGGGAAATGGACAGAGATTCTGAGAACTAAGTGACTGTGAGGATGAAAAGAGGGCCTGGCAGGCCCCCCGGGGCCCACCTGCAGGTGGGAGGGCTCTGCGGCACGCCGTGGCACATGGCTGGCATCTGGCGCACATCCAAGAATATGTAACGATAAAAAAGAACAGAATCAGAAGGTCCTCCGAGCTCAGCAACCGTACAGGCTAGTGTTTGTTCTCTACGGAAGTAATAAGAACGATCACTCTGAAATTGCACAATAATGCTGGAAATGTTTTTTTTTTTTTGTCTCTTCTTTGAAAAATGGCTTATTTTTTAAGATTATCTGCAAAAACTTAGAATGCAGGTGATGTACGTTTCACTTTGGCATCTGACAAGTTGACCTTTCTCTTGAAGTTCAGTAACTTGTTTTTATATTTTTGTGTTTGAAATATATTATTTTTGATAACATTTTTATAATTTCTAAATAAGTCCCTTTCTAAGAAATCAGTGTATTTTTTTAAATTACGTTTTTAATGGCATTCTAAATAATCTGTACGTGTTACGGAGGCTAGACTAAGCCAGTCATTCTCTAAGAGGCTGCTGCTTGAGGTCATCTTCATTTGTGGGGAATACAATTATTTAAAACCAAAAATCTCAGAGTTGAATCTGAAAGGTGTGTGTCCACATATATATCATTGAAGATCAGAAAGCAGGTTCCTTATTTCAGGTCAAAGCCCAGGTAAGTTGCCCTTGAGAACACAGGGAAGGAGCCAATCAAAATGCCTACAAATGCAAAAGAACATGGAGGGAAACCCATCAGAACTTCCTCTGGGTCTTTCGCGGGCTGCTCACTCGTTTCCCCAACAGTCGAAGGAGGAGGGCCCAGGTATGGGGGGACAGGAGTGTGTGGGCCTCCCTGCCAAAGCGGTGCTTCATCCTACGACAGCGGGTTTGAGTTCCCGTGCCGCGTCGTAGGTGGATTCTGTGATGCTCTTGACGACAGTGGCGGTCCCACGAGGTCAGGGGTTACTGCTTACCATCCAGCTACTCAGCCAGCAACAGTGGGTGCAGCGACCACTCTGCCCAGGAGGGGAGCTCAGGAGGACAGACGGCTGCCATCCGAGTGGTGTCATACGCACTGGTGTCCCCGGGACGCTGCGGCGTGGTCGGGCCTGCGGCTACTTGCCACCGCCCACCGCGTTCAGAGGGGTCGAGGACTGCGTGCTGTCTGTCCGTGAGCAGGAGCTGACTGAGCCATCCATGTGGTCATTTACGCGCTGCTCCACATCCTGACTGGGTCCGCGTGCAGCCCTGGGTTGGGTGCCCGTGTTGGCCGTCATCACGAGGTCATTCACGTCCTCAGGGAAGGAGCTAGCTGAGCAAGTCAAGACATGTCTCAACCTGCCCAGACAACAGCAGCCGGCGCGGTCGGGGGACCAGGACCGGCGCTGGGCATGCAGCCCCCAGGGCGGCGGACGGCCGACCTTTCCTGCTGCGGTAGAAGAGGGTGAGAAGGCCCACAGACAGGCTCCATCAGGAACCCCGCCGGGGGCAAACTCTCACCCAAAAGATTTTCTCATGTCCCCACAGCAGCCAGTTGGTGATAGAGCACACACCCTCACCGGTGCTGGGTTCAAAGCCCTTGAAAGGACGCCAGGAACTTTCCTAGAAAGGGCACCAGTCACAGTGCCCAGGCTTGTTACTATGCTAGCTGCCAGGATCATCCCACATGTGGGCTCTGACGCTGGAGACATCCTCCAGGGACACACTCAGTGCCCTCAAGCTCGCTCAGATAGATAGGACAACCGGGCTGTGGGGGGAAACACAGGGATGAAAAGCAAGAGGCCCTCAGTGGGGGAAGTGTGTGTCCCCTTGTTGTAAGCTGGCCCATCTGTGGGAAGGGTTGGCGGAAAAGGCTTCTCGGACTCCTTGCTGTGGGTTTCCCCGCTGCAGGCCTCAGATGACCCCGTAGGACATGTGAAGGTCCGTGGCAGGAAACAACAAGTTGGTGATGAGGTAGGCAGGGGCCAGTAAAGGATTCCAGGATTTCAGCGAGTGGGACGGAAAGGGGCCCCTTGATTCGGAAGACCTCTCTCTGGAAGGATTTGGTGATCAGAGTTTCTCAGAGGTTTTTGTTTTGTTTGCTTCAAAAGTAGAAAAGATCTAAAAATGTATATTTTTATAGATGAGAGGTCTCATTTGAGAGCCATTCCACTCCTCACCCCAGAGAGAGCACATATTTTCATCGGTTTCTGGCTTCGTGAGGAGGCAGATAGCAGCTAAACAAATGTGACATCTCCCTCCCCCCCCGCCCCCCAAAGGAGCACTCACAGAGTGCTCTGTATCCGACTTTTCCCCACAGAGCCCGAAGTACCAGTGTGGCCTGTCGCTCTCTACTGCACGTGCCACCGCGGCCGCGAGTGGGGCCGTTCCACTGAGGACCGGAAATGCAGAGTGCCCTCGGACAGGTAGCCTCGGGGCAGGCAGAGAGGCCTATGCGAAGTGGGCACCAGGTTTGCATCCCGTCCCACGGAGCCTGGTTCCCTGACAGAGAAGGCACCGCTAAGGTGCCGCACAGCCCCCGGGGAAAGGCCAGAGGTGGGGATAGAGGTTTGGGGTAAGGGGGGCGTGTATAAAGGGGGCCAGCCCTGAGGCTGTCTTAGCTACCACCATGTCCTGTTTCTCTTAGGCAGTTGAGAACAGGGAATGTGGTTTAAAAAGAAGGAAAAACCTTTAAAGATGTTTTGTGTCAAGCCAGACAGGAGGCTGTGCTTTGGCCCACACTTCCGGGCGGGGCCGCTAGGAGAAGGCTCAGCCCCTGCTTTAGGGTTTAAGGGTAGCAATTTCTGTGCTTGGAATAGCCTTGGGTACCCCGGGGCCCTAGGCGGTGGAGGTTCTCTGCTGGAATTCAACAAGTGAGAGTGCCCGCCTTGCCTCACCCCCTCGGATCCTTGCAGAATATCGTGAACTCAGGGTGTCGTCGGCTGGGACCTTGAGATATTAAGGGAGGAACTTGGAGAAAGGGTCACCAAGTGCTGTTTGCGGGTCCCGGGAAGCGAGGGAGTGTGTGACGCTGCCCAGGGAGGAAAACGGTAGTGCGCTTTCCACTGGGCACGAGGGGGGAGGTTGGTGGCCTTCTAGCAAGGGTGGCGGTGCTGTTTTTAGGGTGTGCTGTGGATCGTGACCTAACCTGAAAGAAGAAAGGGCAGGTGACATGCCGTGCAGCCCCACGGGAACACCTACTCTGTGCCACGTGTCCGACCATCTGACTTTCCCAGGCTCCGGACTCGACGCTTTCTTCAGGGTTAAAATTCTTTCTTCTTTTTGAATGGTCAGGATTTGATTGTAGCATCCTTTTATTCAAATTTAAAACTTAAACTCATTTTCAGGAGGTCAGCTTAATTTACCACATGTCTAATGAAAAGAGGGTGACGCCCCGTCATTTTAAAACAATAGGACGTATTTTGCTCTGTTGAGCCAGTCTGTAAAACTTAAAATTGCATATTTGGAAGCATTTAGTTCAATTTTTCTTAGGTTACAATATTAAACTCTAGGTGACAAATTAAACCATCTTTTTTCTTGCAAGTATTAACGTAGGCACACAGCAAAAAACTGCAAATGGTGTCTAGCCGGGCATGAATGGAAAAGTTCGATTCCACTGCCTTTGACATTGGGAGAGGTCTGGCTGGTACCAGCTTAACTGAGATCGCACTTAGCATCACTAACAATTGTGGGAATAAATACAGGCCACTCAGATGAGGACGAGCAAGGGCTACTCCCAGCCAGCCGTAGCCGGGGAGTCAGCCCCCATCACTCGCCTTTGGCAGAGACCCGGAGGCAGGCAGGGGCGTGGGAAGGCTGTGTAGTGGAGGACGAAGGGCTTCAGGTATGCGCTGGTCAGTCTGTTGGCCCCAGGAAGCCGGAGGCAGGCTAACTAGCAGTGGGGTGTCCTGCACGATTGGTTCGGGGTGCATATATGGCTTTCTCTGCTTGGTTTTACTAAGCTAGACGCTGAAGCAAAAATTTTAAACACTGGCTGGCAGGGTATTGATCAAGTCTTAGTCGTTTGGGGCCAAGTGTTACAGGTCTTGTTTGGGTCCCGGGCTGGTGGCTACAGATTGTGGGTCCAAGCCCTGTTTTTACAAACGGCCTGGCTGTTGTCCGTGGGGGTGTTCAATCTCATAATGAAATCACCGGCTATTCTGATGCGATGCCCTGTGACGGGAGGACACAGCATCGGCCCCCGGGAGGCGTTCGTGCCCAAAATGTTTCACCTGGAGCTCATCAAACCATTACATTCAGCTACTGGTTTGTGGCAAGTTTAGGGAGTGGAGAAACCACCAGGCACATCTCCGAGGTGGAGGCTTCTACAAGGCAATCATCTGGTCTCCTCGACGGCCAGGTATGATGTGTGTGTGGTGGGGGGCAGTAGATGTAAATTAAAGGTGTCTTAGGAGACATATAACCAACTATAAGGAAAACAGTTGTAAGGGACCTTCGAGAACCGGCAGGGCTCGGAATCCGGGTTCAGAATGAAATCCTGTGAGGGAACGGGTCGGGGTGCGAGGGTGCTGGGGGGCCAGGTGGTTGCAGCGCCTTCTCAACTCTTCAGAGGCACAGGTGTCCAGTGCCACTTCCTTTGAGGGGCGCAGCAAGGTCAAGGTGATGCAGCACGGCCAGAGTCCTGGACCCTCGACCTGGGTGAGGAGTCGTGGGTTTTCATCACAGAAAAGCAGACTCCTCTGTTTGGACGTCTCACTCCCGTGATTAGAAGAGAGACTTTCGACCCACCCTCAGCTCCCCTTCCTCTAAATAACCGCCGTCACAGCTTACGTCCACACAAGCAGAAAACAGAGCTGTGGACTCCCCCTGGCACTTCCGCCCAAACAGAGTCACGGCCCAGCTGCTTGGTTGTCCCCACCGATACCGTGGAGACTCCTCCGTTACCAAACCATGTGGCTCTGCCTTGTTCTTATGACTGCATGCAGAGTATTTATTGCATGAATGAACCATCACTTCTCTAATATAGATCCTTTTTTAAAAAATAGTTTTGTTTGCCTGAAGGCACATAGCCAAGTGACAGAGAGAGCCAGCCTTGGAAGCCGAGTTCATGTTTCTGGAGCCTTGCACACAGCTCCTAAAACCAGTGCTGCTTCTAGCATCCTCCTTTTGGGACTGATTGGTTCTTGGCCTCTCAGAGACTGATCTGTCGCATGGTATGTAATTTGGGGGCATTTGCTCAAGAATCTAAATACCTCAGCTGATTTATATCTAATAATGGATGGGCCACTTTAAACACTTGTCTTTGATTTTTAGTATCTTTTTTTTTTTTTTATAAATGGGGCTGCTACTTCTTCACAACCGATAAGATAATGTCTTCGAAGGATGAGGAGCCCACAGGGACCACTGCCTGGAAAGCCACACACCTCTGTCACTGCCATCAATAGAAAATGTTTCCCACACAGTGCACTACTAATTCAAGTTTCCTCTCAGCATGGCTGGTAGAGTCATCTGTTTGTACCTTAGCTGCAAGGGAGCCCAAGAAAGCAAATGTGGGTTTTTAGCCTGGGGAGGCAGGGCCCCCTAATGTGAGGAATTTCCCAAATGGAGGGAGGCTCTTCAAAAGGTGCTGGGCGGCTTCAAGCAACAAATGTACACCGTGCATCTAAGTAAACGTGGTGCATTGGTAACATGGAATATTGTGCAGCCATTTCATAAGCCTATTTTGCAGAACATTTTAATGGCATGGCAAAATGCTCAAAATATGTTTTATGAAAAAATATGCAAAACCATAGGTCGAGGATGGTCTCATTATTTTTGAAAGGATGGGGGGCAAAAGCCTTGTGAAGTGGGTGCCCGTTGGGGTCCTCTGAGAAGCAGGTGTCAACATGGGATTAGACATACAAGAGGTTTATTGGGGGAAACGCCTGTGAAGGATAAACGGGGAAGGAGCTGGGCGTACAGAGAAGCCTTCAGCTGGAGGCAGGTAGAGCTGACACCTGTGAAGGAAGAGAGAGGGAAGGAAGGACAGAGGAAGAGCCTCAAACTGCAGTGCAATTCTGAGAAAATCTCGACCGGGCCAAAGGCCCTGAGTAAGAGCTGGATTTGGAAGGTGCTAGAAGAGCCTTGCATTTATTTGGCAGGAGCGGGCTGGCCGGCACGACTACCTCTGCTGTGCTCAGTCACTGCCAGGGCGCAGCCCAGGGGAAGCACAGCCTTGTTGGGGGGGCAGCCGCCGGAAGCAGTCAGTCCGGGGGGGACCTCTGCCCCCAGAGGGTTCTCTTGAAGGAGATTGGGTGATGCGTCTTCACAGATGAAATGAGAGGTGGCTTTTGAGCTGGGTTCTTTGCACACAACAAGTGTAGGCAAATGATGGTTATGAAAACTGCCCCAGCGACTCGTTTGCTGCTCCTTGGAATCCCTCGTTACTGGGAAGCGCCACGCAGGCACACAACGTACGTCGAGTACAAACATGTAGACTGCACGTCTCCGTGTAAGCAAGGTTCGGGTAGCCCAGCGCTGCCGGCCATGGGGCCAGAGCGCACGTGGTCCCCTTGCACGGGCCGAGGAAGCCCCCAAGGAGGGAGCCTCGAGGCCCCCCCTTCGAGCAGCGGCTTCTCTGCTTCCCGTCACAGCTCTACCGCCCGACTGGGCTCTCCTCCTCCATTTGCCGCTTGTTCAAATTCAGTTTGTAACTGGGTTTCCCTGAAAGTTCGCCTTCAGAGAGGCGGAGGAGGCTGCCGAAAATACTGCGGCTATTTCCTTTCCTACCATCCTACAGTTTTGAGTTCCAAGTTTTGGCGCTTTAGAAAAGTGAGGGTCGGTCCTCGGGAAACCCAGCCCATTTATGTGGAGAACTTCATTTTTATGATTTGAAACCCTCATACCTGCCGAGGATTTCATCTTCTATCGGGCGTTTTCCACGGTCCCTAAATTTAGGTTCTGCAGATTATGAAGATCCTTAGGTAAGTCAGGGGCCCTTTAGAAGAAGCCAGATCCTAAACCTTCAGTACTTAAAGAAAATCGGAGACGACCCGGCCCCAGCCTCATCAGTTAGGCATAAGGACACGGAGACCGGCTCGAGCTCTCAGAGCCCTTTAGGTGCTCTTGCTGCTTCGAAGGCGCGGATTCCCTGCCTCCTCGACATCAGTGTAACTGCAGGGTTAGGAGCCTCTGGAGGCCAGGTGCCGCCCCCCTCTCTTGTCCACACTTGCACCCCAGGACAGAAAGAAGTGTGAGAGAGGTGGCATCCTTGGTAAGGGTGGGTGAGTCTCTCTGGTCTCCAGGTGTCGAAGGAGAGATTCTCGACTAGTTGTACAGCTCACCCATGGGCAGCAGGAGGGGTGAGGAGCTATGGTGCCCTGAGAAAGCTGGAATAGTGACAGTAGTGGTAGCAGCTTTATGGGCCTTACGACGTGCCGTCCCTCCCTGAGTGCTTCGTGTATATTAGCTTGCAGCACTATTGGGTGGGTACTATTATTCCCATTTACAGATGGGGAAACTGAGGCACAGAGAAGTTGAGAAACTCGCTGGAGGTCGTACAGCTCATCAGAGTCCGTGCCCTTAATGCCTTTTCTAGAATGCCTGCCAGGCAATTGAGAAGGCGTCCGCCCCCATCCCAGACTTGGGTGACTGGCCCAGGCCTGGGAGGGGGACCCGTGTCTGCAGGAGACGGTGGGCACACTGACCCAGTAAGGCACAGAGCTTTGCTAAGGGAAAGGGGAGCCAGAGGAAAGAGGAACCCACACGGGATGTGGAGCCTGTCCTCCAACTCGGCCAGCCCCGGGGAGCACCATGGGCTCTGAAGTTAGGCTTAGCTGTAGGACGTCCTTAGGGCAAGGACAGCTGCCTTGCTCGCCTCCCTAGGCCCTACCTAGAGGCCATGCAAGCCCTTGGGGTGGTGCCTTGCTGGCTGGTTTAGGCCATGGCCGGAGGCTTGGGACTGCCAGTCTTGCCAATGTCCACTTCAGCGTAGAAGCAGGGCCAGCGACGGGTGCGGGACTGTTGACTACACCATGACCCTATGGCCTCATAATTGTGGCCCCATCTGCAGACAGAGGGAGGCACCTGGTCAGTTAGGACAAGGACACCAGTGCTTAAAATGTCATCTCACAGGAGGTTCCTCAGTTTTGGGAACTCACCAAACAGGGTGCCTTCTTCCCTCCTACCCCTCCGTTCCCCATGCCGTCGAGGTGGGAGTGGGAGGCCGTCTGTTTCCACAGTGGACACTGTTGACTGGAAGAGATTCCTTTTAAGGCATCATTTTCAAGAAAATGTTTTTTGGGCTTTAACTAGAAGGGACCTGCTAGAAATAAAGACCTATAGGCTTTGCCTGGTGGACTAAGACGTCTTTTCCAAATGTCTTCTGACCCCAGCTACAGTCAGGCATCCTGCTCCTTCTGTGTGTAGGCAGGAGCCCGAGTCAGGATCCTTGCCTGGGGAAGCATCTCCCGAGAAGCCCCCCATTAGCTGTGTCTGCATGAGCAGAATGGACAGGCTGGCCTCGGGGCGGGGCGGGGGCGGGGGCGGTAAAAGTTCTCAAACGAAACTCCCAGCTCCAGGGGACAGACGGGTGATTCAGTGTGCCTTCCTGTGGAGAGGCAGCTTCCCTTGGAATAGTGCTCGGCCTTCGCGAGTGTGGCTGAGGGCCACTGCAAGGAAACGACCGCCAGGGAGGCGTTGTCATGGTGAAGAACCAGGCTGGCCCCGTGGGAGAGCAGCTGAGCGTCTGCAGAAGCACAGCACCAGCTGGCGACATCAGTGGGGGATCTGAACCATCAAGAACACCATCCTATTCGTGGGCAAGAGTGTGTCTCACTATCCGGGGTCAGCGGCCAGCCCCAACACTGCGTAGGAGCAGAAGCAATGGCAGCAAAATACTACGGAGGGTTCCTGATGCTTGCCCCAGGGGGCCGGGGAAACGGGGGGGGGGGCGGGGGCAGCCTCCAGGGAGTCTCAGGCAGTGTCAGGAGTCCCCAGGACATGTCCTGGGCTGGCCTATTCATCTAGAAGGCAGAAAGTCAGGAGGAAGTCTACATGAAAATGCTACACAACATGCTGTCACCTTGCCCCCTGGAGCAGGCCAAGTGCTCGCACAGAGGTAAGACACAGGCAGTCAGGTTCCCTGAGCCCCCGCGCCGCCCTTTGAAGGCGTTGCGCGCCTCGGCCCTACAGCAGACCCCGAGGATGAATCCAAAGACGTTTAAGGGGGGACATGATGCCTGGCTTCAAATATCTGAAGGACTATCAGAACCAGGCCCAAGGACACGTGTTCCCAGAGGGAGGCTGCGGCTCAGTGTGGGGAAGAACTTTCTGGCCGCTACATCTGTTTCGTGTGTGATGAGGCACTGAGACGCCAGGCAGGGTGAGGAGTGGCTTGTGGACTGTCTGGGCACAGGTCCCCGATCCTGCCTGCCTCACCCCGGCCCCATTCCTGGCTGGGACTGCCTGTCGTAGCTCCCTGCCTACACACACAACTAAGTGCGGGGGAATCCCAGGGGATCCCGGCCCCCTCCCCAGGTGTTCCTCAGCCTGCACGTGGACCTCTCCCACCTGCTGTCTGAGCTGCTCAGCCCCCAGGACAGGACCGCTTCCATCAGAGAGAACCCAGGAGGAGGCTGAGTTCACGTCCCCTCCACACTGACTCTTGGCAATGTATGTTTGGGCCCCTAAAGACGAGTGCTCTTGGGAGGAGGTTGAGAACACAGCCTAGGAGAGCCGATTCACACCTACTCGTTCAAAATGGCGACTAAAACGACTTCTTCGTGAAGTCTCAGTGACACTCCTCGGAACTAGAAGAAACAGCAGCACAAGGGGCTGTCGGGGCCATCCCACCCAAGGCTGCCTTCTTGAGAGACTCAGAATGGCAACCGCTGTCCCGGCCTTAAAAAGTCTCACTGAACTACTCGTGACCTGGCTTAGGGCATGTGTACTGAGTAAGCCACTGGAGTCTTCGTCCTCGTATGAAGTGTTAAGGTACTCTCTGAGTACAGAAATCTCTTCAAAGTGCCAGAGATATTTCTTTTTTTCAAGCCAAGGGAGTCCGCATTAAGAGGGTACTGCCTCCGCCGAATCACCGTGACCTTGGCCAGAGCCACCCAAGTTCTTTGAGTCTCAGTTTTCCCATCTGTAAAGACAGGACTGGGGGAAGGGGATCATGGAAGACCCCCCTAGGAGAGCAGCAGCCTCCTGGGGAGCCCCGGGCCGTGTGGAGTTTGGAGAGGAGCCCGTGGCCGAGCTGACGCACGGTGTTCGCCCTTTGGGTAGGGCAGCTGGACTCGAGGCAATGGTAGTGATGCCTCTTGGCCTGGACTAGGCTGGGCTGAACTGGGGTGACAGGGAAAGTTGCTCAGAGGCTGACTGGGTCTCGGAGTGTGGTCTGACCAAGCAGAGGAGGGTCTGACTGGGGCGGGCCTTCCTCAAGTGTCCCTTGTGCTTGGCTCCTGGGCAGGAGGGCAGGGCTGGCACCCCACTGCCTTCCTCTCAAGGCCTTTCTGCAGGAGGGGCAGGCCTTCCCACCCCACTGGCTCATTTTCTCCTAAGGGTGGGCCGAATGAGAGTCTGATTCCGACTCCTATACTCTCCGGCTTACACAAAGTTTTCTAAAAACAAAACACTTCCCTGCTTAGGTTATACGGACCAGCAAAAAATTAATTCTGACCCATGACACATCTTCAGTCAAACATATTCCTTTGAACTCATAGCTTCGATTTGTCATTCTTTTCAACATTGGATTTTTAAATCACAGAGAAAACATTTGCTGATTGTGGGCATTCAGATAACTCGGAGGAATATAGTGTGAAGAAGGAAAGTCCCCCTTTGTTCCCAGAGGCTTTCCAGCACATTCCTGTACCCAGGCTTGCCATAAGGGTTGATGGGCACCTCCCAGGTCTTTCTCAAGGCATCTACTTGCACGCAGTCTTCTTACACACACGTGGGGTCATACTGTATGTATTGTATTACTTGCTCTTTAAAAACAACAACTAAGTTTATGCGAACTCACTGCAGTAAGAGAGAACACTTTCCCCAGAAAGGGAAGGTAGGAAGTTGGATAATTGTGAAGTTTTGGATCCAGGCTCAAGCGTTTTAAGGCAGACAGGACACCGATTGAGACTGGCAAAAGTTTTATGGTACTATAGTTTAGGACTGGTAACAGCGAGGAGAGTCTTTAAATGATCATTTTTTTTTTAATATTTATTTTGGAGAGAGAAAGAGTGTGAGAGAGTGGGGGGGGGAAGGGCAGAGAGAGAAGAAGAGAGAACCCTCAAGCAGACTCCCCACTGAGCGAGAAGCCGATGCAGGGCCCGATCCCAGAACCCCGAGATCATGACCTGAGCAGAAATCAAGAGTCGGACACCTAACCGACTGAGCCACCCAGGTGCCCCTGAACGGAGCACAGTTTAAAGTTGTGATAAAAACGGACTTCCTTAATTTTTTTTTTACTCTATTGCTCTTTTAAATTAATAAAAGACAACAACAAAATCCCCTTTTGTTGTTGTGAAAGGTTCAAACAATAAAAAGACCTCTGATAAAAAATGATATATGCCTCTGGTATAGAAAAAAGAAGGAATTGTTATTTAATGGATCATTTTTTTTGGTGACACTCCCATTCTGTGTCCTAAACCACTATCTGGTGTTTTTACCTTACCTTTTGAACTGCCCTCTCTGCTATCTCCTTAGAATAAACCCTCCAGTCCAGGGTACGGCCTCCAGCTCACAGCGCTGGCGGCCTGGAGCTGGAGGTCTGCTCCCTCTGCTCACAGTGCCTTTCCCTGTACGCAATTCTGGGACCATCCCACCCTTTATTATCTCTGTGATAGGTTCAGGTCTGTTTGAACTTGTCTATTTACCATTATTATGGTTATTTTCTTAAAAGTGAGGATCTCTATATCATAGTTGAAAATATTTGGAAACAATACCTCATTTGTATAGAGATTCTTTTACCTAGAAACCTCAGTTATCTAAAATGGTAAAAAAAAAAAAAAAAAAGGAAAGAAAGAAAGAAATGGGGAGGGGGACGTATCACAGCAATGAAAATAGATGTTCCAGAACCCATGTGCTAATGCTGAAGACACTACATGGAGGAAACCAAGCCTTTCCAGGTACTAGGGGCATATTTTGGTTCTTAGTGTAGATACATTTTATTATTAGTGTTTTTCAACTGTCAGGGTATTAGATTCTGGTTTGGAGGGGATTGTTTGGGGCAGATATACTAAGCCTGACACAAAGACATTGGACAGAAAAATCACTAAAGAAGAAAGCAGTCCAGGTGACCCGGCCTAGCTTAACCGATGGGGGCGCCGG
>CM052812.1:31223185-31246351 GCA_028533885.1 Nasua narica | reverse complement strand
GCCACTCGCTGTGTTTAGAATGCTTTGTCCCTTTCCTCTGCTGAGCGTGAGGGGATCGTTCCAATTCTGGGGTTTTCCTGCTGTCCCGTTTATGCTGGACATGGGACAAGGACCCAAGGGCCAAGGTGGCTTGTATGGTCAGGCTCCCTCAGTGCGTCTGGGCAGAGGGTCTGTCCCAAGCAGGAGACGGGGGTGAGGAACTCCTGGAACAAAGGGCCGGTGTGGCTGGGGCCGAGTGTTGGGGCCCATCTCTGCAGACAGAGCCCTGCCCTGCGGGCACCATTTGAGCTGGTGGGACTGTGGTGGTCGGAGGAGGGCGCAGAGGCGGGGTAAGACGGTGGGTGGCTTGGCTGGGGAAAGGGATTCCTTGTGGGTTGCGTTGAGTCTTGGTCAGATGCACCCCTTTGCAACAAGTCTGTCTGCTCTGAAGCCCTGGGGAGGACTTTCCCCAAGGGCTCACAAGTCTTAGTGGCTTGTGTCTTTTCTTTTCTTTAGTTTTTGAAAAGTCACGTCAGGGACCTCCAAAGGACAAAGACTACAAAAGGAAATGCTGAGTGTGGGAACAGAAAATAAGTTTACTCTGTCTGAGCCACTGGGAGCCATCTTCACAGGGGAGCTGCCACGTCCTGGGGAGGACCGGTGGGCAGGGGCCCTGGGCGGTGGTCAGTGAGGACGGGTCGGTGCCAGCACAAAGACCTGGAAAGAGCAGGGTGGGTAGGGAGAGCAGGACTGTAGAGTCTAGAAGGGAGGAGGCAGGGTAATTCATGGTTGACAGACAGAAATGTGGTTTTTTTTCCTAGAAACGGGTCTAAGGATCGCATGGTGACAAGGGGCTTACACAGATTTGTGTCATAGAGAAGCTCAGCCAGGTTAGAGCTGATTTTTCAGTCTATTTCAGAACTCAGAAATGCTCTCCCCTTACGTCCCCACTTTCCTGCCCTGTCTTTCTGGCCTCACTATCAGTAAACACTGTTTTTAAAAGGCCCGGGTGTGGGGCTGGGAGGGAGGACCCCGCTCCAAGGGCAGGAGGGCAATCTCTCAGAGACTCAGGAGGAGGTGAGCGGACACGGGGCCCTGGCCAGATCAGTCACTCTGCCAGCAGGGTCTGCGGTAGGGACAGGCCCCAAACCCGAGCCTACATGCCTTCTTGCGCGTTAGCCTGCAGGCCCCCTCCTCCCCGGGGTGGCCCTGGGCTCGGGGCTCTGCTCCCCAGGGACATAGCATCAGCATCCCGGCGATGGCAGAATGTTCCTGGAGGCCGCGGTGGATCGGGCAAAGAGAAGGCTGTGGGGGCTGAGCATGTGCGGTCGCCCAGCTCGGGTAGTGAGGCGAGGGGTGGAGACACATGTGTGGGCCCTGAGAAGGGGGGCAGTGCCATCAGTGGGATGGTCGTTCCAAGGTCTCCAGCTGGACTGCCAGCCCCGTTTGCTGTGGGTGGAGAGCTCAGAACTCCCCACCTCATGTCTCTCACTCTTCCCCTTCTCCCACCTGCCTGCCTTGGAAGTGTTCCCCTGGAGTTGGGGATTTGCTGGTAATCCTGGGCCGGGGCGTGGCCGTCACCTCCTTCTCCTCTGGCCTGACCCTGCTGTGTGGCCCAGAGAATGTGTCACCCCCCCCCACCCCCACCCCCACCCCGGACTTTTCCACAGAGGCTGACAGTGGGCCCTGTTCTTCCCTGAGTGCTCAGGATACAAGGGTATTGAATCAGACATGGGCCCTGGCCTTGACATGCCGACAACCATCCGGTGATGCAGATGGCCGCAGGGTCCCTCCGCCTCCGCGGAGTCGTGGGGAGCACTCGGCCTCTGTCGAGACTGTGGAATGTGCATTTCATTTGGCCCCCGGCTCCTAGCAAAACAGAGTCCTTGACTTACGCCGTCCTCATCCCCCCAGTCTTTCCACCGCCTCACCACCCCTGGGTTTTTCAGCTTCCACACCATTTAGGAGATCTTCAATGGTCGTTTTTGATCACATGTGGCTTTCCCCCTCTGAATGGATTTCAGATAGTAATCCCGACACACCTCTTCTCGATTCTCTACGTCAGCCGTGATCTCAGGGACAGTCAAGTGCCGGTCATGCAATCAGAGAGATCAGCTGCCTTGGGAACCAGTCGTAGTTTTGGGTTTTTTTGTTTTTTTGTTTTTTTTTTTTAAACAAACTGACTTCTCAGGTGCTTTCTCTCAGATACTGTTGGTGTATTATCAGAGAAGTGAGACTAATTTTAATATTGCAAATATTGGCTGCAAGAAAGAGAAAAGCAAAATAGTGAAGTGGAAAGAGGCGGAGGCTAAGAATCAATGGGCCTGTGTTCGACTCGATTCTGACACGAGTCAGTCCTTTGTAACTGAACACCATTTTCCTCATCTGTAAGCCTGAGGTTGCAAATGTATTTATCACTTATGGAATGACTCAGTGTGGTGTAAGTCTAAGATGATGCATGGGAATTATCGGGGATGCCAGTGGTCCTTCTCAGGGAGGGAAGAACAAGATAGCAGAGGGGCACACAGTTCTTAGGGCCTCATTCTGCTGCATAAGAGGAACAATTCGTATCATACAGCAGGGGTATCTTGTAGCTGAAAAGAGTGGAGAAAAATAATACAAGCCGAGGGGTGAATTGTTCCTTTAAGTGTATTACCTCTTGGGACTATGAGCTCATTTTTAGAAGGGTTTTATCTGTGGGATCCCTGTGAGCCCTGACTTGTGGGTGCATCCTGTACAGAGATATTTCATTTGCTTATGCCAGGTAACCTAAGGATATCACCAGCTCAATATCAATTTTTTTAGTTTCCCAAATATGAGTGGGGTATATATTTAAACTCCAACACCCATGAGTCCTAGACATTGGGGAAGAATTCTCTGGGGGAGGCTTTTTTATGCAGAATCCAGACTAAGAAAGACAGATTCCCTTGTCTTCCTATGGGAACTTTTCTAATTTTCACTTTATCCGAGAGTAAGTATTGCTTTGAGAGAGTCGCAACTTTGTGTGAGGAAGATCTTACTTCCAACGTCCCCTAGCAAGTCCATGGTCACGCCTCCACGTGTGGGCATTGAAGACCATGCTTTGTGAAACATGGCTACCACATCCTCCCACCATAGGCAGCCAACAGCAATTGCTTATGGAGTTCTGTTCTCTTGGTATTCTGACCCAGGGCACTTTCCCTGGCCTTCTTGCAAGCTCCACTCTGCATTAAAATTAAATTGCATAAGTTGTACCTAGTATTTTCTAGGTGTTTTGCTGCAGGAGGCTCTTCAGGTTATCCTGTCTGCCCTGATACTGGAACAGAAGCCTTATTGACATCAGTAGCATTTTACTTTTGGAAAATAGACTTGAACTGGAAAAAGAAAAACAGGATTTGCTCAAGTTAGGTAGGGGGCGATATGGGCATTCATCTTGAATATTTTTCAGTTTGCTGAAATGCTTCGTAATCCATGAATGAAGAGGTCCTATTTCCTATTAGAGGTGCTGTTCCCATTTCTAAGAGTAGCTTGAAGTGTAAGCAAGCTTCTCCCTGCAGAGAGGAGGGTAGGATTCTTCAGCGTGAGAACTCTTCAGGGGTCAGGACCAGAAGCTTCATTCCATGCCTACTGGCAATAGAAGTTACAGGCAAAGCCCCTGGGGCTTCGGCCCCTCCCCTTATCTCAGGCTTATCCAGCACTTGACCCAGGGAGTCCCATTCCACGGACCAAGACGTGCCACGCGGGCCCCGGGTCCCTCGGTCTGGGACACGGCCATTTACAGAGGGCCCACGCACTTGAGGCCTCAGCATCATAGCGTGCCCTGGCGGCTGAATGGGAACAAGTGGCAAAATTAATTCAATTGCTACTTCGTCCTTTTTCTGATCTTTCCTGTCTTCACCTTATTCATGGGAGGCAAAGAAAACTTAAGAGCAAAAGGCAGCCAAGGAGACAGAGAGTTCACGTGGAGCATCTATGGGGAGGCGACCATCTCTGAGGTATGTGTTTAAAGGGATGCAGTGACCGGTCTTTTTCTTTCAAGTGTGAGATGCCCCACTTGGTGGGCAATCAAGAGGGAAATCAAGCCCTGTGGATTTCAAATTGCCCTCAACCGTGGCTCTTTTGATCTGAAATGCCTAGAATTCATGTGTTACATTAAAATACGTAGTATACACACGCACAGAGAATGTTCAAGAAAGGGCATTAATGAAGCAAGGAAATGGAAACATACACTTCAGTGATAGAAGTTAAAAAAAAAACACGCACAAGATCACCTATTCATTTTAAGGTACCGCAAAAATAGCTCTGGACAAGCTTGCTGCTGAGAAAATGTCTTCGAGTTGGGATTTAGGAGTTTCCATTCGATATCTTGAAGTTGCTGCCTATTCCTCCCTGGACCCCATCACTCCTTCTGTCTGCCCACCTTGACCTGTTTCCCCTTCTTTATTTTCTGATGCTTGCTTCTTGGGGAAGCCATTCCAGATGGAGGGACCAGCCCACGAAGAGTCAGGCAAGTAAGCCCTGGAATCACACCACCTTCCCGGGGGACAGGGTCTCTGCTTCAACACAGCGGCCGTGGGGGCTGCTGCTTCCTCCTCACAGCCGAGGTTTTACTGGTTACAGCGGATTTGCCCAATATCAGATCAGGTCCTTTCTATTAGATGAAGCTGGCTTTTACTTATCTCTTAGGGCCGGGTCTGCCTCCTTTTTCACTTCGCTTATGCAAACCCCTCCACCATTTGGGATTCAGACTCAGTCCTGCCTCCCTCTGGAATCCAGGGGTGTGGTGGCCCTAACTGTCCCTCCTTTCTTAGAGACTGCTCTGTTCTGTGAATCCCTCTCATTGTCTTTACTACCCATTTTATTCAAGGACCCTTGACCAGAGTACAGCTGTGGGCTCTGGGAACACCGTTCTCTTCAGACAAGTCCTTTGGGGACGAACACAAGCAGGGTGGGGGAGAAGTAAAGGGGTGTCCATATGATAAAGGGACCCACAGGTCAGTGGAGTCAAATACTTTCTGGAAGGCAGCAGGGTGACGTGTCACAGCCAGCTCCCCCTCTTCTGGGTCGTTCATTCCGTGCCCAACAGACCCTGCCTTACTTAACCAGTTTCCCCTCTGTCTCCTCTCTTTTGAGAGCCTAAATTTAATTATCCAAGGGGAGGGAACACTTTGCCTCTTACACCATTTGACACCCAACACAGGGCTGGGCGCGGCCAAGGTTACCAACAAATGCGTGTTGAATGAATGGATGGATGGGTGCTCTGATTACCGAATGGGACTTCTCCGTTCCTCACTTCCCAGGCGTCAGATGACCATCTAAAAATCCATAGTGCCTCCGTCACCTCAAGCCCAAATGTCTAAAATCCCATTTTCCCCTTCAAATTTGCCTTTATTCTTGACCTTGTCATTCCGCCCCCCCCCCCCCCCCATACAGCTCTTCTCTAACACTCAGCAGAAACTCTATAATCATCTTGGAGTCCTTCCCCTCTTGGGCCATTTACCACCAAAGCCCATCGAGGTGGTTATTTCCTTTTACTCCCTTCCACACAGCCACAACCCAGGGGCCAGCCCTTGTCCCCCAACTCTAGACTCTTGTGAAAAAAAAAAAAAAAAAAAAAGCCCCCTGCTTCATTGCCCTAAAACAACACAGCTGGGCTAGTCTTCCCAAAACATTTTATTCAAGTCACTCAGCAACATGTGAAAAAAAAAAAAAAAAGTCCGTGGCTCCTGTCGTCCGTGAAATCCCATTCAGATGCCATGGGCTGTACTCAAGGCCTCCCCAGGGCGACTAGCTGATTCCTCGCCTTCGTCTCTCCACCTGTGCTTGGCCAAGTTTCTGTCCAGCTGGCCGGGTCTGCCCCCTGGGGCTCCCTGGCAGCTCTCTGGCCCTCTTCAGTCTCTGTGCTTCCCGCCACACAGGTCTTTCCAAGCCCCGCCCACCCTCCGAGGTTCACCAAACTCAAGTCCAATCTCATTAACGCTTTCACCAGCCACTTTCAAGACCGCTGGCTATTTACCCTGAGGTTCTTGGGTCTTAACCTTCCCCTCGGTGGTGGGGGGGGGGGGCTCCCAAGCTCTGGGCCTTGTTTATTTTGTATTTGTAATGTTGCATTATTTCTCTTAAAGAAGATCTCCTGTTTGGGGAAACTTCCAGCCCACATAAAAGCTGCACCCGTCTCTGCTCCTGAGCGTTGGTAATCCTCGTGTGCTGCTTCACTGACCCGTGGGACGAGTGGGCTTGCTAGTGTCTTATCATAATAGGACTGGAAACCCACTCAGAGTTCCCTATTGGCTCCTATTTTCTTTACTTGCGTTCGGATCAGACCCCCCGGGAATGTGTTGCCATGTGTTTTGTGCACATCTTATGAGCTCGTGGCTGGAGCAGAGGCAGGGAGGCTTTTGACTTTGGATCAAGGCACATACTGCTGGGAGGATCATGTCCAAAGGACTATGAAAGAGGAGGCAGTTAGAAGTAAAAGAAGTACAGCGTGCTCCTGTCCCTTCACTTGACCCCACTACCCCCCACATCCCAGCAGGTCATCCTGAGTATAGGCTGTGGGGGCGGCGGGGGGGTGCAGAGCAGCGAGGCCTCAAGGCTGACAGGAAGCGGGAGAGGCTGAACGTAGTCCAACCCTCTAATGCCTGGACCCCGCCGCAGCTACCGACGAGGCATTTCTTGGGCTCCTGGTCCTGCCAGCCAGCTCCTTCCCGGCTTCCCCAGCAATGCCTGGTCTGAAAAGAGGTCCAGATGCTTCCCAGGCTAACTTCCCAGCGTGCAGCGCTCACTGCTTTTGCTTTTGTTTCTAAATGTCCATCTGTGCTCACGAATTGATCTGAGTTTGTTAAATCAGTAAAAGCAGAAAATCCAGTTTAGACAATGTGCCCTGGATGGGCAGCAAAGAGGGAGTGAACGTGAGGAGAGGTCCTGCCGGTGTGGGGTCTGAGGTTAGGGTTAGGCTTCATCAGCTTCAAGGCAATAGCCCCGGGTCAACCAGCTCCTACCTTTCGAGCTAAACCATTCCATTTTCCTTGATTTGGAACCCCTCACTGTCCTCTCTCTGAACTGAGAGTTCCCTTTGCTACGGATGCTGAATCAAGCGTAAGGAGACAAGAGAGGCTCTGGCTGGCTGGCTTGCTCAGCAGTCACAAAATCAACTTCCCTTCCTGAAAAACCCTTCTACTAGTCCAGCGGTCTAGTCTGCTGTCACCTCTGTGCTCCCTTCTCTTCTTTTGCTGCCAACAAGCTCAAGAGCCACATTCGTGCGCGGTTACTGTGGCCTCCTGAGGCTGATTCTTTGGGATCATTATACCTCTACCCCTCCCCACCCTCCATCCCCTTTTGTGCTAAAAGCTTTGGTCCTGTTCTTTTTTCATATATTTATCTAGGTCCATTGGAAGCTTCTGCTGAATCCCCACCTTCGCCATTCCCCATTCCCCTCCATCTACTCCCTCTGTGAGAAACTTGGGCTCACCCCACCTGGGGACCCATGGTGGCAAAGCATGCTTCCCTTCAGGACTGAGCGGAAGGACTTTCTTCTCAGCAGTCGCCTCTGATGGCGGCTCCTCCCAGGGCTGGCAACAGCTCTGAGGCTTCCTCGTGACCCAACTTCTGAAAGACAGCTTCAGGAGGCTCCTGCACTGGTGGGACCCTGTTAGGGCCTGGGTCCCTAAACCCTTGGAGGGACAACCCACTTTACTTTCTCCTCAGCTCAAACCTTGTCCTGCCTCAGGTAGGGGAGCAGCACCCCTGAGGGTTTCTGGGAGGTGGCCTGGTTGCCCTGGCAACATAGCTGGGGGTGGGGGGTAAGCCTACCAACTGCCAAAGCTGATGACAGTTACTCAAGAACTTTCCGTTGGTCCTCCTTGCCAGCTAGAAAGGGTGACAGGACAGCAAATACTTAGCAGCATTTCTGAGATCGGGGCATGGCTTGACCAGTCCCTGAAGCTGGGATGAAAACCCAGGCAGCCTCTCTCTGAAGAGAGGGTATCACACTATCTGCCATGATGAGCTCCAGGGGCAGGCCCCGCCCTCCATTGGAAATGCTGGGCCTGCGGGCAGCCCAGGGCTCTTACCCGAGCCTCCCAGAAGATCAAACATGGCCCGAGTCTGATCCAGGAGAAAAATCTAATGCCAAAGTCCACTTAGGGCCAGTTTTCCCAAGTGTGGTCTGAGGACACCTCAGTCAGAATCGTCTAAGGATGCTGCTTTCAAATACCAAGTACCAGGCTGCCCATCTTCTCCTGGGCGTGGGCCTGGGAAGCTGAATTTTGAGTGAAGCCTCCCAGGTGACCGATGCACACTAGTGTTTTGAGGACCACAGATTCAGGGGATGAGGTTGCAAGGATGAGCAGAAAATTGTAATATTTATAGTTAATTCTTAAAGGTCAATTTTACTGAGAGGTGTAATTTACATACAGTAAAATATCCTCATTTAAAACCTGCAGTCTGAAGAGCTTTGACAAATGTCTATGCTTTTGCAATCATTACAATCCAGATAAAGGGCATTTTCCTTATGTCCCTTTGCCATTAATGCCCACCACCCAGCCTCAGCCCTGCTGCCCTGCTCTCTGGCACAATCAACCAGATTTACCTTTTCTAGAGCTTCATATAAATAGAATTATATGGTATGTTCTCTGTTGTGTCTGACTTCTTTTGCTCAGCGTCATGTTTTTGAGATTCATGTTGTCACATTTATCACTAGTTCTTTTTCATTGCTGAGTGATAGTCCATTGTTTGAATACATAGGTCTTTATCTATTTACTTGGTTTGGATTGCTTCCAATTTTTGGCTATTTTGAGTAAAGTTCTTATAAATATTCTATAATCTAGCCAAGGTTAATTTTTGTATGTAGTGTGAGGTAAGGGTTGAGATTTTTTTTTTGTTTGTTTTTAACCCAACTAGTTAAGGGTATCTAGTTGTTCCAGCATTGTTAATTGAGAAGACACCCCTTTCCTTCATTGAATTGTCTTGGCATCTTTGTTGAAAGTCAACTGACCATGTATGAATGGAGCCCATTTCTGGACTTTATAGTCCATCAATCTGCATGGCTACTTTAAGCCTAATCTCCATTCTGTTGATTTCTGTAGCTTTAGGATAAAATCAGGTAGTCTAAAGCCTCCAGATTCTATTATAGGTTCTTTGCATTTCGTATAAATTTTAGAGTCAGCTTATCGATTTCTATAAAAAGGCTGCTGAGGATAATGACAGGTCTTACATTGGATCTGTAGATCAATTTGGGGAAAATTGATATCTTAATAATATTTAGTCTTTTTAGCTGATAAAATGATATATCTCTTCAAGTCTTTCTAAAGTTTTATAGATTTTCAGTATTTAGATCTTGCCTGTATTTTAATGCTAAATATTTCACTTTTTAGTTGCTTTTGTGTCATTTTCCAGTTGTTTGTTGCTGATATGTAATATATGGAAATACAATAGATTCTTGTATGTTGAGATTGTATCCTGCAACCTTGCTAAACTCTTATTAATTCCGGTAGATTTGTAATATATTCTTAGGAATTTTTTTGTGCATATGAGTGTGACAATGATCAATAAATACAATTTTAATTTTTCCTCTCTAATCTGGATATCTTTTGATTTTTCTTACCTTATGGTATTGAATAGGATATTTAGTAAAATATCGAATAAAACTAGTAAGGACATTTTCCTGATCTTAGGGGAGAAAGCATTTCATTGATTCAGTGCTATTTATGAATCTAGAGACCTTATTCAAATTTCACCAGTTGTCCTTCTCATGTCATGTTTTTGGTCTACAATCCAATCCAAGATCCCACTTTGCATTTCAGTATGGTATTTCTTTAGTCTCCCCCAATTTGAGACAGTTCATGACTTTGACACTTATGTAGTGTTATTTTGCATAATCTTCCTCAACTTGGCTTTCTGATATTTTCTCGTGATTAGGTTGAGTTTATGCAAGTTTGGCAAGAACACCGCAAAAGTCTTGTACCCTCTCCAGGTATTTTACCCAGAGGTACAGGATATCAATCTGTCTTATTACTCATGGTAATGTCGGGTCTCCCAGATTTGTCCACTGTAAAGTCACCGTTTTTCTTTTATTATCAGTATCTTAAGTGGACATATTTTGAGACCAATCAAATATCTCCTTTTTCATCATACTTTGGCCCACTAATTTTAGCATTCATTGAAAATTCTTGCTAGCAATAATTTTTACTCTTGTATTTCCCAAATGGTTTTTTTTTTTTTATTTCCATCATTTCTTCTATGTTTGTAAATTGGAATTTTACCGAAAGGAAGAGCCAATTTTGTTTGTTCAGTTATATTAATGTGGATTCATGGATATTTATTTTATTCCATATGTTGTAATCCATTGCTATCATTCCATTTTCTTCTTTAAATTGACCCAGACCGGGGCACCCGGGTGACTCAGTGGGTTAAGGCCTTTGCCTTTGGCTCAGGTCATGATCTCAGGGTCCTGGGATCGAGCTCCGCATCGGGCTCTCTGCTCAGTGGGGAGTCTGCTTCCCCCTCTGCCTGGCTCTCTGCCTACTTGTGATCTCTCTCTCTCTCTGTCAAATAATTAAATAAAATCTAAAATAAATAAATAAATAAATTGACCCAGACCTACTCATGGGGTTCTTTTTCAAGTTGGCTCTTGGCACTTTGATACATTCCTGTCATATAGGTGATTGGGACTTTTTTTCCCTCATTAGCTTCCCAACCCCAGTTGTGGGTATCACTCTCTTTCATTTTCATATAGCTACTAATTTTTTTATTGTGCAGGGCACTTTCCATCTCATGTTTAACGGTGCTGTATTTTACCGCATAAGAGTGTTAGCTTTGTTCTGGAAGGCAGTTAAGATACTGATGGTTCATTTCAATCCTTTCGAAGCATGTTTTTTAAGATTTTTAAGGGCAAGTCTAGATTATCTTGCAGTCTCAGATAATTTTAGTTATGCTATTAAGATTTGACTCTTCTGGGGTTTATACTAAATCCCCCCTGTACTCAACAAAGTCTCTCCACTCTGGCTTGTAGGAATGAAAATGATACCTAGCCCTGTGTGATTTCTGAGAACACTTTGACTTAAAGCTCCCTGGAAAATGTTCTTCCCCTGGTTGTTGTTCTTGCCCAGCTCTATGGGGTTTTCCCCTGTACGCGCACAGATTCATATTTAGCAAACAAGTCTAGTGGATCCCTTTGCAGATTTCCAGGGCTCTTTCCCTGATAGCTCCTTCCTCTCCCTCCAATCCTCTGCCTTCCAAATTCTGCCTCAGCCTCCCCATACAGTGATCGCTCACCAGGGCCCTATTTTGCGTTTCTCTGATGGCTAGTGATATGAATGTCTTTTCATGTGCTGTTTTTGTCATCTGTATCTCCTCTTCGCTACAACATTTCTTCATTTCTTTTGCCCGTTTTCTAATGGGATTTTTTTCCTCTTTTAGTGTTAAATTTTGAGTGTTCTTTATATATTCTGCACATGAGTCCTTTGTCTAATAAGCGATTTGTAAATATTGTCTCCTAGTATGTATCGTGCCTTTTTATCTTAACACGACATTTTAGAATAATCATGTCTATATCTGAAAAAAATCTTCCTGGGATTTTGATAGGAATTTCAGTAAATATATATATATTATATATATAAATATTTATATATGTTATATATATAAAATATATATAAATATATATTATATAAATATTTATATATATTATATATAACATATATAAATATTTATATATAATATTTGTATTTATATATTTTTATATATAAAATATATTTTATATATAATATATATTTATATATAAATATATAATATTTATATTTATATATAATATCTATGTAATGTAAATTTATATTAATATATTATTAATATATTATTAAATTTATAAATTTATAAATTATAATATATTTATATATTATAATTTATATATGTAATATAAATTATAATATAAATATATATAATATATAAATTATATATATTTAAATATATATATATTGACACTATGTTGAGTGTACTAATCCATGAATATGCTCTATCTCTGCATTTAGTTAGAACTTCCTTAATTTTTCTCATCAACATTTTGTCATGCTTTGCATTCAGTCTTGTACACATTTTGTTATATTTATACCTAAGTATTTAAAAAACTTTTCCCAATTATAAATGGTATTATATTTTTTATTTCAGTTCCCAGAGCAGTGCAATATATTGAACTAGTATCTTAAAACCTTACTCTCAGTTCTAAGAGTTGGGTGTTGTTTTTCATTTTATTTTGTCTTGTTTTAGTATATTCCCTGGGGTTTTCTATAAGGTCTATTATGTCGTTTGCAAGTAGGACAAATTTATGTCTTTTCTAGCATTGGCTAGAACGGCTAGCATTACGTTGACTAGCAGTGGCGAGAGGCGACATCTTTGTCCCGTACTTGAACTTAGGGGAAAAAAATCACTCTTTCACCATTAAGTACGATGTCAGTATAGGTTTTTTATAGATGTTCTTTAATGTTTTAGCTATGTTGAGTACAATTAACAACTAAAATTGTATATACTTAAAGTGTGCAATGTGATTTGATGTATGTAAATTTTGTGAAATGATTTACACATGAAGTTAATTGGGACATCCATCATCTCACATAGTTAGTTACTTCATGCATGTGTAGTAGTAAGAGTGCCCAAGATCTTCTCTTTGAGCAAATTTCAAGTACCTAACACTGTATTAACTATAATCACCCTGCTGTATATTAGGTATCAAGAGTTTATTCCTCTTCTAACTGAAGTATTGTACCTTTTGACCAATATTTCCCCATCTCTCCAAGTTCTCAGCCCCTAGTAACCACCATTTTACAATCTGTTTCTATGAATTTGACTTTTATTTATGTATTTTTTTTTAGGATTCCACATATATGTGAGATCATACCGTATTTGTCTTTCTCTGTATGGCCCATTATGTTCTCTGGGTTCATATTATGTTGTTGCAAATGGTAAGATTATGTTGTTTCAAATAGTCCATCATATAATAATCTCACATCTTTTTTGTCCCTTCATCTGTAGATGGACACTGAGAGAATTTCCATGGCTTGGCTATTGTGAGTAATGTTGCAATGAACATGGGAGTATATATTTATATATATATATCTTTGAAATACTGATTTTGTTTCCTTCAGATACATACCCAGAAGGGGGATTGCTGGACCATATGGTAGTTTTGATTTTTTGAGGAACTGTCATACTGTTTTTTGTACAGTATGAATTTAAATTCCCACCAGCAGTACACAAAGTTTCTCTTTTATCCACATCCTCCCTAATCCTTATCTCTTGTCATTTTGATAAATGCCATCCTAACAGGTATGAAGTGATATCTCATTGGTGGTTTTCATTTGCATGTCTGTGATGATTAGTGATGTTGAGGACCTTTTTGTGTATTTATTGACTGTGTATCTTTGGAAAAATTCAGATCCCTTGTCCATTTTAAATTGAGATTATTCGGGGGGTTTTTTTTGCTATTGAATTCTTTATATATTTTGCATAATAATCAGATATATTGTCTGAAAATTCTCTCATCCATGGGTTGCCTTTTGATTTTGTTGATTGTTTTCTTTGCTGTGGAGAAGATTTTAGTTTGATGTAGTTCACTTGCTTATTTTTTGCTTTTGTTATCTTTGCTTTTGATTTCATATCCAAAAAATCATCACCAAGACAATGCCAGGGAGATTTTCCCTATGTTCTAGGAGTTTTACAGTTTCAGATCTTACATTTAAGTCTTTAATCTATTTCAAGTTAATTTCTGTGTATGGTGTAAGATAAGGATCCAGTTTAATTCTTTTGATGTAGATAACCAATTTTCCCAACACTATTTGTTGAAGAGATTCTTCTTTCCTCATTGTGCATTTTTGGTGCCCTTTTCAAAGATTAGTTAACTAAATATAAATTGGGTGTGTGTATCTGGGTTCTCTATTCTCTTTCATTGATCTATATGTACCATACTGCTTTGATTACTATAACTTTGTAATATAGTTGGAAATCAGGAAATGTGATGCTTCTGGCTTTGTTTTTCTTTCTGAAAATTACTTTGGCTATATGGGCTCTTTTGTGGTTCCATACCCATTTGAGGATTGTTTTTTCTATTTCTGTAAGAAAGGCCAGTGGAGTTTTGATAGAGATTGCATTCAATCTGTAGATTGCTTTGGGTACTATGCATATTTCAACAATTTCTTCCAATCCATGAAAGTGGGATATCATTCCATTTATTTGTGTCTTCCTCGATTTCTTCCCTCAATGTCTCATAGTTTTCATAGGTCTAATAGTATATGTTAATAGTCTAATATAATCTAATATAATCTAATAGTCTTGGTTAAATTTATTCCTATTTTATTATTTTTGATGCTGTTATAAATGGGAAAGTTTATGTAGTTTCTTTCTTCAGTTGTTCATTCTTAGTGTGTAGAAATGCAACTGATTTTTCTATATTGATTTTGTATCCTGTAATTTTACTGGATTTATTCTAATAGGGTTTTTTGTGTGTAATCTTTAGGGATACGATTATATTATTGGCAAACAGATACCATTTTACTTCTTCTATTCTAATTTAGAGACCTTTTATTTCTTGCCTAATTGCTCTGGCTATGATTTCCAGTACTATGTTGAATACAGTGGTGAGAATGAGCATTCTTGTCTTATTTCTGATCTAAAAGGAAAAGTTTTCAGCTTTTTACAGTTGAGTATAATTTTAGCTATGGGCTTCTCATATACGACCTTTATTATGTTTAGATACATTTTTTCTACACCTAATTTGTTGAGAGTTTTTATCATGAAATGATCTTGAATTTTGTCAATTCTTTCTCTGCATTTATTGACAAGATCATATGATTTTTATCCTTCATTCTGTTAATGTGGTGCATCACATTTGCTTATGTTGCACTATCCTTGCATCTCTGGGATAAATCCAGTTTGATCATGGTGTGTATCATACTTTTTCATGCTGGTAAATTCTATTTGCTAGTATTTTGTTGAGGGTTTTTGCATCTATATTCATTGGGGATACTGACCAGTAATTTTCCTATAGTGTCATCCAGTTTTGGTATGAGAGTAATGCTGGCCTCATAAAATGGGTTTTGAAGTATTCCCTGGAAATGTTCTTCATTAGGTTGAAGTGGTTCTTTTCTGTATTTAGTGTTCTGAGATTATTTATGAATGAGTATTGCATTTTATCAAATGCTTTTCCTGCAACAATTAATAGGATGATGTGATTTTTTTCTTTAGCCTATCAACTTTGATAGAACATACTGATTGATTTTTAAAATTTGAACCAGCTTTGTATCCCTAGAATAAACTCTACTTGATCATGTTCTATAATGCTTTTAGTATATTATTGAATTGTCTTTGCTAATATTTTGTTATGGGTTTTTGAGGAATATTGATCTTTAGTGTTTTGTCTTTTTTGTTTTCTGTAATGTAATTGTCTTGTTTTTGGCATCAGGGTAATATTGGCTTTATGAAATGAATTGAATCTCAAAGAGATATCTGTACCTCCCTGTTCATTGCAGCATTGTTCACAATAGCTGAGATAGGGAAACCTGTGTGCATCAATAGATGAATGGGTAAAGATGTCACACACACGCGCGCGTACACACACACTGGAATATTATTCAGCCATAAGAAAGGGAAATTCTGCCATTTATGACAACGTGGATGAATGTGAAGGATGTGAAAAGTGAGATAACCCAGATACAAAAAGACAAACACTGCATGATTTATCCGTGACATCTGAGTAGAATGGTGATTGCCAGGGGCCAGGGGTTGGGGGAAATGGGGAAATGTTGGTCAAAGGATACAAACTTTGAAATTATAAAATGAATAAGTTCTGCAAAGACAACGACTGGCTTAAAGAATGTGAACCTAAAGCTGTGGCCTGTGAATAACGCAGAGGTTAAACAAAAACATTATGACCTAGGGATGCTTCACAAACAACAACTTCCAAGAACCGCAGAGTAGTTGCTGAGAGTGGCACTAATGCCGTCCGTGTGGATCACTTCTCTCAAAGCGAGTCTGATCAAAACCGAGGAATTGTTAAAAAAGAAAGCTTCAGGCCCCAAATGATGTCACTTCGGCTGAGCTGCCAAACTGGGGATTGATTCCTAACCTGATCACACTTTCAATGTCCCTCAGAGAAGTAGTCTTAAGGGGTCAGTCGGGAATTTTCTGATAAGCACCAATGAGTTAATCTATCACCTAGACCCTCTCTATTCCCCAAAAGAAGAAGTAATCTACATGATTAGACCCCCTATTCTTCCCCCACAAGGGAAAGTCACCTTGCCTGGAACAATCCTTTCTTTTCTTTTGCTTATAATTCTTCTGTCCCACCCTCCTTCCTATAAAATCCTTCCGTTTTGTGCAACTTCTCAGAGGTCCCCTCTTACTTGCTGGGTAGAATGCTGCCCAATTCATAACTCACTTAATAAAACCAATTAGATCTTCAGAAATCACATAATAAAGCCAATTAGGTCTTTAAAAAAAAAAAGATGAGAAAGTTCTGGAGATCTAATGTATAGTGTGGTGAAACTGTACTTGAAATTTGCTAGAAGAGTAAGTCTTTTTAAATATATTTTTTAAAGATTTTATTTATTTGTCAGAAGGAGAACACCAGCAGGGGGAGCAGCAGGCTCCCCACTGAGCCGAAGGCAGACGCTTAACGGACTGAGCCACTCAGGCACCCCAAGAAGAGTAAATCTTAAATGTTCTCAGAACTGGTAACTGTGTGAGGTAATGAGTTAATTAAATTGATTGTGGCACTTATTCCACAGTGTATACACCTACCAAAGCATCGCATCATACACCCCAAGTATAATTTTTTTGTCAATTGTACCTCAATAAAGCTAAAAAAAAAAAAAGTGAATTAACAAGCATTCTCTCACCTATTTTCATAAGAGACAGTGTAGAACTGGGGTTAATTCTTTCTTACGTATCTGACAGAATTTGGCGGTGAAGCCATCTGTGCCTGGAGATTTCTTTTGGGAGAATTTTAAAATTATAGCTTCGGTTTCCTTAGTGGTTATAGGGCTGTTTAAGTTATCTACACTGCACTGGGTGACTTTTGATTTAGTACACTCTTCTCCTGGTTTCCTATCGTGGGACATCAGACTATTGGCCTAAGGCTTTTCCTCTTTTTCCTTATCGGCACTGCTTTAGCAGCATAACAGAAATGTAGTTATGTTGTATTTTTAAAAAAGATTTTATTCAAAGAAAGAGAGAGCATGAGCAGGGAGAGAAGCAGAGGGAGAGGGAGACAAAGAGAATATCAAGTAGACTGTGCACTGAGCGCTGAGCCTGATGAAGGGCTTGATCTCATGACCCTGAGTTCATGACCTGAGCCAAAACCAAGAGTTGGACACTTAACCAACTGAGCCACCCAGCTGTCCTGGTTATATTGTATTTTCATCGTCATTCAGTCTAGATGTTTGTCCTTTGGACCAGGGATCAGTAAACTTTCTTTGCATGGGGCCAGATACTAAATATTTTGAGGCTTTGTGGGATATATAAGGTCTATGTCATTCCTCCTCCTCTTTTTTCTTCTTCTTATAACATTTTTTTTTCCCTTAGAACATTTTAAAAAGAGACTTTAATTTTTAGAGTGTTTTAGGTTCGCAGAAAAATGGAGCAGAAAGTACAGAGATTTTACGTATATCATCTATATACCCCCACGCATAGCCTCCCCCATCATCGACATTCCCCCACCAGAGTGATACCTTTGTTAACAATTGGTGAACCTATATTGACATATCATAATCACCCAAAGTCCATAGTTTACATCAGGGCTCCCGTTGGTGTCATACATCCTATGGGTTTGGACAAATGTATAATGACCTATGTGCACCATGTGGTACCATACTGTGTAGTTGCACTGCCCTAAAAGTCCTCTGTGCTTCACGGAGTCATCCTTCCCTCCCCTCTAATCCTGGGCAGCCACTGATCTCTTCACTGTCTCCATGGTTTTGCCTTTCCCTCTCCCAGAAGGTCACAAAGTTGGATTCATAATATACGTAACCTTTTCAGATTGGCTTCTTTCACTTAGTAATACTCATTTAAATTTCCTCTATGTCTCTTGTGTGGTTGAATAGCTCCTTTCTCTTTAGCACTAAATAATATTCCATTGCTGGGTGTACCAGCTAGTCAAGGACATCGTGGGTGCTCCCAACATTTGGCAATTAGGAGTAAAGCTACTGTAAATATCTGTGTGCAGGGTTCTGTGTGAACATAAGTGTTCAGCTCCTTTGGTAGGAGTATGTTTAATTTTATTGGAAACCACCAAACTATCTTCCAAAGTGGTGGTACCGTTCGGCGTTCCTCCCAGCAATGAGGGAGAGTTCCCGTTGCCCCACATCCTCACCAGCACGTGGTGGTGTCAATATTCTTGATTTTAGGTACTCTAGTAGGTGTGAAACATTTTAAAAATGTAAAATCTTTCTTAGATTGCATGCTAAGAAACAGTTTTTGCACACGCACACAAAATGGCTGGTGGGGTAATAGCTTGCCAGCCCTGGTGTAGACCTACTTCCCACCTTTCATAGTCTTGAGTGTGTGTCTCTAGCCTTGCATGAGACTTTTGTACCTAAACACACAGCCACACTATTAAAGCCTTCCCTCTTCTGCCAATTTCTCTACCACCTTCTCTTTTTCCAGGACTCACTGCAGTTCTTACCCCCGCCATTTCCATGAAATTTGTTCTGATTCATTCTACGCCTATCTCTTCTTCAGAACATTTCCTGCATGTAATTTTGATAACGCTATTTTGTGCCAAGTGCAGACTATCCTGGTTTGCTACTTTAATTGCTGCGCGTGTATTTTAATTTATTTCTGCAACTGGATTGTAGGTTCCTGGAGAGCTGGCATTTAGCTTAACAGTTACAGAGATGACAAAGCTTTCTTTTAAAACAATTCTTTCTGTGTTACAAAGTGTTTTCATGGGCTTTGTTGTTGTTGTTCGTCAGAAGAGCCCTGTGAAGCAGTCTGGGGAAGGAATTTTCTCTCTAGTTGACAAACTGAGCCTCAGACAGTTAACATGGATGAAGGCTCCATGACCAATAAATGACAAAATCAGATCCAGACTCATGGCTCTGGCCTGGTGCGGTTTCAGCAGCCTGACCTGGGTAGTGGATGGGCTCTCCTGGCACCCTTGGCACAGCTCACTGAATGCTTGCTCGATGCCGGGTCTGGAGGGTCCAGTCCCTGTGTCCATACCCCCATGTCTTCCCCTGATCCTCTGCACCGTGTTTCTGCTGCCTGCAAAACATGAACCCCCATCCTTTCATATTTGGAAACTCTTTCTCCAGAGAAAGAGGACTCTGCCTGAAAACATGCTCATTTCCTGGAGCTGGTCTTGGCTGGAAAGGGCACATTCCAGGGGGAGAACTTATCCCCCAGGAGTTCCACACCTGTCCTGAGGAGAGACTCCCCACCACTGCACCATTGCCGTGTCCTCCTCTGTGGGAGCGCCCTGAGGCGGGGTGGCAGGCCTGGGGGGCTCTGGCACAGGAGACTGCCTCTTTTGCAGTGCGGTCTCCGCATTAGTAGAGGAGGTGTTGGTGCAGAAACTAGGGATAGGATTTTCACAGCCTCAGCAAGTGACGTGGCAAACACGGGAGCCAACGCAGGCCGGTCTATCGCTGCTGGGCGACAAACGCCCGCTCCCCGTCCTCTCCGCGAGCCCAGTGCCTTCACACGTGAGAGGAAAGTCTTCGGCCTGACCTGGGGGATGTCAGAGTGGCCGTTCCTGGACACCCTGAGCCCAAGCCCAGAGCCTGCCCAGTGTGTGCTGGCCAGCGGCACTGCCCTTGGGCACAGGCGAGGCTCCCGCAGGCTTGCCCACTCCACCTGCGCCCCAGAGCCGGCAGCCTGGGCAAAGACAAACACCCAGAGGTGTGACTTTAAAAGGAGAAGTGGCTGGACTCAGGCAAGGAGGCTCCGGGGAGCCTGTGACAGGGACACCCAGGTCCTGTGGGGCTCGGCTCTCATTCATTCAAGGGGAGCACAGCCATCCTGTCTGGAGAAGCTCATCTTCCGTTAAGGCCCAGTGCTCTAGAATCAGTCATTGTCCCCCCATTCACATCTTCGTGAGCGCCTCCCGGGGAGCGGCTTCCAAGGGCCGGGTACTTAGGGGAAGAGGAATGCTAGACACCATCTCCTCGTTAACTTACTGAACCCTCACAGCAGCTTCGTGAGGTAGATAGTCTGGTAGCTGGAATTTTCGGAAGGGGAGGCCTGGTCACTTGTGAAGGCACACCGTTGGGTGGGGCAGGAGCCCGGAGCTGGAGCTCAGGTGTGTGCCCTTTGACCTCGACATTCTCTTGTGCCTCCAATTTGCGCATCAGTCAGGGAGAGGAAGTGCAGACGTCCAGCTGACCCTGGCTGGGGGAATCCGAAAATGCATTTCTGAAGGCATCAGAGGGCCCTCGAGAACTCTCGGTGAGGGTGGATTCCGGCCCGACACTGGCCAGGCCATTCCCTGGCCTACGCGAACAGGTGTTTGCCAGCCCAGTCAGGCCGTGGAAACTGGGAGGAAATGGTGTCTAGCGTAGCTTCTGGACAGATCCTCAGCTTTTACTCTCCCGTGAAGGAGGAGGAATCTGAGATGGTGGAGGCACACTAGAGAAGCAGCCCGGCCCGAGCCACCGCCTGGAGGAGTGCTGCCCAGGAGTGCACGCTGCCTGTGACCGAGAGGGGGAACTTGTGGCCGCTAGCCACCACCATGTCATGTTTGTTTGGTGGAATGGCCTGGCCTATTCTGACCAATAAAGCCAGAACACTAGGCTTGGTGACCTGATGCCCTGAATCCTGTGCCCGAGCTGCTCCCGTGGGGACCTCCATGCGGATCCTGTGGGCGCAGGAGGTGTGGTTTGCATGCCCATCACTCGGCACCAGGCAGCCCGCACTGCCCATCGAGTCTCTGCTGGGCTGCCTCTGGAAGGTGGGGGGCTGGTGCCCCCCCAGCTCAGCAGGCTCTGCACAAAAGATTAAGGTATGGATCCTACCCTCCAAGGGCTAACTGTCCAGTTGGAGGAGTGAAAACCCATGAAAGGCTATTGTAATGGCAGAGAAAAGTATGCCAGGGAAGGATGGGTCCCCAGGCTCTGATTTCTGGAAGAAGAGAAGCTTTTAGGTCAGTAGTTGCATGTGTGTGCTGGGGCTCTGGGGGATATTGTTTAAGGCTAGATTAAATTAAATTACTGTTTCAATTCAAGAACCTAAAGAAAAAATGTTGAAGATAAAGGTGGACACAGAATTTATATTTATTAACAACAATGACAAAAAAATCCCACCACCCCAAACATATATATATGTATATATATACGTATGTATACGATATATATATATATATATATATATATCAATGTATATATATCCATATGGAGAGATACGCTTACACCCTGCACTTGACTCTTGGCTCATAGTTAACTTCCTTTCCTTCCCGTATAGCCTTACTTGGCAGAGTGCAGTGGAAAGCAACTTTACTTGTTGCAATGTCTAAGACATTGCATTTTTCTGTGTCTTTCACTAATGAACCCCAAAACCTACTCTTCTAGTTGACACGGTCGTTATGACTCATAACTCATGTCGTTATGACTCATGTTAATGACTCAATAACACCCCATCGGTGGCTTTACTTCTACTCCAGATTGCTGTTTATTGAGTTCAGTGTCTGACACAGTTCTGAAAAAATAATCCCATTGTGTTAAAATGCTTTTTCAGAGCCATTTAATGGTTAAGACAGAGGGCTGCTGACACTGACATTCCCATACACATCCTTGTTTTATCATAACCATAAATCATTCATTTGCAAATCTGTTTTCCTAATTAATGACCTAAAAATTTGCATTCATTAGTAGCCATTTAACATATAATCCCTGGCAAAATTATTGATGAATTAACATTATACTTTTATTATATGCTTATGTTCCCAAATTGTCCTGAGTCCCTTGAGGGGAGCTCTTTTGCTTGGTCTTAATAAAGGACAGCAAAAGATTGGAAGCAAGTCAAATATCCATAAAATGGAAACTGTTTAAATATATCAACGGCACATCTCTCTATGGGACAGTACTCAGTTGTAAAAAGTAATGAGGAAGCACTTCATGTCCTATTATGCAGTGATCTCCAAGACATATTTTTTTTTTTAAGATTTTATTTATTTATTAGAGAGAGACTGAGAATGAGAGGGGAGAAGGTCAGAGGGAGAAGCAGACTTCCCGCAGAGCTGGGAGTCTGATATGGGACTCGATCCTGGGACTCCGGGATCATGACCTGAGCCGAAGGCAGTCGCTCAACCAACTGAGCCACCCAGGCGCCCTCCAAGACATATTGTTAAGCCCACCAAATGAGGGACAGAATGTAGGAAATGCTCCCATTTTGGTTTTTGGTATAAAGGAGATATTAAAACCTGTTAGCTTGCAAAATCATGAAATATCTCTGGGAAGATATATCAGAAATGAGATAACATTTGGGAGGGAAATTATGTGGCTGAGAGCCTGGGTTAAGGGGGAAAACTTTCAATGTACAGGTTTTATTTTTTCATGCCCAGATATTTTTTTTTAATTTTTTATTAACATATTATGTATTATTTGCCCCAGGGTACATGTCTGTGAATCATCAGGCTTACACATTTCACAGCATTTGCCATAGCACATACTCTCCCCAATGTCCATATCCCTACCCCGCCCCCTCCCAGCTACCCTTAGTTTGTTTCGTGAGTTTAGGAGTCTCTTATGGTTTGTCTCCTTCCCCATCCCATCTTGTTTCATTTCTCTTCCCCACCCCCCATGACTCCCTGCCCTGCCTCTCAAATTCTTCATATCAGAGCGATCATGTGATAATCGTCTTTCTCTGACTGACTTATTTCGCTTAGCATAATACTCTCTAGTTCCATCCGCGTCGTTGCAAATGGCAAGATTTCGTTTCTCTTGATGGCTGCATAGTATTCCATTGTATATATATACACATCTTCTTTATCCATTCATCTGTGGATGGACATCTAGGTTCTTTCCATAGTTTGGCTATTGTGGACATTGCTGCTATAAACATTTGGGTGCATGTGACCCTTCAGATCACTACATTTGTATCTTGAGGGTAAATACCCAGTAGTGCAATTGCTGGGTCGTAGGGTAGCTCTATTTTCAACATTTTGAGGAACCTCCATACAGTTTTCTAGAGTGGTTGTACCAGCTTGCATTCCCACCAACAGTGTAGGAGGGT
>CM052812.1:31073694-31222685 GCA_028533885.1 Nasua narica | reverse complement strand
ATTGATGGGTCTTGTTTTTTTTATCCATTCTGATACTCTGTGCCTTTTGATTGGGACATTTAGCCCATTTACATTCAGGGTAACTATTGACAGATATGACAGATATGAATTGTTCCAATACAATGGAACAATTAGTGCCATTGTATTGCCTGTATGGTGACTATTAACTGTATATTGTCTCTGTTCCTTTCTGGTCTATGTTCCTTTTAGGCTTTCTCTTTGCTTAGAGGACCCCTTTCAATATTTCCTGTAGGGCTGGTTTGGTGTTTGCAAATTCTTTTAGTTTTTGTTTGTCCTGGAAGCTTTTTATCTCTCCATCTATTTTCAGTGACAGCTAGCTGGGTATAGTATTCTTGGCTGCATATTTTTCTCATTTAGGGCTCTGAATATATCATGCCAGTCCTTTCTGGCCTGCCAGGTCTCTGTGGATAGGTCTGCTGCCAATCTAACATTCCTGCCTCTGTATGTTACTGATTTCTTGTCTCGAGCTGCTTTCAGGATTTTCTCTTTGTCACTAAGACTTGTAAGTTTTACTAGTAGATGACGGGGTGTAGATCTATTTTTATTGATTTTGAGGGGGGGTTCTCTGTGCCTCCTGGATTTTGATGTTTGTTCCCCTCAGCAGATTAGGGAAATTCTCTACAATAATTTGTTCCAATATACCTTCTACCCCTTTCTCTCTTTTTTCTTCTTCTGGAATCCCAAGTATTCTAATATTGTTGTGTCTTATGATATCACTTATCTCTTGAATTCTTCCCTCGTGGTCCAATAGTTGTTTGTCTCTCTTTTTCTCAGCTTCTTTATTCTATGTCATTTGGTCTTCTATGTTGCTAATTCTTTCTTCTGTCTCATTTATTCTAGCATCAAGAGCCTCCATTTTTTTTGAATCTCATTAATAGCTTTTTTGATTTCATCTTGGTTAGATTTTATTTCTTTTATTTCTCCCGAAAGGGATTTTATTTCTCCTCAAAGGGGTTCTTTAATCTCTTCCATGCTTTTTTCGAGCCCAGCTAGCAATTTGATAACTGTCATTTTGAACTCTATTTCCGACATATTACTGATGTCTGTACTAACTAGGTCTCTAGCCATCGGTACTGTCTCTTGTTCTTTTTTTTGTGGTGAGTTTTTCCGCCTTGTCATTTTATCGAGCTAAGAATAGATGAGTGAGAGAGAAAAGTACGCTGGAATTCCACAGTTCTCACTGACTGATGAACTTGGGCTTGGCTGGATATTCTCACTGATCTTCTGGGGAGGGGCCTTTTGAACTTGGTTCTCAGATGTCTTCGCCTGAGGTGGAATTGTCCCGCCCTTGCCCAGGGAGGGGCCAAGCAATTCGCTCAGGTTCGCTCTCGGGAGTCTTTGTTCCCTGAGCGCTTTCCGTACCGCCCTGGAGGCCAGGAATGCAAATGGCGGCTCCCAGTCTCTGGCTGGAGGAGCCAAGCGCTCGCCCGGCTCCTCAGCGTGCCCTCAGAGGAAAGCAGTCAATCACTCCCGTCTCCCGGGTCCCCACCCAGGCTCCGAGCTCAGCCACCCGTGGCGGCGCGTTTCTGTCTCTGGCGCGCGGCCCTGTCTGGAGTCTCCAAACCCAGCAGGTTCCCGCCGCGCGCTGCTGCGCCGCTCCTCCCCGAGGAGGAAGGAGGGGGTCTCCGGAATGCCTTATGTGGTCCCCGCTCGAAGGGCCGCGGCCACGGTCTAGGGTAAGCCCCAGTTGAAAATGCACTGCCTGGCTCTTTCTCTGCCGCCGGCTTCTCCGCCCCGATATCTGGGAGCTCTGCCTCACTCAGACACCCCTGGTCTCTTTATGATCTCGCGGGTCCTGAAACCACTCTGTTCCCGTGAGGGCTAAATCTCTGGCTTAGTCTCTGGGGGGATGTCCCTCAGCAGAATAGACTCTAAAAGTTCCGATTTTGTGCTCCGTGGCTCTGCGGCAGACCTCCCCCCGTGGTCTCTCTTCCCGTCGCTTTGGAATCACTTTTCCAAATGTCCTACCTTTCGGAAAGTGGTCGATTTTCTGCTCCTAGAATTGCTCTTCTTCCTCTCTTCTCTCTCCTGTTGAGTATGCTGGCTTTTAGAATGATTTAATAACTATCTAGATGAACTTCTGGGATCCGACTCTATCTCAACATCCTACTTCTCCGCCATCTTGCTCCTCCCTCCCCACCCCCAGATATTTCAATGTGTATTCCTAAGTATGAGGGTACTCTCATAACCGCTGTGCAATGATCATAATCTGGCAATTTCATGTGACTATACTATCATCTAATCCACATTCCATACTGTAATTTCAGCTGTCTCAATAGTTACTCTTGGCCATTTCCGCACCCCTCCCCAAGGCCCCAACTGAGGATCAGATGTCACACTGATTGTCATGTATTTTAGTCTCCCTTACCTTGGAATGTGTCCTACACCTTTCTTCCTCTTTTTGCAACAGCAGCAATGATGAAGCCTCTTTAAGTGGCTACTCAGACAGTAGATACAGACAGGTGGGAGTTGGATAGGAGAGCCAGAGGATGGAGGCCCTAGGGAATGGCCGTCAGCTTCAGCTTTTTTGTGGTATAATATGTGGAACCCTTTAGAGGCCTTGGTGGAATAATGGTGGTGTTATTCTAGAATGTGCTCCTAGGCTGTGGGGATGGGTGGTTGGGGGCTTATAGTTGTTGTAAGTTGGGTCTAAACAGAACTTTGAAGGCTGGTGTGGCCAGGTGACATTTCGATTACATTCTTGAGTGCATTTATAAGGGGAGGTTGTCTGTAGCTTTCATTAGAATTTTTTTAGACTTTTTATTATGCAAAGTTTTTAAACACATAGAAAAGCAGAGAGTGTTTAATGAACCCCCATGTGCTCTTCACAATGGTTGGGCTGGCTGGTCAGGGACTTGGAAAGGGCACAATTAAAAATTGATCACAAGGCATCCTGGGGAAGAGGTGTGTGGCTGAACCTTTCTAAATGGCCTCAGAATGTGAAGAACTGCTTCCCAGGGGTCACTTAAGAGTAGTTACAGCAGAGAAGGATTTTTATAATCAGGTAGATAAAATGATCTGTTCTCTGGCCATCAGTTAGCTTCTTTTCCCAGCACCTCTGTCCTTGCCCAAGGGCCTCAGAGATCAGAGTGGCCAAGGCAGCAGTGACCGAGATTATGCATAGGCTCGACAAGGTGCACTGTCCACTCACCAAAGGCTAATCTGCTGAGAGCAGAGGCCAACACTGAGCCCCCAGTGTAGCGTCATCCTTTGGGAAAACCAGTGAGCTACCTCCAATGTGTAAGGGATAGGATTTTGATCTCACTGACAGAGATACTCTGGATATGGATTTTGCTTTTCTTGTCTGTGGTACTTCTTCCAAAACTATGATCCAGGTACTATCGAATATCTTCTTCGCCATGATGGTATTCCATTTTGTATTGCTTCTGACCAAGGAACTCATTGTACAGCAAATGAAGTACAGCGATGAGCTCATAGAGATCTACCCTTTTGCCTTGTTTACCGTAGCTCTATAAGAAGTCTTGAAATCAGGCAGTGCAAGTCCTACTTTGTTCCTCTTTTTATGATTGTTCTGGCTCTTCTAGATTCTCGGCACTTTATGTAAACGATTAGAATCAGCTTGTCAATTTCTACCAAAAACCTGCTGGAATTTGAATGGGATTGTGTTGAATCTGTAGATGAATTTGGAGAGGACTGACATCTGACCCACACTGAGTCTTTCAACCCATGAACGTGGTATATCCATTTATTTTTCTTTACTTTCTTTAATAATCTTTTTTTTTTTTTGTATATAGGTCTTGTGTACCTATTTTGTTAAATTCTTCCCTAATTATTACATGGCCTGTGATGCTATTATATAAATAGCATGTTTTAAAATTTAACTTTCTCATAGTTTATTGTCAATATTTAGGCATACGATTGATTTATTGACTTTATATTTTATAATTTTTGTAAATTTTTCTTATTTTAGTAATTTCATTATAAATTTCTTAGGATTTTCTACATACACACATTGTTATGTCATCTGTAAAGAGTTTTACTTCTTCTAATCTGTAACTTTTATTTCTTCTTATTTTGTTTTGTCATATGGCACTCTAGTACAATATTGAATAGAATGGTGAGATAGTTTTTCTTGATCTGAGCTAGAAAGGCTTCAGCCTTTTATCACAAAGTATGACAGCTCTGTGTTCTCTCTCTGTGTGTGTATGTGTGTGTTTAAGTTCACTGAAAACTATTATTGTAATTTTTTAAATGACCTAACAGGTTTGTGATGAATTCAGCAAATCATTCTGTTGACATTTTTGGAACTGATACCAGCTTTTGCCAGAGAATTTAAAAGATTCAAATGTGAAATTTTCACTGTCAACTCCACCCCTAGCAAAGCCCCTCATGTTACATGGTCACAACTCCCAATTCTATTACAACAGTTTGTGTCACAAAACTCTGAGGCAAACATTAAATAATTAAGCAGTGGTATCTAAGTGTAGACAGGTTTTCCATTATTTACAAGTCTTGAATCTCTTTACATTATAACACTAAATTCAATATGATGACTTAAGTCAGTTTAAAATATCCATCCTCTTATACTCTGACAGATTTCTTTTTTTGGCCATCTTTCTTCCCCCCTATCTTTTCTCTTGGACCTCTTTTTCTTATTTTTGTGTCTCTGGCTTTTTTTCCCCAATCCTATGTCAGTGCCTGTATGCTTCTCATGTATTTATTTTTAAACAACGTCTCCTGTGTTTCTTTTTCTTGCTGTCCTGACTTCCTGCTGGGCTGGCCCTGCCACTGTGGCTTTGGGCTTGGCTTCCAGAAGGACCACGACTGCTACTTGGACTCCGCTGGGAATGCTGCGCTCTGGCTCTTGCTAAGCCCTTCTGGCCAGCTCTTGCTGTGTCCAGGCTCTTCTTCGTTACTTTACTGTTCAAGTCCTTAGACATTTGGCTGCATTTTTCTCTCCTTGTACAGATATGTTACTTTTGCTGTCATCTTCATTATAGTCTGTTTCAAAAGCAGCTTCATTGTTTTCTCTAGTTAAGTCAGAGGAGGGTCAAGAGGACTAGGTAGAGGGGGTTTAGTCTGGATGGATTCTCGTCGTTTTGCCCGCTCATTTGCTCTTTTTTCAAACTGAGTGTGTCTGGTGGGTTAAGAATTTAAATTAATTGATTGTCACTTGATTCCTGATTGTTCTTTGCTTCTAAATCATGATTCCTACAAGGACTTTTGTCTGCACTTTGTCTCTTCCCTGGAGCATTTAGTATCATTAGTGGCTTTGTGATCATGAGATTTTTTTTTTTTTTTTTTTTTTTTACCTCTTCTGTACGTGAACTTTTTGGAAATGTCCTATTCCTTTTTTAGGCAACTCTCTCCTCCCTCAGCTTATTTTTCTGTTCAGATGCTGAAGCTCTAGGGTTTTTTGTAGATACCTTTTATTGGGTTGAGAAAGTTCTCTTCTATTTCAGTGTTTTGCTAAAAGAGTTTTTTTTTTTTTAATAAACAGTTGTTTAATTTTGTGATTTTTTTTTCTGTGTCTCTTGTGATGATTATAATTTGTCTCTCTTATTCTGTTAATGTTGTGGATTACACTGAGTTTTCAAATGTTAAGTCACCTATGCATTCCTGGGATAAACACCACTAAGTCATATGTATTATCCTTTTTAATATTGCTGGATTCAATTTACTGATTTTTTTGTTGTGAAGGATTTGTGTTCATGAGAGATACTCATCTATAATTGTATAATAATGACTTTTTCTCATCAGGATAATGTTGACATTATAAAATGATATCCCTTCTCCTCTTCTGAAAGTTTTAGTGTAAGACTGGTGCTATTTTCTCCTTAAATGTTTGATAGACTTCACCAATGAAGCCATCTGGTCCTGGTGTTTTTGTTGTGAAAAGGGTTTTTAAAAAATTATAATGAATTCAATTTCTTTCAGAGACATAGGATCATTTAAATGATTTCCCTTTTTATATCAGTGTTTGTAATTTGCCTCTTTTAAAGAATGGGTAATTTCATTATGTTGATGAATATATTGGCATACATTTGCATGTATTATTACTCTATCATTTTAGTGTTTATAGGGCCTGTAGTTATGTCTCCTCTTCAATTCCTGATATTAGTAATTTGTGTTTTTTCTTGATAACTCTAGAGGTTTGTCAAATGTATTACATTTTTAAAAGATAAGAGCTTTTGGTTTAATTGGTTTCTCTCTTTGTCTATTTTCTATTTCATTATTCCTATTCTTGGCTTTAAGAATATATATATATATATATATATATATATATATATATATATATATAGGGTTTAAGCCGCTCTTTTCTTTCTACTTTCTTAATATAGAAGTTTAGATGATTGTATTTAAGCCTTCATTCTTCCTTCTAAGGATTGCTTCTAAATGTCTTTTTCCCCCCAGTCCCAATTGTTATGTCTGTTCCTGGTGGGCTCTGGGTAATTTCAATGTCCATGCAACCACCCTCATTGTGCCCCCTCATCAGATTTTTAAAAGCATTTTGTGACCATAATGGTCTGGACTACTAACAACTGTTTGAGCATGGGTCTTTAAGTAATTTCTTGCTGAATCTAATTGTATCCTTCTATATAATAAGACCTAGAGCAGTCAACTAAGTGTTCTGGGGGAAGACGTTTGTGTTCCAGGTTTTGCATCCTCCTTCCTGCCTCAGAGGAATTGTTGCTGCAAAGAGCCTCTCGCGACAGCCCCCTTTTCTCTTTCTGTACATGTGAAATTGCATGCGCAAACTATTTCTTCAGACTCAGCAGTTTTGTTAGAGAAACTCGCTTTGAATTTGGTGCCAGTCCAGCATGGATTAAGAAGTGGAAATAAATTGAAATGAGGATAAAGGGCATTTTAAATGATATCAGAAATCCCATTTGGTGAAATCGGAATAAAATCTTTTTTACTTCATTTCCCCCAAATTCCATTTTAAAACAGGTGGCCTTTTAAAGGCAGATGTTTCTGTTGCAATGGGCATTGGATACATTAGCGTTCCTGGATTTTCTCAGCAGGGATACAGACCTAGCTTGTGACCTGGGAGTGTTTTCCCTGAGTCCGGTTAGTGTTCTTTGGTTCCAGATATGGAGAGGAGATGGATAATCTCATAGTCTACAGATGTCAGAGGCTTCTTCTTATCCTGTCTTTCCATATTTTCAATTAATAAGCCTTTGTGAAAAACATCTGGACTTCCACTTCCAGTTGGGCTGCAGAAATTTGCAAGAGACCATTACTCTCACTGTAACAATGTAAGCTGAATAAGCTCCAAAATCATAGTTGTTAAAAATTCATCAGAGAGCGGAGGATGCAAAGAATTTAAAATGACCTAGTTCCAGAGTGTAAAGAACCCTTTCTAGGAGAGTGGTTCATGAGGCTGCTTTCTTGTAGGAGTTTTGGAAGAGCAAACCTATCATAGAGAGGGGATTTTTGGAGTTGTAGTGAGAAACTAGCTGAACTGGCTGTAATTTGTTTGAGCTGTCATGATGTATTTGAAATTCCCAAAGACCTAACTGCAAAGTGGCATCAACCTGCAAATCTTCATTTATAAGACTTCTCCAACTGCTTGGCCCTGGCCTGGGAAAGGTAAACGACAGGGAGTAATGGTGTAGAGATTTTTCCCTAGGAGCACTCACCTATCACTTTTTTCTGAGTCTTCATTGAGTATGTAGCAGCAGCAGGGACAGAGAAGAAGGATAGAGACCCCTTCAAGGCATACCTGCCCATAAATCCTTTCCAAATGAACACTTAGTCAAAGCTAGAAGACATGTAAAAAAGTAGGAAGATGTGACCCATGATCAAGAAGAAAAAAAGGCCAATAGAAACAGAACCAGAAATGATCCAGATGTTGGACCCAGCAGACAAAAATTTCAAGATAATATAATTCTGTTAAACTGTTTAGTGGAAAAGATGGCAAAATAAGTAAAAATATGGAAAACTGCAACAGAGAATCTGAAATTCTATAAAAGTATAAAATGAAAATTCTAGAACTGATATGAAACTTTCATTTGAAGTATTTAACAGCAGAACTTGAAGATAGGTTAATAAAATTTGTCCAAACTTATGCATAAGGAAAGAAACATTAAAATTTAAGTTACAACAGACTTTCAGAGAACTGTAGGACAATATCAAACACTATAACATATGTATATTGGAGTACCTACAAAAGAGAAGGGAAAAAATGGGGCACAGGGAATATTTGAAAGGATTGTGCTTGAGAATTTTCAAAAATTAACAAAAAATATCACATATCTTAGACACTCAGGAAAACCCAAGTAGAATAAATACAAAGAAAACCATACCAAGGCACATCATAGTCAAAATACTGAAAATCAGAATTAAAGAGAATATTTTAAGCACAGCTAGAGAAAAAGGGCACATAAATTTAATACAATAACGAGAATGATGGCTAACTTCTCAAAAACAGTGGAATCCAGAACACGGCGGAAGAGCTTCTTTAAAATGCTGAAGTTAAAAAAAAAATCATTCAAAATACCTACTTCAAGAATAAAAGAAAAATAAAAGCATTTGCCCACAGGGGGAAAAAAAAAAAAACTGAAAGAACTTGACTCTAGTCAACTTTCATTACAAGAGATCATAAGTTCTTCAGGCTAAAGGGAAATGATATCGGAGGAAGCCTGAATCAGAAGGAAAGAACACTAAAAAGGGAAAATCAATGGGAAGGTGTGTGTGTGTGTGTTTGGGAAGGTATACGTGTGTGCATATGTGTGCATGTATGTGTGTATGTGTGTATACCTGTATCTGTGTGTGTGTGTGTGTGTGTGTGTGCGTGTGGGTAGGTGTAATCATTGTTTTATTTCCCCAACAGGTGTTTAGGTTTACCCACACTGGACTAAGCTGTGCTTCGTGTTAGAGCGTGCCTACGGGTGTATGGCGGTGAACTCTGGCAGGTCTCGTTCATTGAATATACCTTCAGTTCATGTCGATGGTTACTTGTTCATGTTGGTGGTTTTTTTCTGGGTAAGGAGTTGTACGTTGGGAGTTAAGTCTTCTTTCAGCCCATGGAGGCGGTCGTTGCGCTGTCTCTTAGGTCCCATTGTGTTTGTTGGTTTGTTTGGAGGTTTTTTTGAGAATTCAGCTGTCAGCCTAAATGGTACACTCTAAAGATTTCTCTTAGGGTTTCTCTTTGGTTTTCTGCAGTTTCACCATAAAGTGTGTAGACATGGATTTCTTTTTAAAACTTTCTCCATGGGATTTACGTGGCTTCTTAACTATGTGTTTTGGCGTCTGTCTTAGTCTACTTAGGCTGCCATAACCAAATACCACATACTGAGTAACTTCTCATTGTCCAAGGATCGCGGCCCAACGTGAGGGGGTAAGGGCCTCTCGCTGGCTGCGAGCTGCGCCTTCTGGCTGTGTCCTTGCTCTCTGGAGCCTCTTTAAAAGGTACTATCCCGTTCAGGAGGGTTCTATCTTCCCCAAGCACCCCCCAAAGGCCTCACATCCTGAGATCATTTTTGAGGGTTAGGATTGCAGCATATGAATTTGGCAGGGGGCACATTCACAGCCTAGCAGCATCTTTGACTGGTTCTGGACACTTTTCAGTCCCCATTTCCTCACATGTTCCTCTGTTCCACTTGTCTCGTTTCTTTGGGGGCACCAATAAAACCTGTGTCAGACCTTCTCACTATATCTTCTATGTCTGCATCTGTCAGGAAGTGAGCATCTCTGTGTGTCTGCGTCGCCAGGACTTCCCGAGGAAACGTTATGGATACCTGAGGGGAAGGGTGTTAGAACTGAAGCCATCTGCTCCCATTCGAAGGCTGACAAAACTTACCTTCTCTGAACTGCCCCCCTCCCTGAGCCAGATGCCGGCATTGTGGAATGGGGGCTTCTCCATTTTACTTCGTAGATAATTCCTTTACATTTCAAAGGGGGGTAGAACCTGGAATCCTGGAGCCATTTGTTTAATTCCAAAGGACAGTAAATGATCTAGAGTAAATGTTTCTTCCCCTCCCCACTCTCTCATAAAGAGGGGGTGCTAGCTGGGCGTCGTGTAACCTACATAAACCGCCAGATTCATAATTTCAGGGTCTTTCTCCCGCAGTGCAAAAAACTCTTTGCCCACGCAGGTCTCACCTCTGCCTCCCATTGTGTGACTCTGAAGGCAGGAGAAATCAGGAGGAGGGAACCAATACAGTTACTGATGTAGCTTATAATCTGCCTTATCCCAGAATTTTATAATTTTAGTCAGGATCATAGACATAACTAGAGGTATTTAAAACTTACCGCTTAGATTTTCTGCTTTATTTTCTATCCTCTTGACTATCCTCTGCATGGTTTCTTCTGACCTACATTTTCGTTCATGAATTCTCTTCAGCTTTTGCAATCGACCGTTGAGCCATTCATTGAATTGTCTTGGGGCGATGGGAATGTTTTGTTTTTCTATTGCAGTAGTGGTGCCACAAGTAGAGGCACAGTACACCCATGTGTACTGTTAATACATGGATTTCATTGTATGTAAATGATATTTCAGTAAAGATGTTAACAAGATAAAAAGGAAGGGGCGCCCGGGTGGCTCAGTTGCTTGAGCATCTGACTCTTGATTTCAATTCAGGTCATGATCTCATAGATTATGGAATTGAGCCCCACATTCGTGCTCTGTCTCTCTCTAAAATAAAATAAATAAATAAAATCTCTAAAAAAAAAAGATAAAAAGGAAGATAGGGCAGAAAACAAATCTTTAATTTTCATATTATTGTATTTTGCAGTTTTAAAAAATCCTATTTTTTCCCCTTACATATCTGTTACATCACTTTTTATAGTTTCTAGTTTTCTGCCCAAATGGTTTGGTTGGCTCTTATCTCCTTGAGGCAAAGGAACTAGTGAAACTTTATTTACTGACTTATTTTATTTTATTTTATTTTATTTTATTTTATTTTATTTTATTTTATTTATTTATTTAAAGATTTTATTTATTTATTTATTAGGAAAGAGAGAGAGTGAGAGAGAGAAGGTCAGAGTGAGAAGCGGACTCCCCATGGAGCTGGGAGCCCGATGTGGGACTCGATCCCGGGACTCCGGGATCATGACCCGAGCCGAAGGCAGTCAACCAACTGCGCCACCCAGGGGCCCCGTACTGACTTATTTTAAAGAGTAAACCTATATATTTTATAGACTTGGCTGGCAATTCCATTATTTGAAATCCTTGTGGGCCTCACAGCATTGTCTTCACATATGCCCTGTTATCTCTGTCTGTGTAGTAGGCATTGTGCTGGGAAAGCTACTGTCTAGGATGTTCTCATCTTCTGAGAGTGGATTTTCTGTCATGTTAGCCAGGCAACCGGGAGCACTACCAACCCAGAGCCACCTCCATCCCGAGTTTAGGCTTTGTTACTTTCTCAGAAACCCATATAATCGGAAGCCACATTTTCATCTGTGTGAGGGCTAGTTTATTTTTGCTTACTCTTACTTGTGGTGTACGCTTTTGGGGACCACAGTCCAAAGCCAGAAGTCATATATTGGGTCCCATACTTTGAGAGCTCTAGAATCTGACATTTCCCCTATAGTCTCTCAAGGCCACCAAAAGCCCCAAACTGCAGCTTTGCTTCAGGTAGTAGAGTCCAAAGTATCTCACTAGACTCTCTCCAGTTGCCAAGCTTTTCTGGGATTTTTGGCCAGATCTTTTTTTTTTTTTTTTAACTTTTGAGCTCTATAATGCTTCTTTTTTTCCTTTCATTTCTTTTTTTTTTTCTCCCGAAATATGTTTAATTTTTCAGTGTTACAAGATTGATTGTTCATGCACCACACCCAGTGCTCCATGCAATACGTGCCCTTCTCGATACCCACCACCAGGCTCGCCCACCGCCCCACCCCCTCCCCTCCAAAACCCTCAGTTTGTTGCTCAGAGTCCACAGTCTCTCCTGGTTCATCACCCCCTCCGATTTCCCCCCATTCACCCTTCCCTTCCTTCTCACAATGCCCTCCATGATTTTCTTTATACTCCACACGTGAGACCATAAGATAATTGACTCTCTCCACTTGACTTATTCACTCCACATAATCTCTTCTAGTCCTGTCCATGTTGATACAAAAGTTGGATATTCATCCTTTCTGATAGAGGCATAATGCTTTTAAGAAGATTTAAAAAATACTTTGTTCACCTTTTTAGCTATATTCGAAGAGTTTGGTCTAAATCACCTAGTCTGCTAATAAGGGAATTAAGTCTTAACACTGACATAGAAAATAAATATTTTTAGGGGTGCCTGGGTGTCTTAAGTGTCTGCCTTCAGCTCAGGTAATGATCCCAGGGTCCTGGGATCGAGCCCCATATCAGGCTCCTTGCTTAGCAGGGAGCCTGCTTCCCCCCTGCCTGCCACTCCCCCTGCCTGTGCTTGATCTCTCCCTCTCTCTGTGTCAAATAAATAAAATCTTTAAAATAAATAAGTAAATAAAATATTTTAAATTAAAGAAACGCTGTCTTCCCGAGCTATAAGTCAAACCTGCTTATTATACTGAATTTTGAAAACTCAAACAGAAAAATAAAAATGAGAAAATATATGCCCTTGGAATACCACCAGATATAAATATCCATTAATGTTGTGGTGTGTTTCATTTCACTCTTTTTTTCCCCTTTTTAATTATAATTAGTATATGAATTCTAATGCATATACATTTTAACATCCTGCTTCTGTTTCTTAAAATCATATTGCCAGGGGCGCCTGGGTGGCTCAGTGGATTAAAGCCTCTGCCTTTGGCTCAGGTCATGATCTCAGGGTCCTCAGATTGAGCCCCGCATCGGGCTCTCTGCTCAGCGGGGAGCCTGCTTCCCCCTCTCTCTGCCTGCCTCTCTGCCTACTTGTGATCTCTCTCTCTCTGTCCAATAAATAAAATCTTTAAAAAAAATCATTTTGCCAGTATTTTCACTCATAATATTCTGTGAAAAAAATGGTTTTACTGGCTTTGTCATGTCCCAACATAAATATATCAAAATGTGGTTAGCCATTTTCCTACTGTTAGAGTTCTACAGAAATTACAATTCTCCTCATTTTTATAGTGTGATTAGCATCTTTTCATAGAAATATTTTCCTTGATTTCTGAATATTTCCCCAGCATGGAAGTACTTGGACAAAGAGTATGACTAGAAATGTTGTTTATTTATTTAAAAAGATTTTTACTTACTTACTTGATAGGGAGAGTGAGAGAGCACAAGCAGGGGGAGCAGCAGGCAGAGAGAGAAGCAGGGAGCCCGATGCAGGACTCAATCCGAGGACCCCGGGATCATGACCTGAGCTGAAGGCAGATGCGCAACCAACGGAGCCACCCAGGTGTCCCTAGAAATGTTATTTTTGCCAGCAACAAGAATTACCTGTAGCCAATCCATCTCTTTGCCAGTTCATCCTCAGCACATTCAGAGCTGTTGTCAGTGTATACTCACGGTGAGTTATGATTTTAAGGAAACATAATTGCAGAGAAAGTGCACCAGTCTTATTTCCTTGACCGCTTGAGAAAGTGTTCTGCTGAATAGGCAGGTAAAGACAACTCTTTAAGACAGTGGTCCTTAACCCCAGGTGCGTATTAGAACGCCCTCCACACAGTGTGAAATGAATCTCCAAGGACGACACAAGCATCTGTATATCTATGTAATTCCTCAGCTGGTTCCAATGTGTAGTCAGGCTTAGGAACCACTGCTTAAAAGTAAAAGATAGTCTAGTCAGTGTTTAGTAGACAAATGAATTTTAACTATTGACCTCTTAAAATACCTTTGGCCTTTGCTTGCTTAGGATGTGGGTTTGCTTCTGATCATGGTTATACTTCAGACCTAGGTGTGATGCATAAAATATGGCATGCTTAGTTAAATTCGTATTTCAGATAACCGATACTTTTTAAAAATAATGTATATCCCAGATATTGCAAGGGATACGTGTATTCTAAAAATTACCCCTTTCACAATCTGACAGCCCGTGCTTTTATTTGCTAAATCAGGCTGCCCTAATCATGGTTAAACTTCAGGATGCATGTAATTTCCCACAGCATTCTCCTCCTCTTGCTGAGGATTGGTATTGGACCCTCTGTTTTATGAAGAGGTTTCTGTCTTTCTGACTCTCTCTGCCTGGGACAGAAAACTGCATTCATCAACCTTCTGAGATAAATCCACAAAGAAATGTTCATGGCACTCCATAAGGTCTTGGTGGACCCTTGGCTTGTTCTAATGTCTGTTGTGGGAAGCTTTCACTTGGTATCCAAGAGGGAGCCTAATGGTCTTAAAGTATGTAATAACCTCTTTAGATATAGAGAAAGAAGCTTCTAGCATTTCAGCATGTCAGTGAACAAAACTGTCTATTCTTGAGTAGGCCCTTGTTCAGAAAGCAGTGACTGAGCTTCTGTTAGGTATGCATAGGTAAGGGGAGAAAAGGCACAACAGACATCTTGGAGGTGTGTGTAGAAAATGCTGCTTCTCTCATTAGTAGTCAGTCTCAGAGGGAGTGAACCAATGTGCACAAATGGCCGAGGGGTCTGTTGTGTAAAGGCACTTGGACTGCAAGTTCAGTCTCTCCTGAAACTTGAAGTTAAGGGTCCTGGTGAGCTCAGTTGGCATGGCTCTGCCCATGGCATTCTGGTAGGAAAGAGTCCCAGAGGATCCAAAAGGGACCCACCAGCTAGGAAAGGGAGGTCTGGGTTGGTGGTGCTGAACCGCTGAGGGACTAGATGCCCTCTTGGATTCAGAGTCCCCCGCCCCCAGCATGATTTGAGGAACAATATCTCAGCAAGTGGTAAGAATTACAGAAGAAGTGAAGCCTCGGAGCTCCAGTGTAGGACCCCACTGTAGCTTAGCCTTAGCCGGGAACCTGAACCAGGAAGGACATCCCCGTCCCCACCCACAGACCACCTGAACCAACCTTGCTGGATTGCCTTTCAATAGCGACACCTTGTGGTAGTATTTTGCAATGGCAGCGGGAGGTTGTGTTCTTTGGCTGGTGTGAGGAAGCCGACCAAAGGGGTGGGATTCTTGAAAAGGCGGGCGCTCAGGACGGAGAGCCTAGGCTTCCTGCGCAGAAGGGTAGGTGCGCGCTTAGGCAGTTACAAGAGGGGACTCTCCTGACTTCACATCTTCGCTCTGCCATGGTCTGTGAGAGGTGGGCATCTCCTCCTGCCTCGGTTTCTCTATCTGCACAACGACGTTAGACGTTAACAATAGCACGTATCTCCTAAGGTGGTTGAGGACTCGGTGCGCTACGGCACGTTAGACTCGTACCGGGCACACGGTAGGGGCCCCGGGAATGGTGGAGGCTGACGTCATTGTCAGGAGAGGTAGACAGGGATAAGACAATATTGCCCCCAGGTGAGCGGCTGCCATAATGAGCTCAGAGGTAGATGTGATGATTCTCCCTTTGCAGATGATGCGGCCGACTTCCAGAGAACACAGGCCACTTGCACAAGAGCACGTGGGTGTGATCGGAACCCTAGTCTTCTGATCGGACTTGCGTTTCCTGGAAGCCCCCGTGTAACCTACTCACAAACCTGGTCTGTGATTCTTCAGGCGTGATCAGAGGCCCATCCAAAGCTCTCTTCGTGGCAAATGAATCTGCAACCTAAGTGAACCCCACAGGATTGAAAAAAAAAGCCCTATTCATATCATTCTGAGTTTCCCCTTGAATCCATAGTCTCCTTTCCAATTTCAATGCCTCTGTCTTGGTTGGCCATTCAGTCAAGGCACAGACAGTTGTTCCTGAACTCCAGGATATTATTCAGTTATTCCTGAACTCCATAGTCCTCTCCTAACTGCTCGTCCTCCTCCTGCTCCTTCTGCCTTCCAGCCCTGCCCCATGCAGCTAGAAGGGCGATCTTTCTAAAATGTAGCCCATGTTGAGGCTGCCTATGTCCCCCACCTTCTGTGAGACTGTCCAGCCTGCCTAGCTGTGTACAATCGGACGTCCGTCCCTGGCTGAGACTCCTTTACTTCTCTTCTCCCAAGAGCGAGGCTCTCTTTCTGTTCCCGAAGCATTTGGACCCTTCTGCTGTGCCACTCACTGTGTTTAATTGTCCTTGGTACGCAGTGTCTCCAGAAGACTGAATTCACTGAAGGCAGAGATTGTACGTGACCACTGGTGTCCCTTGGTGACTCGCATGGCACGAGGCTAGGAAATGTTGAGACATGGGACAGATCATCTTATTTAAGATAAGGAGGTGCCCACTCCCTGAATTGAGGGTCAAAAGCAGCTCCTCAGTGCATCATGGGCCGTAAGAAACACACGGGAAGGGAACAGTTCGCTATTTTACACCAGATTGATGTGCGAATTCTCTGCCTTGTAAGAAACCTAAAATATCACAGTTTGGCTATCCAGAGGAGTTCTCTCATCAACAAGCAAAAGGAAAATATTATTGCCTGAATTAAGGACTTTGTGTTAATATTGGCAAGAAATAGTTCAAGTTGGAAAGTTGAGGCAGGCCCCAAAATGGCAGGTCAGAAGCCAGACTCCTGGGGTACTCTGGAGATCTATATGGGCATGTTGGGGGCGTCTGCAGCCACGCATCCATCCTCCTGATTGGAGGTGGCACAGAGGAGAGCTTAGGCATTGCTACCCAGAATACTGGGTTCATGCCTAGCTGAGCTGCACAAGCTGTGTGACCCAGAACAACATCCTGAGCCTCTCTGTGGCTAAGCTGACTTGTGTGTAAAATGGGATAAGCAAGCCCGCCTCCCTTATGGTATTATTGTGGGAAGCCAATACCTACAAAGTGCTTAGAGCAGTGTCTGGCAAAGAGTAAGCGCTACACGTGTCTTAGTTCTTGTTGTCACCGGCCCAGGAAGCTCCTTCCTAATCTGAAAACAGCGCTGTGCAATCGGGCGCTCCGGGGAACGGGTGTCTTCCTTTGACCTACCCAGATGCTCCGCCCTCCCGCCCCCCACAATCTCCATAGTTCTTTTGCACGCATCCACATAGCTAGGGCTTTGGAAAGAGACTGTCCCCGTTGCCTTTCCTCCGTGGAGCTGGTTCACAAGCCACCTTTCCTCGCAAAGTAATTGAATCTGGACCATCCGACCAATAGATCGCCTTAATGCATCTGGCCCCGGTGCCCCGTCTCCTCTAAGAATTAGCTCCCTTGTCTCCTTTCCTTGACATTGCACGTTTAAAAAGGAAAGCTTTCTGAGCTCTCGAGTTAGATCTGCCCATTGTTTCTGTGGCCCAGCCATTCTGAAGAACGTGCGGTGTCAGGCTCTTCCCCGATAGGCACTGAAGGTTTTCCCTGACACACTGCTCACATTGCATCATTTGCTTAATGATATATGTATGGGGTGCATTTTCTGGCACTTTTTCTATTAGTGTCTGCTGGGTGCACTAGTTCCAGAGCAAAATGTGTCCTCTTTTCTCTCTTTATCCCTTGCCTCACCTACCCCTGTTTCTGGGGGTGTAGCGGACCGAGCACTGGGTTTTATGGTAGGAGGGGCCTGGGTTCTGGATCCAGATTGTCCTCTACCAGTTGTGTGAACTTAGCCAACCTTTACCTCTTGGGGTCCAGGGTCTTCTGTTAAATGAGATGGTTGGACTAAGGTAATCAGTAAAGATCCTTCCAGCTCAGTATTGTTTGAGGCTTCAACTCTTTCCCCACGCCTGATTTAGAGCTGACCATTCATAAACCCTTCAAGGGAGGGGCAGGGGGAACCCCCATCTGCTTCAGTTGGGGGAGGCACAAAGAGGGCGCCAGGCTGTATATCGCACCATAGAAATATGATGCGGGATTGTTCGGCCTATGTTCCTACCTCCCAATATGGGCTACACTGATGCAGGGGATCCAAGTGTTCCTAATGGGATCGGTAATGATGACTTTTTGGGTGTCCAATTTGAGATCTGGAGATCTTGTCCAGTTGCCAGTTAACCTTTCAGTGAGAAGCTGGCAGTTTCCAAGGGGCTGAGACTGGCCTCTTGCTTTGCTTGCACCCCTGTGATATCCAGCATAGGTCTGGGTGCACCAAACATTCTCACTAAATAATTTTGGATAATGATAAGTCAATAGTAGGATGTGGCCTCTGAGAAACCTACTGTCCTCTCAGGCTGCATTAATAGAAGCATGTTAACTAGAATAAGGGAGGTGATATTGATAGCCTCGCTGTTGCATGCTGTAGAGACTTTATCTGTAGAACTGTTTCATTTTGATTACCCAGGAAATCTACATGAGAGTTGGGACTGTGTTTGCCTTTTTTTGCTACTATATTTCCAGTAAAAGCACTGGGCTGGTCAGATATCAGGCTTGCAATAAACATGTTGCCTGCCTGACATGACAGAGAGAGCTTGTTTTTGGAGATTACAAGGAGGGTTATCAGCATGCCTTGTGGAGAGCAGCAGACGTGAGTGGGGGTTATTTAATCCAACCCAGGGAAGCCTGAGAGTCTTCTACATTTAATAATACACATCTGTGTTTTCTCTTGCTGAACTAACACCCATTCCCCCTGTAGTCATAGCATTCTGATTTTGTTTTGGAAATCTCATTGAGCACAGTCCTGTGGGACTTGCTGATCCCATTGAATGCAGCTTTGGTGGGACCATTTCGCGATATGCCCCAGGACTCTTAACTAAGAGTGGCACAAAACCCAAGCCAGGTTTGCCTACAGAAGTTTGGTCTCCAAGTGTGGTCTCCACACCAGCAACACTAGCATTGCCTGGGAACTTGTTACAAATATATAATTCCAGGCTCCTACCTTGGAGTCGGAAACTCTGGGCATGGGACCCAACAATCTGTTTTAGGAAACTCTCCAGGTGATTCTGATGCCAAAGCGGGTCCCAGAATTATCCGAGTTTGATTCCACCAAAACATTGAAAACAACCAGCACCTCATTAAAGCAGTGGGGGGCAGTTAAGAAGGCTGCAGGGGGTGTCCCTCAAGAGACGGCTCAGGGATCCTTGTTCTCAAGATCCATTGAGCCTGTTCTATCAGGGACCCAAGTCTTCAGCTTTTGTTTAATTTTATGAGCTTCCCATCTTCCTCAAATTCATTAAAAGATAATAAAAAAAATTTTTTTTTCATCAGTTAGCTAGAGTCAATTTCTCTATCTTAGGATCAAAGCGCCCAACTGACCCTGGAGGGGAAGGATTTGGTCAGATGAGCTGTGAGGTCCCTTCCAGAGCACACTCTGAACGAGGGTCGGTCCATGACTGCTGGAATGGGATCAGATCTCCTTGACTTTGAGCTCTGAGAGGCAGTAAAATTAGAGCGGGGGAGAAAAAGGGAGGTGAGGAATGTGACCAGATCCTGATTCTAAGATTACTGGAGTTCTGGCTGGAGCAGGATTAGAACGAGCACAAGGAAACTGGTCCCCACAAGGAGCTTCTTGGTTAACGGGCTGGGTGACCTCAGGAAGTCCTGGAACCTCCCCCAGGCACCATTTTTTTTTCTCTCTAATGGAAGGATTACTCTGTGTAACTCATCCTCCCTTCTGTAGCTAAATTAAAATGCACGCGTGACTGGCAGCAGCCTTGGGGTGGCCCACGTGGGGTGCCGGCTGTGGGGTGGTGTGCAATTAGATGAAGAAGGCTTCATCTTGCTTCCTTGGGCCAGCTGCTTTCTGCGTAGACCCTGCTGACTCACCACCAGCCCTGCCTTCCTGAGGGCTGGGCTGGGGGTCAGCTCTGCGCTAATACCATCTGGCTTCCCAGAAGCGCCCTGCTAGGATGGGGCAGTGGAGTTGGGGGGCAGGGTGGACAGGCATTTCAGGAGAGAATGCAAGGGTTCGGAAGGACGGGGACTTGTCTCTAGCTGGTCTGCAGATTTATTGGAAGTGAACCGTTTCTAAGGAGAAACTGTATAGGCGAGTATCTACGCATGGAATTTAGAGGGTTCTGAAACTCACATGCATTTAGAACAGATAATGTTCAAAAGAGCCGGTTCACGTTGTTTTCATGGCTGTTTCAGGGCAGCCTGAAGACTGGAGACCAAGCTCAGGAGCCACATCAGGATCCACACGGTGCTGGGGCTTTGGGAGGCTGGGCGAATAGCTCTCTCTAGCTTTGTACCCCTTGTAGCTCTCTCGGCTTCTCTTTACCTCTCTGCGAGTCTTCCCGGTCCTTGTGTCTTCTGGCTTCAGTGGCTTGTTTCTGCACGTTGCCTTCTAGGCAAGAAGCCGTTTGGGTTTTAAGTGACTGGTACCAACTCATCACACCTTGGGAGCCCAGGGGAACTTTATTGGCTTGTGGAATAAAACCCTGAATTTGAACAAGCGGATCTTCGAAAGGGAAGAGGGCTGCTGGGTTTCAGAGATGACCGGATCGAGGGCTGGAATCTGCTGGCCGAGCCCCGTCCTTGCTTCTCCCTGTGTGATGGGCTCTCGGCCTCTCCCCACAGAGCAGCTTCTGCCACGAGGGAAGCCCCGCTGCCAGCGGGGCTGTCGGTTCACTGTGCACCGTTCTTGCTACCGGAGAGGGGCCGGCCCTTACTTTCTGGGCTCCGGGTTGAAGAGATCACTCAGGTGACTGAAAATCACAGCTCATGACCATGACCGTCCAGGCTCTGCCCGTGACTTTCCAGGCGACCTTGCAGAAGTGAATGGCAGTCTTCTCGCCTGAGAAATGGGGATGTAGGCAGCACCCACGTTAGAGAGGCAGCTTTTGTCCAGTGACTTCCAGGGCCAGGCTGCCCCTGTACAGTCTCAGCTTTGCTACTTAGAAGTAGGGCGACCTTGGGTGTCCCGCCTCCCGCATCTCTAAGGCAGGGGAATAATAGCCCCCGTTCGCCTCAGGGGTGCTGGGAGGCGTAAATTAGTTTGTGCTCCGGAAGCGCAAAGCTGTGACCGAATGCCCCAAGCAATTCTTCCCGGCTAGCGCCACCCCCACCGCTCTTGAGGTCATTTCTGCAGGATCCCTGCATGGCTGTGGTGTGGCTTAAATAGATGAGGAGGGCCACTCCCTCCTCAGCTGGTGGCCACGCTGCTCCTTTCTCTTTTACTTCAGAATGCAAGTAAGAACTAAGAGGGATGTTCTCTGGGGAATGAACCTGAATCTCTTTTAATTTATTATTTTTTTTTTTAGATTTTATTTATTTATTTAACAGAAAGAAATCACAAGTAGGCAGAGAGGCAGGCAGAGAGAGAAGGGGAAGCAGGCTCCCTGCTGAGCAGAGAGCCTGATGTGGGGCTTGATCCCAGGACTCTGAGATCATGACCTGAGCTGAAGGCAGAGGCTTTAACCCACTGAGCCACCCAGGTGTCCCTCTTTTAATTTATGTTTTAAAAAAAATAATCATTCTCAAGCCTTGGTTCCCTATTATTAGTGGGTTGCTTTTAGGAATAGACTCTATTCTGAGGGCTGTATTAAGTGCCCCACATCCAGCATTTAATGTAATTGTTCCAACAACAGCACAAGGCAAGGGCTCACAGCCCGCTTTTGCAAATTAAGGGAATGGTGGTTCGCTAGAGGTCACGCACCTGGCTTGCGGAGGAGGCGTGGCTATTTAAACCCAGCTTGCTCAGCCCGGAAGCTCACACACACGTGACCCTGTCTCCGAGCCTCTTCTTTTTTTTTTTTTAAAGATTTATTTATTTATTTTAAATTTTATTTATTTATTTAACAGAGAGAGATCACAAGTAGGCAGAGAGACAGGCAGAGAGAGAGGGGGAAGCAGGCTTCCCGCCGAGCAGAGAGCCCGATGCGGGGCTCGATCCCAACACCCCGAAATCATGACCCCAGCCGAAGGCAGAGGCTTTAACCCACTGAGCCACCCAGGCGCCCCTCCGAGGCCTCTTCTGCAGGAGGTTGGGCTTGTGCATCTCCGAGGCCCTGGAGGCCTCGGGCAGGCCTTTCCACCTGCTTCTCCCTCTCCTCCTCCTAGGTCAGGCGGGCCTGATTGCCGGTAAGCTTCTTCTCTGCTGGCTTGTGTCTCAGCGTGTTCACCTCTGTGCTCCTCTGGCCTGACGTGTCTCCCCAACTGGATAAGTTCTGTGTGGTGGACATTGTGCCTTACCATCCCTCCCGGAGGGCAGGGAACGCAGCCTGAAAAATGCCCACTGCTCTGGGTGGAGAGGGATGGAAGGGAGGGCGCCAGTCCCGCTCCCCACCAGGCGGTGGCGCCAGTCTGCGGGCCGGGCCGGCTCCCGGAGGTCTGTGGCTGGTGGGGGGCTGGGCCTGTAGCTTCAGGCCTCCTCAAGGCCCCCACCTGGAGAAGCACCGGTTAGTGGTGTTATCTGTGGGGCCAGTGGGAAGGAGAGAGGCCCAGGGGCGTGGTCCTTCCTGAGCCCTGCCCGGAAGTGTCCCAAGGGCTCCTGCTCCTGCCCCTGCGGTGCTCACAGAGCTGGGCCAGCCTGGGCTGGCCATCGGGGCTTCTGTGAGCCTGAGATGGCCTGAGTGCCCCCTGCACCTTGGACATGGGCAGTTAGAAATAATAGCTGAGGCCTATCACAGCCTGGGGCTGGGGATGCCTGGGGCCGGGGAAGGGTCCTTGGACCCAGGCCCCCAGTCACAAATGATGGGGGAGGTCCCTTGAAGGGCCCGCAGCCAGGACAGCTTCAGTTGTTAAATGTGAACATTTAGGGTGGCCCATCGTTTTACAAGTCAGTTACTGCATTTCTGCAGGGCCCTCAGGTAATGGAAGAGGCCGCCTGCACCCCACCCCTGCAGCCCTGTGTCCCAGAGCCCCTTTCCACCAGCCCTGGCCCGACTGGTCTGGGACTGCAGCTTCTCCCCTCACCTGTAAACTGGCAGGAATGAAAGAAGGGACTCCCAAGTTCTCTAGCTCTATTAGCTAAAAAATAAAACGTAGGACCCTCCTCAGAGATGTGGGCTACCTGACAGCCACCTGATTTAGGCTATGATTCATTCATTCGTTCATTCATTCATTCGGGATTGCCCAGGTGCTGCCATGTGCCAGGCCCCCTAGTAGGCCGTCACAGGCAGGGCCGAGAAACCCAACAGACACAGCCCACGGCCTCGGTGGGATCTGAGGTTTAGTGCAGGGAAACACTTGAGAAGGCAGTTGCCACACGGTGAGAAGTGCCCCAGTGGGAAACCGGATATGAAGATCAAGGAGAGCTCCCTGGAGGAAGGGGCCCCTCAGTGGAGGCCTAAAGGTGAGGGATGGAATTGGACACTGGGCCTGAAAAATTCTGTTTCAGGAGGAGGGCCTGGCTCTGTCCCCTCCCTTCGTGATCGCTCCCACTGCAGGGACCCGTGACCCGGGGGCAGCATGGCTACTTCCATCCGCCTACACTGCAGTGTCGCTCAGAGGATTAAAAACCTGTTGAAAGCTACCAACCTCCGCAGGAAAAATAGATCCGTAGGGGTCTCCCCCCCATTAGGCCCACAACTGCGGGGATTCCATGGGTGTGGAGAGGAGCCCGGGGCGAGAGACTGTGGAAGAGAGAAGAGGGGTGCCATGCATGATTTGAGAGGTGCCTCCCTTCCTGAGTCGCGGCCCGCCAGCTGTCCCTGTCGTTCCGACTCGGAGGGGCCTTTCTGCTGACTCTGAGCAGGGTGGGGAGGGGGTGGGCTCCGCCTTGACTTCTCCCCTTGCTCCCGCCCTTGTGTGGCTCTGCTCTCCACGATACACTTGTGTTTTTGGTGGAGACCCACAAGCCGCAATGAGCACCTGCAGTGACGCACCGCTTGCAAAACGCACTGGAGCCGCATGGGGCATGGTTCCCTTGCCCAGGATGGCGTGAGCTGGGCCCGTCCATGCCTTGGGTCAGCATACCTGCCTTCCTCACTGGGGGGCTCCGATGACCCCTCTGGCAGGGGGAAGCAGCAGGATGGGTTCCCAGGCCTCACGTCTTGGGGCCCTGGAGGGACTGGCCTTTCTCTCTCTGCCGGGCTGTTTCAAGGGCCTGGCTGCTGGTCTTCGCAGAGGGCTGGGATGACAGTGGGTCAGTCGGAATAGCAGAGGGTCCCGGTCATCGCTTCCAGGCCAGCATCTCATCCTCTCAGGCTCCATCCGTGTCCCAGGCCGCAGGCCGGCAGTGGGGCGCGCCTTGGAGTCTGGGGTGCTGGCCTTGCAGCACTGTTACTGTCTGCAGGGTGTGGGGACAGTCCTTCACATGACCCTCTGAACCCAGTTTGCTCTTTTTATTTTTTTTTATTTTTTAAGATTTTATCTATTTGATAGAGAGAGATCACAAACAGGGAGAGAGGCAGAGGGGGGGAAGCAGGCTCCCTGCTGAGCAGAGAGCCCAATGCAGGGCTCGATCCCAGGACCCTGAGATCATGACCTGAGCTGAAGGCAGACGCTTTAACCCACTGAGCCACCCAGGCGCCCCTTCCTCCCCGCCCCCCCCAGTTTGCTCTTGTAAGACAAGATGCTAATACCCGCCATGACTTAGGGATGACATGAAGATAGGAGATGAGAAATACTAAGAGTGGTGACAGTAGCCGCTCCTTACCCCTGCCTGTGATGCCGGCTCCGTGGTCAGGGCTGCACATTCGCGAACCAGGCATGGGACGTAAGTGGGTGCTTTGCGAGCTGTCTTCCTACAGCAGAGCACATGGTTACTGGGCGTGGGGGATGAACACCGTCCTGGGCTTCCCAGGTCTGGGTGAGCCCCACAGCCATCCCAAGCCTCCTGTGCAGACCTGGACAAGGTCTTTGTCCAATTCTGCTCCTCTGTGCTTTGTCAGTGAGGCGGTAGGGCCAGAGCGGTCCCTCCAATGAAGCGGTCTGCCAAAATGGCGAGGACAGAGGATAAAGGAGAACAAGGAACTGGCTAGAGATGGGGGAAGATGGGGACCTGGTGGACTGAGATCTGACTTCCTAAGGGACGCAAATCCCATGGCTCCTCCTTGTCCATGGTTCTTAGCCCCAAGGAGAGTGTAGTCCTTAGTGTGGAGCCCAGGGGCTTTTGCAAACGAGGACACTCTCCCCCACTCGGTGGTGGGCATGCTCCAGCTTCCGGTGCCAGGGGCGAGGTGGGAGTTGCATTTGGACTGTCAAGTTAAGGGAATGGCCTCCACTGGTAGAATTTCACATTTCAATGAGTTGCCTGGCAGAGGGGTATCCGGACGCTGGATGCTACTACCGCTTCTGTTCTCAAAGTGTTTTGTTGTTGTTGTTGTTGTCGCTGCTGCTTTGTTGTTTTGTTGTGGGTTTTTTTTTTTTTTTAGTTTTTAAGTTTAATTAACAAACGCCTGCCTTCAGGCCCATACTCAGTGGAACCCCACCAGACTCAATCCCAATTTCCTGGATCACTGTCCTCTGGGACGCCTGTACTCTGGAAATACTCGTTGGCTTCTCTAGGCGTCTCTCCGTTAACAAGCAAGATCCCCTTCCAAATCCGCATTGTTGGGGGCTCAGTTCTGAGGGCCATCCACTCTGAGATCTCAGGCCCGATAGGCCCAGAGGAGGGGGACTTGGGGAGACCGTGGCCACTGCCCTCTCTGAGGTCAGCCCCAAAGAGGTTTGAGGTTGTGTCCCTAACATGACACGTACGGTGCGGGCAAGCCCTCCGAGTCCTCCGAACCCCCTCTGCTTGGCCGCGGGCACAGGTGGTGTGGCCCAGCGGAGAGCGCACTGAGCTCTGTAGGGACACCTGGCTGTGCGTCCCATCCCTGTCTGCCGTCTTTCCACCATGGCATCGTGAGCAAGTCGTTTCGCATTGCTGGCTTTCTGTTTCCTCATCTGCTGTAACTCTTCCCACCGTGAGAGGGTCGAATGAAGTCTGCGTACAAGTACTTTACACGGAACAGGGAGGGCTGTGTCTGCTGCGACGCTTCCAGGGAACCGGTAAAAGAAAGCGAAACCCACTGGCTTAAAAAATAAAGGAGATGTATTGATTTCCATAACTGGGAAATCCACAGCCTGGGCAGACACTGGACTGTGGTTTCCCGGGGCTTCTCTCTGCTCTTTCCTCCTCCGCGTGCAGCGTCGTCCTGAGGCTTGGCTGAGGTGGCCGCCGGACACACAGGTTCTCGCTACACCCACAGCAAAAGAGAGATTCTTGAGAAGGAGGGCGGGACGTCCCCAGATCGCCCACCAGACGTGCTGCTGTATCTCACAGCTCTGAACTGGGCCATATTTCATTATGGTCTCTGAGGGGGCCTCCTTGTCCCTATCTGAGTTACAGGAATTGTGATATGTAAAACAAAAGAGTAAAATATCACTTTTAATCCTGATACTGTTGGAGGCCATTACCTAGGGTGAGCACATGGTGGGGCTTCTTCCAGAACCCCCCCAGTGAGGACAGCCTGCTCACCCAGTTGGGGTCTCCCCATGTGGGCAGCCCGTCAGGTGAGTAAGTCTCCTGGTCTGGAGAAGTGGGGTGACGGCCTACTCTCCATGGGCAGCTCGCTCCACGGGACGATGGGGATGGAACCACAACAGTTGGATGGGAACGGTATGGGGCCTGTGTGGAGCCGTAGCTGAGGGGACCCCCCTATTCTGTGGGTGCTAGATAGTGGGAGTTTGGTACAAGAGATATTGAGAAGATAACGTTCGCTTCAGTAATATATAAAATAGTAACTTAATAACTATGATTAGTTTAGTATTTATTAAAGCCAAGCACAATGACAAGCAGGTTTAATCTCAAAAATCAAATAAACTGAGAATTCCACCTCAAGCCACGATGGAGGAATTATACCAGAGTAAACCTCCCGTAAATAACTACAAAACTAGAAAAAAAAAATAAGTGTTTTCAGACATTGGCTAATAGCCAGCGGAGCCCCGCCATCCCCCTGGCTTTCTGCCTGGAGGCGGTTACCAGAACCCAGCAGCGGGGAGGAGGGTCCAAGGGAGCTCAGCAGTCTCACGGAGCTGGGCAGGCAGAGTGTTGAGTGCAAGGAGGCTGAGGCATCGGGAATTTGTGGAGCAGAGTATTGAAGAGGAGAGCAGACACAGAGCTCCAGAAATCTCCCAGAAGGAACTCTGTGAGGTCACGAAAATGTCCTGAAGTTGGGTGGTGGTGACGGTTGCCCAATTTTGTGAATGTATTAAAAACCAATGCATTAGGCACTTTAAAAGGATAGATTTTATGATACATGAATTACACCTCAATAAAAAAAAATAAGTGGGCGGGTGTGGCAAAGAGGATCCCCTTAAGTCTTTGGCCGAATACTAAGCTGATCATGTGTAGGGTAAGACCCCAGAAGAACAAACAAAGAACAAATACTGAGGAATGAGCAGTAAGCAAGGAGCTGAATAACTACTGGATCCTGTACAAGGTTGGAAGACTTTGGAGTTCGGACCAACCAGAACAGAAAAACCTCTGTGAACACTGGGAGCTCTTAGGAGGGATATCACAAAGATCGTGTCTTAGAAAGAGGGGTTAAATTATCCCTATAGCAAAGGCTATCCTAGATGTACTTTGACAAAGCTTTACAAAAATTGTTTTGGAAAGTAGCAAGCAGATCTACAAGTGACTGTCAGAACAAAATAATATTTTTAAAGGAAGACAGCAAATTCCAGTACTCAAGAATGTATCATTCATAGTGTCCAGCATCTAATAAAACATTTTTTTTAATCAAAAGGAAAGAAAAAAAATGCATTTGATAGGCCTGGAAATGGCAGAGGTGGTAGAATTAGCAGGCATAAACTTGCAAGTAGCTTTTATTTGAAGAAGGACTGAAAGTTTTGCAAATAGGATAAAAAATTTATACAGATATGAGAATTTCAACAATGACAAGCAGAATAAACGCATAGAAAACGACACCAAGCACAATGACTTGAAAACTAATGATAAAGAGAAAAAAATCTTAAAAGCAGCCAGAGGAAAAGAATTACATGTAGTGGAATGAAAATCAGGGTGACTGTGTCTTCTCATCAGAAACAATGTAAGCCAGAGATAATGGGAAAATCTAACCAACTTTCCTCTGGTAGGCAAGGAAATTGTGGCTCAGAGATGAAGATATTCGCCTAAGTCACTCTGCAGAGTGAAACTCTGGTCTTTTGACTCTAAGGTCTGATTGTTTTCTTCTGTTTCCCAGTTTGCCCCTTTCTAACTTATGACAATATCAGTAAAGTTTTTGTAAGAATTACCATGTTGACTGTAAAAAAATTAATATGTGAAGTGCTAAGAAGTAAGTAAAAACAACCTGAAATCCCCCCACCCAGTGATAAATCATTCATACACTGGTAACAGTGCACAAATACACATGCATCTGTATACAATGTAACCGGCGTGTAAAGTCCATGTGACTAAGACTGCTAATTGCCTGCCAAACATCTATTCTCATCATCTTCCCCGGTAACTGGGGCTTCAGGCATTATGCCTAGTTGCAAAATGCCCTTTCCCAGGCTCCCTGATTGACAGGAGTGGCCAGGTGATGTGACACGTTAGAGCTTCAGGCAAAGCTGCCGTGGCCCCTCCCCGGGATTCCCAGATCACGGGATGATGGCTGAGGCTCCAGGAGTCTTGCTGTGGCCTTGAGGGTAGAAACTGCCTTCCACGGATGGCCGAACAGAAGCACTGTTCCGGAGTCTCAGATCGTTTCAAGGAGCTGCCATACCAGCCCGGATTGTCCGTCTCCAGCTTCTTTTATGTTGAGAGAATGAATCATGAGTCTAAGTCATTGGGCTTAAAGAACGATGTATCCCTGTGGAGGTTTTCAAATTGACATCTATAATTTTTTATAAGATTAAAGAGTTGCGAAGAAAGTAATTCTGACTTATTGAAACCATTAACATTCTACAGCTGTCACATCACTTTAAAATGTATTTAAAGAAATAAAAACTTCATAGTAATCTAATACCATCATTTAAAAAAAATACACGAGCAAATGTGGTATAGATATGCAATGGAATATTACACAGTCATAAAAATAGGATGCGATTATGTCATTTGAGACAACATGGACGGTCCTGGAGGGTATTATGCTAAGAAAGTAAGTAAGGCTGAGAAAGACAGAGACCATATGCTTCTATTCATACGTGGAATCTAGAGCAAACAGATGAACAAACAAAGAGGAGAATCAGACCTCTAAATTCAGAGAACAAATTGATGGTTGCCAGAGGGGCAAAGGGTGAAGGGTGGAACCAAATGGGTGAAGGGGAGTAGGAGATACAGGCTTCCAGCTATGGAGTGAATAAATCATGGGACTAAGAGGCACTGCTTAAGGAATACAGTCCATGACATTGTAATAGCAGAGTAAGGGGACAGGTGGTACCTACACTTGTGGTGAACATAATATATAAACTTGTTCGATTACTAATGTAACATTGTACGTCAACTGTACTCAAATGAAAAAATACATGAGCAAAATCTTTAGCAGTTGAATTTTAGATCATTTTTTCTTGAACTCTTATTTCCATTCTATGTATCTTAGAGAATTTCATCCTAACATGTTTTTTATGCTTAAAAGTCTTTTATAGATTACCTTGTGTCTCTGCACTAAGATTATATACACAATACACATATCAAAATCTTGTATCTTTAGAGATTGAAAATTTTGATGTGGGATTGAACTATATTGCAATTTTAATAAATATACAATTGAGCAAAACAATATAAAGTTTTTATAAATAATAATCATATAACTTAAAAATTGGAAATTCATTTCTGAATAACATGAATTGGGCATTTAAAAATCGGTTCATTTATCTATGGTTGAGTATTATTGTTAGAACGAGACAGGGTTCAGCTAATTTCTCTTCATATTGCTGGTTTTTGTAGAGGTAAGCACTAGGAAACCCTCATTCACATAAACAGGTAAATAGAAATAGAACATGTTTTATTATAGCATTGTCATGTAATTATTTTAACTTTTTATGAGATACATGCTAAAAATTGCAATGAAATATCATCAAAAAAACATTTTTAACGATCTATCCGCTAATCCTTTGACTAAGCCCTTCTTTAATTTTGTTGAAAGCAAAGAATTAGAAACCATTGATTTGCAAAGGATTTGCAACTCAGTCATTAGAGTAATTCACATTCTCAATTTCTGGGAAGTACATCACAAAGGCTATGTATCAAGACCTATCAAATGACTATTAATTACCCTCTCATTCCTTCATGGGGTGACATTTGTTTGAACTGACATTCACAAAAAGAGTTGGGAAGAATCCAAACATAAATTTCAATTTGCCCTTATCAGCATAATATTTTCGATGAAATGCTTTTGTCTTAGTGCAAGCTTTCAACGTATTTTTATCCAAATCTTGGAAAATGTCCACCAAATATCCTAGCTGGCAAAGCTAGTTCTCATTGCCAAATCAATTAGTCAAGTCAAGTTTATTTTGAAATATTACATTCAGAAAAGTCTACAAAGCAAAACTTCATGGGTCAATAAATAATAAAAAAGCAAATGCATGTCCTTATCACTCTTTGCCAGCATCTCGGAAGTCTCGCCTCATGCCCCTTCCCGCTGACCTCTCTCTCACGTTCTCCTAGAGGATTCTGGGGCACCTGGCTGGCTCAGTCGGTAGAGCATATGACTCTTTTTTTTTTTTTTAGATTTATTTATTTATTTATTTGACAGAGGGTGGGGGGAACACAAGTGGGGGTGGGGGGCAGTGGGAGAAGCAGGCTCCCCACTGAGCAGGGAGCCCAATGTGGGGCTCGATCCTAGGACCCTGGGATCATGACCTGAGCCAAAGGCAGACACTTAACGACTGAGCCACCCAGGCACCCCGAGCATGTGACTCTTGATCTCAGGATCATGAGTTTGAGCCCCTGTTGGGACATAGAGATTACTTAAAAACAAAACAAACAACTATCTATGGCTTTCTCATAGAGGATACCACTATCTATCTTGACTTTTACAGTCAGTATGCTCCTTTTTATAATCTTGCCATATGTGTACTCATTCCTAAACAATACCGTTTTGCCTCATTTTGAATTTTTATAAATAGAATCTGTGTGTGTGTGTGTGTGTGTGTGTGTGTGTTGAAATGTGCATTTTAACATCGTTTGAGAAATTCGTGCGTATACTTCTATGTAGCAGGAGTGTGCTACAGTTTCTCGTTTTGGTGTAGTTGACGATTGTACGAAGTTAACCACAATATATTTGCCCATTCTGTTATTAATGGAAATTTGAGTGATTTCCTGTTTGGGACTAAGAATCCCCTGTTGCTATGGCTGTGCATTTTCCACCAAATGTCGAATTGCTGAATTCTAGGGTGTGCCTGTCTTCGGTTATAGTACATAGTGCTAACCTGTTTTCCAAAGTGGTCATACCAAAATTGCACTTTACTCTCGATATGAGAGTTCCCATTGCTTCCCAGCCTCACCCACACTCGGATTCATCAGTTCAAACAGGGTACATTGATATGTTTTTGTAATGCCTCCATATTTGTCAGCCTTTGTACTTTTTTTTTTAAAGATTTTATTTATTTATTTATTTATTTATTTATTTATTTATTTATTAGGAGAGAGAGAGTGAGAGAGAGCATGAGAAGGGAGAAGGTCAGAGTGAGAAGCGGACTCCCCATGGAGCTGGGAGCCCGATGTGGGACTCGATCCCGGGACTCCGGGATCATGACCTGAGCCGAAGGCAGTCGCTCGACCAACTGCGCCACCAGGGGCCCCAGCCTTTGTACTTTTGTACTTCCTGCCCATTCTGGTGGGCATGTAGTGATATCTCGCTGTGATTTTAATTTGCATTTTTCCAATCATGAATGGGGCTAAGTTCCTCCTGTGAATTGTTTGTTCAAGACTCTTGCCATTTTTTTCTTTTGAACTGCTTGTTTCTTGCTGTTTTGTAGGAGTTCTTTTTGTATTTTGGATGTGATCTATATGTGTTGCAAAGATCTTCTCCCACTCTGTGGTTTGTCTTTCAATCTTTAAATGGCTGGTTTGGATGAACATGAAGTTCTTAATTTAATGGGGTCCAAATAACAATCTTTTCCTTATTGGTTAGTCTTTTTGTGTGTTGATTAGGAAGCTTTTTTTCTACACCAGGGCCATAAAGATAGTTTCCCATTTTACCTTCTAGAATCTTTATTGTTTTCTTTTACATTCAGGTTGACAACACACCTGAAATTAATTTTTGTGTGAAGTGTGAAACAGATGTTTCATTTTTTCGCTCACCATATCGATACCCAATATCCAGCATTATTTATTAAAATACAGCCCCTTGGGGCGCCTGGGTGGCTCAGTGGGTTAAGCCTTTGCCTTCAGCTCAGGTCATGATCTCAAGGTCCTGGGATCAGGCCCAGAATTTGGGCTCTCTGCTCAGCTGGGAAACTGCTTCCCCCTCCCTATCTGCCTGCCTCTCTGTCTACTTGTGATCTCTCTCTTCTCTATCAAATAAATAAATAAAATCTTTAAAGAAAATAAAATACAGCCCCTTTTCCACTCTGAGAGCCACATTTTTTAAATTGTGTGTGTGTGTGTGTGTGTGTGTGTGTGTGCGCACGCGCGCGCACGCGCATGCGCACACGCATGGTCATGCATTACAAGATTTCTGGGCCTTCTGGTCTATTCTTTGGTTCGATTTGTCCAACCCTGTGTCAAACACTTTTTTTTTCTTTTTTAAGATTTTATATATTTACCTGAGAGAAAAGAGAGACAGATAGTGACAGAGAGGACAAGCACGAAAGAGAGGGAGAAGGAGGCTCCCTGCTCAGCAGGGATCATGACCTGAGCCACCCAGGTGCCCCAAAACAACACTGTTTTAATTACTGAGCTTTTATAACAAATCTTGATATGAAGTCAAGCATGTTCCCCCAACTTGTTCTTAAACATCTTGGCTATTGCGTTAGTTTCGGTCCTCCAAGAAGCAGACACCAAGATGGTGCTAAAGATAACTAAATGTCATGAAGGGAAATGCTCCTGTGAGAGAAAATAGGGAGGGAGCTTACTAAGGCTGGGAGAGCTGTCGGACTGCAGTGCAATTCTGCTTCCAAGTAAAGAGGAGAAGAGAAAATTGGGTGGAATTATTGTAAGCAACTGTGTAGTCAGAGACAAGTTTGACAATATTGGAAAATTCCGAGAGCCAAAGCTGGCAATCTGAAGGGTCCCTGTCTCCCAAGAGCAGGTCTGCTGTAGTTTCCTTAAATGCGTGCAGTCACTGGGGTCCTTTGTTGGTTATTTTCTGTGTAGTTAGAGGTCTGCAAGATACACTTGTGGCAACCACAGTCTACCTTTGTGGTGGGCGGATTTACATCTCTACACAGGTTGGCAAAGTTCTTTATTAGGATTTGATCAAGATTATATTAAATATACAGATCAGTTTGGGATGCATTGTTCTCTTTAAAATAGAGGACTTCCAATCCATGAAACTCATACACAGCTTTGCTTATTTTACTTCTTAGTAAAGTATTGATCTTCTTAGTGTTTCATTGTCTTCTGCAAGGTCTTACACTTAGATGAATTCCTAAGTATCAGATTTTTTTGGTATTTGTTGCTAGTACATACAAATGCAATTGATTCTTATCGAGTTTTTATTGAACAACCTAAATTATTAATTCTGACATTTTATTTGCACATTATTTTGGGTTTTCTCTGTACACAATCGAATTATCTGTTCCCAATTGTTTTTATTTCTTCCTTTTTCATCCTGTATCTTTTATATCTTCTTCTTGCCTTATTACACAGTCTACTTCCTATACCATGTTGAATTGACAGGAACGTGTTTGTCTTGTTCCACATCTCAAAAAGGCAAGTTTTCCCACATTTTATGAGTAAATTAGATTATGCTGTATGCTTCTTGTTTACTTTCCCAGATCCATTCTCCATACTTTCCTAGCTGCTCTGTACCCCAAGAGGCAACTTGTAGGGACTGAGTCAATGGGCTCCGTTGCCCTTTTGGTTTAGATTAGTTGTGGCCAATTATAGACACTGATGTGAGATAGGGTAAAGAGAGAATTGCGCTGAGATATTTATTCCCTAGACTACCTCACTGCCAGCTCGCATAGATGAGCTGTGTCCTGCCAAAGGCCACAGCTTATATTGTGTAGCCCCCTCCATAGAGCCACTCTTCCCATTTTATAGTAGCTGTTTCTTTCTCTGCCTCTTCAGTTCCTTCTGCCCAGTACTAGCTCTAGGGTACCACATTACACCGTGTTAGTTTCTTTAAATGCTTCCCACCTTTGTAAACAGTTACTGTATTAGACTCTTCAGGTCGCCCCATCTGAGGGTGCCATCTGCCTTTTGCTGAGTCTCTAGGACAATGAAGTCTACTGTACATTTTATCAGATAACAAAGTTTCCTGCTATTTCTATTTCTCTGAATTTCCTTTGAAGGTGTGAATCTGGGGGCACCTGGGTGGCTCAGTGGGTTAAAGCTTCTGCCTTCGGCTCAGGTCATGATCTCAGAGTCCTGGGATCGAGCCCCACATCGGGCTCTCTGCTCACCAGGGAGCCTGCTTCCCCCTCTCTCTCTGCCTGCCTCTCTGCCTACTTGTGATCTCTCTCTCTCCCTCTCTCTCTCTCAAAAAAAGTGTGAATCTGTGTTGAGTTTTAAGAGGAAGAAAAGGAGGGAAGGAGGAGGAAGGTCTGGAGGAGTTTTATCAAATGCTTTTTACAAATCTATTGAGATGGTAACGTGATTTTTATCCTTCAGTTATTGTATATGACACAGTGTTAAGCCATCTTTGTGTTCTTGGAATAAAACTCAGTGTGGTCATGGTGTATTATCCTTTTTAGAGACAGTTGAAATTAACTTGCGAATATTTTATTAATGAATTTTGCATGAATAAAACATTGAATCTCAAGAACAAGATTTGGCTCATAGTTTTCCTTTCCCTTAGTGTTTCTGTCAGTCTTGCTATCAAAATTCTGTAGGCTTCATAAGATGAGTTGGACTGTGTTTCTTCTTCTACTAATATCTGGAAAAATTTGGCATTATTTCTTTGTAAATGTTTAAACTCCATGAGGAAGGCAAATGAACCAGAAAATTGAGGCAATTCAAATTTATATGCTCAATAATTTAGCCTCAAATTCATAGTAAAAATTGACAAACTAAAAGAAAAAATTGACAATCATAATTAGATTTTAACATACTTCTCTCTGTAACTGATGAGGTCATTAGACAAAAGTAAAAAAGATTTAAACACAATTAGCAAACCAGAGCCAATGGATGTATGGAACATAGCACCCAATAACTTTATAACACATGTTGTTTTCAAACTTACATAGAATATTTATAAAAACTTGGGGCATGTGGGGCGCCTGGGTGGCTCAGTGGGTTAAAGCCTCTGCCTTTGGCTCAGGTCATGATCTCAGGGTCCAGGGATGGAGCCCCGCATTGGGCTCTCTGCTCAGTGGGGAGCCTGCTTCCCCCTTTTTCTGCCCACCTCTCTGCCTACTTGTGATCTCTCTCTCTCTGTCAGATAAATAAATAAAATCTTAAAAAAAAAAACAAACTTGGGGTGCCTGGATGGCTCAGTCGTTAAACGTCTGCCTTCAGCTCAGGTCATGATCCCAGGGTGCTGGGATCGAGCCCCACATCGGGCTCCCTGCTTGGCAGGAAGCCTGCTTCACCCTCTCCCACTCCCTCTGCTTGTGTTCCCGCTCTCGCTGTGTCTCTCTCTTTCTGTCAAATAAATAAGATCTTAAAAAAAAAATTTATAAAAACTTGACCATATCCTGGGTCATAAAGCAAGTATCCAAAAAAATGTCACAAGATTAAAATAATACAGAGGGATTTTTCCCCCCTCACGATGTCATTAAGTGAGAAATGAACTAGAAAAAAAAATAATTAAAAAGTTTACCATAAATTTGGAAATCTAGACCTTGCTTTTAAATAAACATAAACCAAAGGAACAATCACAATGAAAATTGTGAATTATTTGAAACTGAATGATAATGAAAATACTATATGTCAAAATATGTAGGTTATAGCTAAAGGTATGCTTATGGGGAAATGTATAGCCTTAAATGTATATATTTTAATGATATTTGTACATTAGTTATAATAGTATAAATTTAAGTACTAACAGTTTATAGCAATAATAAATGGCTGACATGTTAATTAATTACTTAATGTAGTTCCTAATATATTTAAGGTTAAATTTACCATTTTACCAGGCTCTCTATTTTTCCTGCCTAGTTTAATTCTCCCTTTCCTCTTTTCTTGCTCTTTTGGATTTATTGAGTATATTATCATTCCTTTCACACTATTAGCTTGGAAGTTGTACAAATTGTAATATTCTTTTGGTGTTCACTCCAGAAATTAGAACCTTCATCTTTGTGGGTTTTTTTTAAGAGTTCTTTGCTTTATTTTATAAGATTTTATTTATTTGACAGAGAGAGACAGGGAGAGAGGGAACACAAGCAGGGCCAGAGGGAGAGGGAGAAGCAGGCTTCCCACTGAGCAGGGAGCCTGATGTGGGTCTCAATCTGAGGACCCTGGGATCATGACCTGAGCAGAAGGCAGATGCTTAACCACTGGGCCACCCAGGTGCCCCAGAACCTTTGTCTTTGATTATAAAAATCCTACTTATAAAAATACTTCTGTATTTTTTCATACATAATTTCCCCCTCTCTGCTTCTTTCTGGAGAATTTTCTAACTAATTTTCTAATTCATTAGTTCTCTGCTAGGAATATTGACCTATCCACTGAGTTATTACTTTTAGTTGCTGTATTTTTTCAGTTCTGGAATTCCTATTTGTTTCTTTTTCAAGTCTGGTATGTCTTTTTTGTAGTTTCTAGTTCTTTCTTTGCTAGCCTTGCTACTTTTTTTTTTCTTTTATCTCTTTGAATATGGTAAGCATAACTTTTTAAGAAAACTTTTTATTATGGAAAAGTGTATATAGATCAAAACGTACATGTGAATCATAACATATGCATCACATACATACTAAACATAATGAATTCCTATGTGTTCATTGCTCTGTTTCGCTAAATATCAGTATTCTTTTTTTAAATTTTTATTTATTTATTTTTATTAACATATAATGTATTATTTGCCCCAGGGTACATGTCTGTGAATCGTCAGGCTTATACATTTCACAGCACTTACCATAGCACATACCCTCCCCAAAGTCCATAATAAATATCAGTATTCTTTCATCCTTTGAAAATATACTCTTCCCCCTCTGCTGCTGTTCCTGACCTTCCCCACCTCCTTCCTCTGCCCCTCCTTCCCTCCTCTGCCTTACCCTCCCTCCTCCTCCAGACCTTCCTCCTGCTCCTCCCCTCCTTTTCTTCCTCTTCCTCCCTCCCCTCCCTCTTCTCCCCTTTCTGCCCTTCCTCGTCCCCTCCCCCTCTTCTCTTTTCCCCTTCCCCTCCTCCCCTTTGCTTTCCCTCCTTTTCCTCCCCCCTCCCTCTGCCTCCTCTCCCTCCTCTTCCCACTCCTTCCCCTCCTTCTTCACTAGAGTAATGTAAAGCAAATCTAAGACATTGGTATATTTCTGTAACAGATACAGACTTTTAAAAAAAATTATAACCGCAAAATCATCCTACCCAGCAATACTAATACTAATTCCTTAATGTCATCTACTACCTTGTGCAATTTAAGCTAACTGTGGCTTTCTTGGGTTTTATCATCATATGGCTGAATTTTTCACTGGGTTGGTCAAGAATTTAATAAAGCAAACATGCAATTTCCCTCAAAGGCTGCAGTGTAGGCAAGGGACCCCTGAGGTTCCACCGGGTGCCTCTTCACACACTGGTCTCAACCCCTTTCCTGCCTCTCGGCTGTCCACACGGGCAACACTGTCCCACGAAGAGCAGCTCTCGTTGGACATGGATTCCCACTGGGGAAGACAGACATAGCAGAGAGAGGCCTACCTTCCCCTACAACCCCCAGGAGATTCCTGCTAGACCTCATGTCTCCCGGAGTGTGGCCTGAGTGACACAGATAATGTGCAAGCTGATTGTAGGTGGGACACAGGGGCGACAATGACAATAGTGCATCAGAGGGTGAGACAGTGATTCAGTTCTTCTCAATACCTGTGACTACATCTCATTTGGGGTTTATAGGTTTTCAGCACTTCTAACCTTTGTTCATCTCAATTTTAACAAAGAGAAAACTGGGCTTCAGGCAGGTAGTCTCTGGTTAATGTTTCATAAATTGTTTGGTTCCCTTTGTGCTTATTTTTGTAGTGATCTCCTTACGAGGGCTATGCCCTAGGCTAGGCTTTAATCCACAGTCCACCTTCTCAGGAGCTAGCCACGTTGTCTCTCTTAGGATAGTGATACTATATTTCCTTTAAAAATTGTTTATATTAGGGGTTCCTGGGTGGCTCAGTCGTTGAGTGTCTGCCTTCGGCTCAGGTCATGATCTCAGTATCCTGGGATCGAGGCCCCGCATTGCATCGGGCTCCCTGCTCGGCAGGGAGCCTGTTTCTCTCTCTCCCACTCCCCCTGCTTGTGTTCCCTCTCTTGCTGTGTCTCTCTCAGTCAAATAAATAAATAAAGTCTTTAAAAAATTGTTTATATTATAGTGAGCTCATGTAAAGAGAATTCTTCAGTACAGAATTAAAAAGTAGAGGTATTATGTGAATGGGGCAAAAATTGGGACAGGGTTCTTGGGAGATCCAAGGGTAGAAAGCTTCAGCTTAGCCCAGGCTCCACGGTTCTGCCCCCAGGCCGGCGAGCCTTCGGCTCTGCTCCAGGCCACAGCCTGGTCCGTGGGGAGCTGGCCGCTGGAGCAGAGAGCAGGACCCCATGTGGTTCCTGTTTAGAAGCTGTTGCAGGAGAGCTCATCCTGGGTCCAGGCTGACTTCCGTCCTTGTACCCCTTTATATTTTTCACCATGAAATTGCATTACCGATTCAAACAGTGTGATGTGATATGAGGCGAAACGGTAGGACAATATAATCCGGGGCTCTTCCCAGCACACGGGCGAGTTGTTGAGAGCCGTCCTGAGAATGAACGCCGCAGTACGTGTCAGCATTCAGAGCGGGGCCTCGCACTACGACAGTGGGATGCTAGGCATCGGAGGTGGGGATGGTTGGAGACGGATTAGACCAAGCCGAGCGATGGGGAGAGGGTCTCTCCAGCCGTCCAGGAAGAAGCAAATCCTTAATGAGCTCCTACCCGAGGCAGCTCCATGTCGATCTGCCTGATGAGTCTCAGGACTGGCTTCATTTCAGGCACGGACCTGCCCGAGCCAGCTGGGGAATGCCAAATGTTCCCCCCTGGGGTTGGGGAAGCAGTGTCCGATCTGGGCCCGCCAGGCTTCACCAGGACGGCATTCCACCGCAACGGGGATGGAACACTCATGGGTTTCCGTGTCAGCATTGGACAAAACCCTGCCCTGTGTTGAGGGCTGCACAGAGCTGGCGGATGAATCAGTATATTCCAGAAATGGGCACCATCAGGCAGAAGTGGGCCTTTAAGGCTGGGAGATGGATGATTCTTCTTCTTCTCCTTCTCCTTCAATTTATTACCATATAATGTATTATTGGTTTCAGGGGTACAGGTCTGTGGTTCATCAGTCTTACACAATTCACAGCGCTCCCCATAGCACACCCCCTCCCCAGTGTCCATCCCCCAGCCACCCCACCCTTCCCATCCCCTCCCCTCCAGCAACACTGTTTGTTTCCTGAGATTAAGAGTCTCTTATGGTTTCATCTTGTTCCATTTTTCCCTCCCTTCCCCTTTGATCCTCTGTCTTGTTTCTCAAATTCCTCGTATCAGTGAGATCATATGATAATTGTCTTTCTCTGGTTGACTTATTTTGCTTAGCCTAATACCCTCTAGTTCAAGACGGATTCTTCTACACCTCTGAGTCAGTGAGCCTAAGACCAAGAGAAAGGGATTAGCCAGGAAACCAGGCTGCCCAGTGAGACCAGGTGCTAGGAGCTGGGACCCATTTCCACTCGTCTCCTGGGCCCTCCTTTCTGGAGCTCTGCAGGCTACAGGGCACCCACAGACCCGTCAGTGCAAGAGCAAGGCCTTGTATAGAATGGACATGGGCATGCCACTTACTCCTTGTCTAACCCTGCACAAATCATTTGTCCCTCCGAGCCTCTGCTTCCTCATCGGTAAACGCGGGCTGTAATAGTACCTCCCTTGTAGGGTCGTTGCGTGGATCGAGTTAGATAAGGTAGGAATGGTGGCTGGTACGTAGCCGGTGGTCAGTCAGTGGTAGAGTTATGTGATATGATGTCATCTCTGCTGTGCTGGGAGGGCAGGGTTCCAGAGCCAACTGGACAGATGAGGCCAGGCTGCGGAGAAGTGACGAGACTACCCCAGCACACAGAGGACAGAGCCCTATTTCAAGCCCCAGTGCCCTCTCCGCTAGGTGACATGTCCTGGGCATAGCATGACGTCCAGCCTAGGGGCCCTCTGAATTGGCCGCAAAATGGAACAATGAAGTTCAAGACCCAGATTGTGGCCTCGGAACCGTGTAGGCTCAGATAGACCAAGATTGGTTTATTCATTCATGCCCTCGCTATGGACAAAAATGTGGCCCAAGTCTTTGGTTGGGGTTGGACAGAGGATTAGTAAATTGGATAGAGAGGAACTTCATTTATACCTCTGTGGCTAAAGCTGATCAGATGGGTTTTTAATGGTATTGCCCTCGGTGTGTGCTCTGTGTTTTGTAGCGAGAGACCTACCGTGACAGTTCAGCAGGACGCTCCAGAACACACTGCCTGGGTTCACGTCCTGGCGCCACCGCCGGGGAACCGAGCGGGCGGCTTTCTGGCAAGCCTCAGCGTCCTTCTGTGTAAGACTCTGACGACAGGGCTGTCTATTTCACAGGGGCTCTGTCAGTGAAGGTGAGGTTCGGTTGAGGCTGTGCTGTCTACGGCACTTAGCCCAGGGCCTGGCAAACAGGAGGTACTCCATCGTGGTAGCTATTACCATCATTGAGACGCACAATTCACTTCAACTTACAAAGCATTATCTTGGCAGCCAAATATCAACAGATTTTTCTCCCCACTTGAGGACGTGAATGAGAGCTCGGTCTGGAGCCCTGGTGTCTAAGCAACTGGATGCCTATTACCTTACCAAAGCCAGCCTCTGCAGCTGTGTGTGTCCCCGGGATCGTCCACCCCACCCCCAGCTTGCCTCCCACACGGTGCTTAGCACAAAAGAGGCTGTCTGTACTGGCTGGCCCGCGAGAAGGGAATACGCACCCATCTGCTGGGGGAAGTTGTTTCTGGGGGATGGCCCAATGGCAATGCCTGGGTGTGGGGCCAAGGAAAATGAAGCCAGTGGGACCCTGTTGCACCGACTCCTGGCTCTGACTTCAGCAGGGCCCGTTCTACTTATAGGTGGTGCTTTCAGGGAACTTTCCAGACATGTAATCATTGGTGGGATGCTGGTAACACTCAGCAAAATTTAACACAGCTGATCCTGGGTAGGTCCTCTAGCCCCTCCCTCACTCAGTTCTCATCTCAAAACCAGAATAAGAATACCTACCCTTCTAGTCCTTTATAACTACCGAATTAGCTCCTAAGCAAGGTGCTGTGTGAATGGAAGGACTCTTTCCCACACGTCCATGCTCACGCACACGGGTTACTAGCAATGGCTTTGCCCATCTTCCCACCTGGGTGGGCTGGTGGTAATATGGGAGCCCCCAGAAGTCCCTTTTTCCTTCGGTAATTTGATCCTGTAAGCCTCCCCTCTTGACTGCAGCCTCCAGAGAGGAGGGCCGGCGTGCTGCTTGCTGGGCAGCAGGGGTGGACCATGAACTAAGGCGGTGATGTTCCTAGTGATTCATCACACCAGGCAGCTCAGGAAGGGACATTTTCCAGGTGGGAGATTCATGAGCAAAAGGTAATCTCTCTGTAAGGGCAGAGCCTTCAGAACCAAGTGCAGCAGCTCGAGGGTGTGCTCTGGGAGGGGCGGGAGCGTGCTGGTCACTCCATCCCCCTCCTGCAGAGTCTGGATGGCTTGGCGCCGCCTCGGACGCCCAGGGCTCTGCCCTCCTCGGGGCTTCTGAACTGGCGTTTGGCACCACCTCCGGTCCCGGTGCTGTTGCTGACGATGCTCGATCAGGAACAGCAGCGGCAGCAGTATTGATAATACTAATAATGAGAGATCGTGGGATCGGATTGTTTCACTTCTCACGACATCCCGGCAAGGCAGGTACGATCATCATTCCAACTTTACAGGTTGGGAAACTGAGGCACAGAGAGGTTAATCCGTGTTACAGATTCACGGGCCCGGTAAATCAGGATTGCAACCCTGGCAGTCTGACTCTGAGTCTAAACTTTTTGCCCCTCTGCCTTATTTGCTGCCCTTCCTGATGGAAGGGAGGGAAGGAAGAACGGATGTATCCCGGGTTCTGAGGACGACCCGAGAGACTGTGTATGAAAGTGGGTCGTAAAATGTCAAGGGTCGACAGGGACTCGAGTTTATTACTGTTAGACCAGAGGTGGTCTCCCGAAGAAGGAAACTTGTGCTCGCGGGGCTGGGACTGCCGTACCCCTGGCTTCTGGCCGGGACTCCTGGGACTCTCCCCTCCACCCTCAGGGCGCCGACTCTGAGGCTGCTCTCTCCGTCCGGGGTGCCTGGGGAACAAGAGCGCAGCTCAGAATCGGGACACTGGGAGCTCTCTCTGCCCTCGACCAGCTCGTTGCTGGGTGTGACCTTGGGTGAGTCCGCCTTTGTCTCTAAGGAGAAGAGGGCCCTGCCCATGCTGGCCGCAGGGCCTCGAGGGTCTGTGAGAGCCTGTGCGACACCGTACCCAGGTCTGTAGTCTGATTTCCAGCACCACACAGCCACAGGGAGGGAATGGAGACTGTCCCAGATGACACAGAAGGACATTTCCATCACTGCAGAAGTATTCCATTAGACAGCGTTGCTCGAGAGTTTAACATTGGTTTACAGTTTTTTTCTTCTGAGGCAGAATCCTATCACCCCAGAAATTTTCTTCACATCCCATCTCCGTGGAGATGCCCTCTCTGCCCTCAACCCCAGAGGTAACCACTGTTGTGATTACTTTTTTAAACTGTGATTTATTCTCGCCTGTTTATGAAATATTTTGGTTGGCATGGCGAGGGTCCCCTGAAAGCTCGCGCCATTTTTCACTCCTCTCAGAACGAGAGAATCCTGACACTAATGATTCCCATCTTCTCTCCTCCTTGCTTCCCTGGCTTCTCCCACATCCAATAAGCAACATAGAATAGAGCTGGTCTTTGGGAATTGGAGGATGGTCTGCCTTCAGCTTCAGGGAACCTACACCATTCCACCTGCTTCTGTTTATGTTTGACCTGTGGGGACTGGGCTGTGTCCATTTCTAGGAATAATGGACTCATTCCTGGTGTGAGCTTTCCACCACCCTGCGCAGGACTGCCGGGCAGATGGGAGTGGCAAGGAGAGCAGAGGCTGTCACCTTCTAAGGACTGCCAGAGAGGGGGTTGGCCCAGAAGACATCGCTCCAGGTCACCCCCACCCCCCACCCTGGGCTGGTTGGCCGCTTTTGGTCCTGATCCTGGAGTGGGGGATTACAGGAGATTGGAATCAAGTCTGAGCTAGAAAGTGGGAAATTATTTTTTGCTTAAAATTCTGGATAAAGAAACGTGTTAACTCTTTGCTTCAGATCAGTTGAAAAACGCAGGAAAAACCGAATCCAACCCTTTGCATAGATGTTATCACCAGGGCTTGGAAAATCCCCATGTGTTCAGGGTCCCTGGGCCAGCCTGTCCCAGTCACCGCCATCCCCCAGGGGTGGCCAGGGAAGGCATCTGTGTGCTGAAAGCCAGCCGGAGGGACAGAGACTGTGCTTCCAGGGACTTCTGAGCGGGCACAGAATGACCTTAATTGACTTTTCCTGGGTGTGGGAAAGGCCCCCAACGGGGCGGAGGTTGGCGGGAGTGAATGCAGCGGAGAAATGTCACAGCAGAGCCCGAGACTTCCTGAGCCTTCAAAGGGGATGGGGGCTGGCTGTGGCACCCAGCAGGAGGCACCCCCCTGCAAAGCCTGGAGACACCACCTCCTGCTGTCCGTAGGTCTGCACTTCTCCCTTCTCCCCTTCTGTGTGCTGATTGGCAGCTGTGCCAGGATGAAAGAAAAGGGCCTTGTGACCTGGATCAGAGGAGGGGAAGGGAAGACAGCTGAGGACGCAGAGGCTGGGTAGGAAGTCAGAGAAGTTGTGCCTGGAGCTGCCTGAAGGGTTGTTTGAGGCAGCACATCCCTGGCACTGATGGGAAGGAAGCAGGTCTGGACCGGTGATGTGCCTGGGGACTCGTCTGGCAGCAGGACCATGGGGACCCCTGAAAATACACGGTGGCCAGGCCACAAACTGATGGGCCAGGAGTCCTCTCTGGAAAGGGAGACTTTTTTGCTTCCTGGGTAGGGCCCCCTCAGTGACCATGTATCTGTGTGCAAGTGCACGTGTGTGTGTGTGTGTGTGGTGTGTTTCAAGGTGGAATGGCAGTAAACACAACTATTGTAAGTTTGCACTAAAGGAATGCTTCCTATTCATGTGCTGTCTTCCAGATTTTTGACATATCCATGTCCTGTTCATTTATACACTATTTTTTCCTTTAAATAATTCACTCTTTTGGACACAAATGTATGTTTAAAGAAAACTTGAAACCAGTATCATAAAGGGAAGCCAGAATTGCATATGATAAATAGAAAATAATGCCGAAAAATTCACCATTGCCCCCCCCTACAGACTACGGCAGTATTACCACACCCTAGCTGGATACTGTTGGCTGCCATGTTGTCTAGATCCATCCAGATGGAGATGGTCGGAGGGACCCGCTGCCATGAAGGCTTTCTCCCTGAGATCGTCAGAACTGTTGGGAATGAACTGAGAAGTGACCAGCCTCCTCCCTGGGTGATTCCATCTAACGCCTGCTCCCTTGGCCCCACTCCTGGACCCAGTCACCCGGACCAAGTACCCCTTGGCCATTTCCTTCCCCCTGTAGGCTCGCCCCCACTCCACCATGTGTAAAATGAGGCGTTGGATTGGAGAACAATTGCCAGGGCCCTTTGCAGCTCTAATATTCCTTCCAGCTTCATTTTTAAGGATTTTCCACTCCTGTATGATTTTTTTTTTTTTTTTCGAGAGGGCTTTCATCAGCCATCGTCCAGGGAGGGAGATGGGGTCACAGCCATCTCAGCTCCTGGCTGGTCCCACCATAAGCGGCTGCCAGCCCGGCAGGCCAGACTTGCTTTGCTGTTAGCCTCCTGCTCCAAACACTCAGAGCCTCTCTGCGCCCCCTCCTCCCATCCTCTCTGCTTCCACGTCCGCTTCGCGTAGGCTAAATGTCTGTCTGAAAAATAGGATTCCATTAAAAGATTATTGTCTGCTTCCTTACCCAGGCCTGTGAGATGGAGCCTGTCCTCGTTTGATTTAGTTCAGGGGCCCTTTCAAAAGAAGGGGTGGCAGAGGGTGGGAGGGAGCCAATTTATCACAGAGCGTTAGACATCGAGAGAAGGTTTCATTTGGAGCTTTGTTTATACTGGGAAAGTGCTTTGAAATACTTTCACCAGCAGGCAGGCGGCAGGGCGATGTTCCGGTAAGCACGGCACCTATTCCAGAATATAGCAAAGCCGGACTTGAAGCAAGTTCAGCATGTGAAGATTAGGCGGGAGGAAGGAAAGGTATGTTAGTAGGTAATTAGGTACTTTACACAGGATGGGTTTCCAGAAGAAGTCCTTTAAACAGGCAATCCCTGGTGACTTTTAGATAAAATTCTATTTCTTCTGAGGGTATGGTAAGGACTTAATAAGATTACCATGTTTCAGCCAGAAGTATTTAGGGGATGGACTTCCTTCTGGAAATCACTAATCTACTTTCTGTCTCCATGGGTTTGCCTATTTTGGGCATTTCACAGAAATCACACAATATGTGGCCTCTTGTGTCTGGCTTCTTTCACTTAGCCTGTTTCTAAGGTCCGTCCATGTTGTAGCATGTATGAGAACTTCATTCCTTTTTATGGCTGAAAAGGAACATTCCATTGTGTGGATATCCAGGTTTTATTCATCTATCCATCAGCTGATGGGCACTTCAACGGTTTCCACTTTTTGGCTATTGTGGATAATGCTGCTGGGAACGTCTGGGCACAGATGTTGTGATTTCTCTTGGGTAAACACCTAGGGGTGCAACTGCCAAATCATATGGTAAGTCTAAGTTTAACACTTTGAGGAACTGCCACACTCTTTCCCACAGCAGATGCACCATGTTACATTCCCACCAGTAGTGTAAGGGCTCCAGCTTCTCCGTATCTTCACCCACACTCACCACCATCTTTGGATTTAGCCACCCGGGGGGGCATGAGGTGGAATCTCCTTGCGATTTTGATTTGCATTTCCCTACTGCACACCTAGAACTTGAACCCATGTCACTCAATTTCCAAGTCACTGCTCGGTCCACAATATCAAAGGAAGAAGAGGAGGAGCAATGGCGAAGGGTGGGGGAGGGAAAGTATCTTCTTCCCCCATCCCCTCCAACTGTGTCTAAGGGAGACAGATTTGCTCGAGCCCCCCGTATGAAGACTGTAGTGAATATAATAAAAGGATGGGACAGTCTGTCTTAGATGATACAAAAAGCCCAGACCAAAATAGCCTTAAGAAGGGAGGGCAGAGAGGACTCCATGGAAACACGGAAGCAATTTATTTAAGATGTAACGGCAAAAAGTAAAATCAAACCCTTAAGGGTACCCAGTGGACATCAGACATTGTTGCTGCTGATAGGGTAAAGGAGCACAGTGACCCTCAAGAGCATGTGTCCTCCACTCCCTCCCTCCCTCCAACCCTCTTCCAGAGGCTTCTTGAGCCATAGAGCCACCATCTCTACTTGGGCTGAGTGTGGTCCCCTGGGGCTGCTGGGGCAAAATGCTGCTGAGACCCTCTGCTCTTGTGGCTGGTCTGTCACAGGGTCATGCATTTTATCACTTTACAAGTGAATTACCAATCGATTTCAGTCTTTTTCAAAGGCTGATTATCATAGTTTCCAACCTTCGAATCTTCAGTGTCTGGCATATAAATAGCCTTTCCAGAAATGTTTGTTGAAGTCATTCACCCACCCATTTAACAAATATTTATTCAGCATCCGTTTTGTCCCAGGTACTATTCTAGGCTTTGAGGATGGGCAATGAATAAGACAGTGAAGAATTCATTCTTCAGGCTACATTCTAGTGGCCGAAAGAATAAAGTATACAAATTTGTATTTGAGACGATGAATATGAAGAGAATTTGTAAGCTTTACCTGCTATATATAACGAAGGATTATATTCATGAAGGAATAGTACCAATACTAGCAACACAGCAGATACGTGATGCATTGACTATATGCCAGTCACTGTTCTAAAGTATATTATGAAGACTGTGTATCATATAGATGAAAATTATATATATATGTGAAGATTATAAAAATATGAGGATTATGTACTTAATATATATAAGATTATATATAATGTATATGAATATTATGTATTATATATACGAGGATTTTGTATGTAGTATATATGAAGGCTACATAATGTGTATGAAGGTTATGTATATACTGTACATGAAGATCACGTATAAGATATACAAGGGTTATGTCCATAATGTATATGAAGATTATATAAGGATTCAATGGAGTGTTACACACACACACACACACACACAATGTACAAATCCATTAATCCTTACAACAACTTTACAGGGTAGAAGTTATTATTATCATTTTACTTTACAGATGAGAGAACTGAGGCACAGAGAGGTTAAGTAACTCGCCCAGGATCATGCTGTGAGTAGATGAGAAAGCCAGAACTTGAACCCAGACATGTGGCCACAGCACCTTCATGCTTGACCACTGTGCTGTTGCCCCTCGCAGCGGACAGGAAGCAGATAGGAAGTAGGCATGAGCTGACTTCCTGGGCTTCGAGGACTGGCTGCCACAGTTTCTTTTCACTGGTGTGGCTCTGGAGTGTTTGGGTTGTTGGCAAGCCAGCCAGGCCACAATAGTGGAGGCAAGGAAGTCCTTCAGGACACACTCCAGCACCTCAGTCTGTGTGGCCCCTGATGGCGTGCCCTGGAAGCTGACCCTGCCCTCCCAGAGTAACGCGCCTTCCAGCCCTCCTGCTGCCCCTCTCCTACGTGTCTGTGGGAACCCGTGCTCATTCCTAGCAGCCGCTGAGCGCCCTTGCGGCTGGGGCAGGGGGATAAGCATCAGGAATCTTGTTTCCTGTGCCTTGCCAGCTCAGTCTCCCCAGCAGGGCAGAGAGCCTCCTGGAAGCTGCAGGGGGGAGCAGGGCAGGGAGCAGGGGGACTAACCAGGGTTGGCTCACATTTTCTCCCTGATGGAGTCAGTGTCTTCTGGGTTTCTCCTGCGAAGGGTGGGTGGTCCATCAAAGGCCACTCTCAACACCTTTGGTTCTGTCATTTAAAAACAGATGCGAGAAGTGCCTCCAAATAGGTATCTGGGGTTGGAGAAACACGCCAAGGACCCTCAGACTCCAAGAGCTTAGGCAGCCAGAGCTTTCTGCTAAGCGGGGGGCAGGTAGGGCCCGCTGAATCTTGTTCGCAGGCTACACGCCACTGCCTGGGCCAGCGCTGTGCACATGGTAGGCACTCAGGGAATGCTGAATGAAAGGGCTGACGAGGAGAGCGAATCCATCCTGGTTCAACCTTCTCCTTTTATAGGCAGGAAACTGAGGCCCAGTAAGGGAAAGTGACTCAGCGAAGCCAGTATTTATAGCCACGAAATGGGAGAACCAGAGAGCCAGGCAGGCCTCCAGCTGTGCACGCCAGCCGGGGTGTTCTTTCCATGGCTCCAGGTGGCCTAGGTCTGCAGATGCCTCTCCTAGAGGGAGAGGGAGCCCGTGTAGGAGTCCCCGCCTCTTCTCTCCCCCACACTCCCTCTGATCTCCAGCAACATCTGCTCATTAGCAGCCCAAATTGGAAAGCCAGGAGGCAGGGAGGAGCCCGTTAACCTTTGCCGTTTGCTTTGCTTTCATGCGTGGCAGGAGGGAAGGGAAGGGGAGTGGGAAGAAGGAATAGTGACGATCACAGTATTGGCCATAATGAAGTGAAGACCTACTACGGGCCAGGCACTGTGAACAGGTCTTTTTGTGTGCATTATTTTTAATTCTTTGACATTCCTAAAATAAATGACTGACCACAGTCAGATGATCCTGATGGCTGCTTAAAGCAGAGCGAATGACCGGAACTTTCTAAACAGAAGGGAAAAAAAATATGCACAGGCCCAGGGACCCCAGACAGCTGCTCAGGGGTCTTGTGCTCAGCCCAGCAGAGGGCAAAAGCTCCCGTTTCCTGAGCTGTGGGCTGTCTGCGGTCCTGGGCCGGCAGCCACAAGGTCTCAAGTTCTGATCCCAGCCCCACCATGTGCAACTTAGGGGCGCCCTTTCCTCCCATAAAAGTAAGCGGACAAGAATGCCTATCTCCCAGCAGCATAGAGAGGATAAAATGTATGTGCTGGAAAGGATCTTGAGTCCATAGTATGGCACACAGTAGGTGTTTGGTAATTGTTAGTTCTCTTTTCTCTCCCCAGCTGCAAACCAACGTCTACTCTCATGAAAGATGACAGCCTTGCAACCTCTTCTAAGAAATCAGCATTTTAACTGATGACGCAAAAAACCGCAGGGTCCGGAAGCTCCAATAGGTGCATTTCAAAAGGTAATTGGGAGCATCATAAAAACCACTGACTTGTACACGTCAGAAGACTTGAAATGTCATGACATTTTCCGGCTAATATATATGAAAGAACCGTGATAGAAGTTTCCCCGCATTTGGTAACAATTCTGAAGGATTACCAATAATAGGTCGTGAAGCTGAAAAGGACTTTTCTAAACCGTCAATGATAAAACAGTTTGGTTAAGAAACAAAAGTAACTGAGTGAGATGGTAGGGGATAGAGAGGCTTCCCCCCTCCCCCCTAGTAGTCCCCAAGGGCTTAACTTGACGGCCCCCTTTCTGGGCTGCCTCTCTCTCTGTGCGGGGAGCATGAGCTCTGGGGATATCCGTGCAGCGGCTGGGCAGGACCCTCTCAGGGCTTGGAGCACCCCTGCATGTGCCCTGCGCCAAGGTTGGGGATGGGACGCACGGGCAGTGGGGGCTTGCTATCTGGGAGCCAGAATTGGGGAAGGACACTGGAACCTCAGACACCAGGGTAAGGGAGTGTGGTCTGTGGCTTTAACAGTGCTGTGGTGTCTCATTACCACCTTAAAGATGCGGGGAGGGTCAGAAAGATCCTTGTCTTCCCTAGATGGGATGAGAAGTCCCAGAATGCCTGAGATTAACATTTTTATTACCTTTGCCAAAAAGGACTGAAACAGATTAAGTTTGGTTTCAGAAAAGCACTAAAAAAAAAGTCATGTTTCTTCTGAGTTTTGGGGCAAAATTTAAACATGCTGCAGATGCATATTACCAGCATATTTAAGTGTAATGTAATAATACTGGATCTTTACCCTTTTATTTTTCCTCTACCAATACAGCCGAAGCTCTCTCTCTTATCTGGTGCTAGCACTCCTAGTCGAAGAGCAGGTTAAGACAATCATTATAAAAATTTTATACACATGCTTTAAATATTTTATTCTAATTTACAAACATGAACATATAATATACGGCTTTCTTTAAACTTATTATGGAAATTTCTAAATATATACAAAATAAGCAGAATATAATGAACCCTCTTGTGCCCATAATCCAGCTTCAAATATTATTGAATCATGGCCAGGCTCATTTTCTATCTGTCCTCTATTACTTTGAAGCAGATCCCAGATGTCACTTTGCTTAATCCCTGGTATTTCAGTGTGCATCTGCTATGAACTGAACTGTGTCCCTCCAAACTTCTTATGTTGAAGATCCAGCCCCTGAAGGGATGGTTTTTGGAGACGGGAACTTTGGGAGGTAATGCGGGTCAGATGAGTTCATGAGTGTGGGATCCCTCAGGATGGGATCAGTGCCCTTGTGAGAGGAGACACCAGAAGGCTGGCTCACTCTCTCTCCCCCCAGCACCCACCGAGGAAAAGCCACGGGAGGACATCTCACCCAGGGAGAGAGCACTCAACAGGCGCCGACCTTTCTGGCACCTGAGCTTAGACATCTAGTCTCCAGAACGGTGAGAAAGAAACTGTGATGCAAGCCACCCAGTCCCTGATATTTTGTTTTGGCAGCTCATGCTAACAGAGAATTTTCGAAAGACAAAGGTTCTTGAAAACGAGCAAAAAAAACTAGAGCAATTACATTTCCGCACCTACACACTGGGCGTGTCCAAAGTATTCACCTTAGTTTTCACAGAAAGGACTCTCATTTTTTTATATTCAGACCTACTTGGTGTTTTGTAGTATTTAGTTACAAATTAACAACAGGTACAAGAGGTGTAAGTAGGTTTGGGAACAAACACAGCTGATCCTACTCAGCTTGTGGGAGAAGGGACTTGGAAAGCTGGAGAGGGCCAGGGTCATGCCTTGGTGGGCTCACAGAGGGGAGGAGAGCATCACCTGGTTTGGTAAGTCTGGTAGGTGGAGACCAATGAAGTGAGTCTCTTATGGCTTTTTTAGAAATCTTTTTATTTTAGTGCAAATGGCTCAACATCATTCTTTTTATATCCTGCATAGTAACCGTTGCATAGTTAGTTGTACCATATGCCTTAACTCACATGTTTCTTGGTGGTAGACATGGAAGTTTTTCTGGTTTTTGTCTGTTCATTTTGCTTCTTTGCTAGTAAGTAAAATGCTTGAGGAAGCCTCCTCGCACATATACCTTACTGTACTGTGTATTGCTAGGATACATTTCTTAGTGTGGAAATCTTGGGTTAAACAAAAGATGTATATATTTATTTATATATTTATATTTAAATATATATTTCATATATTTATATTTAATTTATATTTCTGTTTTTATTTTATTTATAAATATGTTTATATTTTAATTAAATATTTACATATTTATTATATTTAATATATTTATATTTTTATTTATTTAGTATATATTTAAAGCTTTTATTGATACTGCAGATTGTTCCCCAAAATCGTCTCACTAATTTATACTCCTACCAACAGTACATAGAAGTGTGTATTGCACACCTACCTGCTCACCATTACCAACCTTTTTCACCCTTACTAGTCTGATCGAGAGAAAGTGCTATCTTGCTGTTGTTTTTATATTATTTGTTATTTATTTATTTAGAGTGAGGTTTAGCATTTTTTTCCTGTGTTTAATGGGTATTTGCACTTACTTTTCTACAAACTGTGAGTTCATATCCTTTGCTCTGCTTGTCTTTTTAAGTAGATTTCTGAAACTGTAATTTAACGGCACTTGCCCTTTGCTTGTCTTTGTGTGACATAAATTCACAGTGAGGTTTGGATGACTGGTCATTAGAAATGTGTGCTCTCCCCTCTGCTGTGTGGCGTTGTTCCTGGGAAGAGGTCGCGGGCGAGGGAGGGCACTTTGCAGGCGGTTCTACAAGAGGGCAGGTGGAGCCACGTGACTGAGCTCTAGCCAATGGGCTGCGAGCCTGGATGACACACACTAGGGGCAGCTGGGCAGAATTCCTCACCAACCCTCCTCCATGCTCCCCAAGGGTCAAAGCCGGCAAACGCTCTGTCAGCTTAGTCTCTGGATGATGTAGAGCTGGGGACCCGTTCTGTTCTGTGCTGCTAATTGAAACCACTGGTTAACGGAACCATTGTGCATTTTACGGTTTATCTTTTTTTAAATAGTAGCCCGCCTCCTCTAATACACAAAATAGCTAATAAGTAACCCATTCTAACTTATATATCAAATATGTGTCGTGTTTGTTTTTTGACCTTTCCACGCAATTTATTTTTTAATCATCCAGATTTATAATTTTTTTCTTGTCGTTTTTTAAAATGATGCTTGCATTTTCTGTTATGCTTGGAGACAAGCTTACTACCCCAAGCTTATTTTTTATGTCACTTATGTATGTTTTTAGAACATTTAGGATTTATATTTTTCATTACATGTTTTTGCTTCATTTGTAAGTCATTTTAGTGTAGGTATAATGTGGGTTTCTAGCTTACGGTTTTTTCCCCCCTTTTAAATTGTTAGGAATTTGTTCCCATTCCATATGTTGAATAATCTAATTTTTATCACTTATTTGAATCACACTTTTGTCACTTACCGAATTCCCATATGCATTTGGGTTTATATATGGACTCTCTTCTGTTTTGTGAATGTGTCTATTCATGTACTGTGCCAAAGTGTTTTCATTGTTCTAGATTTATGACAAATACTTAAAAAAAAGATTTATTTATTTGAGAGAGAGAGTGTGCAGGAGCAAGCAGGGGAAGGAGAAGAGGGAAAGACTATCTAAGCAGACTCCCACTGAATGAGGAGCTCTATCCTACAACCCATGAGATCAGGACCTGAGCCAAAACCAAGAGTCAAATGCTTAACCAACTGAGACACCCAGGCACCCCTATGATACATACTTTAAAATACCTGGTGAGGAAGTCTAGCTTCATTTTTCCCTATCACTTTCCTGTCTATTCTCATATTTGCTTTTCCAGAGAAACTTGAGAATAAGTTTGTGTAGTCAAGAGAAATTATGTTGATACTTTAACTGGAACTGCTTTGAATGAGCAAAACTGATTTTTTTTTTTTACAGCACTGAAATTTTGTATGTCTTTTAATTTATTCAAATATTAAAATTTCTAATGGGAGGGTTAGAGCTTTTTTTCATACAGATGCCACACGATTCTTGTGCAATTCACTCTTAGGTACTTTATCTTTATTCTTATTATAAAAGGGATCTCTTCTTTCAGTATATTCTCTAACTGGCTGTTGTTTGTATAAGAGGAAACCCCCCAAATCAATACTGTGTGTCTCTAAAGCTGTTCAGTCGATTTGGGTATATAATCATACCATCTTCAAATCGTATGACATCTGTTCCCTCCTTTCAAATACACTGGGTTTGCGTCTTATGTTTCTCCTTATCTAATTGCACCGGCTTGGACTTCCAGAGCAATGTTTAGCAACACCACAGGTGGAAGGTTCCTGTTCCCGAAGACCCTTCGAGGGGGTCCATCGCCATCCATTGGCTAAAATCCAACTCTGTCAGAAGAAGCAGGGCGAGTTTGCCGTAGGTGGCCTCTGAGGACAAGCAGTAGTCCTTGCTAGAAAGGTGCTCCCTGACCGGGCTTTATCTGGTCATAACCCCAGCTGCCTTGGCTCCCTAAGTCCACCTGCTTGGCCTCTCCTAGCACTGGCTGCGTGCCATAGGAGACACGCTCTGTCTGTCTCCCCAGCTTGCGTGAAAGCTCCTCGGGGCAGAAACAGGTCCTCTGAATCACTGCTGTGGACCTCCAGCCTAGCGCCCTGCCTGCCACACAGGAAACCTACAATCACTATGTGGCCAATGAAATGACACAATCAGTTAGCCTTTTACTGTCTCCTATAAAATATGCCTTTCCTGATAACCGCCCCTCACATTTTTATGGCCCTTTGCCTTAACAAAGCCCTTTTGTGTACATTATCCTGCTTTACCGTCTCATGAGAAACCCTGTACATTTTCCTTCTTGATTCTCCATTCACAGATATGGAAAAGGGGATCCAGAGAAGTTAAGTGACTGGCCCAAGGACTGCTCAGCTGCTGAATGGCGGCAGAGCAGGATTCCGTCCTCGCCTCCGGGTTCTTTCCGTTGGGCTGCGCTCCTGCTCCAGTGACCATCCCTCGGAAAGCGGCTCTGAAGATTTTCCATCTTGATAGTGAAATGGGACTTTATGAAAGCTGTCGGCTGAGGAGGAAGAAAGGAGAGAGTGAGGGAAGTTGTGCCCCGTAGAAGTTGCTCCTAACTGTGCCCCTGTTGGCAAAGGGTAGGTTCGGGTGGGAGTCGGGCCAGGCGGGTAGGGCTGGGGGTTCTGCGGGTGGTAATGTGAGGGAGGGACAACCTGCTCCTTCTTCAGCTCGTTGTCCGGCAGCCTAAGCTGCAGGGTCTCAGAGCCCCTGGGAACGGTCATGTGGCGCTGGGCGCTGGGGGCTGAGTCCTATCCTCTTGCTTGGTGGTCCCGTGGAGGGTAATGCAGATCTCTGGGCGCTGGCCACTGTGGGGACTCAGCGGCCCTCCCTGCACACAGTCCTGTTTTAACCACTTTGGGATGGTCCCCAGGAGAGAACAAGAGCACCCAGTCCTTCCCCTCAGAGGCCCATGTTCTAAAGGGAGAGAAATAATGTAGCACCCTCTGTGTGCCAGGCTGGATGCTGGCCACCTCACCTGTGTCATACCTCAACACAACTCCAGAGTGAGGTAGAATGATGCCCAGAAACAGTCTCAGAGAGTGCCCCTGCCCACCAGCATCAGAGCTGAAATTCCAGCCCTGGGGACTCCAACTCCCGTGCTCCTGTTCGCCACCCTCCCACAGGTTTGCAGGTAGGGAGAAGTCCTGGGTGGCAGCCCTGGGCCCCCTGGCGGGGCGGAATCAGGGACGCTGCCTGGAGGAAGAGTCACAGGAGGTGTGGGAGTGGCCTCAGGGGAAGTCGGAAAGGAGGCAGCAGCAGGGTGTGAAAGGGATGGGCAGAGAGTTCGGTCTGGCAGTAAGGAGAGACAAGGGGGATTAGCCTCCGACTCTGCATTAAAGGGTAACTTCTGAGTCAGCCGGACTGAAGGCCACGTTCTCCTGAAGGCACGACCTTGGCGAAATGGGGAGGTCAATAAGTTTAGCTGCTTCTCCATCCCCTCCCCAGGCCCAGACTGCTTGGAACCCCACGAGGGGCCTTCCGGTCAGTTACAGATCAACCCTCCTGCCCCTACCCCACATGAGCGTCCCTCCTGGGCCTCTGTGGGTATTTACACCGCACAGGCATTCCCAGAGCCCCAAAAGCTGTCTGTAGCGAAGGAACGGTCACCATGGGCTCTTCGGAGGGTATACATGCTGGCAGGAGGGTCTCCTGGTGCCCCTCACTGTCTAGGGGGACGTCCTTTGCCTGTTCCACACGTGTCTCAGTGGGTTCAGGAAATTGGGGAGCTCAGCGAACGCCCTCCTGTCCCAGCTGGATGCTGACTTGGAGAGAGCGCTGCCGCTGGCTTCCCCTTCCCTGGCCTTCAGGGGTCACTGGCCCCCCTCCACACCAGCAAAGTGGAGCAGCTCTCCCGGGGGGCAGCCTGTCGCTGGGCGACTCAATTTCACTATCAGGATGGAAAATCTCCAGGGGTTATTATTTTCCAAAGGGCTGGCCACCTCCCCTGGTGACTCCTTCAAACGGCATCCAATATCCGGGTGAATATGACTTTGAAACCAAATCTGGTGGCCCTCGCCTTAATCCCTGTGAGCCTCCTGCCCATCCCTCCCTCTGAGCTGAGCCAGCACTGGCCCCCCGCGGCTAATTCCTAAAATGACTTGGCTTGGGGGGCAGGGTAGAATGAAAGTGGCAGCTTGTGCTTACGGGATGGACAACGAGGGACTAGTTCTGAGGCCACTGCCCTTAGAAATTTGGGCCCCCTTAAGCTGTAGAGGCCAAGTGACCCACAAATACATATGCTCTCAGCAAGCACGGAAAACCCTTAGTCAAAAATCATGGTGACATGGAAGCATCTTGTGGGAGTTAGAGCTTCTAAAACAAGATTGTGGGAGCCAGTTTCCATGAACTTTCTAGAGGCCAAGGGCATCCTTCCCTGTCTGTTTACCCCCAACACTTTAGCCCAGAGAACATCAGATTAGCACTATGCAGACCTATCAGGTTTCTTGTCAAGATTCACTCACGCACGTACTCTTATCTCTCACTTTCCCAGTTTATTCCCTTTTATTTCTTAAAGGAAATTGAGACCCCGTGAGGCTAATCAAACTCGGTGAAGTTTTTTTTTTCAAAGAATAGGGTTTTAAAGAATCTGTAAACAGCTCCTGGATTGGATTGATCTTCAAAAATACTTTAACTCCTGTCATCACTTTATACTCTTTGGCTTAAGAGGCTAAAACGGTGTCCCCATCTCTCACCCCACGTCTAATCTCATATTCTATATCATTCTCTGGGTCTTTCCTGCTTTGTAATCCACCTCCCTCCCCACCCCACCCCCCGCCTGCTAAATGGTTGCCCACATACCCAAACACACACACACACACACACACAGAGGCTTTCTCTCTCCTCACAAAGACCTTCCTCCCTGCTTCTGCCCCATGCCTGTGCAGTCTTGGCCCATCCCTCTAGGCTAAGCCCAGCTTCTACTTCTGCTTCTCGGAATGCCAGGAGCATTTAGAATGTGATTATGCCCTCATTTTCCGCCTGCTCTCACTTTTTTAGCTCCTTGTTTTGCAGGCACTGAGCCTTTCCCCGTAACTAGATTAAAAAACTCAGGAGGACATGTGTTCTTGTCTGTGACCCGCCCCCCTTCCCCATGCCTGTAGCAGGTGCGGCACGCAGTAGGCCCTCAGGAAATATTGAATATTAAATAATTGAGAGTTTTGGTTTCCTATCCCAGGGAATAATTCTTAGGTTCCTTTAAAAAAAAAAATCAAAGAGAGTGAAGCAGAGGAAATGTAATCAGGAAGCATTCGGACATTTTTCACAGGATGTTCTGAGAGTGCCTGCTTCTGTGTGTGTGTGTGTGTGTGTGTGTGTACATGCATGTGTGTGTGTGTGTGTATGTGTGTGTGCGCACATGGGTGTGCTTGCCCTCATAGGTGTATATGTAGTAGTTTGGATCCAGGGCACAATCAGGCTCATTAAGAAGATACTTGCTGACCACCCGCATGTGGCTACATGCCCACAGTCCTTAAATTGGGCTCATCTGAGATGCCTTTTTCTTTGCACATTGTAACAAGCCCTCGGTGATGACAGGAGCTAAGGCTGGAATGCCTAATGAGCTGTGGATTAAGAAATGATGTGATAGCATCTTGCTGATTGTAATTAACACACGGCCTCTATTATGTCCTATCGGAGCTGCATCTTCTTGCTGACAAGTAATTCCCCAAAATAATCACTTGTCTCTCAACATCTCCATGTGTGGACTAATTGTGGAGAACTCCTGCCTGGAAAGGCCACCCGGAGCAATTTGAGTGCAATTACACGGGAACTAGTGGCTGCTGGGCACAGTTACCTGGACTGGAGGGCACGGAGGGTGAGACCAGGCGAGGGGAATGAAGCTCTGGCCAGGCATTCAGACGGCATGCCCGTGGCCGCTGGCTTCACGACGGGCTTTCCACAGAACTAACGTGTTGCCCTAGAGTAGGGGAACAAAGTGCTCATCAGCAGTACCTGAAAGGACTTGGAGCATTCTTCACCCCCCTTAAATGATACTAGTCACGAGTATCTGTAGAAAAAACAAAATATAAACAACAAAACCACTATCACCACCACCACCACCACCGCCATCATCCTCAGCATCTTCACCATCAAAGTTGCTACCATTTAGGAACTTATCTCCATTCCACACACTTCGGGAGGCACCTTAAATTGGTTTTCTCTAGATCTGACAAAATTCTTGCAAGGTGGGTAGCTACAGTCCCGTTTTAGAGATGGGAAAACTGAGGCCCGTACCTGTCCCAGCTCACACAAAGCAGTGGCTGTCAGAGGTGGAGTTTCAGTTTGGGTCTGTGTGTCTAAAATCTGTGCACACATGCTGTCTCTCTCCTTGTTTTCCAGACAGGATGATGACCCACTCCCGGCTGCCGTAAGTAGTTGCTGTGAATGTTGAGTAAGATATTGGAGATGAAAACTTTGCAAACTGTGAAGTCCTGAGTCGATTCAGGGATTTATTAGGCAGAGATCTCTCCAGATCTCATACCCAGCTGCCAAGTAAGTAAGTAACGGTCACTGAATGGTGTTTAGTTGGGTCTCATTGAAAAGCCAAGCCTGGGGAGGTCTGTGCAGTTTGGGTAAGGGGAAGGAGGGATTGGAGCAAGGCTAGGTACATGAACACAGACATCGTGAGTTGAGGGGATAGAGAAAGACCCCATCAACTGGAGAGGACATCGTGCTAGGCAATAGGAATGCTTTGTTCACTCCCATCAGCGACCTCAAATCAGTACTTATTCAAAATCAAAACGACATGATTAATACCTAACAGTACAAAAAAAAAAAAAATACCTAACAGTAGCCTCAAAACAAGCTCCTAGCCCCCTTCCAACCAGATCATCAAGTTCCTCTAGATGAGAATTCTGGAGGCACTGTATGTAGGTGCCGGGGGGATGGGAAGGGCAAGAGTTCAGACACATGGGGTGAGCTTGGGCAAGGGTCTGAGCGCGCCATTTGGACCAGAGCCAGAATCTTACTGTTGTTCTCTCTGCTTCTGTCTCCGCCCACCTCCCCATGTCTCTTGCCTTTTGTTCATTTCAACTCTTGACTTTGGGAAATAATGTAGAATTTGACAGCTTTGTCTGTGTGTGTGTGTGTGTGTGTGTGTGTGTGTGTGTGTGTAATGGAATCAGGAACTGGTTCACATAGTAAAAGGCAGAAGTGAAGACACTCCGGCGTCCTAAATGTCCACCCAGGATGCCAGCCAAGTGCCCCGCCAGGCTTGGATGCTGAACTCCCCTCCCGTGTTGGAGGTCGTGCCGGCAACCTGAGAAATTAATTGAAGTTCTGTTGGGCAACTGTCCGCGAGGGCAACCCTCCAGCACCCTGTGGCTTCTGAATTTGTCTTGGAAGATGACCAAGCCAGGAGTGGAGTTTAACCAAAAGTAGGTGGAATTGAGTTAGAAGAGCTAACTCGGGCAGTTGCTACCATCCAAAAAAAGAAAAGAGAAGGAGGCTGGGAGGGAAATTAGGCAGCATCAATGAGGGGACGCTACTTTGCTGGGAACACCTTGCAGCCACAGCCTGGGAGGGGACAAGGCTGGCTACGTGCAGCCACACATATCCTCCACCTGGGGCCAAAAGAAACAGAGCCTGCCCTTGACCTCCCCATCCATACATGGTGAAGGTGAATCCTCTCTGGCCCCCTGTGTCCTGGCAAGGGCACCTAGAGGGGCAATGCAGAAGTAACGAGGCTGGGGAGCTCTTTGTAATGGAGACTCTTCAAACTGACCAGGCCTCTTGGCACTGGCTGCATGGCCCTGTGGTCAGTGAACTGGGAGAAACAGGGAGCCCAAGATCGCTATTCTATTCAAGGTGGTGGGGCGACACCCTCGGAAGGGACAGCAGTGGCCATGGACTTTCTTAGTTGGAGTTGCGCTCTGTGTATCAAAGCCCACTTCCACTTTCATTTGTGAAATTGCTGCCGGGCTTAATAGAGAAGCAGAGGTTGATGTGGTCTTTGCTCTGGGGGAGGTTTTTGGTGGTAAAGAGTGACGTGAGCCGGGAAGAAAATAGATAAAATATATTTGCTCAGCGGAAAGGAAGGAACCAATGTTTAGGGGGTTAAACTATTAAGTTGTAGCAGTGAGCAGGTATTTGGATAATTTGAGTTGAAAAATCACATCAGACTGAAAAAGATGTGCATGTGCGCACAACGTAACTGGGGTTCAGCCACCGGGGTCTGCCAACCTCCCAACTGCTGCCCATTAGTAGGGCCGGATGTTGACACCATTGCTCTCCCCGGGCTCTGGAGTCCGCAGGGGTTTCCGGGGACGAGAGTAAAGCTGCCCTGTGTGCCCTTCCCACTCAACACAGAGCTCCTCTGCTCTGTCCCGGGCTGCGATCCCGTGATCACCGGCAAGTGAGAGAGAGAGAGAGCTTCCGGTCAAGGGGGCATTTGACTCCTGGGACGTGTGGAGTTCAAAGTTGTCGTATCACAGCTAATTCTCCACCCAAAGCTAGAGAGGATGGCTTTGAGAGGATGCTGGGAGCCTCCCGTAATACCCTCTGTATTTATTTATTTATTTGTAAGATTTTATTTATTTATTCATGAGAGACAGAGAGCCAGAGCCAGAGGGGGAAGTAGGCTCCCCGCTGAGCAGGGAGCCCATGCGGGACTCAATCCCAGGACCCTGGGATCATGACCTGAGCCGAAGGCAGAGGCTTAACCATCTGAGCCCCCCAGGCGTGCCGTAATACCCTCTTTAGACAGGCTCTCCTGAGGCAAACCTCAGAAATACTAGCTACATGGAGTCTGTTGAGGCCTGGCATCGCCCAGCCCCGGGCTAACACAGCTGACAGGCCGGTGTGGGCGCCTCACAGACCTGTAGTCTGCAGCGAGACCTGAGGAAACCCTTGTTTGGGCCTCTGACCCAAGGAGAGCCTCATTTTTCATCCTCTTCCCTCAGTCTCTGGGTCCTTCCCATTTTCCCCACTCCTCAGCTGGGCCCCGTCTCCCTGGCACGGGGCAGGACAGCCCTCCCAGCCTCCTTCGTCTCCTGTCAGAATAGGGGCCAAGGCTCTGGAGGCCAGGTTCTGTGATGGATACCTGAAGAACGATGGGACACTCAGGTCACAGAACAGGAGGTGCCAGAAAGAACCACGGTCACTCTCTGTAACTCACGGGCACCTGTGTGTGTATCTGGAAGAATAGTCAGATTTTGGGTGATTCAAGAGGTGGAATTCAAGTCCCTGAAGGGGAGCTGGAGGGGGGACAGATTCCAGGTCAGAATAAGGAAGGTAGTAGCTGCAGTAGTTAGGAGCTGAAGCCCCATTCAGGCAGCTGATCCTGGGGGAGGTTTATCCATATCAACATTATCCCCGTCTCCAGCATCGGGGTCCTCATCACCCCTGATTGGCACCGACACTGTCTCTGTTAGTATCTCCTCCATTTCCTGCCACCTCCTTTTCTCTCCGAGGTTCATTCTCCTCAGCCCTGAGCCCTCGGGCTTGCGGTCCTCGGGAGGTTTAGAGCTTGGAATGAGCAATCCTGACAAGCCTGGAGAGCCTGCGAAAGCAAGGTCCAGGGCTTAGAAAACCAAGCACTTGCTTAATGCAAAAATGACGTTGCCCTTCAGTATCTGACAAGGAGGTCTTATGGTTGGTGGGGGAAACAGAGACCCAGCTTTCCCCCTGTGAGCCCCGTTTCCCACTCCACGGGCTCTGTCATCACCACTCCCCCTTCCGGCGCCCCCCGCCCCCACATGGAAAGTCTCATATAAATAAATTATTCACAAGTTTATGTGAAGTTTAAAGATTTTGGTTTCCTCTTCCAGGGCAATTATTGCTGTCAGGCTGATCTCTCCCAATACAATGGAAAGCTTTTCCCCTTCTCATAAAGGAATGCTATGATTCTAAAAGCAAGTAGGAGTATCTCAGGAGGCTTGGTTCCCCTCAAACCATGCCTAACGGACAGACAAAGATGGAGAGAAGGGGGACTGGGAGTTACTGTTTAATGGGGACAGAGCTTCAGTTTGGGCTGATGATAAAATCGTGGAGCTGGATAATAGGGATGGTTCCATGACATTGTGAATGTACTTAATGCCATTGAATTGTACATTTAAACACGGTTACAAGGGGAAAAAAAAAAAGAACAGTGGCTAGGCATGTATGGAGACATGCCGGGGAGGCTAGGAGGGGGAGGAGCTAGCGGGAGAAACAGTGAAAAGGATGGAAAGGGAATGCTTCCCCTCATTGGAAGGGGGTGAAAATGGCCCGGAGCTGATGGGGAGCAGTTGACCATGTCCATGACCAGAATCACAGATGCTCGTGCCCTTTGAGTCCACGATCTCGCCACTACTCAAAGGGTGTGCCTGCAGGAGTAATAGAGGACTGGCTTTGGAAACATCTAGAGGGGCTGGCTAGGCAAACAATGACAGAGCCACACCATGGAATACAGTGCGGTTGCCAGGGAGGGGGGGGTGGGAAGAAGGAGGGAGGGAGGGAGGGAGAGAGCGAGAAGGATGGAGCTTCCTATACTAATATGGAAAGGTCTGCAGTGGGACCTGTCCATAGTAAAGATTTATGGCAAGGTTAAAAACATCAAAGAACAAAATATTGCATATAGAACGCTACCTTTGTGTAAGAGAAGGGGAAAATCTGAATATATATGTATTGTATGTACGTAGAGAAATACTGAAGGATACAGAAACTAAACAAAGTGGCTGCCTGAAGGGTCCTGAGAGAGGAAGGCAGTGAATGGACAGATACAAGGCTGCATTTTCTATGTTTTGATTTTTAAAAATTGTATGAGTAAATTGCCTAGTCATATTTTCTAGGAAGGGAGGGAGGAAGGAAGGAACGGAGAGAGGGAAGAAAGGCAGGCTGGGAAGGCCCTTTACAAACTTCAAAACATTCTACAGCTATAAGGACTTAATAATGAGAAAGCAATTATGATAGTAATACTCTGACAGCCACCGTTGCTCAAGTGTTTACCAGACACGGCACTAAAGACTGTATCTATGATCTTCTCTAATCCTGGCACAATGGTTTGTAATTTTATAGATGGGAAAACTGGTAATCGGAGGGGTTAGTTCGATTGTCCAAGGCCACACTTCTAGAAAGGCACAGAGCTGGGATTTGAACCCAGATCCGTCTGCCGTCAGACATGGCTCTTGACTCTGCCATCCTTCCCTTTGTGCCATTGCCCCAAGGGAGATGTTCTTGGTGGGGGTGGAGGGGGTCTATATTTTCCACCCTGCCAGAGCATCCCCTGGTATGGACATAGGCGTTCTCCAAGGAAAACTCAACTCTTCAGTAGTCTAGGTTCCATTCTTGGAAAAAACTGAACACCTTGACACCGCCAGTCTGCCCCAGGCCGTGTGGTCATTCTGTCTTCACGAGGTATTTTTGGTCGCAATTTTCCTACAATATCCAGACAAGTGCCATGATTAGGCACCAGGCTTCCTGGCGGTTGCTCCTAGCTTTCCTGAAATATCCATCCAAGACCATGCTGGCTCCGCCGCCTTGGACGGAGCCCAGAAGAAAGTTTTTATGGAACATGTCTTTAAAACCAGTTAATGATTTACAAATAACTTGGCAACGAAGGTAACGTATACCCTTTCCTGTGTTCGGGTAACCTCAGGGCCGTGCGCTTAAACCTGCAAATAGGGCCAGGTAATTACATAGTCCCAGTGGAGGCCCTACCATCCTCCACTGTGAAAATTTGGTTGTAAAAATAATTAGATCACAGGATATTTAAAAATAGGGTCCAGAGGTGGAGCTGCGGGCTCCTTCCTCATTTGACTTCGGAGAAGGGACCCCAAAGAACTGAGTTTTGGCACATTGAAGCTGGAGGCTTCGTTTCCCAGGGTGCAGGTCTGCTGCTGGTGGGATTGCCAGGCGGAAGGAGAAGTTTTTTTCCAGAAGATTACGCTGGGGAGGTTCGCAGCCTGCAAGTGGCCAGTGTGTTTCCATAAATGAAGCCCACACCACCCTTTCCCAGCACCATACTTGATGACTTGTCTCTCCTGCAACCCTTGGTCCATTTTTTAAGTTAATGGTGCTCTGTGCCCAGTGAGCAAGGCAACTGACTTGCCGGTGCTTCCCTGAAGGGGTGAGTTATGGGATGTCCTGTGAAAACTGAAGGGCTGGTTTGTTTTGGGATAAATGGCCTTATTGTATTCAGTTTCTCTTATCAGCTGGTTTCCCACTGCCAGCCTCCCGGGCTTGGGTGTAGCATGTGGGGAGGAAGAAGAAAAAGTAGTATTTTGTCTTGTTTCCTTGTTGTTTTATTGCCAACAACAGCGGCCAAGGTAACCCAGAAAGTCACCTCCCCTCAGGCTGTGTCCTGGGGACCCGAGCAGGAGGTCAGCCGGTCAGGTCTCCCTGACTAACTCAAGCCACTCAGGGTTTCTAGGAAGATGTGTTGATGGGAAGCTGGCTTTTTCCAGTCAGTGACAGACGTGTTGAAAACAGCGATGCTTTCTCCAGAGATGTCCAGGGTGGCCCGTGCTGTGGCGGGGAGAAAGAACTCTGATACACGGCTGTGGAAACCAGACCGTCTGCTCATCCCAGTGGGGGTCTCCATCAGGGGCAGGGGAGGCCTTGGAGGCGGCCCCGGCTGCGGGCAGTCAGCCAGGCCTGGAGGTGTCCCCCAGGTAGGGACACATTTGGTAGTGGTTGTTCCCATTGGTCTGTGTTGTGGGTGGTTCTCTTTCCTGTAGCAACCCACAAGATGCTGCGTGGTGAGGTTTATTGGGGGAGTAGAAATAACGTAGACAGACTAGTTAGCATGGGGCCCGGCGGCAAGATGCTCAAAAGGTGCATTTTAAAAAATAACAGAACATCATGATATGATTAAGCATTTCTGGGGACGCCTGGGTGGCTCAGTTGATTAAGCATCTGGCTTCGGCTCAGGTCATGATCTCAGGGTCCTGGGATCGAGTTCCGCATCGGGTTCCTTGTTCAGCAGGGAGCCTGCCTCCCCCTCTCCCCCTCTTCCTGCTTGTGCTTGTTCTCTCTCTCTCTGTCTTTGACAAATAAATAAATAAAATCTCTCTAAAAAAAAAAAAAAAAGAATTTCTGTTTACCCACTATTTGAATGTGGGTCATTGAAAATTTGCCAGACACACCCTCCCTTCCTGTCTTCACTCCTGCCGCTCAGTCAGAGGTCTATGGCTTCTTCTCTTCACCTAGCACTCCAGGTATGTCCACTCTGCTTGTTCTTAAAGTCTGTGTTGTCTGAGAATAAAACAACAACGGGGTTTTCTTTTGGTGAGAATTTCTCTGGTGCCTCTCTCTTCAGTCCTTTACTTTCAACTTTTCTGGGTCCTTAAATTACAGGTGGGTTTCTGGGACACACATATCCTGAAACAATTTAAATCCAATCAGGGAATTCTTTTAATTGGTTAGTTGAATCTATTTACATTTCTGTAATTTTAAATATGTTTGAATACATTCTACCACTTTCTCTTTTTTAAAATTGAGGTATCATTGACATATAACATCTTAGTCTCCAGTGTAGAACATACCGATTTGATATTTGTACATATTATGAGATGATCACCAAGATAAGCCCAGTTAACATCCATCACCACACATAGTTACAGAGTTTTCTTTTTCTTGTGATGAGGACTTTTAAGACCTATTCTCTTAGCAACTTTCATATATACAATATATAATACATTATTAACTGTATTTCACGTACCCCCCACCTCCAGGCTTTGACAATCACCAATCTGTTCTCTATTTTTTTTGTTTTTTTAGATTCCACATATAAATGAGATCGTATGGTATCTGTCTTTCTCTGTCTGACTTATCAGACAGAGTCTCACTTAGCATAATGTCTTCAAGGTCCATTTATGTTGTGGCAAATGGCAAGATTTCATTTTTTTTTTTTTTTTAAGATTTTATTCATTCATTTGAGAGACAGAGAGAGTGAGAGAGAGTATGAGAGGAGAGAAGGCCAGAGGAAGAAGCAGACTCCCCATGGAGCTGGGAGCCCGATATGGGACTCGATCCCGGAACCCAAGGATCATGACCCGAGCCGAAGGCAGTCGCTCAACCAACTGAGCCACCCAGGCGCCCCAAGATTTCATTGTTTTTTATGACTGACAGTATTCCATCGTATACATATAACCACATCTTCTTTATCCATCAATGGACACTTAGGTTGTCTCCATGTCTTGGCTATTGTAATTAATGTTGCAATGTGGGCACCTGGGTGGCTCTGTCCGTTAAGCATCTGCCTTCGGCTCAGGTCATGATCCCAGGGTCCTGAGATTGAGCCCCATGATGAGCTCTCTGCTCAGCGGGGAGCCTGCTTCTCCCTCTCTCTCTGTCTTTCCGCATTCCCCACTTGTGCTCTCTTTCTCAAATAAATAAAATCTTTAAAAAAATAATGTTGCATGGGGGTGCAGATATCCTTTTGAGTTATTGTTTTCTTTGGATAAATACCCAGAAGTAGAGTTCCTGAATTGTATGGTATTTCTACTTTTACTTTTTTGAGGAACCTCCATACTGTTTTCCACAGTGGCTATACCAACTTGCCCACAGGGGTTCCCTTTTCTCCACATCCTTACTAGCACTTGTTATTTTCGTCTTTTGGATTGTAGCCATCATTTTCTTTTATTATTTCTGTTTACCCTACTTTATGCTACTTCCTCCTCCTCCTCCTTTTTTCTGCCTTCATTTCCCTCTTCATCTTCTTTGATTTGGGAGCTGTCCGTTTGGTTTTCATTTTTTTCAGTGGTTACCCCTAAAATGTTAACATGTTCACTTGACCTCGCAATCTCAAGTTAATTTATATCTCCACCCTCTTGCAAACAGTTGATGAATATTTATATATATGCTTAAGGCTGATGCACTCACATGTTATTGTGTTTAGTATTTGGGTTCCAAATTTTACCTTTAATGATATTGTTGTTGTTTTATAAATCAAGCTTGTTTAGTATTCCCTGTATGGTAATCAGTGTCTTTGCTCATCAGTGCTTCTTTGTGACTTTCTTCTGGATTCATTTGCTCACCCCCTGAAGTTTATCCTTTAGAAATTCTTTTTTTTTTTTTTAAAGGTGAGCAGGGAGCCTGATGCGGGACTCGATCCTGGGACTCCAGGATCATGACCTGAGCTGAAGGCAGTTGCTCAACCAACTGAGCCACCCAGGCGCCCCTATCCTTTAGAAATTCTTACAGGGTGAATCTGTTGGTGACAGATTCTTTCAGTTTTCACTTGTGTAAAAACCTTTTATTTCAACCTTACGGTTGAGTCACAATGTCATTCAGTGTAGAATTCTGGGTTGACAGTTATTTTCATTCAGTCCTTTGAAGATATTGTTGTGCTGTCCCTGGTTTCAGTTTTGTTGTTGAGAAGTCTGCTAATCGTCATTCCTCGGTGTGTAATTTCACTTTTCTCTCTTGTTGCTTTGAATATTTTCCTCTTTGACTTTGGTGAATTACAGTTTCTCATCAAGGCATCTGTAGGTGGGTTTTTATTTTTCCTGCTTAGAACCTGTGTTTCCTGAATTTGTGACTTCTTGTCTTTTCATCAATTCTCAGCCATTATCCCTTGGAATATTATCTCTTCTCCTTCTCTTTGGTCTTTTCCTGGAACACCCATTTAAAAAAAAAGATTTTATTTGTTTATTTGAGAGAGAGCGAGAGATCACGAGCAGGGGGGAAGGGTAGAGCGAGCAGCAGACTCCCCAGCTGAGCAGGGAGCCCGACTCAAGATTCGATCCCAGGACCCTGGGATCATGACCTGAGCCGAAGGCAGAAGCTTAATGACAGAGCCACCCAGGCGTCCCTGGAACTCTCATTAGATATACTACAGAACAGGCATTCTTGTTTTATCTGCTGTGTTTACTGGGTCAATGCTCTTCTTTCCTTCTTTTTTCTTTTCATACATTGCGTTCTTGGTATATCTCTCAGACCTGTTTTTATTTGCCTAATTCTTAAGTCCAACCAAGTCCAATCTACTATTTGTCCTACTCACTGAATTTTAATAGTTCAGTGGCCATTAAGAGAAATTTCCCATAAGTTCTTTCTGGTTCTTTTCCAAATACTGGTTTTTGTTCTATTGTGGTTGTTCCAGTTTTAGTTTTTCTTTTTTCTTTTTTTTTTTTCCATTTTCTGTTTCTTTCTTTTAGGTTTTTAATAATTTAAAGTCATTAATTTTATGGTCTCCATCATATTATTCTCTTACCTGAAGTTCTTGGCAGTGTTATACGAGCTTGGCTTCCTTCTATTTATTGACTTTTGCTCATGATGTAATTGCTTTTTCATGGGTTTTGAAATTGTGGATTGTGAGTTCATATTCAAAGTGGCTTTATCTTTGGGAATTCTTTCCAGCCTCAGTTGAGATGTGTATCTTTTTTTCCCAGCAATTAATATACTTTCATGTGCATAGTAAGTACCCAGCAAATACTCGTCTTTGCTGATGATATGGATAAGCTACCAAAAGATAACTGAATCTCTTTACCCCCTCATTGGAAGGGGACCTATTTCTCTACCATGTGTTCCCTCCAAGCTTTTCTGCTTGTGGGTATGTGAGATTTTTATTATTGTGGAGACACGTATTCTTGGGACCAGAGAGTGTAGCTAGGGTTGGGAGAAGAGAAATGAGCTAAGGTTCTGGAAAGGGGGAAAAGAAGATGGAACAGTTCTTTAGTCGTAGGAGAAGAGACAACATTTTATGGTAAACAGAGATGGGTAAACAGGGACACCATCGTTCCTGGGTTGAGACAGGGGTGCAAAGACCAGGGAACGTGGCAATGGACCAGAGCATAGAGGGAGGTATCTCACCGTATGCTTCAGAGGATGGAGCCTCTGAGAAAGCTGCAATAGGTTTAAATAACCACTTTCCTGCTTTTATTAATAGTAGCAAACAGCAGTAAAGGGTCCAGACGTATCACGTGCCAGGTGCTGTGCTAAGGGCTTGATCTGCATTCTTTCATTTGAGCCTCGTAAGAACTCATCAGGGAGGCACTTTCCCACCTACCCTACAGATGGGGAAATTGAAATTGGAGAACGTAAGAAACATAACCCGGACCCCACAGCCCGGGAGAGCAGCAGAGCTGAAATTTGAACCCGGTTCTGTCAACTCCAGAGCCGGCCCGAATAGCTGTTTCAGGGCTGAACTTGTACTTCCCCTGGGTTGTGATGTAAAAATACTTTACTGCACGTGCTCGGTCCCCCAGGGACCCCTCACGTGGTGCTGGGAGAGCTGGTCTGGGTGGGAAGACTGTTATTGGAACTGTCATAGCACACAGCGCGTGGCATATGGTGGGTGCTTAATAAATATTTACCCAATAAATAAATGATGTTTTTTCCTTTGCAGAGTTGAGGAGCTGAGCCCTGGAGAAGGGGACGAGGACATGTTAGGTTGCAACTCTTCCCTCTCTCCCTCTTGGACTCTGCCCTTGGACATAAAATACCTCACAGCCAAGCAGAGAGCCCAGTGCCCTGATCACTTTCCCAGACAGGCGGGCTGGGCTGGTGGGATTCTCTAGAAGCGCGTCACGCTGCAGGCTGATCGTGGTGACGAGGAGTCACGGCCTGGCCGATGGGAGGTTCTCTGGGCTGTGTGGCAATTTCTAGATATCGATCCTGCGGAGTCTGATGGTCAGTCCGCATCTCGGTGAGGGGAAGAGTACATGTAATGAAGGGATCCTTCCTCACCTCACCTCCTGCTCGCACAACTTGGGCTCACCCCCAGCAAACCAGGGGGCTTTACAGAGCTGCACGGTCTCCCTGGACCTGTGTACCCTGCAGGCAGACGCCCAGCGGTCCAGTCTCCAGTCTCCACTCAATGGGACAGCCCGGAGTGTTGGGGATTGGGGGGGAGGTGGGCAACTTCCCAGAGTGATGGGTAGGTTAACCTGTCGGGATTGGCCACAAGGATTTGGTGTCATTCCATTACAGGGGAAATGACTTTTTTCCTACCACTGAAGCTTTGGAGCTTTGGAACCTTCTCGTATTAGAGCCACAGTTGTGGCTCGCTTTCCCAGGGACGTGGAACACTCGGGAGAGGCCACCTGCTCGGGGCAGCTGTGTGTCTCTACGTCTTCTGGTATCTTGGGTCTCATGTTTCTTTCTTTCTGGTTCTCTCTGACTTTGTCTCTGTCTCTCTCCCTCTCCTCCCCTTTAATGTTTCACTTCATTGCTTCTCTCTCCTCGTCCTCTCCAAATTCCTCCCCCAGGTCTCGCACTTTTGTTCCTGTGAACTTCTGCACAGTGCCAGCCCTTAATGCCTTCTTCCTCTCCACTGGGACACCCTTTCCTGCTATACACCTTCACCCCCGCCAGCCTCCCCGTGGCCTTGAAAGGGCCTGCTTTGCCTGCAGCCTCGGGGCTCACCCCACAGAGGTTCTTCAAAGCTCCCATCTTGGCCTCAAGCTGTGTCTGGCTTCCAGCAAGGGGCCCAGAAACTGGGCTGCCACATCCACTGCTGCCTTCAACGCCCCCCACTGCGGAGTTTGTGGTGGGCTAACTAGGAAGCCCCTGCCCCTGTAGGGTGCACAGAGGCCCAGATGCTGTGAGGGCCAACTTCCCGGTGCCTGCCACCAGGCTAGGAGACTTCTGAGGTCCTCTGTGCTGACCCACAGTGGGGGACCCACCGTGGGCTCCCTATGGGGTAAAGGGCCCCATGGAGGTCTGAGACCTAGATTAGCATTTTAAAGAAAGGTCAGTAAGAAAGAATTTCTGAGACCTGCTGGGAGCAGAAGGGATGTTGGTGAGGAAAGTTCAACCTCCCCCCTCCCCCCCATCCTCAACAGGCCCATCTGCTGACCTGGTGGCCCTTGAGAAGGCAGAGAAGGCACCAGATAAGGAAAGGGAGAGTTGGATTTGAACTTCAGCTCAGCTACTGGTGAGCAAAGGGTTTGGGCAGGTTACTTCATACCTCCAAGCCTTACTGCCCTCTCTTCCCAAAAGAAAAAGTCAGATAGAAAGACCTCAGAGATCATCCGAGCTCTAGAGTTCTGATGGCCCAGTGAAGGGGTCAAGGGCATGACCACCAAGGGTGCTGTTGCCCACTGACCTGTAGAAAGGCCTCAGAACAAATACGAGCCCTTCGTGTGACTTTGGAGGCACCTAACCTCTCTGAGCCTCAGTTTCTACATCTATATGGTGAGGGTAATGCTTGCTTTAATAGGATCCTGGAAAACTGCCTCAAATGGAAAACAACAGCATTTCTCAAAGGATGAGCTGAGTGACCCCAGGTGGTCCAAAGGATGAGTTGATCTCAGATTCGATCCTGGTATTCGGTGAGAAAGCGGTACCCGGCTCACTTCTTTCGAACCCTAGTTGCCACGGAGACAGCCTGCCTGCCTCACCACTTCTGAAACACTCACCAATTTCTCCGCTTAGCAGAGGGAGCCCAGGCCTCAGGGGGAGGGCCTGCGGTTGACAACACTAGGCTCTGATCTGATATCATCATTTTTATTTGTTAGGTCTGTTTTTAGGCTTTCCTTCTGTTTATTATTTCTATATTTCTGTTTCTAGCTTGTGTTTTTATTATCATTGATTTACCTTGGATTTATGGCAATGCTGGTTTTCCCAAAGCTAGCGTTATAAAATTTCCTTTTGAAATAAATTTGAGTGGCTAAAAGGAGTCAGTTGGAGACAACTAGTAAATACTAGTAAAGGCAGCATGAAGGCTAAGTTGTGAAGACGATCGGAGATTTGGGCAAGGGCTGGCATTAAGTCTGGGGCCACGTCGAGCGGTAACCGCGTGGGTAGTCATGATTGGAACTGCCCTGCAGGGAAGGACACGTATTCCGTACCTGCCATTTCCCTACCTGCGGTCTCAGCTCCCAGGTGCCGGGGACGCCAGGCTCCCTGGAAGAGCTGCGGAGGAGAGAGCAGAGCAAACCTCCTGGGCAGGGCAATGTGGGCCGCAGGTCTATTGAGGCTTCAGGTCGGCTCTGACTTAATTAGTCTCCCCCATTGAATTTAATGGAAAGCCATTTCAATGGCCACCCGATTACGAACCATGGAACCTTTACAATAACGATAAAGGGGCTGGAATTCCCACCTGAGCCATTGTGCTTTGAACCGAATACGTATTACCTTCTGAAATGAAAGCTACTTATGCACACCAGCCAATCGGTCTCAGTAGAGTGTCACCAAGACAGAGCCTGATAGAAGAGACAAGAGCAACTCAAATAAAAAGCTTTAAGTCCATGACTATCCATCACCCAGGGAGTTCCCAGGACTGTGAGGGCAGCTCGTGGGTTACTTTGTTCAACTTACAGCTTTCGATCCTGTTGTAAGGAGGGAAGAACAAAACGAGATTTATCGATAACCAAAAGGATGTTTTTGTAAGCCTCCAACTCAGTGTAGCACCTTGCAGAAAATCCGTTTAGCACAGGGTCCTGATGCTCCTGGAGTCTTTCTGAAAGCAAAGACTCAGCCACAGACTTGGCAGCATCTGGCTCAGTGTGCTCTGGTCCAGCTGCGTGGTGCAAGGTGTCTTTCCAGAAGTATCTCAAGTATCTAAAGTTTGTGCTCGTATAAGCCCATGCCAGAGGTCCCCAGGAAGGAAGAGCTGCCAGAGCCTTCGGTGGTTGGCTCCCAACAGCAGTGGCCTCACCACCTGGAAAAAACCGCTGTGTGTTTGGATTTGCTAGAAAGGCCAGGCAATTCTCCTGAATTAGGAGAGCCGTGCGAAAGAACTCCCTTGGTGGCAGACTTCAGGACTCAGGTGCTGGCCAATGGTGAGGCTCTACTTCTCCTTCTTATCCTTAGGCAGTATTCTTAGAATTGTGTTTCCTACCTTCTTGAAATCTGTCTTCTTCTGCCCAAACATGGCAAACCCCTTACATGAAAACTTTTTTTTTCTTTTTTTTTTTTTTACATGAAAACTTTTCATAAACTTTCCTTTTTGTTTTAAGTAAGCTCTTCACCCAACGTGGGGCTTGAACTCAGGCCCCTGAGATCAAGAGTGGCGTGGTCCACCCACTGAGCCAGCCAGGCGCCCCTAAACTTTCTTTTTTAAACTCAGCAGTTTATTGGTCCATTTCCTTTCTTATTCTTCTGCAACTCCCAGGATATTGATAGCTTGGGGCTTTATCTTGTTTAGTTTTGCAGAAACACTGCAGAAGCAGGATTTCTTGGTCTCACACAGATGGCCTTACCTCTCATAAAAATACCATAGCTTATAATTTTTGAAGCCATGAAATCATGATCCCATCTTTGGGAAGTAGAAAGATTGACAACTGTGAGATATCTAATAAGCTGAAAGAGGGAGGGGACCTCCAGGGTGGCCAGTCATCAGTGTGGAAAGAAGGGATGGACCCCACTCTAGATACCGTTGTGCCCAAAGCAGACACCAACACAGCAAGTCAGAATTAGAAGTCAATGAAACCGGGCGCCTGGGTGGTTCGGTTGGTTGGGCGACTGCCTTCGGCTCAGGTCATGATCCCGGAATCCCCGGATCGAGTCCCATGTCGGGCTCCCGCCTCTGCGGGAGGTCTGCTTCTCCCTCTGACCTTCTCCCTTCTCATTCTCAGTCTCTCTCTCTATATATAAATAAATAAAATCTTAAAAAAAAAAAAAAGAAGTCAATGAAACCCATGGGATGTATGGTTTTCAACTCGTCGTTCCTTATGCTCAAAGGGCTTACAGGTGGGAGGGATGGCCTCAGCATTGTGCTTATATGCAAATGCGAGCCGAACTTCTGGGCAGAGGCAGGATGGAAGCCCTCAGCTGATCCGCACAGTCTCCGTGGTGTAGACATTAGAGCGCCTTGCGGCCCTAGGGATGAGTTGCATAGTAGACTGCCCAGATCTTGAACCATTGCTTTTGCAAAAACCGAATTAGGGATTCTCTAAGAAAAGGATTAGAAAGCCTCTTGGTCTGGTTTGAGGGGCTCTATGGCTCAGTCTGTAGAGCATGCGACTCCTGACCTCGGGGTCATGAGTTCAAGCTTCTCGATGGGTATGGAACCTACTTGAAAAAAAAAGTCTCTTGGTCTGGAAGCAGGAACAAGTTGGGTGGTATCAAGGAGAATCTCTTCACCTTGGGCTCCTTTTCTCACCAGCAACAATGGGTGGACTAGATTTTGCCCTGCCTACCTCCCAGAAGCAAGGTCTATATAACGAGCATCTGGGGGGCAGGAACACAGATCAGAGAATGAAAGGGAGATGGGAATTTGCAGAATTGTTATTTTGGACGTCCCGTGGAATGCAAGTGGGTGTCGAATTCACACCAGGTTATGGTCCGTGAGCTAGGTCTACCTTGACCCAGCCAACAAGGTAGTGCACAGGAACAGAGACTATATTTTTGCAAGTGTATCCTGCCTGGCCCTGGGGACGATGGCAGAGGATGATAGGACACTATTTTTCACATTCTTCACTCAGCATTGGTTGGCCTGGTCGGATTTGGGGCAAGGCTGGGAGGTCTCCCACAGCCAGGCTGGACCACTTGCGAACCATCCCTGAAAGGCAGGTGCTGTGTCTGGGATGTAAACATCGGCAGAGGTCTTCAGCCTATCTTTTCGACAACCGTGGATCATTTACACATAGTTTTAGGACTTATTTAAAAAATGTTAAATTTTGGGGCACCTGGGTGGCTCAGTAGGTTAAGCCTCTGCCTTCAGCTCAGGTCGTGGTCCCAGGGTCCTGGGATTGAGCCCCACATCGGGCTCTCTGCTCGGTGGGGAGCCTGCTTCCCCCTCTCTCTCTGCCTCTCTGCCTACTTGTGATCTCTCTGTCAAAAAAACAAATAAAAATCTAAAAAAAAAAAGTTAAATTTTGGAATAACCTAACTGTCAGCAGTATGCCATCTAATGAAATATTATTCAATTAAAAAGTGTTCTTTTGGTGATATATCATGATAGGGAGAAAAATACTTACAATTTAACTTTAAGGGAAAATAGGATAAAAGTTAGATGTTCAGTCTAACCCCAATTTTTCAAAAATATACCCTGCTAAGAAAATAATGTGAAATATATGAAAGTATCAACTATAATTACTGGTGGGCTGTGGGGTTCTAGGTAATTTTTATATTCCTTTATGAAATGTTTACTTTCCAAATTCTTTGAGTCTGAGTTATTCTTATAAGGAGAAGTAAACAAATACTTATTATAAACAAACCCTTCAAAGCTTTCTCTCTGAGTCTGTCTCCTCAATTTGGGGACCAATGTTCCCTTCTGGAATGCGGAGGCTCTTGGGCATGGTTTCAGCAATGGGCCACTGTGTTCTTCCTTGTCCAGTATAAGTCACAAAGAAATTGTTCCAAAGGTACAGACACCCTTGTCATGCTGAGTAACTTGACAGACCTAAGACTCAGTTTCTTAGCTGTAAAATGGGAGAATGGCTACTGTCCTTTCTTATACCACAAAGAGATTACAGAGACTGAAGAGAGTAAGGAAGGGGAGACTATTTAAAGGATTTAGAACAGACACGATGGTAATGGATGGAGTGGTAAGTTACTAAGGGTGGTTACAGCTTAGAGGCTCTGACATTAAAGCACGGTAACAGTGTCAACGCCGTTAGCTGTCTGCATCACAGTGCTTCATATGGTGGTAGGACTGAAAACTGGGTCGTTAGCATCATTGTGGTTGCGGGATCTTTGAAATTTTCACACCAAATTTCTGAGTGTTTTTATAGGCCCCCTTTCAGTCACCAAATAATGTCATGTGCCAGAAATGGTCACCAGAGGGCGCTAGATCACTTACCGTGTCTGCCCGGCTCCCCAGCAAAACCGCCATGATCAGGAATGTCAAGAGCTTTGGAACTGGGATCAGGCCCGAAAAAAAATGAAATCCACTGTGCATTAGTTATGATGTTGGGCCAACATTTACATAAATAAGCTTCTTTTTTCTCCTTGGCTATTACTTTAGTCACTCTGCTTTTTCAGTTTGCATGCGAATGTACTTTTCTTTTCTTTTCTTTCTTTTTTTTTTTTAAAGATTTTATTTATTTGAGATAGAGACAGTGAGAGAGAGCATGAGAGGGGGAGAAGGTCTGAGGGAGAAGCAGACTCCCCGCGGAGCCGGGAGCCCGATGTGGGACTCGATCCCAGGACTCCGGGATCATGACCTGAGCCGAAGGCCGTCGCTCAACCAACTGAGCCACCCAGGCGCCCGCGAATGTACTTTTCTTTATTTCTTTTAAGTCACTTGAGACTGGTCAGATGAGAATACTTAAGAAACCAGAAACCCTGGTTGGTTTTGAAAGCGGCTGTAGGCAAATGTTTACATGACACTTCTCCCCTCTGAGAAGTTTATAAATGTCTTGAGAAATAAATACGTGGCCTATACTGTTTTCAGAAGTGGTCTTTGTGGCTAGGCTGTCAGTGCTTGCCCGGTGGTCCCGGGTTCCCAGCCTGCAGACCCGCCTAGGGGAGGGGGAGGACCGTGGGGCTGTTCGTAGGAGTCTCTCTCTCCTCTGCCTGGAGTCTATGGGCAGACTGCCTTGGGGCCCTCCAGGCCACAGCATAATGGGTGCTGCAGAGAGCAGGGACACTTAGCCTCAGTCCTTATCCGAACCGAGGGGCCTCCTCGGGTGCAGAACAGCAAAGTGGGGGCGGGGAGCAACAGTCCTGGTCTGGGCTCAGAGAATGTGGTTGGAGTTCGGCTGTGTTTGCATCACAGTAGTTACAACCCAGACCTGTACAATGTTTTCTTTTTTCACCCTTACAAATAACTCTTTGTTATTTGTAGGTAGGTAGGCAGAGCAGTTCTTGTTTTTATTCCAATTTTACAAGTGAGGAAACACGATAAACGATAAACGCAAGGCACTGAAGGTTCCTTTTGACTTGGAGGTTCCATTCTGTCGGTGGAGGGCTTTTTCCTCAATTGGTCAGGCCAGGCGTGGGTTTTCTGAAGTTGGTGACAGGAGAGGCTGGCAAAGGCCTGAAGAGGGCTCTTTCTGGTGGACGGTGGCACTCTCTTTCACTGCCTACGAGTCTGGCTATCCTGGGAGGTGGTGTGGCACAGGGGTTGTAGGAAAGGTAGGATATTGACTTTGATGGCGAGGGACTCTGATGAATCCCGACTCAGCCTAGGTTCTGTCTAACGCAGAAGCTGCTGAAACCTTCAACCAGCACCGGCAGAGGTGATGAAGAGAGCAGGACACAGGACGATGGGATGGCGAAGGTGACGGCGGGGGAGAAACACAGGTGGGGATTCTGCAGTTGGGTGAAGCAGTCACAGCAACCAGTGGCTTGCAGCTAGTAGCCCCAGACTGGTACTTTAGGAGAACTCAGGTCATGGGGGTTGTCCAGGAAGGCCTGGAAAGGATTCATGGTGTGTAGAATCTCAGTTTTAAGGGGAAGGGAATCCATTCTGGGGGTTTCATATTCCTGTGGGCAGACAATCCTATCATTCACTGCTCTTTTTATGCTATGGATATTTTATTTTTAAATTTCAAATCTTGTACTTGATTTCCTGGCATATGCTGAGGCCCAAAGGGAGCAAAGTACAGCCATTTAGAGGACTAATAAATCAAAGGAGTCTCAAGGTCATAGTTACCTTCTTGCAACGTTGTAACAGCACTTCTGGGGCCGAACTTAACCCAGTGCTGGGAAGAACCCAGGGTCTTTGCAGGGACTGATGCAGCATCCATGTGTTGAGAGAGGCTGCTGAACACGAAGGATGAGGCTACAGGTACTATCTGGGTGACAATATCATTTTCTGGAAAATACCATCTGTAGCTAAACCTTTTATGCATTGCTTTGTTTGCTTTGCATAGTAAGGTTATGTTTATTTTTTTATTATGTTCAGATAGCTGACATATAGCACATCATTAGTTTTTGATGTAGTGTCCAACGATTCATCAGTTTTGTGTAACAGCCAGTGCCGCTCCTTCTTACACGTTGCTTTTTGAGTACCGAATTCTCAAGAACTCTTACCTCCTTCTATTTCCCCCTTTGACCTTGGCCCTGATTCTCTTCTAATGGGTACTGGTCCTGAGCCCGAAGAACACATTCTGGATGAGGTTTGGAGAAGCTGCGAACTTTCCCTTCCTCCTCTCTGCCCAGCTAAGCCTCCCTTCCCGGGTCCTCCCCAGCACCCCAGCATCAGAAGACCTCCAGGGGCAAGGGGCGCAGCTGAGCTCCGGCCAGAGCTCAGCCCGAAGCAGCGCTGGGCCTATACAGTAAAGGATGCCATAAGAAGGGCTGAAAGGAACTTGATAATTCCAATTAGGCTTAAACTAATGAGCCGGAAACACTGGGGAAACCACTGTGGGCAATGAGGGGGAGAGTGTGACCATCTTCCTTTTAATTAGCACTGGAAAAACTTGTGGTCCAGCTGGTAGCCAAGAGGAAGGGCAGTGTACAGAGGGAGCAAAATTTCTGAGAGCATCACAAGAGGAAAACCTCTTTCCCCTGTGATGTAGGGATAGAGGCTGCTGAACAAAACCAGGCTCCTCCTCCTCTTTAAGAGTGGGGGTAGGAGGGAAGACCCTAAATGGGGAAAGGCAGGCTTGAATGGCCCCTAGAACGCCCCTTCCCCCAGCTGCCCTCCTCACACGGTGGGGCCTGGGCCTAGATAAAGGGGGAGCGACTTTGGGGGAACTCAGTTGTCTGTTATAGCCTGCACCATCCCTGAGGCCAGGGCCCCCTTGCCCATCTCTTTTTACTCTCTTAGGCTGCCTCTGTCCCTTAATAAGGAAAACGCAGAAAAACCACCTGCTGCTGTCAAGGGCCACAGGCCACCCGCCAGTCTCCAGCCATGCGTGGGGCGCTGGGGCACCCAGGAAGGGGATAGGGAATAGACAACTAGAGGCCAGAGGGGGTCGAACTAGGGTGTGTATCCTGGAGAAGGATCTGGGAGGTGTCCGGCCTGTGGTGTCGGTAGCTGGTCACTCCTTCCCTCCCCACCGGGGGATCCTTTGGCAAAAATGGCCTGCCATGGGTGCCCAACCATCCTCCTCGGGCCCCCCCGGGTCGCTCGGCTGGGGGCGCAGCACCTTGGAGAGAGGCGCCTGATCCCGAGTCTTGATTTGGGGCGCTCTACCTTGCGCTCTGGGGGTCAGGGGCGCGTGCCAGAGGGCCGCCGAGGGGTCAGCCTGCCCCCTGTCCAGCTCCAAGTCTATGTGAGCCGGCGCTGCGAGCCTCCTCCCCTCCCGCCTCAGGCGGCCTGAGCCCGCGCCCGCTCCAGTTGCTGCAGCTGCTGCTGCCGGCGGCTGCGAGGAGCGCGGGGAGCGCGCCGAAGAGGCTCGGGCGGCGAGGACGGGGACGAGGAGGAGCCAGAGGAGGCGAGGAGGAAGAACGAGCGGAGGCCGAGGAGGCTCAGCGGCGTGGCGACGCGGCTCAGGGATCCTGGGGGGCATGGGCTAGGGGCCGGGGCCGCGCGGCAGCCGGACGCAGTGGACCTTCCGTGGCCCGGCTCGTGCAGGGGCGGCGAGCGGGAGCCGAGCGCAGCCTGGGACTGTTGGCTGGCGCGGGGGCGTCCCGGAGGAGGGGGCTGATTACCTATTATTAACTAGTTGCCGCCTAATAAGCCAGGAGCGGCGGGTGAGCGGCGCGGGCTGCGCGCGGGGAGGGTCCCGGGCCGGAACGCAGCGCACTCGCGTGGCGCACAGCGGGCCGGCGCGCAGAGCCGGGGCGGGCCCGGGGGCGGCGCAGACCCCGGGCGCGGGCGGCCCGCGGCGCCCCCTGGCTCTCAGCGCTCGGGGCCGGCGTAGCCCCGGGCGAGCGGGGCGCGGGCCGGGGCGGGGAGCTGCCCGCGCGCTCCATCCCCTCCCCCCCGGGCGGGCGGCCGGGGGGAGGGCGGGCGGCGGCTGCCCGCCGTATATATCTCGGCGCACCCCGCCAGGTCGCGCACAGCGCCCCGAGCCCAGGCGCCTCCCCGCCCCCTCCCCGCGCTCCGCGGCGGCGGCGGCAGCAGCAGTAGCAGCAATATGGCTGTTGATGGGTGTTCGGGGTGGCGCTGGCGGCGGGAGGAGCTCCCCCGAGCCCCTGCGCCGGCTGCCCGTTGCTAGCTATGGCAAATGGTGGCGGCGGCGGCGGCGGCAGCAGCGGCGGCGGCGGCGGCGGCGGAGGCAGCAGTCTTAGAATGAGTAGCAATATCCACGCGAACCATCTCAGCCTAGACGCGTCCTCCTCCTCCTCCTCTTCCTCCTCCTCTTCTTCCTCCTCCTCCTCTTCCTCCTCGTCCTCGGTCCACGAGCCCAAGATGGATGCGCTCATCATCCCGGTGACCATGGAGGTGCCGTGCGACAGCCGGGGCCAGCGCATGTGGTGGGCTTTCCTGGCCTCCTCCATGGTGACTTTCTTCGGGGGCCTCTTCATCATCTTGCTCTGGCGGACGCTCAAGTACCTGTGGACCGTTTGCTGCCACTGCGGGGGCAAGACGAAGGTAACGCGCGCCCCGGGCGCCCGCCCCCTGCGCCAGCCCACCTCCTCGCTCCTCACCGCGCCGTGCCGCCCTCCATCCCTGCCTGCCTTCTCCGCGCCGCCTGCCCTTCCCTCCGCTCTCCCCGCGCCCGGCTTGGCGCGGCGGGCGGCGCGCCGGGGCTGAGGAGTGGCCCCCGACCGGTGCGCTCCCGGACGCGGACGCCGAGTGCCGTCCCCTTGTTTATGGTGGGGTCGCGGGCGGCTGCGGTTGGGGCCGGGCGAGGGGACGCGCGCCGCTCGGGGGCCGGGGTGCGGGGTAGCGAGAGCGGAGCACGCGGGGCCCGAGGCCGCTGGGGGCCTCGGGCAGTGCGTGTGCCGCCCGCCTCGCCCGGGCTCCTGGTGGTGGGAGAGGGGGAGCACGTCGGCCCGCACTCTAGAAACCTGTTGGGGAGACGAGTTCGCGGAGTCGGACGGCACGGGAAACCCTTTGGGCAGGGGAGAACATCTTTTGGACTGGGGAATCCCGGGGGAGAACCCTGGCCAGAGGAAGTGGGGGGACCTCGGGGACAGCGAGGGAAAGTTGGGGAGATGCATCCCAGTTTGGGAGGCAACCCGCGGAGGCTGCCACTTTAGGAATGTGGCGAGGTCGCACATCTGATGTCAGCTTCCTCCCCATCCCTTAGATATTCTTGTGGAACATACCCCGCCCCAAGTTCTTCAGCCTCTGCATTTTCGCCCCCACACCACCCTCCTTAGGTCCCCGGAAATGCCGCCAGCGGCGGGGAGCTGGAGCAAGGAGGTCCGCGCGAGAGCCTCCGAGGCCGCGGTTTCGCGCGGAGCCTCCTCCCCGGCGCTTTTGAGGTGGCTGGATGTCGGCTTAAGCTATTCCTGGCGCAGAGACGCCCACCAGCACCGAGGCTCACTACACCTTAAGTATGGTTGCTAGGCTGACTGCCTGGTCTGTCGCCGTGTGACTAGAGATGTCCTCTCCTCCCCCCACCCCTCCGCTTACTGGCTGAAGGTGAGGGGCTGGGGCCGTTTTTCACAGAAAACTGCAGAATGAAAAAGAAAGAACTGGAAAGAAGAGGGACCGAGCTGCATTGTGTTTGAGTAATTCCCATCCTAGGGGACTTCACAGCGCCAACGTTTTCGGAGGGAGGGGAGATCAAAGGGAATAGGGGGCCGGTGCAAGGTAGAGGCAGGTCTTGGTCCGGATGTTCACACCTTCTTCTAGTAAAGTGAATGCCAGGACCCCTCAAACTTCCACGGGGCTCCGCAACTTGTAGCAGCCTCCTTAGTTGCTATGGGAAGTAGGGAAGCCAGGGTGTGTGGGTGAAGCGCAAGGGTGAGCCCAGGCTCTCTCTCCTGATCATTAATTATACACGGTGCTGGGTGCTGGAGCTCAGCTGTGTTTTGTGGCAGCACATTTGTGTTTTGGAAAATACTGGTGTGTTGGAAATAAGGGAGAAAAAGAAAAGCCATCTCTCTCTTCCTCCTCCTCCCACTTCTCCCGAGGCTTCCAGATGTTGGCCAGGCAGCTTTGGAGTTACCTCCTCCGCTGTAGAAGTTTCTACTTACTTGTCCAGGTGGGAAACCTCCCACATTCCAGAGAAGCAAACAGGCTAAGCAAAGTCAGAACCCGGAGACCCCGAGACCATGCTTCTTGCCTTAGCTTTCCTCTTAACTCTTTGTTCCTAGAGCCTTCTTGATCACAAGATCAGGCATCCCCTCCTCTCACGGTCTTCAGTCCTGCCATTGTTGTTTGTTTGTCATTTTTCTTTTACTGAGAATCCCTTGTCTGCCCTTAGGGGAGGGATAGCTCCTGGTTGTGGGCATCTAAAATGTTCAAAACCACAGAGTAGTTTGGGTGCAGTTTTTAACAACCTCCTCATTCTTAAGGAATTGGGCATTCTCCATTTTAACGAAAACTTTTTTTTTTTAAGATTTTATTTATTTATTTGACAGAGAAAGAGAGATCACAAGTAGGCAGAGAGGCAGGCAGAGAGAGAGGGGGAAGCAGGCTCCCCGCTGAGCAGAGAGCCCGATAGGGGGCTCGATCCCAGGACCCTGAGATCATGACCTGAGCCAAAGGCAGAGGCTTTAACCCACTGAGCCACCCAAGTACCCTGTAATGAAAACTTTTTCAATGAGTCAAAATAAGTTGTGGTGTTTTCGTGATCGTGGGGTTTTAAACACAGCTTCCACATCCTTTTACCCTAGGGGTCCACGGATGTCACTGCAATCCCTGTGATGAAATGTTGATCGGATTGTTCAGAGTCTCTTTCATAAATGATGACCAAGCATAACTTCTGTCAATCTTCTCAAGAAAAGAGGTTTTTGGCAATGATCGTTAGTAAAAATGTTCCCTGTCTTTGAGCTATATTTTGTAGCTCTGAGACCAGTTGAGTTGTCATAACTGGAAGTTTCTACAAAAAATCAACCTGGGACGAGAGATGCTTGCAGTTGGTTGGGAGCTTATGAGGCTAGTGGACGACGAGGTCAGGTCACTTTTAATACCATTAGCATATACTTTAAAACATGCCCAGAAATTCTTAATAACTGCCCTACGATTTGGTCACTTGAACCATGGGTAGCCAGCTCATTAATAGTAACTTAGGCCTTTTCTGAGCTTTTCCTTCTACCCCTGAGGTCTGTATTTTTACTGCCATCATGGTTTCTTACCCATCGCTCTTTTTCCTTTCCAAGTATTTGGTGATAGTTGAGATGCTGTACAGAATGCATCCGGCCCAAGTTCGGAATAAGGATTTTAGTGCTCGGCTTCCCAAGCAAACTGAGACTGCTTTTGCACAGAATTCTGTCGGCCCTCAGCTGTGCTCACCCTCACCCTCATTCAGCGCCGAGATGGTTTGACCAGGAGCTGGGCTTCCGTGGAGGGCTGGTGTGTAGCATCTGAAATTCCACGGGAGGTAAGTTTCCGCAGGGTGTCCTGACATCACCGGTATTGGGCCCCTGGGCCGGCACCGTCTTTTTTGATCAAAGGAAGCCAGGACTATGGGTGTGCCTCATGGGGCTTCTTCATCATTCGCACCTTTGGCCTCTGAATCTCAAGTGGTGAGTGACTTTACTGTTTTGAAAAGAATGGTATGTGGACTTTTTTTGGGGGGGAAATGAGAGCACTAATCACATTTCCCACTGTTGGGAACCTGGGCACAATCATCCAGGACTGTGTTCTTTGCCGTCCTTTTTCACGTTGTTTTTCTCTGTTGGGGTTCATCAGAGGTCTGTGTTCGTGACGCTGTGACGTTCTGAGGTCCAATCCAGTTGCAGACTGTGGGGAACAATGAGCAGTCCAGGCAGCCTGGATAGGGCCGTGACCTTGAAGAAGTCATTTAACATCTCTGGGCTCTTTTCCCTCGTGTTTAAAACATGGAGATTGAATTCTGCGACTTCTGATGCCCCTTCCTGCCCTGTGATCCAGTGTCAGTGGTCGGAAGGGGTTGAGAAACTACGGGGAAAGTTCTTAACTCAGAATGTGTTTTGCAGTTTCCTGGCAAATTCCTTAGGAATTCAGCCTTGGAGTGCCTCTGCGTCTTTATCCCGCCTTCTCTTCCAGCACACGGTCTGCTTCTCTTCAGATGAGTCTAGGGAAACCGAGGCCAGCTTTCTGAGGGAGCTGTGGCTTCCTCTGAGGGACCTGAATGTGGCCAGACATAGGCTCACGCCTGCTCTCAGTCCGAGCTGTCCTCCCGGTAGAAGTTTGGGCTTGATGAAGCCCGGTGTGCATGTAATGAATTATTGAGGTATTGTCTCCATGGCTGTGTCTGAGAAAACAACACGTTTTCTCTGTCAGGTTCGTGACTAATATAAATATCAGATCCCATTATGGCTTGGTAACTCCCCAGGGTCTGGTCCAACGCATCCAATCAGGGCGGGAGCTCCAGTGCCTCAGAATTCTTGAGTCCAGATTGGCCCTGCTGCCTCACCTTGTCGTGGGGATTGTGGGCACTGGACGACCTTCAGCTAATTCTCTCTGGTCAGATCACTTAGGGTGGCCTTGGAGAAGCTCTCAGGTCCCAGTCACAGGGGAATTCCAGCTGACCTGCCCTCGAGCAGAGGGTGTTTTCTTCCCTTTCCTGGCTCTCTCTACAGAAATGCACACTTTATTAAAGACTCCGGCAGTCAGACCCAAGTGCAAATCCTGGATCTCACAATTATTAGCAGGGCGTCTTTGGCTGGCAGCCATCTCGGGCCTCGATTTCTTCATCTGTAAAAGGAGCATAATGATGCTTACTTGGTGGGAGGCTTATGAGGAGTGGCAATAATGGGTATACAGTACCCAGCAAATGCCTGGCACTAAGCAGGCTTCCCGTAAATAGCTCCACAAAGTGGTGAGTTTGTTTTCCCCTCGATTCCTTGAACATTCCTGGCCCCAGAGGGGCACAGACTACAACAAATAGAACTTTTTTGCTGAGCCAAAAGGAACCTCTAGACTCTGAAGTCTCCTGTCCTTGGGTCCAACAACCACTTAGGGTCAGACTGAGGTTTGGGCTCATGGCTCTTGGCTGTGGCAGGCTGGGGTGGGGCAGCCAGAGAAGGTGCTTGTGTTTGGACGGCGGGGACGTCGGTGGACTGGTGTCGACCAGGGTTGACCCCGTGTGGCTCCAGGAGTGGTAGACCTAGACAATATGAACTGTGTGGCAGACAGGTAGGGCCGGCCAACGTCACACCATTAAGGGACCCCATCCATCCCTGTGACCCCAGCCCAGAGCTCACAGACCCGTTCCGCTGATGATGTCACCGTTCCCCGGCCAGGGTTCTCTGTACCCGCATCAGCTCTCCTCATAGCGGTGTTCCCCACAGTGTGTTCGGCAGAGCGGTGGCCTTGACCTTGTGAGTCATGGCGCACTTGAGCGCCCCCTCGGAGAGTCACATCACAGGCTCGGAGAGGTCTGTGGCAGAGAAATCGGTTAAGTTGCGCGTATCTGTGCCCCCTCTGAGCCGACTTGCCCAGCTGTCAAGCCCGCTAGCCCCAAGAGTCAGCCTGTGACCTGGGGCAAGGACTTTGCTGCTTTGTGCGTCCGTTTTCTCATCTGCAAATTGGGGGGGGGGATGTCACAGAGCACAGCCCTGTGGGGTAGTTACTCTCTCTAGCCCTATTCTGTAGACTTTCCTAGGAAGACACTGGTGCCCTAAAGCCTTGGGCTGACTCTGTATCCAGATGTGCACCACTGGGGACTTAGCCCGACCTGCATCAGAGGAAAGGAAGAGCTGCGCTGGGGCAGAAAGAATGCCAAGGCCAAGTGGGTCCCCTGTTTGCCTGCTACTGTCCTCCCTGGATGGGGGCATTCATTGGGTGCCTAGTAGCGGGGAGTAGGTGCTTTGGGTCTCTCTCTCTGTCTCACCAGGGCAAGGGAAGCGTGCCGCTGAAGCAGGCTGGCCCAGGACTGCAGTGCCAGGACCTCTTGCCCGAAGTGGGCTGCGGGGGTGTCCCAGCTCACTGTGGCAGTGGCCGTGCCAACCTGCGTGTCACAGCAGCCCACCCCACCTTCTTGTACCTTCAGAGCCACAGAGCCCCTGGAGGACCACCTCTGTGGCTCCTGAGGAAAGGACTGCCCTTATGCGGTTGCAGCTCCGGGGCCCTGCAGGGAATCCTGGAATCCTGGCCATCACGGCCACGGCCACCACGTGTCTAGGGGTCAGGCAAGGTCAGGCCTCCTGCAGGACCTTTGAAATTCCACAGCCTTTCTGGGCCTGGCAGGGAGCAGACCCAAAGTGCCTCCTTTTTTGAAATGCTTCTTGAGTGGGTGGACTACTGGCCCTGGGCACACAGGGAAGGAATCTCAGCCTCAGAGGCAGGGGCGTGTCCTAGCATTCTGAGTAGAAGTCCCAAGGAATGTTCAGTTGGGATATCAGATCTCTGTTTCCAAGGGCCGGAGAGCACATTTGTTGGTCTAGTCCTGGGGCTTCTCCCACCTTACTACGCATAGGAATCCCCTGGGGAGCCTGTGATGGAGCCTGTGATGCAGCTTGTGATTCCGAAGGTCAAGGTCTGGGGTCAGGGCTGAGGTTCTTCACCTCTGACAAGACTGGGGTGGCGGGGGTGGGGGTGTGTGTGTGCCCCTGCTGTGCAGACCACAATTTGAGGCGAGGATCTGGGCCACTCCTCAGCCTCCAGTCAGTCCCTCCCTGAAAAAAAAAAGCCTCATTTTGAATATGGAAATTCCCAGCTTGTGCGTGCACAGTGGGGAGGGGTGGGACCAGGAAGATTCACTGTTACCTGGAACACGGGGTGGAGAGGGCTCGGCTCAGGCCCCTCTGAGCCCCTGTGGCTCTGTCTGGGCCCTTCCTGCTGCAGCTGACGGGTCGGGTGCCTGCTCCCAAGGAACCCACGAGCGCTGCTGGTTTGGGGGTGGGGGGTGGCGGCCAGGGCCATGTTCTGCGGAGGTACAGGATGTGGTCTGTGTGTGGCTGGCCCAGCAACGTGTGTGCTCTCCCTCGAGCCAGTGGGTCACACTGCAAGGGGGGAGGCTTCGCAAAGTCCAGGAGGCCAACTCAGCCAAACCACCTTCTTGCAAAATTAAAGGCTCGTGGTGTCACCAGGGCTGTGCTGTGGTGATGCTCCAGGAAGCCAGCCGCTGGCCACCTCCCTCTGGGGTGTTTGAAGTCAGCGGGCAGCAGAATGGCCAGCCTGATTTTCCGCAGGGACGTGGGTGGGCCTTCCCAAATGGAGGGGTCAGCTTAAAAGGATTGGACACAAGACAGTTCTTGAGTGTGGGGAGACCGAGGCGGGGGGGGGGGCCCTGTGCTGTGCCCCCTCCTGCTGTTCTTCTCCAGGATTCTGGCAGATGACATGGAAAGGAGTTCCTTTTGTCACCTTAGCACGGTCCTTCGCAGCTCCCACTGTCGGGGACTTTTCCCTTGAGATGTGCTGTCTATGTCGTTCCATTGTCAAAGAGGAGAAGCCGGAGTAAACTCCTAGCCAAAAGCATCATCTGGATCCAGAATGAAGAAGGGCTTAGCCCAATGTCCAGAATAGGTCCTCCGATTAATGTTACGGTTATGATCGTGGCTGTTGATTTTGCTTTTAGGACCTGGTAAGTACGTACTTAGTCTGGGCCCGAAACCGAGCTGGTGCTAGGGGAAAAAGAAGACCTGGTTGTGATTTTCTGTGACGGGGTGAGAGGAGGGAACCAGTCTTGTTCTCGTGGGGTGTGCACATGTGTGGTCTGAGTTGCCTGCAAACCCGTGAGGGCAGGAACTGAGTCCTGTAAACACAAGCACACATCAATGTTGGGAAGGCCCTTTCCGGGGTGCTGAGCTGGGGGCTGGGCGGGAGTGTTCGGGGTACACATACGTGTTGCTGCTTTTTCTGGGTAATTCTTTGGAAGTTACTGAGAAAGTCCGGGTGAAAGGGTGGGGCTTGATTTGGAGACACGATGTTGTTTGAGTCATTCCTGGGTTTCCGTTTTTTGTGCCACCCAGGTCTCTCTCTTGGCCAGCGGCTAGCAAGGCTTTAGTTCCTGCCGGACAGGTGTTTGCGAGCTGGGTGAGTCAGGGCGGAGGGAAGGGCAGCTTCCTCGTAGTGGAAGATGGAATTTGCTTTGTTTTCGGCAGTCTTTGGTGATTGTCTTTGTCTAATTGCCAATTCGGAAATGTAGTTGACACTCTAGGTCCAGAATGGATAGACTTAACATCCTCATCTCAGGTGGCTCAGTTGTTAAGCAGCTGCCTTCGGCTCAGGTCATGATCCCAGGGTCCTGGGATCGAGCCCCCGCATCAGGCTCCCTGTTCAGCAGGAAGTCTGCTTCTCCCTCTCCCACTCCCCTTTCTTGTGTTTCCTCTCTCGCAGTGTCTCTCTCTGTCAAATCAATAAATAAAAACCTTATTAAAAAAAAAAGAAGCACATGGCATTATGAAGTCATAGAGGTGGAAGGGAGATTTCGGAGTGGGTTCTACTTCCTCCCCAGTGCCAGTGCTGGGAGCCCTGTGCCCCTTCATCAGAGGGGTTGGAGGTGTTCATGATCTTCTGAGGCCGCTCTTTAATGGAAGACAACCCACTTCAGAATGAATGGAAAGATCTTTCTCCTGGCACTAACCCCTCTTTGCTTCTTTTTTTTTTTTTTTTTTTAATTTTTAAAATATTTTATTTATTTATTTGAGAGAGAGAGAGAGAACATGAGATGGGAGAGGTCAGAGGGAGAAGCGGGCTCCCCACTCAGCAGGGGGAGATGTGGGACTCGATCCTGGGACTCCAGGATCATGACCTGAGCCAAAGGCAGTTGCTTAACCAACTGAGCCACCCAGGCGCCCCCCCTCTTTGCTTCTGGTCCGTTTCCACGACACACAGAACAGATCTTGGTGGATAATAGATTTCAGGTTCTAAATCCACCCCAGGAAGGCCCAGAGCTGGGTGGTGGTTAATGTCAGCAATATCGCCGGGGGGTAGAATGCCCATAGTTCTCTCAGACCACTTTCTTTTTCTCCTAAAGACTTCCTGGTGTCCTTCACCTGGGGTTGTGAGGTTTCTCCTTGTCCCATTCCCCAAAGTTTGGAGAGGGGCCCATTTTGGCGGTTGGTTCTGATAGTTTGCCCTCCAGGGTGTGTCTGGTCTTGTTGGAAGCTGTGGGTGGAGGTTTTGGCTCTTCTCGGGCCATCAAGTTACCTCTTTGTCAATGACACATATGCTATGCTCCAAAGGTCAGTTCTCTTCACAGTTTAGTGTTGGGCTTGGCCGGGAGCAGATGTGATTCTGGGGCCATGCCAGGAATCCAGATGTAGAGCGTGGATCCTTTGGGGAGACGCCTGAGCTGGACTCTGCTTTCTAGGTGTCGGCTGATCCCGAAGGCGGGAGAGCAGATAGCGATCTGCTCCTTTTTGCACCATTTAAGTAGAGCTGCTCCTCCCATCCAAGTACTAACCAGGCCCGACCCTGCTTAGCTTCCGAGATCAGACGAGATCGGGCGCGTTCAGGGTGGTATGGCCGTAGACAAAGTAGAGCTGCTCCTAAGGATTGAGGGCTGTTTCTTCCAACAGCTCTTCTTACCTCTTCTCTGGGCTTGCATATACTACCGTTGCCATTTCTCCTATTCCGTGGCACAGAAAGAAACCAGAGGAGAAAAGAGAACATGCAAGAGGAGAAGGTGAGGGAGAGTAGGGGCAGAGGGAGATGTTCACACAATGAAAAATAGAATTTCTCTTCTGGGAGTTAGAGGTCGGGTAAATACATAGTTGGATGGGTTTTGTTTTTAGTTCCTGCACCTTTGTCTTAATGAGTGAGTCATGACAATGAGTGAGTAAATGACCTCACCCCCAAGGAGTGAGGCGTTATGTGAAGACCAATAGGAGGAGTGATTTCACTTTTGGAAGATTTTAGCACTTCTGGTGAGAAGTATTGTCTAGCTCACTGGGAGTGTGCAGCCTTGGTGGCCCGTGGCCCAGATGCTGGGCGTCCCAGGCTCCGTGGGGATCTTCTTTGCGTATTTGTTGCACAGGAGCAGAATCCTGCCCTTCTTGGGGAGCACCTGCTGCATTGACTTGTTTTCCCTTTATGTGACTTTGGAGTATAGACCCTTTATGGCTCTGGAAGCGGAAAAAGTGGGTATCCAAGGGTAATCAAGTGGAGAACTCAGAGAAGGGGTTCTCAGGCTTGTAGGAAGTTTTGGAAGATGGCAGGGTTTAGCCAAGTGCTGGGGATTTTCATGACCAGCATTATCCGGTAAGAGCTTTATATACGTTGTTTTTTTTCCTTCTTTGTGCATCTGGACACACTTTTCATAAAGTGTTTTGAGAAAATGCTCCCAGGAATTGTTTTAGCTACCCACGAGTTATGGGCATTTCTCCCATGGATTGTGTCAGCCACAGCTGATCAGGTGTAAGATTTTTGAAGGGTGTAGGAATGATGTCTTTAGCTAAACCCACAAGAGAAATCAGTGGTTTGTTTCAGTCTTAAAAACGGCATCCTTGGGGCGCCTGGGTGGCTCAGTGGGTTAAAGCCTCTGCCTTCCGTCATGATATCAGAGTCCTGGGCTTGAGCCCCACATGGGGCTCTCTGCTCAGTGGGGAGCCTGCTTCCCCCACCCCGCCCCGCCTGCCTCTCTGCCTACTTGCGATCTCTCCCTCTGTCAAATAAATGAATAAATAAATAAATAATCTTTTAAAAAATGGCATCTTTTCCTTAAGCTCATGTTCAACCCTATTTTCCTCATAAGGTTTCTTTCTTTCTTTCTTTCTTTCTTTCTTTCTTTCTTTCTTTCTTTCTTTCAATTGAGGCATAGTTGGCATACAGTATTACATTAATTTCAGGCATACAACATAATAATTTGATATTTGTGTAATGTGAAATGATCACCACAGTAAATGTAGTTAATATCTATCACAATATATGGTTACAGAATTTTTTTCTTGTTATGAGGTCTTTTAAGATCTATTCTCCTAACAACTTTTGAATATGCAACACATTATTAATAATAGTTGCTTTGCTACACATTACATCCCCATGACTTATTGATTTTATAACGGCAAGTTTGTATCTTTCTTTATGTATTTCGTACATCCTGCATTCCCAGCCTTTGGCAATCACCAGTCTGTTCTCTGTATCTTTGACCTCTTTTTTTTTTTTGAGATCTCACATATAAGTGAGGTCATGTGGTATTTCTCTTTTCCTGTCTGACTTATTTTACTTTACTTAGCATAATGCTTTCAATACCATCCATGGTAGATGGCAAGATTTCATTCTTTTTTATGGCTGAATAATACTCCACTGCCTGTCTGTCTGTGTATCTTTCTACCTACCATCTATCTATCACATTTTCTTTATCCATTCCTCTATCAATGGACACTTATATTGTTTCTGTATCTTGCATATTGTAAATAATGCTGTAATGAGCATGGGGGTGCGTATATCTTTTTGAGTTAGTGTTTTTGGTTTCTTTGGATAAATGCCCCGAAATGGAATTGCTGCATCATATGGTAATTCTATTTTTAATTTTTTTGGGGTATCTCCACCATGTTTTCTAGAGTGGCTGCACCAGTTTACATTCTCACCAACAGTGTACACAGGCTCCCTTTTCTCTACATCCTTTCCATGTTATCTCTTATCTTTTTGATAATAGCCATTCTAACAGGTGTGCGGTGATAGCTCATTGCAGTTTTTAAAAAAAGATTTTATTTATTTATTTGATGGAGAGGGAGAGAGAGAGAGCACAAGCAAGGGGAGTGGCAGGCAGAGGGAGAGGGAGAAGCAGACTCCCCACTGAGCGGGGAGCTCTATGTGGGGCTCGATTCCCAGGACGCTGAGATCATGACCTAAGCAGAAGGCAGACGCTTAACTCACTGAGCCACCCAGGTGCCCCTCATTGTAGTTTTGATTTGCATTTCCCTGATGGTGAGTGATATTGAGCATCTTTTCATGTATCTATTGGTCTTCTGGATGTCCTCTTTGGAGAAGTGTCCATTCAGATCTTCTGCCCATTTTTTTTTTTTTTTTTAAGATTTTATTTATTTACCTGACAGAGAGGAGAGAGATCACAAGTAGACAGAGAGGCAGGCAGAGAGAGAGGAGGGAAGCAGGCTCCTTGCTGAGCGGAGAGCCCGATGCGGGGCTGGATCTTAGGACCCTGAGATCATGACCTGAGCCGAAGGCAGAGGCTTAACCCACTGAGCCACCCAGGTACCCCTCTTCTGCCCATTTTTAAATATCAGGTTGTTTGCTTTTGTTTCTCCTTTGTTATTGAGTTATATAAGTTCTTTATGTATTTTGGATATTAACCCCTTATCAGATACATGATTTGCAAATATTTTCTCCTAGTCAGCAGGTTGCTTTTTCATTTTGTTGATGGTTTCCTTTGTTGTACAAAGGTTTTTTTAGTTTGATGTAGTTCCACTTGTCTATTTTTGCTTTTGTTGCCTTTGTTTTTAGTGTCAAATCCAATACATCATGACCAAGACTGATGTGAGGGAGCTTAATGCCTGTCTTTTCTTCTAGCAGTTTTATGGTTTCAAGTCTTTCATCCACCTGTAAGATTTCTTTTTTAACTGCAGTGTTTTACAGTTTTATCCCCAATTGTAAGTGGACTATATATTCATTGTAGAAATGTACAGCAAGGCATTAGGAAAGAAAAAAAAGACGTCTCATACTCACTGGGATGGCTACTATTAAAAAAACAAACCAGAAAATAACAAGTGTTGGCTAAGCTGTGAAGATTTGAAATCCTTGTGCACTCTTTTCATTTTTTTATTTTTTAATTTTTTTTTCCTTGTGCACTCTTGATGGGAATATAAAATGATGCAGTCACTGTGGAAAAAAGTATGGTGGTTCCTCAAAAAAAGGTTAAAAATTGGATTACCATATGATTCAGCAATTCTACTGCTGGGTACAAATCCAAAAGAAGATATTTGCACACCCATGTTCATAGTAGCATTATTCATAAAAGCCAAAAGGTGGAAGCCACCCAAATGTTCACTGATAGATGAATGAAAAAAACAAAATGTGCTATATACATGCAGCAGTGTATTATTCAGCCTTATAAAGAAAGGAAATTCTAAAACATGCTACAACGTGGATGAACCTTGATGGTGTTACGCTAAGGGAAATGGGCCAGGCACTAAAGGACAAAAACTGTATGATTCTACTTATATGAAGTACCTAGAGTAGTCAAATTCATAAAGTCAGAAGTAGAATAGTGGCTACCAGGGGCTATAGGGAGGAGGTCCGGGGGGGAAACGGGGAGTTGTCTAATGGGTACAAAGTTTCAGTTTTGCAAGATGGAAACATTCCGCACAACAATGTGGATATACTTAATATTCCTGAACTGCACACTTAGATATACAGTTAGGATGGTAAGTTCTATGCTATGCCTATTTTACCAGAATAAAAAAAAAAAAAGGAAAAAAAATTCCTTTAAACCCTACCTCTAGGAGATGACCTCCCATTATCTTTGGGCACATTTTCTTCCCAGACATATTCTTCACTGTGGTGCTCCTGTGAGGATTTACAGGGGCAGCTAGTATTTTTCCTCTAGGCGTTGGTAAATGGCAGTCCCATGAGCGGTACCCAGCACGGCCTTGTTTGAGTTCGGTGGTGTCCACACTGAGAGCAGACGGGACAACCCTCCTTCTGCCCCGGGAGCCTGGTTTTTAATGGTGTCTGTTCTTAGAGTGAAGTTAAAGACTGCTGGGGTTCTGATTTTTGACAAATGAGTGGCTCTGGTGTCTTAGGTGAGTCATTGTCGCTGGGTCTCAGTTTTCTTATATGTAACATGTTCTCTGACTCAGTGATTTCAATATAGAGCCATTTCTTCCATCAGATTCTAAAGTTACCATCTGCACCTGATGAAGAACCCTGGCGCGAATCATTCAAGGCAGACGGGCAGCTCTGGTTCTATTACAGATCATGAGAGTGAAATCTGACTGACGTGTCCCCGAAACGTCAGTACTGGCTTTGCTGAGGTGGCGTATTTAAGAATTACGATCTAAGGACATAGACCCTTTTAGAAATACCCTCAAACTTGTCATTAAAAAAAAAAAGTCTCAGAAGTAGGTTTTCGTGACTCTGCTATTACTTCTAAGGAAACAGCCACATCACTGTTGGGGTTTTAGTTTTAATTTTTGGTGTGGAAGCAAGGCTGAAGACGTCTTAGATTATAGGCTAGAAGCGGTGCGCTGTGATAGGCCGGCTTGTTGGGCATAAAAAGAAACCTCTCATTAAAGGAAAGGTCGGGCCAATCAACCTACTCTGATGCTTTTCCTTGACTTGCCCCAGAAGGCAACCCTGGAGTGAGAATGTCCCTCTTGACTCCCTTCCATGGAGCCTTCCTGCCTCCAGAAGCCAGGATGGGACGATCAGAGCTTCTGTGGTGAAGGAGCGAGTATCCGAAGGGATGATCCCCGACACTCAATGACTTCTGAAATAAAATCGCTCCACCCCCAAACTGCAGCTAGCACATCACAGCCCACTGAATAGTCTTGGATTACATAACATCAGTAAGATCATGCTCCTGGGGCCGCGGATTACATTTTAACATGTCACAGACCCATCACGCCAGCACTTCACAGATCCGCAGGGTTCCAGGTAGCTTTTGGGTATTACCGAGTGAATTGGCGATGTGTGTAGGACTTGGCGAAGCCCGGACAGAAGTACTTCTTTAGATTTTTCCGTAGTGCCATTACGCTTATGTTAGGGGGTGCGGACATCCTGCGAGTATTACAAGAATAAACTGAAAGTTGAGATGGTAGCTATTCTATGTGCGGTATGGAATGGTTGATGTATAGCCACGAACCAGATATGACAGATTTCTGAAACTCTGGGTACCTTTTCATTTTTCTGGTGGCAGGCAGTGCATGTGCTATATTTTTAATTGGTCCCTTCTTTAAGTCAGGAGCTGAAATGTTATCATGCAAATCTCTCCTGAGTTGCATGGAAACTAATAAAATCACAAAGGTTTCTATTTGTACTCTATGAACACAGACTGTAATGAAGCTGCAACAGTGATCTCTAGGGGATGATGCTATTTAAATGCGAGGCAGGGCTTTCAAAGGATTCTGATGGTGAAAAGAGAAACCAGCAAGTGAGCGGTCCCTGCTTTCCTCCCTACCTCTCGGGCGCCTCTTCACCTACACTCCTCTGTACTGTACTTCCTGACCTCAGGAAGAATTAATTTAAAACAAAGACCTCTAATCTCTCATACATCCTGTCTGTCACCTGTTGTAGCAAACAGCAGTGGGCTCTCAGACGGCCTCTCTTGGCCATTTGCTCCTCCTCCGCAAACATGGCGTGGTTCCCTACGCTTATTGGTGCATTTCTTTTGCTAAGTCTATGGGAACTGGGGCATTTGACTTCTTAGGGAAAAAATTAATAACAAACTTTTTTTTTGGCGTAGTTACTATGCATCAAACACCGTTTTAAGCTCCCTATGCTTATTGTGTTAGCTAACCTTCAGAACAGTTCTATGGAGTAACCATGTTTATAATCCCCATTTTTTTTCTTTTTTTAAAAGATTTTATTTATTTTATTTGACACAGGGAGATCACAAGTAGGCAGAGAGGCAGGCAGTATAATCCCCATTTTATAGATCAGAGCACTGAGGCACATAGAATATATCTATATATCTACATAAGTTTTTTGGATTACAGACTTTGGGTGGTTACTATGTGGTGATTTCTAAGCTCTTTGCATGTATTATCTTCTTTAATCCTCAGAACAACACAATGAAACAGGAGGCACTGCCATCACTTTACAGATTAGGAAACTGAGGCATGGAGAGGTTGAATAACTTTGCTAGGGTCACACACATGAGGAGCAGAGCCAGGTTTGAGTCCCGGCAGGTGGGCACTGGAACCTGCGTGTCTCCTCCTTGCCCTGTACACCTAGAAGCTCATCCATGCCACAGAATGAGGGAAAACATGAGGGCATAGATAGGACTGAAGAGAAGAGCTGGTGTGTGGAGACTCCGGCACCATCCCTAAATGAGGTCAGAGATCCCTTAGACAAATTCAGAGAGTTCTATACTATGAGGATGGAAATGAGCCTTAAAGGTTATCTAGTACTTTTAATCTTTCTAAGTCTTGGTCTTGCTTGCTGGAACATGGGATCGGCAGGTATACTGTGTGCAGTTGTACAGGTTGCTCACTGCACAACTCTAGGGCTTCTATGAGATTCATATCAGATAAAACATAGACTTTATGCACTGAGACACATGTGCCCTATCTCTCTTTTGGGGGGTATTTGGAGTCACAGAATAAATATGGGACATTTTTCTGGGTATCAGTCTTCCTTGAAGTTTTGAATACAACCACTATTTTTTTTTAAAGATTTTATTTATTTATTTGACAAAGTGAGTGAGAGAGAGAGAGACAGAAAGCAAGCACAGGCAGGAGGGGATGGCAGGCAGGGGAGAAGCAGGCTCCCCGCTGAGCAAGGAGCTGGATGTGGGGCTTGATCCCAGAACCCTGGGATCATGACCTGAGCCAAAGGCAGACGCTTAACCGACTGAGCCACCCAGGCGCCCCACAACCACTATTTTTGATAATAACACATGCACAGGAGATATTAGAAGCAGGGTGCAGAATTTAAGCGTATTTGTAAAAACTTGAGGTATGTATGGTATGTATGTATTTGTATGTGCCCCTGCAGGAGAGCATGAAGAGTGGAAAGGTTTGACACCCACAAGCAAAGCATTATCATTAAACCGTGAATGTAAGCGTCCTGATGTGGCATGATGCATTATTATCCCACATGCTATTTGCTCATATCTGAAACTCTGAAACGGTGTTATTAAAAGAATGGGAATTCTATGAAAAGCATATAACTGTATCTGAATTCCCCAGTCTGTTATAAATAAAGCACATCTCAGATGTCGGTGGGGCAGAGAATTTAATCTGTGCACTCAGAAGAAGGTAGTGCTAACTCATTCAGTGGTTATGAATCTTCCCTTGCCTTAGAAAGATCGATTCCTTGCCACTCTCCACCCCCACAGCCTGGAAATACATTATTGTATCACAATATGGATTTCTTTCTAGACCATTGGGTATTGTGGCCTTGCATCTGCCAGAGCCCATGCGTGGAATATTTGGAAGCGGGAGACAAGTGGTCAGCCTGTGAGTCTTCATCAGCATGGCTGTCGTTTCCCCAAGGATATGGAGTTGTGTAAGACATTGTTTCCTCCTGGGCAATGCCAGTAGCCACACTGCCTGCTTCCTGGGGGCACCATTTCCATCATAGTCATGACCCATGCCCCTGGAATTGTGCAGTGTACGCCTCACACGTCCACACAGGTGGCTTTTCTAAGCGTCTTGCTGGGTTGTATACACTTAGTTAGGAATTAAAAACCGTGCAAGGCCCTTAATTCTCAATAGCCAAACAAGTAAGAGAAACATCAAGAACTTGAGGTCCGGAAAAGGTGGAGAACACTGAGAATTGGTCGGAGAGGGGGTGGCCAGAGAGAGACCCCTGGGGAACGTGGAGGTGTGAAAGGGGACCCCGCCTCGGCCCAGCTCTGGGATGGGCTGTCTCCGTGACTTCTGGCGCCTGTGCCGCTCCTGACATCATGGAAGAGGGCTCCCAGGCGCCCACACTTGTTCTCAGCCTGACGAAGGGCGAATGCTGGGGGCCAGCCTGTGTGTGCCCCTAGGGTCCGTGCTCGAAGAGTAACCGGATCCAGAGGATTTGGAAAAGGCCTCTCCAGCCTTTTTTTAGCTATTTTTAGCTCCCTGCCACGGCCCCTGCCGTCCCCAGGTGTTTGCCAGCAGAGCACCCTGCACCTATATGGAAAGCGGCCGTCGGAGCCCAGGCATGCCCGGTAGGCCCCGGCCGTCTCACCGCTGGGCCCGTCGGCCAGGCCGGATCTCTGGGGCGGGCAGGCTGCTGCGAGGGTGGTTGCATAACTGGCCTTTCTGCTGGTCGTGGTGCCTGCTGGTTCTGGGTGAGGAGGTCGAGCCAGAGTAAACAGCTCTACACTCCACGGCCCCTCCCTGAGCCCCGGTGCACCGGACGGGCTCATGGGCCTGGTGATGAGCTGGCAGAGGCAGGAGCTGCTTTGGCTCTGGGGCTGCCTGACCGTTGCTGCCGAGAGCCCAGGGCTGAGAGCCATGCTGTACTGGGGAGTGTGCGGATGGCCTGGCCTGGCCCAGGGGCGGTCCAGGTGTGGTAGAAGGCCCGGCGTGACCTCAGGGATGGCTCACTCCTCCCCTTTTAACTCTCCACTTTGCCTCCCCCATGCTTCGAAGCTTGGCTCACTTGCTGGGAGTGTCACCTTCCTGGGGAGCCTTCTGCACTGCGGGGTCTGAGCCAGGCCTTGCTCTGTCCTCTGACACTCCCCACCGTGTGTCCTGCCCATCCTGGGTGAGCATCATGCCTCTGCTGCCCCTTGTGGACAGGGCTGGTAGTTCTCCTTTTCTGACCTGTGCCGCCTCCAGGGGGTCCTGGAGAGCAGGCGGTGCGGGTCTGCCAATCAGTGATGGTGGGGTGGTTAGTCCTCAGAGAAGGCCCTTGACAAATCAGGCCTCCTGGTATTCATTCCCCTGCTTTGAATCTAGCCTGTGACTTGCTTGTCACCAGCGGGATGAGGTGGGGATCACTCTAGGACTTCTGAGACTAGGTCAGAAGAACGCTTGCAGCTTCCCTCTGGGTCTCCTGGAACACTGACTTTTGAGAAGCCAGCCATCGTGTATAAGATGTCTGGTTGTCCTGAGACCACCATCCTGTGAGAAGTCCAGGCCACAGACAGGCTTGTGTGCCACGTGGAGATGAGGGGGGGTAGGGAGAGAGACTCTCCAAGGAACATCAAGGCACCAGACGTGAATCCATCTTGGAAATGGATCCTCCAACCCCAACTGACACAATCAGAGGTAATCCAGCTAGCTCATCCCTTCCTGAATTCCTGACTTAAAATTGATAAGCAAAATAAAATGATCGTTTTAAACCACTACATTTTGAGATGATTTGTTATGCAGCAATAGATGTCTAGAACAAATGGCGATCATGTAGGGTGGTCCTTCTGCCAGATCTGGCTCCTGGCCCCTCCTCTGGGTTCCTCTTAGCCTCTCTTCCCCAACCCTCTGAAGCCAGCCACATGGGACTTCCTTCTTGTCACAGATGATCTTCGTTCTGCCTGGAATTCTCTTTCTTTGTCCTTCCTCTCCCGTTCTACTTAACTGACTCCTGTTTATCCATTGATGGGCCAGTGAGTGTTTAGTCTCTAGGAAGAAAGCCCCTATTTGTAGCACTTGTCAATTCCTATGGTGTAAATATGCCCACCACCAGAATGGTGTCAGGGAACACGGAGGCAGGGGCTGTCACCCACATTTTGCATATGTGGAAACCGAAACTCAAGAGTTTTACTTTGCTAAGGAAGTCATGAGTAGACCTGGATTCTAGTCTACATGGCCTCAAAGACCATGCTCTTTCCAGGGCACTCTACGGTTGTCACGAAGAACTTGTAGCTGACCATGAGCACAGGTGAGATTCTTGCTGGGCTGTCTCATTTCTTCTAGACTAGTGGTCCCTCCACTGCTTCTCTTGAGTTGCTGCTGCTTTCTCTTTCTCGTGTTTCCCATGCCTAACCAGTCGCAGCTGCTGATTTCTCTCTGCAATCGTATTCTGGTATCTAGACTCTGGGGTGCACGCAGTGGTCACAGAAGCACTGAGCCAACAGGGACCTGTGAGTCCCCTTGGGGGCGTGATTAATTACACGTAAGAGTCACACAAGGCCAGCGATTGTAACAAACAGCCCCCTCATATCAATGACTTGAGACAGTAGAAGTTTATGTTTTGCTCCTATAAAGTACCATTAATGGTATGTGTGGGGTAGGATGAGTTGGGGATGGGACTTTTTCCATGCAGTCATTTGGGAACCTTGGCTCCTTCTACCCATGGATGGACCTGCCATCTTCTAGGGGGCTCTGACAGTCTCCGCTGAATCCTCAGCATCCATCTGACAGATGGGGAGTGAGAAATAAGGACCATGAGGAGTGGCTTTGTGGGAGCAGTCCTGGAAGCCATTCACATCACTACTGCCCAGCCGGTCCATTGACCAGAACTTAGTCCCACGGTACCTTAACTGCAAGGGGTCCGGGGAAATGGAGCAGAGCACCCAGGAGGAGTAGGAAATGGATTTGGAGGATTCCCAGACTGGAGATGGGGCCCCAGCGTGGCCACGCTGGGGGAAAACTGGGGCGAGGGTTTCTGCCGTCTGTAGCTGGCTCGGCCACCATTACTACATCCCGCCAGTACCGCTGGGTGTCACAAGCGGGGTCAGGCACTCCCTGTGCTTTATGTCACTTAATCCTCTCAGAAAGCCTGTGTTGTAGGTGTTATGACCTTTACCCCCATTTTTATAGGTGAGCACACACCGAGCCTTGGAGTGGTTGTGGCACTTGGCCAGAGGGTCTCTGTTCCTAAGTGGCAGGGCTCCAGAAAGCCTGCTTGTCGCTGCCTTCACCATGCAAGCGACTCCGCTTGTCAAACACTGGAGCAGAGGGAGCATGGGGGTGAAGCGGCCCATCTCTCCACCTTCCCAAGAGAACAGAGGGATCAAGGGTGTCGTGGCTGTCACCAGATGGGGCTGCCCCTCATTCGCCACCATGGTAAGGGGGGACATTGACTGCGGTTGCCTGTGCCCTGCCTTGTGGCTGTCCCTCAGCTGTGTTCCACTTTGAATATTACTTCGGGTGACTCTGCCCGGACCCTCAAGAGCATGACAGGGATGGAGGAAGAAGCTGGCTCCCAGGCCCCTCTTCGGCCTCCCTGTGGTGAAGTGTTTCTCCCTTGGGAATGTCACCTCACTTTACCGCATTCCACCCCATTCAGATCTCATGTTTAAGTGGAGTGAGTTCAAGAGTTCATTGCTGAGATAGCGGGGGACCAAACGTGAGCAATAATGTGAGTGGAACGTGGTTGCTTTTCTGAAACCCGGCAGACCAGAACTTGCACGTCCCAGTGAGCGTCTCTCATCCCACTTAGTTCAGTGTTGCCATCGAGAGCAGGCCCTCTGGAGCCAGACGGGTTGGCCTCAAATCATGGTTCTGCCACTTGGTGACGTTTAGACCTTCGGTAAGTTGCTTAACCTCTCCGTGCCTCAGTTTACTCACCTGGAAAGTGGGACTAATAATGGTAACCACTTCATGGGTGTGTTGGGAGGAGATACTATGTGTTAATTGCTTAGAGTAGCACTTGATCTGTAACAAGTGCTGTGTAAGTATTGATTATGATTGTCATTTCACTCTGGTCCCCTTTGGGGGACTGACCCTTTTCCTAAGATGGACCATGACAGTAGCTTAGGTGGTCACTCTGCCTTCCATAACCCTCTAGTTTACCCAGTTTCCAGAGGGATGGCTGGCATACTTGTCCCCCTGCTGGAACGTATCATTCCTGAAGTCTGGGACTGTATGTCCGTGTTTGCGTCCATAGCGTTTGGGGCACTTGAGGTCCTCTGCAAAAGTTGCCTGAAATATTGTCCCCACGTTGAGAACTTCCAAGACCGAAAACTTATGTTTATCTGTGTTTCCTTAGCAACCTACCACAGTGTCCAGCATCACAAGATGCTTTTTGAATAAATGCAGGAACGAAAGAACAAATGGTTTCATTCTTACTTGGAAAACGAGGGTCCGTCTTTGGGAACAGACTTGTTGATAACATCCGTGCATTCTTTTGAATGTTGCTGGGGCAACATCTCTTGGCATTTGAAAGTCATTGTGACCTTAGGAAACTGAGGTAGTTTGCGGGCAAGCATAATGGATAAGAGTGGACGCCAGTGTGGGTAAAGCATTTCTGGTCCCCCCACATGTGGAATTATGATGTATTGAATCTGAAAGTTCTGGGTGACATGTAAATGACCTCTGTAGGCGATTTCCAAAGAAAAGCTCCCTAAGTGCTTTTGAGTTCTGGCAACATTGGAGCGGATGTGTAACCCTACCCCCCCAACCCCCCCCCACCGCCCCACCCCCCGCTCCCCACCGCAGAGGGGCAGAGTACTCGTTTTGAATGTTAACTTCGGTCTCGTAAGTTCGGGCTTGTGAACTTCATAGCCTAGCTTTGGAGTGGGGACAAAGGCAGGCTTGAATCCCAGCTCCACTTCGCACTAGTTCTGTGGCTTTGGACAATTTGCTTAACCTTGCCAAGCTCACTTTCTTCATCGGTAAAATATGAATACTAAAAATATCTGCCACATAGAGTTTTCGTGCGGGTAAAATGAGGTGATCATTGGGAGCACTGGGCACCTCTGAGGTGCTCCCTGGAGGGCTTCTGTGTGAGGAAGTTATATCAGTCCTCTCTCCTCCATCAAGAGCCACAGTGAGCATGCTGCTGAGGTAGGAGGAGGGGGTCACTTTGAGGGAGCACGGTCGCCAGGGGCCAGCAGTGAGAACCAAGATGGGCCCATGGGGAGCTGGTGACTTTTCCTTTGGATACTATAGATGACGACAGAGCTTAGGGTAAAAGAAAAGGGGACCCAGAAATACTCCCTTCCCTCGACCTCCCCATCATCCCCACCCCACCCACTGTAGGAAGGAGGGGAAAGGGAAGAGAGGGAGGGGAGGGAAAGGAAGAATTTTGGAGAATGAGAGACCTCACTTTAAAAGGATCACTTCTGGGACTGCCTCAGTTTGCTTACCTGGAAAACGAAGGTTGGAGGAGGTGATTCTCAGGGTCCCTGGTCCAACAGTCCCCTGTGTTTTTGTAAGAATTTTGATTTTGCTCTTGAAGGTTCTGCTCTGTACCATCCACTTCCACATCCTCAGGCAGATGGGGACTAGGGCAGAGGGGACGAAAGGGATGGGAAGTGACGGAGGGCCTGGAAAGTGCTTCTCCAGGAGGCGAGGCCTAGGGAGCTGGAAATGGACCAGGGGACCTTTAGGGCTGGAAGGGCCGAGAAGAGGGCTTTCTGGCTTCCTTGCCTGGGTAGGCTTATTTCTTATTTGACAGAATACGTGCGACTCTGATACACTGAGGCAGGCGAGGTGTCTGCTTTAAGATTTACATAACGTCTGGTATTTGTTCTCAGACTTTTTCCTCTCCTGGGGATTATGTGTTCTGGGGCACCAAAAACATCTTTTTGTACACTGAATTCCTCCAGGAAGACTTCCGGATTATCTTTCCTTCCCACCTTCCCCGCCCTTTTCCCTCCCCCAGCTCAAGTTTATTCTGCCATAATCACTCAGTTAAGCAAATGCTTTCACCATCAGTAGGTTGTTCCATATCAGGCCAGGCTATGAAGAGGATCCCAGGGACAGTAGTCATGGTGCTCCTTCCTTGGGGGAACCCCCAGTTGAGTTGGGGACCGAGCGAGAGACCGACATGGGTGCTCTTTGCTGTTTGCTGGGTGACATGGAGGGGTGTGGGATTTGGGGTACAAGGATCTGGCTTAGCTCTCACCTTTCCCTCTGATGGGCTCTGGGGTCTTGGGCAAGGGGTCTGCCCTCCCCAAGCCTCCGCTTCCCTTGCCTGTAAGATGTAGACCACAGAGAAGGTTCTACCGAGCACATGAGAGGTGCTCAGTACCTAGTGGCCACCATTTTTATGGAGCCGGTGAAACGATGCTACTTAGCAGGAGTAGATCTGAGCAAGCCTGCCGTTGAGCCCTCCCCTTGTGTTAGGCGGAGGGTGGAGTCGCCCTGGAGGGTTCCGCGTGGCTTCACTTGCCCAGCTCTCTGGCAAGGTTGTAAACTTCTAACAATGGAGCCTTCAGGAGTGGGCACACTGTGGGCTTCGTGGTATTTCCTCTGTGTCCCCAGATCCAAGCGTGACGCGTGATGCAAGGTGGCCACTTGGTAGACAGTGGTGAATGAACGAACAAATTGCTGATAAATTGACCAGTATTCCACACTGGTTAAAAATTGTATTTTGGGCACTGAATCTCTTTCTTGTCTGTGGCTTCTTGAGCACCGAGGGCGTTTATCTCTGGAAGCCTTTCAGGCCTCCCTGATGGGGCTCTGAGGAGACGGGATGCCTCTCCAGCCCGGGCAGGGCCAGGGTGTGGATGCCTGCGAAGGTGGCCTCTCCCCACTCTGTTTGCCAGTGGCTTGGCCAGCCTCCCCAGAAGAAAGGGTATTTTGTGTGCTGTGTTTGTGTAAGTGTTGGGCAGCAGCTTCCCACCTGCAGATGGTCTTTGCCTGTGTTTGATAAAATGACAGATTCGTGTTTTTCTTCTCCCCCGCTCCCCCCGGCCCCATCGCTTTCTTTCATTCCCCGTGTGAAGGGACCTCTGTCGGGCCAGCCACCAGCCATTGTGAGAGGGGCCAAAGTCCCTCATCTTACTGTGCGGAACCGAAGGGCAGCAAATTGGGTGAAGGAGGCAATTTTAACTCAAATGCAAACATCCTGTCAAGGAACAGAACGATGATAGTTTTTGCGGCACACGGGGAGTAACAGCACAGAGGTGAATCTCGGCATCTGTTTATGGCAAATTAACCCCTGGGTGCGTGCTTGCACTGTTGCGTGAGCTGGCTTGTAGCCTGGACAGCCTCCTCTAAGGATGACCCCTTGGTGGCCAAATTCAGTTGGCCCAGATGTCTTCATGGGCTTCTTGCTTTTTTCCTTGGTACCCCATTGGGTCTGACTTTAGATGAAAGCATTGTTTTGGAACCAGATAGCTTTGAGTTCTTGAACCAGATACAGAGTGTACTGGAAAGAGGCACAGAGCACCCAAGGGTGGGACTGGTCAGTTCCAGACATCTAGAGTTTATCAGGTTTCTGGAAGTTTTAAACCTTGTCCTGTGATGGGGGAAGGTTGGGGGCAGGGGAGCTGCCATTTACTGAGCGCTTACAATGTGTTCTATTCTGAGCCGGCCACTTTGCATCTTGGCTGGTAAAATTCTCATAGCAACCCTGAAAGGCTGATGTTCAGGAGGAGAGGCTCAGAGAGGTTAAGTAATTAGCCCAGGGTCACACGGGCGTCCCAGGAGGTGGAAGACACAGACCTTGACAACTCAACAATCCTATCGTCTGGGCAAAAGTTCCAGATTGTCATTTGTTCCTGCAACAAACACTTACTGGGCACCTTCTGTGTACATCCGCACAGGGCAGGGGATCCAGAAATAAGTCAGCATCAGCTTTGTCTTCCTGGGAAGGTCTCAAGGGGACTCTCTACCTTCATTGTCTTGTTTTGGGGCCATGAGCTGTGTCAGGGATGTGTGTAGGTTAAGGTGAGGAGCTGAGGACTTATTCTCAGCAGTGAAGAGAGGAAGGCTCCCCTGAGAACATTACACTTGAAACATGCCTGGAAGGATGAGAAGAAACCTGCCAGTCTTTTGACTTGCAATTTCTAACCTGAGCTCTAAATATATAGAGGGCGCGCACAGATCTTAAGTGCGCAGGTTGGTGGATTTTTACCTCTGAGCGCACCTGTGGGACCGGCAGCTCTGGAGGCCAGCACCCCACGCTGCGGGCTGTGTTCGGGCAGAGTTATGAGACGCAGACCCCCGAGCGCTCTGAGGGAGTCAGAGGAAATGGAGCTCCGTGAACTCTCACAAGTCGGGTTTCTATCATACGGGAAAGGACGATGAATATTCATGGATCTTGATCTCTTTTTGCATCATTGCGTTTCACCTTCTCTGGATCTGAGGCTCCCCACCTGCCTGTGGGTTCTGTAGAACAAATGTTTCAAGCATCCCCTTCCTACTGGGAAGGGAAGAAGAGAAATTGGGGGATGAGAAATTGGCTGGGTGTGCATGACCGGGTGTGTCTTGGGGTCTCTGTCTACGTACATGGCCATGTACACGATCTTTGGGGTTTGTGGGAGCGCGGCCAGGCCTCATGTTGGGCTCTGGCGTGCTGTTTCCTCTATAGGTTCTCAGAGGGAGTGTGCTTCACTCTGCATAGGTCCTTGTGTGGGAGCAGAGGGAGCAAGGAGACACCAGAAGCCCCCAGGACTTTCATCTCTTTCTTCCTCAAACTCTCTTAGTGTTCATGTTGAATTGCTTAAATCACCAAAGGAGGCAGATAGATGCTTTACTGTCTTGTGGTCCCAGATCTTGCCTTCCAGACCAGATTGTAAACTCCTCTGTCCGTTTTATAAGCACAATGCCTTATTGTCTTGCACTTTCCTCTGGTCTACTTAGTCTCGTGGGGGCACACAGTAAAGCACCTCATGCATACTTGTTTGCGTTGATTTTAGGATCTTTGGGGAAGTTGTACATGGCTTGCCATCAGAGGGATGTGGAATTGAATTATAAGGTTTTAAGCCAGTATCTGGTAATAAGCTGGTAGTGTTCATCTCCAGACATCAGGGTGAACATTGACCTGGGCGAAGAGCATAGGAGAAATTTGGAAAAAAGTCACAATAGCTCACACTTTTAGGGACTTTTATGTGCCAGGCCCAGAGTGAAGGGTTTTATGTACCTGAATCAGTTGTGATGCTTTCGATAGTAAGTAATAGGAATACTGACTTTAATTGTCCTAAACATTGAAGGGACTTCATTAGCTCATGTAATTGAAAGGCTGAGTGGCTTCAGGTAAGGCTTGATCCAGTGGCTCACTGTCTCCAAGGACTCAGCTTCTTTCTGTCTCTCCAATCTACTTTCCTTACTGGTGGTCTCATCCTGAGGCTTCTTTGCCTCTGGGTTCCCAGATTGCCTCCACAGCTCTGGAGGGCAAGTGCCGTTATCTTCATGCATGCAGGAAATAAAGCCGCTCTGTTCCAGCATTCCTTGCACAGGTCCTGAGGGGCTCTCTGACCTGACAGCCTGAGGCCAGGCTGTATGGTCAGTGTCCTCAGAACCTTGAAGACCTCTAAGTGGAAAACAGGAGTCTGCAAAGAAGGGAGAAGATGGACATCTAGGAAGCAGTCAACCAAATTTCCTGAAAGGGATGGTCAAGTTAAATCCTCACTACACTCTTTTGACATTGGCATAGTTATCACCCCTGTTTACAGGTGGGGGAACCAGGGTACAGAGAGACCGAGTCATTAGCTGGAGTTCACACAAGTTCACAACTGAGGCAGGATAGCCCGATTCTAGAACCTGCAGTTCTGACCACTCCATTGCGTTATTCAATGAGTCTTTTCTTTAACTGAGGTAAAACTTATCCTTTTAGAACATACAACTCAGTAATTTTTACTATATTCGTCAAATTGTGCAATCATCACCACTGTTTAATTCCAGAATATTTTCACTACTGTGGAAGGAAGCCCTGTACCCGTTCAGCAGTCCCTCCCGCTTCCCCTCCTCCCAGCCTCTGGATAATCTACTTTCTAGGTCTGTGGATGTGCCCAATCTGGAATCACGTACATGGAATCCCATAATACGTGGCCTTTTGTGTCTGGCTTCTGTCACTGAGCCAGGGAGTTGTTTTTGACTGAGATCTACTGTGCTTGACCTTAAGAATTCTCCGTTCCCATCTTTCCCGACTTGAAACGGATGGTAAAAGGATGGTGCCACTGGCTAGGGAAGAAAGAGACTCTGTGCTAGTGAAAGAGACACTGGCGGGCAGGCTGCTTTCGGGAAACCACCGGGGTGGGGCTTTGTGAGGACAGGCATGGGGTTTTGTATCCCAGCGAGGGTTCGTTGTGCATTCTCGAGCAACCCCCTGAGTCAGGCGCTATCGGAAGCCCAGTGAGAACAGCAAGGGTTAGGGCTGTGGGTGGGTGGGGAGCAGAGATGGGGGGGTGGGTGGCAGATAATCAACAATCAATCGGAATGAATGAGGTCATTCCTAGCGCACGGTGGACAAAACGGAAGGGGGCGATGGGGTTGTGGGTGTTTGAGGGGCTGCTTCAGTGGGTGGCCGGGGAAGGCCTCTATGCGGAGGCCCTTGCTGAGCTGAGCTCTGCCTGGGGAGAGGTAGCCTTGCAGGATTGGGGGCAGCATGCCCCAGGCCCAGGAGGCCGGGGCCGAGTCCGACGGTAGGTCTGGACTGAACAGTGTGAACTGGCTGAGAGTCAGGTTAATTGGACACGATGGTGCTGACCACCTCATTTCCGCTTTCCCTGAATGCTCCCTCCCTCTTTGGGATCTTTTACCTGCAGCCTCTGCCCTGGGACGGTTTGACCACTGCCCACAGGTCATGGTGACATTCGTCCCTGAAGGCTTTGAAGTCTGTTTGGGGTTTTAATCCCCTTCGCTGTTTCTGAGATTTGAGTTCAGACGTCCTCCTGTTTCTGACTCAGGTCTGAGAGTGCCGATCACCTCATTTTTTTTTTTTTTTAAAGAAAAATTTATTTAAAGACCTTCCCATTCTTTCTGTTTAAATGTTGTGCCTGCTGAATTGCGGGAAGTGTGCAGATGGACGGACGCCTGATGCCATTTACCGGTGGGAACTCTTTGTCTAGTCTGCCCTGGCGAGAGTGCAGAGAGATGGGAAGACAGATCATCGCCCCTGGTACACTCACGTGCACGCACGCATCCACACACGTGGAAGTGACGGGCTGTGGGCGAGGGCGGGGCTCAGGGAAGGCCTCTCGCAGAAGCGGGGCCTGAAGGAGAAGGGGGTGTTACCTGCCAGGCCTGGGCGGGTGAAGAGTGTGCCGAGGGCCCCAGCAAAGCTGCTTGGAGGCAGTGGGCTGGATGCGGGAAGGATGCGGAGAGCGGAGGCGCAGACGGCTGTGTGCTCCAGGCCCCAGGGCTCCCGGAGAGAAGATGGAGGAGGAGGGGAGAGTCACTTGAAGCCCTAGGAGGGCAGGGATGGGTCTCTTTTGTTCATCAGTCCTGACTTCTCGGGGGGAGCGAGTGTGTGTTTCCATTTCTGATCGCCACTGTGAGAAGTTACCGCAAACTTAGCGGCTCAGGACATCAGCGATTCTGTTCCCACAGCTCCGGAGGCCAGAAGTCTGTACGTAATTGGTTTCACGGGGCTGACATCAAGGTATCCGCCAGGCTGGTTTCTTCTGGAGGCTCTGATGGGGGTTCCTTCCCTTGCCTTTCACAGCATCTGGCCGCCGCCTGTGTCCTGGTCCTGTGGCCTGTCCCTGTCTTTAAAACCCATCCCTGTGGGCTCTTCCTACCACCCCATCTCCTGCGTTCTCGTCTGCAGTCAGACCTCTCTCTGCTTCCCTCTTCTCTGGACCCTCATGCTCACGTCGAGGGATAATCCAGGATACTCGCCCCAGCTCAAGATCCTTCACTTAATTACACCTGTAGGGCCCCCTTGGCCAGATAAGACAGTCTCATGGGTTCTGGGGATTAGGATGTGGACATCGTGGGGCCGTGCTTCTGCCCATGACAGTGTGTCAACGGATGATGTTTGTAAAAGGACTGAAGGTCGGGGAGTCCCTAGCACGTTCAGCAGGGGAGCTGCACCTTGAAAACAAGCAAGGAAGACCCGTCCTTCTCTTGGCTGGCCTGGCTCTGCAGTATCGCCCATCGTCCTCCCTGGACGTCCCCCTTCTCACTGCTGAGTGATATGAAGTGGTTTCCTCAGCCTCAGACAACCCTCTCACACCCTTTCCTGACTTCCGTTCCTTCCCTACCCCGCAGCTCTTCCCTTCAGCCTGGATCCAGCATTGCACACATCCCTCCCGCCCCATCCAGTTAGCGGAGTCAGAACCCCCCGCCAGGCCAGGCTGGTTTACTGTGGTCACAGTCATGGGGAAGGAGAGTGGAGCACGACCACTGCCAAGGTGGGGCTGAGGGTCTCTGGAAGGTGGGCTTGCCTACAGGTCTTGTAGGGTCTTTCCCATGGTCAAGGCGCCCAAGGTGGCATGGGACAACCAAGATAGATGGCTCTTTGCAAGGGTTTGCTGGCTGAACACAGGAAATCCCTAGTGGCTCTGGCTGCTGCGGGAAGGGAGCTCCACATCACCCAGAGAGAGCTAGCGATGGGGCAGTACTGCCTGCTCAGCACCCCTCTGCTTGGGGCCCCCAGAAGGGGCTTAGGATGAAGGGCGTGCCAGGTACAAACATGCCTTTCTTGACTCCAGGTTGGGGTGTAGTTTTAAGGATCGTCGGGGTTTGGGTGTTTCTCTGGAGGAGGTCCTTGAACTTGACTGTCCCATCCCCTCCTTCTAGACAGGAGTGGGTACGGGGTAGGGCTGGATGACTCTAAACTTAGAATCTACCTGGCCTTTCACCAGCCTTACCTGCAAAGGGGCTAAGGCATAGGCAGCTAAGGAAGGCCAGGGGATTTGAGCAAAGGACGGAAGGTGGAGGCTGAGGGGAGTACCCCGGCTGGGAAGATGGGTGTCTGGGAAGATGGTGGCCAAGTGGACGCTTCTGTGGGTTTGATCTCTGAGAGGCGGGGAGGAGTGGGGAGGGAACGCAGTCCCAGCTTCGCCATCTGTACTTGCATACGTCGGACAAGTTGTGTGTCCTCCGTAAACCCAAATTTTCTGCAAAAACTGAGCACCTCCCTCATATAGTGTCTGCGTCCATGCGGTGAGCAAATGCAGGTAAAGTGCATGGCATTTAGGAAAAGCACCTGCTAAAGGTGAACCACTCCTGTCACCGTTACCTGCGGCGTGGAAAAGCTTCCCAGAAAGGGGACTAGGAGTCGGCAGCCACCCCTGACTCGCCCCAGCCGTGGCTGCCTGGGCTTGTCCCTGAGACTCCGCTGGGGGTTGCTCCAGCAGCTCTGGGATAGCGCCCCGGAAGCTGATGTGCCCTGTGTCGGAGGCCGCTTTGCAGAGAACCGCCAGCCCTCCCTTAGCATCCCCGGCAGCCTGGCACCGTCTCTCCAGGAGCGACTGACACAGGGAGGGGGGCAAAGCCCGTGTCTGGACACAGACCCGGCTCGAAGCCCAGGGCAGTCACCAGCTAGTTGTGCAACTTCTCAGTTTCCGCATCTGGAGATGGGAATCACCCCTGACCTGCCGGGCACTTTTAGGCTTAGGAGCGATGAAGGGGGCAGAGTTCTTCGTGGTGGCGGGCAGGGGGCCAGCTCTTTCCTGCATTATCTACTTGACCTCCTTCTGGGAGGGCGTCTGGTGCAGGCCCTGGCAGCCAGGGAGCCCTCAGTGCCGTGTCTCTTCGCCAGTCGGCCTCTGGGGACCTCGCGATCCCCTGTCCCTGGGCTGCAGCCGGGTGGAGTGCTGGGGAGGGAGCAGCCCTCTGCGGTTCATGGGGAGCCCAGCAGCTGGCTTCTTTGCCCCAGCCGCAGGGGTGTCTGCTGTTACAACTGTGGGTTTTAAGGCCGTTCCCGGTGCCCAGACGATGTTATGGGCCACTGTGTTCTTGGAGCCACACCTCAGACAGGGCCCCGCCTTGAGATCTCCCAGATCCTCTGTGGGCTCGCGGTGGTGTGTGCAGGGCACCCTGTGCCATCTGTGAAAGGGAGGGAGAGGGTGGGGTGGGCCGGGAGGCCAGCCCCTGGGGTTTTCAGTGACCCCAAAGGCCTCAGAGAAGAGTGTCGGTTTTCTGGTTGTCCACCTTGGATGAGAGCCGCCTGCTGATCCATAGGAAGGGGATGGCAGCCTGGCTTTTATGCTCTGGCATAAGTTAACCTCAAAGGACCTGAAGAGGAGACTTTAGTAGCTTAAAAACTAATAAATGCTATGTCTGCTGATTGCTTTATTTTATTTTATTTTATTTATTTCATTTTTATTTTCAGTTCTTATTTCCTTGCTCCCCACTGTCCTTGAGGACAAAGGGTTTTTTGGGGGCCCAGAGTGGGTTTCACAGCTGGCAGTTTGGGGTAGGTGGCCCTAGGTCCAGGCTGTGTCATGCAAATCTCGGTTTGAATCCTGTCCTAGCCGAGCGCTTCCTTTTTGACCGGGACCTACCGAGAGTCACAGCCCACATGTGGGGCCACCCCAATTAGGACTTGCCTGGCCCCTGTGCCAGTGGCTTCCCCGGAGAGGTAGTCAGTGGGTCCCCATTAATGTCTTGCACTCGTTGCACATCTTTTTGTGTCAGTCACTACTGTAAGAGCCTCAGACCCACCCTCTGAGGCGGGAAACGTTATCATCATTCTGGAATTGGAGAGCGGAGGGTCAGTAACTTGCCCAAGATCATGCCGCTGAGTGATAGAGCTGGGATGGGGACGCAGGTGACCGACCCCTCGGTCTCCACTCAGCATCCCCTAAGCCATCTTGCTCCTGAGGCGGTTCTCTCTCTGAGAAACTGGCTCAGCATGAGTATGGGGCACTCCTGGGGCAGGTGGGCGTGTACAGGAGCCCGCGGGGGGTGGGGGTGTGGGGGGGTGGGGGGGTGGGTGCGAGCTCAGGCTGGCACACTGCCCAGCCGCCTCCCTGCCGCAGCACTATTGACCCCTTCCTCTAAATGCCCGCCAGGACCCCAAGGGGTGGGCGTGTGGCGTCCCATCACTGGATGGATCTTCCCCCACTAACACAGATGTTCAGACCCTGTCCTCCCAAAGGGACACAGCCACTGTCCCGGTGTTTGGTTCTTATGCGCTACCCCACATCTTTGAAGTCAGCCATCGCAAGGAAATCTGCCCCAGCCTCCTTTCTCTCTGTCCTGGACTCCTTGCTGTCTCTGAGACATCCGCTCCCCGCCCCGCCCCGCCCCTGCCCTGCTGTAGAAATTCCTGCTAAGGTGGAGGGGAGAGGGAGGCAAGGAACACAGAAGGAAGCCCAGAGGGAGGCTAGCCCTGCGGGGACTCCTGAGAGCCCTGGTATCCCAAATATCAGGGCCTGTTGATTTCTTTTTAGCAGCATGAGGGGCCCTGAGGGCAACGGGCGGGGGGGGGGGGGGATGTGAGAATCCTATTTTTTGTTCTGTCTTGCTAATGGAACCTCTAGCAGTTTTTATGCCTGATTTGTTTTCCTCTGAAGCCTGTTGGGCTTGCAGCCCCAAAGTGTACCTCTCCTTCGACACAGCTTGGAGTCATTGTGTCAACCGTAGGGCGTGCGCTTTCCTCCTGCCAGCTCCAGCTTCTTGAGAATGAACGTGGTCGTCTCTCTGGCTTTCTATCCTTCCTCCTCCTGGGCTGCTGTGTTTTCTGAAAGCAGCCGGCTCTCCTACCAGATGAATGAACATTCCCAGAGGTGTTTCCCGGGGATGTTCTGAGAAAGTTCCCATGCCTGTCTTGGTTGCTTGGAGCCCTTGAGCCTGTGGTGGGGATGAGGCTGGTCACTTGGTGGGGGGGGTGCTGCTGAGGGCTGGACAGACGGAGGACGGTGTGTGGGTGCTGGTCCCACCGCTGTCGAGCTGCCAGGAATGCTTGGGATATAAGGACCCGTATCAGTGTACGGGTCCCAAGTGGGAAGATGTAGGGCGCAGAAGCCCCTCCTGATTTGGTACTTTTGGATTCTCTCTGTCCTCCAACACAATTTCAAAACATAATTATAGCTTTATTGAGATGTCACTTTCATACCGTAAAGCTTCCCCTTTTAAAGCAGTCTTTATTCATAGAGTTGATGGTGAATCTATCCTTATCATCTGCCTCCTGAACATGCTCGTCACCCCCAAAAAAACTCCTTACTGCGGAGCAGCCACTCCCCACTCCCTCCTCCCCCCAGCCCTGGTAGCCTCCGACCTGTTTTTGGCCTCTGTTTTGCCTGTTTTGGTCTTTTCATATACATGGGATCATACAACATGTGACTTCTTTGATCTCCATGTCATGCTGCAAGAGTGAGTCTCTGGCCTTTTCTCTGAGCACTTTGGCCTACAATGGACACAGGAGTCATCAGAATCTGAGAAGTTCCTGCCATCAGGAGGACATCTCTCTCAGCCTCAGTGCCTGGGTGGCAATGGGAGAGCTGGGATGCCTCCTTCAGATTTTGTGGCCAACCGTTGGTGAGTTTCTTGTGCCTTGCAAGGTGGAGTAAATTCAGAAGGCCCCTCCCATTAACTGGGATGGTGGTATGTATAAGGGGTGGTCTCAGTCTCAGTGCCCTTTAGTTGAGTCTAGTTTTGGTGAGAAGCGAGGTCAGTGTCTTAGGTGGCATGGGTCTCCTTGTAAGCAAAGAAGCAAGGACTGGACATCTATTCTACCCAGTGCTCAGAACGCAGCACTTCTTGGAACTGAACGTTAGCATGGTCTGTGCCACCCGCTTTGGCTCTGGGTCCAAATAATTTGCTATATCCCTTGACCAGGCTGACCTTGGCCACGTCCTTGAGGGCCAGAAGGTTTCCTTGAGGCCCACATGATTTCTGGTTGAATCATTAGCAAATAAATTGGCCTTGATGTTTACCAGGACCCAGGGGACGTGGAGGCACCATGGTGATGACCTCTGATGATAAACAGACCATCGGAACTAGGCTGCAGCCTCCAAAGGCTTGCTGCCGTCTGTGTTGGGACCAAGTGCAGGAGCTCGTTCATCTTGAGGGTAGTGGGAGTGAGCTACTAAGAGATATTTTGATCCCAGATTATGAAAGGAGAACACATATGTATACCAAGGCTATAAAGGTCATATGGTTTGAACCTAAGACAATGGCATTATTTGTGCTTGATTGGCCAGATCATGGGCTTGCTGCTTCCTCATTCATGTCACCAAAGAGCTATGGAGTGCATATCACACATTAGTCAACATCACAAATTTGGATTTGAACATGGGCTTAATTGTAGCTCTGCTTTTTAATGCAACTTGAGAGATCTTCCTTTCTTTTTAATCTGAGAGGCTTTGGAGATAATGATGGTCCCTGGTGTCCTTGGACATGAGCATGCTAGTCCAGCCCTGAGACCTTCAGATGTGAGCCTCAGTGACCTTCTCTGCCAAGTCTCTGCCTTTCAGAGGTGTGAGGCTTAGATGAGATCATGTTTCCGAATATATTTTGAAAAGGTGGAAAGGGCTGGCCATAAGAGCCACATGGTCAGACCTTCCTGTGCATGAAGGGCCAGGATAAATCTCTCCTTTGTTTCGCAAATGAGAAAATGGCCTTTGTTCAGTGGCAGGGACCTCTGTCATCTCCCGCTGGGGAGAATCATGAAGTGCCCATTATTGGCTGTCACTGTGTTAGACAGTTTAACAAGCAGATTCATGCCCTGTAGGGAGGCAGAGTGGTATAGCAGAGGGAGCCTGAGGCCTAGAGCAGAGGCTCTTGGTGCAGAGACCCTGGAGTCAGCTGCAGACCCTCGCAGTCACCTGCCGACTCTGTTACCTTGAACAAGGTGTGTGTATGCGTGTATTTCATAGTAACTTCTCTATGTATCCCATTACATAAAAGGTCTACTGAGGACCGAGGGAATGTGTGTCAAGTGCTAGGAAATGCTCAGTATGTCCTATTTGCTGCTCGACCCATAGGACCACCACTGCCTTCTTCTCCTCCTCTTTTTCCTTTTGATTGGTCTATCACCCCCATTTCACAGATAAGGAGACCGAGGCCACTTACTATTTTGTGTGGAAATATCCTCTGTAACAATATCATGGGGGCATCCCCACCTTTGCTTACATACCCTTGGGAGTGGGGAGCTCACTACCCCTACTGCATACTTACATTTTGTTCCATTTTGAAATAGTTTCACATGAATCATAGAACATGCCGAGGTGGATGGTGAACTATTTACATCAAAATGATGAGCTGTTCGTCTTGAGAAAAGGGTAGAATCAGCCCACTTCCCACAGTACAGACTCGGGATGATTTTCCTTGGTGTGGAGATGGGTTGGCAGTGAGCTTTCTGTCCCCTTCATGCAGGTGAAGGCCAGAGTGCTGGAGGAACCGCTGAGGTGGAGACTAACCCAGAGAGTTAGAGTGTTAAAGAGTGGAGGGGACTATCAGGACAGCTCTGCCTGCGGATATAGGATGACATCATTATGTCCAGGCTCACAGGCCTTGTTGCCCTTGACCTTGAAAGTCAGCATTGGGGTGGGGTATCTAGTGCTGAGCAGTCCTCTATTAAAACAGGCGAAGTGGGCACAAACGTGATGATCTTTGTGATTATGGAAAAAGCATTCAATATAATCTGGTTGACATTTCATGAGAAAACATCCCAAACTGGGCACAGAAGAGGACTTTCTTATTTGGTGATGGATAGCAACTAGAATTAGAGCGAATGTTATTTTAATAGATAAACATGAGATGCATTTCCTTTAAGCTAAGAACACGATGGGAATGTCCGATCTCAGCTCTACTTGTTCACTGTTGAACCATAGGTCCAAGCCAGTGCAGTAAGACAAGAGAAAGGCAAAAGAAATAGAGCATCAGACAGGAAGAGACAACAATGTCGTTATTTGCTGGGGATCTGATCATCCAGCTAGAGGAAATCTTAGATTCGGAATCTATAAGTTACTAGAAGTAATGGAATTTGGCCAGGGGGTCAAAGTCAAGTTCAGAAAACATAGCTTTCTCATAGACCAATGGTAACTCACTGGAAACGAAGTTGAGGAAGCGGAGGCTCTTCTATGCAGGCTTTTGACATTATCCCACGTGGCAACCACAGTGGTGATGTCTCCCAAGGAATATTCACGCAGTGTGATAAAGCACTGTCACACACATCCAGCCCACTGGGGCCAAACAGGTAACTTTATTTTGGATTTTACGCAGGAAGAACCTGTGGCTCAGAGAGGTTTCAGTGACCTTGCCCAAGGTCACTCAGTAAGTAGGAGGCAGAGCAAAGTCTCCTTCCTGTTTGGTCCTCTCCACTTGGCTTTTTCAGACCTTCCTGTCTCTTGCAGTTGGCCTTGTCCTTTATTACTCAAGCGGCAGAGCTTGGTGGGAAGGGTGGTCTGGAAGTGTTTTTATTTGGGTGAGAATGTACATGTGGGAGAAAGCCACGAGATTTCCGGGATTAGCTTTAAGGCTGAGGGTAAGTGAAAAGGCCCTGCGGCAGGGTTGTGCCTGGTAATATGCTCTGTCAACAGGAGCAGGGCATGAAATGGGAAAAGAGGTAGGTATTGAAGTCATGGAAGGAGGAGGAAGGAATTGGAGGAGGGGAAATTGTGTAGGGCCTCGCGGGCATTAGAGAGGGCTTTATGGCTGTGTAATGAAAAGGGGATCTAGTTATATTCTTTATCCTTGGAACTTGCTTTTCTCGTTTAACGGTATATTGTAGACACTCCTCCAGGTCCATAGATGGAGGTCTCATTTTCAAAAATATTTGTGAAATATTCATGTACCATAGTAGATTCACCCATTCTCTTTTAATGGACTTCCAGGTTGTCCCCCCGCCAGCAGCGTTGTAGTAAATATCCTTGTATTTTGTTGCCTTCCGTTCTGGTGCTTTTATTTTATATGTTGGAGTATGGGATTTCTAGGCCAAGGGATGTGCGTATATATAATTTTAATAGCTATTGTTAGATTTCTCTCCAGAAAGGTTTTTACTTTTTTTGATAGAACCGTTCCTAAGTCTCAGATGGCTGGCTTTGTCCCCGAGTCGCTAAAGAGCTACACCGCAGAGAGGGGAAATCACACCTACAAAAAAAGGACAGCTTTGGAGTCCTTCAGCTGGTGGGAAGGTGTGTGGCCTTTGGGGGCGTGCTGCTGGGAACAATATCATTAGCTCTTTTTTGGAGCTTGTATTAGATGTTGGTGACGTCAGGATCGCCAAGAAGATGAAAACACAGCTGTTGCCACACAGACGGAGGTTCACACCTTGTCAAATACCGAGCGGTGTCCCTGTCGCATCTGCGCAACGAGCCTTCCTCCTAGCGTCGGAGTCTTGTGAGCTTCGCAAATGCCGGTAGGACGGCGGTGGGCGTGTGCTCACTTGGCCTTCCTCCCCACCCGTGACGTTCCAGAGTGGGATGTTGTAAACGCTGAGGCCGATTCTCATCTGTTTAATAGCCTGTATGTACCCGTGTGATTTGTGCCGTTGAACATTGAGGCTGTTTCCCATCTGTTGCAATTCAAACAATGAATAATCTTGTGCATGAGTCTTTTTGCATGTGTATGAGGGTGTCTGTTGGGTAGATTTCTAGAAGTGGAACGGCTGAATTGGAAGGGATTTGCCGCTTGCATGGTGATAGATATTGCCAAATTGACCTCCCTCTGGAGAGGGACCAGTGTCCCCATCCACAGCTGGCGCAAGAGGATGCCTTCTCCTCAGACCCTCTGCAACACAGCATCTTGTCACGAGTGTTGATTTTTGCCGGTCTGGTGGTTGAGATGTACCTCGTTTCCACTATGTATTTATTTCTCATGAGTAAGGACAAACCTCTCTCCAGATGTTTAAAGTTTGCTTCTGTTTTATGTTTTTGAACTTTCAGATCCTTTGCACTTTTTAATTTTCCTGTTGGATTATTCGTCCCTTATCTGGGCTCCTCCAGTATGGTCTGTCCACATTATGAAGACATTTGAGACTGTGATCAGAAAACCTAACTTCTCTGACTAGTTAGAGGTCAATCCACACTGTCTTTATTGTCAGGAGGAAAAATCGAGGTGTTGGAGAAAAAGAAGTATGTCTCAACAACAAAATGTAGATCATGGTTTTGTTTGGAAAAGTGTGTAATACTGACTTTTCCTCGCACAGCTTAAACTCAGACATAACGGAGAACTGTGGGGGGGCCCTTGGGTGGCTCAGTCGATTAAGCCTCTGACTCTTGGTTTCGGCTCAGGTCATGATCTCAGGGTCATGGGATCGAGCCCCACGTCGGCTCTGCACTGAGCATGGTCTGCTTGAGGTTCTCTCTCTCCCTCTGCCCCTCCCACTCATGCTCTCTCTAAAATAGATAAATAAATCTTAAAAAAAAAAAAAAAAAAAGGAAAGAACTGTAGGACTGTGGAATCCACCAGCCTAGGGACATCTTTTGTATGGTCTCGTTTTTATCCCATCATTGGTTTGAGGAAATAAAGAAACTTAGCCGTCTGCTGCCGTAACTCCTTTCTCTGTTTGCTTGAATTTACAACCTTCTTGTGGGACTTTTCAAAGCAGAGACTCCACTGGGTCGTTGTGCTCGTCTAGATGATCTAACCGCTATTTCAAACAACCTCCCGCTGTAACTTAACACAGTACAAGGGTTACAACCAACATGGGTGTTGGATGGGGTAGGTGCCTGGGTGTGCAGGGAAGGATCCAGACTCCTTCTGTCTGTGGCTCTGCCTTTCCTCGATCCCCAGAGGGCTCCTCTAGGTCCTCAGCTAGCAGATGGGGCAGGAGAGAAGAGGATTACGTGTGGGAGGCTTTCACGGGCCGGACGCTGTGCCTATGAGCCTCTGGCTGGAACTTGGTCTTGTGTCCCATCTACCTGGAGGGAGACTGGGCAGTGGAGGCAGGTCTTGACTGGCTTGTCGCGGTATGGTCTCTTAGCCCTGCGTGGAACTTGTGAGCTTTCAAAGTGTTTCTTAGGTGTGATCTCACTGTGTCCTCTGCCAGCTCTGAGAAAGAGAGGTAAGATGAATGCTTTTAACCCCACTTGGAGCCAAGGAGGCGGAGGCCCAGGGAGGTGAGTATCCCACACAAGGTGAGGCACTGAGGGATGGACTTAAGGTGTGTACAGGGTAAGCTTGAGAACAAAGCTCTCCCCTGGCCTGCCCTTTCTGACGTGATACAAAGGCAGTCACCCGCTCTGGGTCTGCCTGAGCCAACCCTCTGCACGTGGGAGAGCAGGCTGTTTGGTCAGGGGATGATGGAGGCAGGTCAGAGAGCGTCTTCTACCCTGGTATGGCAGGAGGGGAGGGCGTCTCTTGCCCTTCGTAAGTAGCACCCAAATGGCGAGGGGTGGTTGTACTCAGACAGGTAGGAAGGTTGGCCGAGGTATCTTATGTAGGATAGACTCGCCATAAACCTGGCCCCTCCAGGGGAGCTGTTCTTTGCCTTGACTTTGGCCATCATCCCTTTCTTAGCATTTGCGTGGGTCGCTAGGTTGAAATTGGGGCTTTCTTCTTCACGCTCCTATTTCCTCTTATTTAATTATTTTAGAACATCTGATGTTGCAGTGAGCTCAACATGTGAGCTGTGATATCTCATCTGTTCTATTTCAAGCAGCAGGGAAACAAATGTGGGATGCTCTCACCTGCCCTCTGGGTAAGGACTGTGCCTCTGAGAGCCCATTAGAGGGATGAAGCCAACACAGTTCGTGGCACACTTTGGAAGCTTTCCCCTCCAGGGTGGACGCCTGGGTTTCCTTGCAGTGAGAATGCCTTCACTAACCTAGTCAGAGCCCACAGTGAGACAGAATCCTAGGTGGTCGTGTGTGTTGTGGTAACAAAGTCAGCACCGAGCAACAGAAAGAAGAGGCATCCAGAGGCCGATGGTCGGGGCTTAGTGCTGTCACTTCTCACTGAATGGCTGCTCAACTTAGTTTTCTCATCTGTGCGACAGAATTAACATCTTTCTTACCACTCTTACTGGGCTCTTATGAGGATCACACAAGATAATTGGTATGAAAGTGCCTTGTAAATGCGAAAGCACTTGGCAATATAAGATATATTAATAGTAACAACTGTCATTTGCAATGCTGGTGATTCATTTGGGGTAGGAAACCATAGATCTCATTGCTGCTACCTTGACTACCCCACATGGTACTTCAGAGCTGCAAATTACCATGTGCAACTTAATTTGATATTTAATGATCATGGAATGTTCTGGAGATAATCTTGAGGATTAACTAATCTAGCCGTGTCACTTTATAGATGGTGAAACTAACACCTGGAAGGGAGAGGCTTGCCTGAGGTCACTAGAACCTGGGACTGCCTACTCTTACGTTCCACAGAGTGGGTTGTTTTGCTTTTTGCGTTCTGATGGTCCGTGCTTCTGAAAACACTAGAAGCCAGGAGCTTTGGGTGGGACGTTTATCCTTAGTCATTAGGTGGAGTTGCAGCTCTGACTCATGTCTGCTCACTCACACTGACCCCACTCTGAGCTCCACTGCACAGGGGTCTGGGCAAATTTGGGCAGCGCTCAGGGAAGCCCAGATGCTTGGGCACAGGGTCCAGAGAAACAGAGAGTAGGAACTGAAGTAGTTTGCCAGCAGGAAAAGGAGACCGGGGCCAGTCCCGAATAAGCAAGGTGGAGGGGCCCTGGCTCCTGACCTTGGTCCTCGTCAGGCCCCTCCCCGTCATGTACTCTCTGACTACCCTCTCCAGGGGGCACCGGCCACCAGGGCACACGCCGCTGCAGGGCTGCGAGGGCCCTCTGAGAAAAGGCCAGGAGCGCCCTGCGATGCTTGAAGCGTTGGGACGGCAGTCAGGCTTGGTCCACATAGCAGAGGGACCCGTGAGCGGAGGCCCTGGGAAGACGGACTTTGTCTTCCTGTTCATTCACACCTCTGGTCAACCCTTTTCCTGCTTCCAGGCCCTGCTCACATGTCACCTTCTAGATAGACCTGTGGGAACCCCTCTATTTGGTATTTGTGACTTGTACCCCCTGCGTGTTGATCCCTGTTTCTGGATTGAATTCGCCACCCAGAACGTAGAGAAAAGTGTCAGCGTAGTGCAGGGAGTCCCCATCTGCCCTCCATCCAGCTTCAGCCTCCTGTCCACACCTCAGGGAACCACGGCCCAGGAGAGCCAGCGCCTGGGAAACTGAATCTGCTCTCCTGCGACTCCCCAGCCTCCGAGCTGCGGAGAGCACCAGTGCTCCCGCTGAGGTCCTCTTCCTCCTTTGCAGGATCGCATCCTGGATCCCACATCACATTTCCTGTCCTGTCTCCCTAATCCCCTCCAGGCCACAACACAACTTTGCCTGTCCCGACTTTGACATGTGTCAAGTGCACTCTTGAATTGTTTCTGTAGACTGTTTTCCCTAGTTTGGGTTTGTCTGATACCTTCCTAGAGTTAACGTGCATTGATTTTATTTACTGTTGATCGAGTCTGTCCCAGGGCCGGACGGTCGTTTCCTTCAGAGCAAGTGTCCTCCCCCATTGGGTTCACTGATGTGCCCCAGGGGCCGCTGGAGTGCCTGACACTTGTGCCCAGCGTTTGCTAAGCGAACAGATCAGGTGGAATGCTGCCCAGTGTTAGCAGAGCATCTGACCTGAAGCGGGAGAGACCCAGAGCAGCGGGGTAGTGGCTGAGCCTTGGTGGGTGGCTGGGCCCCAAAGCCTGTTGCTTTCAGATTCTGTGATTTGAGAACATCCCCGATGGTGGTAAATGAGTCCTAACTCGTGAGATCGCACACGTGTTAGTTGAACATGTGTGGAGTCTTGGGCTGCGCGCCCGGGGTTGCAGCCTCTGAGGTTGGGTTCCTTTCCTTGTGGACCAAGAGCCCAGGGAAGTGCGTGGGAAGAGCCAGTGGCCACACTGCACACAGTCAGCGGTCTAGCCTCTGGACTCCAGATCCGTGGTGTCCAAGCTCCAGCTGACTTCACAGTCACCCACTTGGTCAAAGCGTGGAGTGCTGGGTCTCGCCAGCACGGTGTCTGCTTTGCTGGGTCTGGGGTAGGGCCTAAGAAATCACACATGTCACAAGTTCCCAGGTGACGCTGAAGCTGCTGGTACAGTGATCCCACTTCGAGATGTTCGGAGGAGAAATAGGCCACGCCCAATTAGCCAAAGAAGGGAAGACTTCCTGGACGAAAAGGTCAGGCTTGAGTGGGATAGGATTTAACCAGGTGGGGGTGGGTGCCCGGCTGTCTCGCGACTGCCACCTGCAATCCCTGGGTGCCTTTTGCCTGCCTTTGCCACATTGACCTCTGGCCTCACTGTGGCCTTGTCCAGTCCTCTTGGTACACTGAGCAGTTTTGACCGGGGGAGGCTAAGTCCTCAGAAGAGGAGGCTGACTAAGCCTTTAGTCGGGCGTTGACGGGCGTTGACCTTGGCCGGCTTGGACGCAACCGCTCTGAGGCCTGATGCGTCCGTACTGCACAGGCTGTCCGAATGTGTTTATTTGCCTGGGCCTCACTCCCTGCCTGCTGGCACCCTCCGAGGCCTTGCTGTTGGGCTCCGTGGCTCTATTTCTGTTTTCCCGTCTGGCACCAGCCCGGCGGGGGCTGCTGAGGGCTGAGGCCACCCTTGCTTTCCTCCTGGCTCTGTGGTCTTCTTGAGGCCGGCACTTGGTCAAGTAGAGACTTTGAGTCTCACTAGAGCATCTGCCCTAGAGCAGAAGGGTTCTTTTCAGGAGGGAGATGTTCTGGGATGGCAGGAGAATGCTGGGAGGTAAACGACTGGATTATGTTTGGACTGGACACAAAACGGTGGTAGGAATGTTTCCACACACGCATATGTGCTTAAACGTCCAGATCCATTTAGGACTTTTTATTCCTTCAGGTGTGCCTTCAAGAATCGATGCTAGAGTGAGGTGGAGGCTTCCGGAAGCTTGGGAGAAGCCACATATCGTTTGTGTGGTTGGAAGACTCTGGGCGGAAGGCAGTGTGTCACCCACGTCACACAAAGTTGGAATAAGAGGGACGCAGGCGACTTTCTGGTTCAACCCCTTCATTTTAACTGAGACCTTCAAAGGCTAAGTGACTTCCTTCTTCTGCTCAAATGTCACCTCCTCAACTATCCCAGGCCACACCAAATCGATCTCTCTTTCCCATGTGTTCCAAAGTTTTTTTTATTTGTAGCTCCTCTCTTGTTTTAAGTAGCTGTGTACGGGTTTGTTTTACCCACTAGATCAAGGATGGGCAAATTACAGGCTGTACATCCAATCCGGCCCACCGCCTGTTTTTGTCAATAAAGTTTTATTGGAACACAGCTATGCCCATTTGTTTATCTATTGGCCATGGCTGCTTTTGCACTATAATGGCGGAGATGAGCTGATGCTACAAGGACTGAATGAGTCCTGAATGGTCTAAAATATTGACCATATGGCCCTTTACAGAAAAAGTTTACCAGGCCCTGCAACAGAAGGTAAACTCTCTGAGGGCAGGAATGGAGTGTCGTTTATCTTTCTGTCTTCCATTTCTTGCTTAATAGTAGGCGCTCAATAAATATATGTTGACTAGGCTCAAAAGTGCAGTGGGCCGATTTGTCAAAGTTTAAGTGTGCTGGTGTGGAGCCATCCCCTGACTGTGCTGGTCTCCCCAGCTTTCATTCCTCTATTGGACCACCCCGTGCCCCGGTTTGTCCTTTTTTTTTTTAAGATTGCATTTATTTATTTGTCAGAGAGGGCGAGCGAGCACACACACAAGCAGGGGGAACTGCAGGTAGAGGGGGAAGCAGGCTTCCCACTGAGCAGAGAGCCCGATGTGGGGCTTGATCCCAGGACCCTGAGATCATGACCTGAGCCGAAGGCAGATGCTTAACGACTGAGCCACCCAGGCGCCCCTTGTTATTTATTTTTTTCTCAAAGATTCCATCCATCTATCTGACACAGAGAGAGAGAGATCACAAGTAGGCAGAGAGGCAGGCAGAGAGAGAGGGGGAAGCAGGCTCCCCGCTGAGCAAAGAGCCCGATGCGGGGCCCAATTCCAGGACCCTGAGATGACGACCCAAGCCCAAGGGCAGAGGCCCCAACCCACCGAGCCACCCAGGCGCCCCACCCCTTGTTATTTTTTAATCCCCATGGACGCTTGTTTAACCCAGCAGCCTAGACGCCAGACGTGTGGAAGTAGAATGTCCAAAGATGGGGCAAGGTCTCTCTCTCTCTCTTTTTATTTTTGTAACAAGCTCCTCACGTGGTTATGATTTTAAAGTTTTATTGGAACACAGCTATGCCCATTTTGACCGGAGTTTGAGGGACATTAAGTAGAAACAGTGTGCTTTACAGTAGTATTTTTCTTTTTATTAGACTCTTATCTCTTCAGATAAACTGGAAACATCTTGAAGGCAGATCTGGGTCTCCTTTTTCCCGAGTGGCCCACACATATATAAGATTAAGTCTGTGAGAGGCTTTGTGGGTGAGATCATCTACCGCATCAGGCCTGCATCTGGGATGCACCCAGGAAACGTTAGCTCGTGGATCGCTGTAAGATACGCAAGTGCTGGGGAAAGCAAACCAGGATCTGTGAAGCAGGGGCTTATTATCGAGAGCAGGTCCAATGTGTGCCTTTGACTGATTCTGCTACGGATGTCCTCAGAGCTGTGGACACAGAAAGTCACCCGCCTGAGAAATGCTCACCCCGCGGATTTCCTGTGCTGCTCTGGAGTTCTTTTCTTTATTCTCTCCTTCTACCCTCTCCCTAGGCCCATGCTGTGGCGCTTTGGCCCTTTGGCTGACCCCCGTCATGCCAGGCCGTAGAAGCACATGCTGCTGGGGGAAGTTTGTTTCGATACTTCAGAATGTAGAAGAGTAAGTTTAGCTTGTATAATGAGTTTTGCTTTCCCATTTAGCATGCTCAGAGAGAAGTGCAAATGTTTCATCTCTGCCTGGCAAGTTCTACTGCCTGTTTACACAAGCCTCTTCTCTGCGGCCTCAGAAAGTACTCCTTGCCTTCCTCAGCGTGTGATGGGGCCGCCTCGGTGTTGCCTTCAAGCAGACACAGTGCCTAGGCCTCGTGTCTTTTATCCCACTAGCGTGGCAGGAACGTTCTCTTTCTGAAGAAATCACTTCAAGGGGTGCGTTCCAAACCATCGTGCCGGGTTATTTGGGACACAAGGATGCCGTCACTTTATGGAGCAGAGGAGAGTGGTGGGTAGACTGCCCATCGAGGTTGTAAGCGGGGGTTCTGGTCAGGGCTCTCTAACTGGACTTGAAAATTCTTAGTCTGTAATGGAGAGAGATAAAACAAACACTAAAAAAAGATAATGTAAAGACAGGTTGGAGTCACTGGTGAGGGCTGGTTTAGGAAGATGGTACTTCTTAGAAATCTGTAGTCACATGAGCGTATATGGGAACCTTGGCTTTGGCATACATGCTCCAAAGGCCTGTGCATAAAAACTTCTTCCTCCTCTTGTTTCATTACCAACATGCTATAAACTGTAGGTTCTAGAACTTCCTCCCTTCCTCCCTCGTGATTTCACTCCATTAATATTAGGCTTAATTATTCCAGTTTCTTATATGAGAGGCTTATTGCTTAATTTAAAAATGGAATGGATTATTAGCTTTTTAATAAACAATAACATTTACTATCTACTGAGGGGGGCTCTAATCATTTAATTTACGACTGCCCACCTGTTTGCTCATGAAATGGAACAAAAACTGTTACCTATGCCAGACAGGACTCGTCGGCCACGAATGTGGACAGCGGAGGGTGGCCCACACAGGATCCAGAGCACGAGGAGGCCGTCACACATGAGACAATGAGTCCATGTCTAAATGCTAGACGCCGTTTCCCTCCATGGTCCCCGGGGCCAAGAGCGTGGATGGGAGTAGCTCAGTAGAGAGATGGACCATGTGAGCTTGTGTTACAAATGGAGACAGGTCTGGCTTAGTGATGAGAGAAACCAACAGGTTTCAGATTCACAAGCGGAGAGTGTTACCTACAATGTCGGATAAAAATTGGCGCCCTTTATTCTACAGAGGGGATAGAAAGTGTGGGCTGATGAACACCTTATTTGATTTGGCCAATTTCATTGTGATATAAAGTGTGGTTGGTCAAATTGACTTCTATTTTTGATAAAAATGAGGTTCCGGAAGGACATTCCGGCTTCTGTGCTTAGGAGAAAGAGGTTTCAGAGAGGGGACTTGGTGTGGCCCCCGAAGAATGAAAGACAGCACGAGTGAGCTCAGTCTTATCCATAAGGAGCTTGCAGACCGATGGGGGTGCGTATTGTGCCCCCGCACAAAAGGGCATCACCGAAGGTGGTGATGACCCACATTCTCGATGGCCAACGAAATCCAAGCACAGGGCAGGAGAGCCATTCACCCGGAGACTCAGGAAGCCTGCCAGCCTGGTTACGGAGGGGACGCCTTGGCTCATCCCTGAGGAATATATATTTTATAAACAATCAGAGATGGAAAGGATGATGGGAACGGAGAAAGGTGGTAAGGTACAGAGCATGTTCACGGCAGGTTAAGGAATCTTTCTTGAGAGCTTTCTCTGTGCGTGGAGCTCCCGTCCGGTGAGGGGAATCAGGTAAGAGCTTGGTACAAAACCAAGCAGTATGCCTTGGGCTTATCATCACTCCTTACAGGAATTGTTGAGGGTAATAAATGTCTTTATTGGAGTAATTCATTTAAACATGACAGCACCTCAGTGCAGTCGGAACCACAGTGGCTCTCAGGAAACCGAGATGCTTGCAGTTATGTGACTTACTTAAGTTCATGCAGCTGGTACGTCATGACGCAGAGATTCCCACCTGCTCGTCCGACCGTGGAGCTTGTGCCCTCGGCTGGGGCACCTCACGCTGCCACTTCTCACCTGAGCTGCAGTGGCTCATATTTCCCTGCCCACCTCCTCCAGCAGAGTGGGAGCCGCTGGAGAGCAGGGATGCATTTCACCCTCATCCCGGTTGTGCAGCAAAGTGTTGGCGTGTGGCCTGAGCTCAGGGAGGGTATACTGAGAACCAAAGATTTGCTCTGTGGACTCGAAGCAGGGAGCGATCACATGTTCTGGGTGTTGAGGGACGGTTTAGAGAAGGTAAGGGAGGGAGGGCATTTCAGGTTGAAGGAAGAATGTGAGCAAAGTGCCGGAGTGGGTCAGTGGGGGGGTGTGCCTGGGAAGGAGGACCTGGTGTTCTTTGGGTTCGGCTGGGTGCATCCAGGGAACTGGAGGGGACCTGGGAAGGGGGGGGTGCAGGCCTTGAGTTCTGGCGAGTGCTGGCTCCTCTGCGGGACTTCTCAGGACCTGGAGGATTGGGTTGGACCTCTGGCCTCCGAGGGCATATCAGATGACCGGTTCCCCCCCGCTCCCCCTTTGGTGTCTATGTCAAAGACAGAGTGTGGGACTGAATGCCTCATAGCCTGGATTCCAGGGAGCATTTCCTTGGTTAAAAACATGTATCGAGCAACTTAAAGGGACCACATTCTGTGGCTAGAGAGACACCTAAAGGTTGCTCACTGGCTGATTCTCTCATCTGTATGTTGGGCGGTTGGTGCTTGTAGCCAGGGAACCGTGGGTGGGTGGTGGGGACGGAGGCCCGGCCCAAGGGAGTTGGGGCTTAGCAAAGAGCCAGCACTGCGATCTGACAGAGTTTTTCTGGCCCCAAGCTGCTGTCTGGCAGGGTACCCAAGTCCTGCTCTCTAGGCTTTGGGAACTGAACTAAGCAGCTGAAGAAATCAACGAATCATGACCAGAGCAGATGCTTGATAAAGTGTGATAAAGCATGACATTTGAAGGAGAAAACAGAAGTTAATCATCCTACCTCTACCTTAGCCCCCCGAAATCGTGTCGTTTATGAATGAGATTTTACTTTTGAGAAATGGAAAATTCCTTTTCAACGAATGTCGGGCTATAACCTCCTTAGGGTCTCTGCCTGGGTGTGGTCAGGGTGGGGGTGGGAGACCAGGCCTTCAGGAGGTGAGGGTGGGGGGGCTGGTCTTCCCTTCTGAGCCAGCCCTGAGGCTGAGCGTGGAAAGTGGGTGACAGGAATGGGCTGTGTGGGAGAGAGCCCCAAAGCCATAAGGAGCCAACACTCCATCTTCTCCTTCCTTCTGCCACTAAACCAAGAATGTTCCACCAGACCCAGGACAAACTTTGACCCTGCTCTGGCTGTGTGGAGAGCTGGGTCATTGACCAGAGAAAGATGGACCAGTTTCCCTCAAAGATGGACTTTTGGTTGGGAAGGTGATTATCATAGCACTCTGATTTCAGATCTCAGAAAATTATAGCAACATAGGCTCCAAAGGCTAACCGTTTTATAACCATTTCTTCTTGGGATTAGACTCTCCGGGTGTTAGACGAGTCCCCAGAGATACCGCCTTCTGAACTAGTGTCCCTGTGTGAGGAATGACACCTGCCCAGGGTCGGTCGGGTGTGTGTTTGCCAGGGTCAGGACTCCAGGGCCCCTGTGCGTCCTCACCCGTCTTTCTGTGAAACTGGGCCAGTGATCCATTGACCCGATTTCTGATGATCTTCAGCGGCCCGCAGCGGGATCAGCTAAGGTCAGGCCAGAATGGGGCTGACCGGGAAGAAGCCCAACCTGGGAGTCCGGGGAGCAGAAGCAAAAGGTCAGGACCCAGGAGGAGTGGGCAAAACCACTGAGGGCCAGGCTCCGAGTGGTCAGAGGTCAGCAAGAGCAGCCCCGCTTCTGAGTTCGGCACAGAGGTGCCCCTTAGCCGTGACCCTTAGTCCTGGACCTGTGAGCAATGTTTGTAGCCAGAAGAAGGTTGGAGAACCACCCACCCCCACCCCAGTGCTGCTGACGGAAGCGGGAGGGGATGGAGAGGCTGGAATTGCCTCACGCACCTGGCCAGAGTCAGCTTCGCCCGGCACCTCGGCAGCTGGGGCTGGTGGCCGCTGCTGGGTGCAGACAAATCACATGGGAAGTGGGGCCTCGCTGGCTGGCTGCTTGCCCTGTGCTTTGGGACCATGCCCATAACTAAGCAGTCACATGTCCCTTAAATAAAGGCGGTTGAAAGTTTCATCTGGAAGCTAATATGGAACCAAACACCTGGGTGGCTGCCAAGGCCTCAACTGCTCAGGTCAAGAAGGACCCCAGAGGCGCATGGCTCTGTGGCTCGCCCTTGGGAGTGTCTTGCTGGGGACAGGCGCTTGCCTTGCAGTTGGTCAAGAGAGGGCAATCCTGATGGCTCATCTTAGAGATCCCAGAAGGGAGAGATTTAGGGTAGCGTAAGGCAGAGGCTGCTTCCTGCTGAGCGAGCACGTCTCCACGTTCCTCAATTCCAGCTGGACGATGGCGTTATTAAGACAAATCGCGAGCGATTGGTAAACTCTTATTCCACGTATGTTAACACATTTATGCCTTGTGGCAACGCTGTGGAGCAATAACCCACTGTTATTTGTTTCTGTTTTACAGAGGAGGACGTTGAGGTGAAGGTGATTAAGTGACTTGCCAAGGCTAATTAGCCAGTGAGTGCAGTGCCAGGGATTCAACCCCGGGCTCACTAGCTCCATGCAGGGTTCAGCGTCAGAGATGCCATCAGTGACCTTGGGGATGGACTCTGCTCTTGCCCGGGTCGGGCTGGGCTGGCATACATTTGATCTCGCTGGAGAAATTGCCAATCTTCTCAACCTTTGGAAAGTTTGAGAAATGGAACTGCAAAGCTGTATCCCAAGGGCATGTCTCCTCGTTTGCTGAATTTTTAAGGAGACGTTTAGCTTTCTTCTTTACAGTAGGCTTTCTTGCTCAGTTATGGGAAACTGATAATTGCCTGCCTCTGTGTTGGCTGTCTTCCACCCCTCCGAAAACTCAGCTCCTCCTTGGAGCCTTCCTTTGACTATCATGGGGGCCATGCATCTGCAGTCAGAGCCCAGATGGCAGGGCTGGACCAGGCAATGCAGGGTGGCCTTTCTGAGGCACCCAAGGCTGCTGTGAAGTCAGTGGAACAGCCATGCGTTCCCTAAGGAGGGAGACTGGTAGAAGAAGGTGAACTGTGGTCAGGGGCTGATTGGCCCATTTTGTCCTGCCTGGATAGAAGTCCAAACTTGGGTGTCAGGCAAATCCTGGTGTCTTATCTGGCTTTGCCTGGAGGAGCCTAGAGTCAAGGAGGTCCTTCGCAAACGTAATTTCTAACCCTGTCGTGGTTGGGTGGGCCCGTGCTAGAGTCTAATGGCCTGGGCTCACTAGTGAGGCCGGTTTCAGCAGGATGGGCTACCTAACTCGTGGGTGCCAGTGCCGAAAATTCGAGGTCCCTTGTTGAAAAGTCGCTGAGAAGATGTGTATATAGACAATGGAATATTACTCGGGCATCAAAAAGAATGAAATCTTGCCATTTGCAACGACATGGGTGGAACTAGAGGGTATTATGCTAAGTGAAATAAGGCAGAGAAAGATAAATACCATATGATATCATTTATAGGTGGAATATGAGAAACAAAGCAGATGAACATAGGGGAAGGGAAGGAAAAATAAGACAAAAACAGAGAGGGAGACAAACCATAAGAGACTCTTAACCCTAGGGAACAAACTGAGGGTCGCTGGAGGGGAGGTGAGTGGGAGATGGGGTAACTGGGTGATGAACATTAAGGAGGGCACGTGATGTGATGAGCACTGGGTTTTTTATGCAACTGATGACTCACTGACCTCTACCTCTGAAACTAATAATACCCTATATGTTAGTAATTGAATTTAAATAAGAAGAAAAATTACTGAGGATTTTAAGATGGTGACAGAAGAGCATTAAGCCAAGCCTGGGGACCTGTGGGCCTGCTGAGTTTGTATGTCAAGCCTCAGGTTTCTCATCTGCGACATGGAGTAGATCCCGCAAGGGCTTGTCTCAAGGTTTAAGCATTAGGCCACATGGTGAGGGCTTGATAAAGTTAGCGTGGATGAGTGCCGTGTCAGAAATTGACAGCCTCATTTTGGGCCATGGGCAAAGGACTGTGGAGGGCAGTGAGATTTTCAAGTGATGGCTCAGCTGAGGGAACACTTTGGGCTTTGTTCTCTGCTCTCACCTGCTTGTGGTTTGGGAATTTCACCTTTGCCAAGCACAGAAGCCTCCTTTGAGGGAGCAGGAGGCTTCTCCCACGTGCTCAGGCCATGCCCTGTGTTCCGCAAGCCATGGGCCGTAGGGCGGCCAGGAGAAATGGATGTGGTTTTTTTTTGCTGTATTCATTTTTAATTTACTGAAAAAAGTCAATTTCTGACATCACGGAATTTCCCTCCAAAGATTTTACTCTGCGTTCTCTGAAAAATAAGGGCATTTTCTTTGTTTGTTTGTTTTTTTAAAGATTTATTTATTTACTTTAGAGAGAGAGAAGGAGGGTGAGAGAGTGTAAGTTGGGGGAGAGAGAGGAGAAGGGAGAGAGAGAGAATCCCAAGCAGACTCCCACTGAGGGTGGAGCCTGACGTGGGGCTCAATCCTATCACCCTGATCACAACCTAAGCCGAAACCAAGAGTTGGATGCCCAACCCACTGAGCCACCCAGACGCCCCAAGGGCATTTTCTCATATATGCACAGACACATTATTATAGAATTGAGTTTTTTTTTTTAAATAGCATTTTATGGAAAGTTTAGCTAGGTATTTGTGGTGGTAAGGTGATTAGTATAGATTTGCTTTGCTAGGATGAAGGGCTGTTATCCAGATTCAAACTCTGCATGCTTGTTTACATTTAATTGCCATTCATAGGAGGCAGTGGCTCATAATTTTGGTAAGATCTGGGGACACCTGCCCCATTACCCCAGTTGGTGAGAATGAAAGCCACTTCCCAGGAGGAGACTGTGTCTAATTTTCTCTCCTGGGTCCTTCTCTCTCTTTCATGTATAACCCACACTAGGGACCTCCTAAAGAGTTTCCTGACCTTTGGAAAAAACACCCCCACTGGCCCATCCTCCACAAACCATGAGAGAGGTTGATGATGTCACCTGGACTGTGAGAATGTCACCTAGACTTCTTCACTTAATAAAACCTTTCAAAACCTCTGATCTTCAGCAGAGATCAGCTGGCTGCCTCTGTCTCTATGGCCCACGAGCTGAGAATGGTTTATACATTTTTCAGTGGTTGGAAAAAAACAAAAGAAGGGTATTATTTTTTTGACACATGAAAATCATGAGAAATTCAAATTTCAATGTCTATAAATAAAGTTTTATTGGAATATAGCCACGTGCATTCATTTTTGTATTTTCTGTGGCTGTTTCCATGTAACAATGGTGGTTGAGCGGTTGCCCAGATCGTTACAGAAAAGTTTGCTGACTCCCAAGCTGTAGGATAAAATTCATGCTTTTTGGCATGGCATCTAAGGCTTCAGTCCCTGCTTCCTGCCTTCCTCCCCACTCCACCCCGCTTCTCTTGCCCTTTATGCTCTTAGGAACTTCTGGCTGCTTCTGTCTCCTGTATGGGCCATTTTCACCTCCATTCCTTCTCTTTTCTCCATCATTTTCCATTCCTGGGCTAGATGTCACTGACTCATTTTCTGCACAAATCATCTCCTCCAGGAAGCCTTCCAGGGCCACCTCCCTGGTTTAGTGGTTCCCTGCATGGGGACTCACTGTTTGGATAGCAAAGATAGGGAGAAGCCCAGAGGCTCTGAGAACTTGGGAGCCAGATGCTCAGCAGAGCAGAAGCAGGGTGTGGGGTGGAAATGCCTCACTTGGTCAGGAGGCATGGATGCAGTGGCTGGTCTACACCATGTACTCTAGAAGTGGAGAAGACAAACTTGGGCTCTGTCCCTTTGGGGCTAGTATTGCAGTGGGGGAGACAATGTACTCATTAACATATAAGTGAGAAAGGGTTTCCAGTCCTCGTTGGTGCTCTAGAAGGGGGGTATGAATGACCCCTTAGGAGGGGTGAGTTGTCTAGATCAGGAGGCCAAGAAAGCCACCAAGGAGATGACATCTAAATCCTGAATGAGCAGAGCACTGGCAGCCAGAAGCCCTGGAATGACAGGGAAGGATAAGCTCTCTTCTAAAACTGTCTCTTCCTTTCCCTCTTCAGCCTCAAGGAGATGGCAGGACGCCATGCACCCCACCTCCCCAGGCCCACAGCGCAGTGGCCCGAGAAGTCACAGCAGGCTCTCAGGTCTGCGCCCTCCCTGGTGGGTGGGCGGCACCGTTCCCAGGCCCTAGTCTAGAGCTTCCTGGCATCTATCCCAACCCCAGGACACTCCCAGTAGCGCCTGTTGAGTTCTGCACAATGGCTGGGAGGGACTTCAGCAATGGACCCATCTGGCCTCTTCATTTCAAGAGACAAAACCAAAAGCCATAGAAGTAGAGTCCCTTGGCCAGTGGGCTGATCAGAAGCAGAGCCAGGACCAGATTCCTGCTTCCTTGACCCTTAAAGAAAAGGATCACTCATCTCCTTTTGACTTGATGAGAGGATACCGGGAGAAATCAGCCCCCTAGAATTGAGCGAAGGCCACTAGAGGCCATTGGGAAACCCTTGGATCAAGGTACCATCCAAGAGAAAGGCTGACCGGCTGGGACTCCTGCAAACCAGAAACTGCTCTTTGTTGGAGGTTCGGAGGCACTGTGGGAGGCTGTTGCCTCTAATCCCACGGGCTTAATTTAGCTGCAGTCCTGGGGGTGGCTGTGCTAATTATAGCCAGTTGGCCATGCTGGGAGCTATAAATAGAGTGGGAGGCACCTGTTTGGTCATTAGCAGGCATTTATCAAGGCACCTACAAAGGATTCAGTGATGGAGCTGGGCATGGCGTGGGCACAGACAGCACCTAGAAGCCTTGTACTGTGCTCTGAACTGATAGTTCAGTCAGAGGAAGCCATTGTCCACAGTGGACTGGGGGATCGAGAGCGTGACTTGGGAACGAGGCTGTCAGAGCTCAAATCCTGGCTTTTCACAGCTGTGAGTCCCTGGAAAAGTTGCCGGAACTCTCTTCCTTCAGTTTCTCACCTGTAAAATGGAGGACTTAATATCTGTCTAATAAGGATGTTGTAAGATTAAAGAGAGATGTGCACATACGTATACTCATTTGACAGATATATTTCTGTATTATAATTATATAATTACATATTCTGTTATATAATTATATACAAGTAATTTACATATATACGTATGTATCATTTAGAATAGCCCAGTACCTTGAGTCAAATGAAATTGTTTGTTATTTATTACTGCACGAGGACAGCTCCAGAAGCAACCTGCCCCTGAGTGAATGTCTTGCACAGAAACCTTGATCTTGGAAGAATGCTGGATCTAGGCGCCTCCCAGCCTCCAATGGGAGGGTAATGCGTGGCAGTTGGGAGTGTAGCTTTTTCAACCCGGAGTTCAATTTTAGCTCTCTTACTGCCTGTTAGGCACGTTACTTACCATCTTGTCTCCCTTCTTCATGTGTAAAATGGGCCACCACAGTAATGAGCATTCCTTGGGGTTTTGATAGGATTGAAGAGATAACACCCCTGTAGAGCACTTTAGAGCACAATGTCTAGCACGTAGTAGCTGTGAGACAACGGAAGTATTGTTAACCCTCTTCTCGTCTGCCTTCGGCAGCACCTCCAGGGTGACGTTGCTCTCCTGCCCGGAGAATGGGCCCGTACCCCCGAGGGCATGGTCCTGGGGGCTGGTCCTGAGATGCCCTGGCCTGAAGGTGGGTGGCTGGGGCTTCTTCCCTTGCAGTCCTCTTGTTCCAGCTCTTAGTGTCCCTTCTCTGGAGCCCCCATGGCACCCCCTCTTATAGGAATGCTGCTTCTTCCCATGCCTCTGCCCTTGGGTCCCGAGACACAGCACGGGGTTGGCACCCAGGAAGCATACCCCTCGTGGAGAGCTGTGTTTGCCGTGACAGGGGAAGAAGAGCTAAAGGGACGGGATTGTGGGATTTGTATGGAGAGAGCCCAAGGGTGCAGGAAGGGACGAGATACCTAGGAGGTCTCCTGGGAGAGAGGCACGTTCGCCTTCTCCTGTGACACAGAGCGAGGACACCAGAGTGGAAGTGTCAGGAAGGCAAATCTCTGTTAGGGAAGGAGTGAGTTCCCCGGCCCTACACCTGCCTGACGTGAGAAGCATGGGCAGAACGCGGCCCTGGGTATTAGGCACGCTGGTCTGGGCTTGCCGCTCCAAGCATGGTCAGAGGACCAGCAGCGTGGGTCCCCGCCCCAGACCTGCTGAGCCTGGACCTGAAGGCCAGCCAGGTTCCCAGGTGTGCGTGTGCAGGTCTCAGGAGTTCGGCTCTAGAGCAGTGCTTCTTAAGCGAGGAGTCCTTCTTCCCATCCCACAGCTGAGAAAATTGAGGCTCTTAGGTGGGCCTTGAGTCCTGGTTCTCAAAGTGCTGCTGCTCTTACTGGATGGACCACCAGGGAAGCGCTGATTCTTTCCTTGGAGCTGCATCCGCCTGGAGGCTTGTTAGAAATCAGAAGCCCCGGGGGTGGGGCGGTCCGGGTGGCTCTGCGGCACTGGGATTGAGAACCGGGAGTGGGAGCGCTGGCCCGCAGCCTCGGCTGGCTGCACGGTGGAATCCCTTGGGAAGATAAACAAAGGAAATATTTGGGTCACTGAAGAGCATGTGCACGTGGCAGGGACCCTGGGAAAGCCACAAGCTCCCCGGGTGATTCGAATGTGCAGACAGCATTGAGGACCAGTGCTTTAGGCCCATGCAATAATAAGCCACAGTTTTCTCAGCTGTCAATTGGGGAGACTTGGGTAGAATAACCCCAGTTTGTGTGCTGCAGGGAGCCTTTCATTGAGCTCCCTGGGGCCTGGAAAAGCGCCTAGGGAGGCGGGCCTCCATCTGTCAGGAAGGGTGCCGCTGAGGTTTCTGGGCGGGCAAAAGTGGGATTGGGTACCCGCAACGGGCTGAGGGGTGGAATTGGAATGTGGCGGTTGGTGGATCCAAGTACTAAGCGCTGTAAAGTCGATACCTTGCTTGCTGCGATAGCTAGGTTCTGGACAGGCACTCACGAGCTCCGTGAGCCCAGTTCAGGAATTCTCCTTGCCCCCCTGCTGCCACCTGCTTCCGCCTACTGCAGGAGCCCCCCTGTAGCGGGACCCTTCTCTCTGTGTTGGGAGACAGTGAAGTCTGCCGCATCGCAGGCTCCCTTGGGTTGGAGTGGGGGGTTGTTGGGAGTCTGGCCCCCTCGCTCTGAACACTGGTGGTGGCAAGAATGAAGTTTAGAGAAATATTTACCCGGAGTAATCCCTCTGCTATGCCACTGCTCGTTTCCCAGGAGGCTGGGTAACAAACACAGAATTCTGGTCATAATTTATTGAGGGGATGAGCTGAGATTTTCAAGGGCTAAGACGAGGCAGGAGAAAGGGTGGTGGTTAACTGTCTTCAGACCCAGGCTCTGCAGCGAAGGGGTCGAGGGCTTCGGAAAGCAGCCATCGGCTCCAACCAGCAAGTGAAGCTGTGTGTGCATTATCAATGCTGGACTCAAAAGCATCATGAAATACCAGATGTGGAAAGTAGTCCTAATTTAATTTTACAAACGAAAATATATGGTGCTTGCCAAGTGCCCGAGACTGTGTTAAATATTAATTCATGGGATCCTCGTGACCATTATTTCTTCCATTTTACATGAGCAGTTGCTCTTGGGGGGGAATCTGCAACGGTCAACCTCTGCACTTCACAAATGGGGAAACTGAGGCCCAAAGATTAGGTATGTGCCCAAGGGGTCATAATGAGTAAGCAGCAGAGACAAAATGAGAAGTCAGGTCCTGGTCATTAAAGCATATCTTGAAAAACAAAGGGTTCAGCAGAACCTCTTCTTGATTTTCAGTCTGGGATGACTTTAATACAGAGAGGCCTGGATTATGTAACACCAGAATAAATAATCCACAGGGTATTTGTTTGAAAAGATTCACAAGAAATTCTTTTTTACAAAAATTTAAATTCAGTTAATAAACATATAATGTATTATTGCTTTCAGACGTAGAGGTCAGTGATTCATCAGGCTTGTATAACACCCAGTGCTCGTTACATCATGTGCCCTCATTAATGTCCATCCCCCGGTTACCCCATCCCTCCACTTCTCTCCCCTCCAGCAACCCTCAGTTTGTCTCCTATGCTTAAGAGTCTCCTATGGTTTGTCTCCCTCTCTGATTTCATCTTGTTTTATTTTTTCCTCTCTTCCCCTACGTTCATCTGTTTGGTTCTCAAATTCCACATATCAGTGCGATCATATGGTAATTTTCTTTCTCTGATTGACTTATTTCACTTAGCATAATACCCTCTGGTTCCATCTATGGTGTTGCAAATGGCAGATTTCTTTTTTTCTCACGGCTGAGTAATATTCCGTTGTCTATATACACCACATCTTCTTTATCCATTCATCTGTCAGTGGACATCAGGGCTCTTTCCATAGTTTGGCTATTGTGGACATTGCTGCTATAAACATTGGGGTGCAGGTTCCCCTTCGGACCACTACATTTGTATCTTTGGGGTAAATACCCAGTAGTGCAGTTGCTGGGTCATAGGGTAGCTCTATTTTCAACTTTTTGAGGAACCTCCATACAGTTTTCCAGAGTGGCTGCCCCAGCTTGCATTCCCACCAACAGTGTAGGAGCGTTCCCCTTTCTCTGCATCCTCGCCAACACCTGTCGTTTCCTGACTTGTTAATTTTAGCCATGCTGATTGGTACCTTTTAGCCACCTCCGACTGAGGTGGTATCTTATTGTGGTTTTGATTTGTATTTCCCTGATGCCGAGTGATGTTGAACATTTTTTCATGTGTCTTTTGGCCATTTGGGTGTCTTTTTTTGGAGAAATATCTGTTCATGTCTTTTGCCCATTTCTTGATTGGATTATTTGTTCTTTGGGTGTTGAGTTTGATAAGTCCTTTATAGATTTTGGATACTAGCACTTTATCTGCTTGTCATGTGAAAATATCTTCTCTCATTCTGTCGGTTGTATTTTGGTTTTGTCGACTGTTTCCTCTGCTGTGCAAAACCTTTTTATCTTGATAAAGCCCCTATATATAGTTCATTTTTGCCTTTCACAAGAAATTCTTTAGCAAGTAAATTTGAAATTTTTTAGACCACGTCCCACAGGAAGAAACACATTGGACATTGTGGATGTATGTGTGTGTATATATATATCTGTGTATTATATATGCATGCCCACATGTATACATATATGTGTATATAATGTACTAGATTACATATATGTGTATATATGTATATATCTCTACATCTATCTATATACCTATATCTCACAGAACAAAAATTCATGAAACAATTCTTTTTTTTTAAGATTTATTTGTTTATTTGTTTGACAGAGAGGGGAGAGAGACACAAGTAGGCAGAGAGGCAGGCAGAGAGAGAGGGGGAAGCAGGCTCCCTGCTGAGCAGAGAGCCCGACACTGGATCCGATCCCAGGACCCTGAGATCACGACCTGAGCTGAAGGCCGAGGCCCAACCCTCTGAGCCACCCAGGTGCCCCTCATGAAACAATTCTTACCACATGGGCCAACTTGATGTATTGGATTCATTCTACTCTATTTCTCTTATTTAAAAAATATAGCTCATACTCCATTAAGCTAATTTCGTGATCAGCCAGTGGGCTAATTCCTGCCATTTGCAAATGACTGGTGAGATATGGCTCCGCACACCGTATGCAAGGAAGCTGCAGCTTTGCTTCATGTTGCGCAGCACTTCGTCACAGACCTGAGACTAGAATCCAGCTGACCGGTTTGCCACCATTCACCCTGCCCGAGCCTGACTGAGACTTTGCTAGGGACATTTTGGGGCCATTTCCTGACACGCTCTGGGGTTTTATGCCCGCAAACCCGCGGCTTCCAGGCCTGGTCAGGCTCAGGCTCTCTCTGGCCATCACCCATCTCAATGCTTTGCTCCTTTTCCTGGTCACTGCTCTTTTCGTCCTCTTCTGAGAACCAGAGCATGGCTTTTACAACTGAGTCGCAAGGAGTTTTGGGCTGGGGATTTAAGTGTGGAGGGTTTTGAGAGAGAATCCATTGATCTGGCTCCACAACACCTTGTTTACAAGTCCCAAATCTCTAAAGCTCTGAAAATAAAGTTTTTCACATAATCTGGGGGGCGGGGGGAGTATGTGGCAAACCTGCCCCAAACTGACGTGAGGCTCTTGATGGTTTTTATTCATCCAGCTTAGTCTGGTGAGTTCTGTGTGTCCCTGGAGAAACTGTAGCGTGGGTGACAGTGATTTGTGGCCCAAACCCCGAAGATTCACCTGATTAATTTTCTAAAATCGGAAACTGTTGGAATTCTAAAACACATCTGGCTCCATGGTTTTGAGTAAGGAAGTTTTGGACCTGCAGATGCAATTGAAGTGTGTGTGAGCGTGTTACTGATTAATCATTGAATGCTTTTGAGAAGAAAGTGTGGTAGGTAGAGGAAAGTGGGGAGGACCCGTTATCACAAAGCTGACTGTCAACAACCTGTGAAAAACAGAGGGTGTGTGTGTCTGCGTGTGTGTGTGTGTGAGTGTGTGTGGGTGCTGTGAGTGAAGGCTATGAAATCATCAGTGGAAACTCTTGTGGCCTGTACTGACGTCAGGTGTTTGGTCTGATTTTTTAGAAAACTGAATTGTTCTCTAAACGATGCACTTATTTCCAGCTTTATCAAAGGCCCACATTGTGTGTGTGTGTGTGTGTGTGTGTGTGTGTGTGTGTGTGCGCGTAGACACGCTAAGTTGTCACCTTTATTTTGCTGTGCCACAGATGAGGAATAACCCAGCAACATAAAAAGACAGGGATGTCTCTGCCTTCTTTGTAGATTCCTTTCACATCTACTTGGCTCTGTTCTAATATTGCTTTCTGCTTTGTTCTCTCCTCTTTATAATAGTTCAGATGCCTTTTAATAGAAACTGCTGACTGCACAGTGAAATGCACTTTTCTTCATTACTATTAGCCTTGTAGGTCATTAAAACCTTGCTGGGGCTGCTTCCTCCCCCCTCAAAAAAAAGGCTTCAAAATCTTAAAGTTTTTTTTTCCTTTATTTGAATCCAGTGTGTCAAAATCTTAAAGTTTTTAAAGCTTCTGCTTTAGAGGGCCCTGGAAACTCTAGGCTCGTGAGACAAGAGGAAGCATATTCAGCTTTCAGTGAAGTACAGTAGAGGGCACAGATCCAGGCCCTCAGAGATTCTTTCCTTTTTAAAAATTAATTAATTAATTACTTGGACAGGAGAGAGAGATCACAAGTAGGCAGAGAGGGAGGGGGAAGCAGGCTCCCTGCTGAGCAGAGAGCCCAATGCAGGGCTCGATCCCAGGACCCTGGGATCATGACCTGAGCCAAAGGCAGAGGCTTAAATTAACCCACTGAGCCACCCAGGTGCCCCTTCTTTCATATGTCTAAGAACAAATCAGGCTGAGGGAGTGTCGGACTTAAAACCAGCATTGAAAGAAAACGTGGTCTTTATGAAGGCCCAGGAGACCAGACCTGGGCCCTTGCCAGGTGGGAAGTTGGAAATGAGATTCCTGCATAAAGCCAGCCCTTGGGAGGTGGGGGGACTCCATCCTCAGGGAACAGGTGGTCCAGCAAACATTTGGGAGGGGGTGGGGTTGGTAGGGGCAGTGTAAAGAGAGCAGACAAGGGACTTTCCCTGTTTCACTTTTGGTGTGGTTGAGGGAGGGTGAAACAATGTCTTCTGTGAGAATTTGTCATTATAGATCTGCCTTCTGCAGGTTGAGGTTTGAATTTATACTACCTGTGTGACCCAGGACACCCCAAGCTGTGAAATTAACCTGATGTAGTTTTGGGTTGATAGCATTTGATAGGGTCTCTCAGAATCAAATGAAAAATTCTAGAGGGGCATACTCATAGCTCAAGCATTGAAAGATTCCTGTAGGTAAAACCAGCCATTCAAACATGGGCCTTTACCCTCAAATTAGAAAACAGACAAGGAAACAAGTCACCATGAGTGAAAATCAGCAGAAATAGCAAATAGAAGCATCAGATCCCCAGGGGTTTCATGGATAAGACTTGGATATATAATGTGTTTCAAATGTTGAAAAAGTAAGCTGTTGAAAAAAATGAGCAAGAAACATTATACTAATTTGAAAACTGTATGGATATTTGAAGAAAAAAGAAATAGAACTTCCAGAAATGGAAACTATAATAACTGAAATTGAAAACATGATCTTCAGCATTAGGCATGCACTTTTACAGGTTGTTAGGAACATAAATGGAGCAATTCTGAAAAAGGGTACATCAGAGACAACATTAAAAAAAATCTGCAGTTTTGCAGAATTGAATGTATTAAAATGTATTGGAAAAAACATGTGGGACCCCAGACGGGCTTTCATTTAATGGCCATGTAACCTTGGGTTACTTCTTAACCTCTCAGATGTAGTTTCCTCTTATGAACTCTGACTTCACAGATTTGCTCTGGAGGCTCTCTCTCACAGTTTTTGAAAGGGTCTTGATTTCCCTTTTCCCTTCATTTCTCTTGATTCTGAAGAATAAGTAGTTTCTCCTATTTCTTTCTCATTTGGGAAGTGTCCTAGAATTTATTGAATTATAACTTAATATTTATAATCTCAGCCACGATGGCTGAAAGGCAGGCTGCTAGCCAGAGGGGTCAGTGTCAGATAGCGAGGCTCTGGCCAGGCCGCCCGTCCGGAGGTGGGAATGGATGGTGGGGTTCTCACTTTGAGTGGGACCTGAATTTGGTTAATATGGTGACAGATATACATCTTTGGTCAGGCACAGCCTGCAAATTCTATTCCCAATTAATCTACTCCCAAACCATGGGAAATCTGAGTTTTGCATTGAGCTTGGACTCTATTTTTGGGCTCGGGCTCGATCTGTTACATTGTTCTGCAGGCATGGTGTACCTGTCCTCTTGGTTAGCTCTACCAGGGAATAGGACCTGAGCTCCTGGAACAATAGGGAGGACGAGGGGGATGGGAGATATCTGTAGGGGAGCTCAGAGGCAAAAGAGCCTCAATGCGGATCTTCTCCCTCCCTCTCTCCCGCCTTTCTTCCCCTGACCCCCTTCATTTTCTCCCCATCCATTCTTCTGCTTTGACTTTTGCTCCCTTTTTCTCTTTCCCTTCTTATCTTTATATTTTGTCCTTCTCTATAGCAGAGGGATACAGACCATTTTTTTCATCCTGTGAAATGCATACAGTGAGAATTGGGGTATAGGTCTCATCTGGGCTTGCGGGGGACCCACACCAAGGCTTGGAATATACTAAGATTTTAGAAATTATCTAATAGGGTGGTCCTGGACCTTGAAAGAGTTTCTAGATCTTTCCTGGTGTGAATCCCAGTCATGACAATGGAATTCTACCCAGGAAGGGAAGCAGTGAGCCTGAGCAGAGCTGGCCTTCAGGAGGAAATGGCAGGTTCCCCCTCCCCAGTGACACAGGCCCAGCCCAGCCTTGGAACTCAGCACGGTCAGGCCTGCAGATGACGTCACTGGCCTTCTGTGGGACAGCTGCAGCCAGCAGCAGGTCGCTCCAGAAATGCCAGCGGTAATTGGAAACTTTGCTTTCAAATGCTTCCCACAGCATTCATGTGTGGTGAGGAGTGCTCCTGCTGCTGGGGTCTTCAGGTGTCCTGAGCAGGGCCCTGGGAGATCAGGGGGACCTGAGGCTAACCTCCAGCTTCACTGGGGCAGAGATCCCGGGGGTGGGATGCAGGGACATTCCCCAGAGAGCTGCAGCCTCATGCCAAAGGGATTCCATTTATATAGGCCTCCAGAGCCCATGGGATGCGTTCCTAGGCAATAATTTTCTTTTATTTTTAAGGATTGTATTTATTTATTTGAGAGAGAGTGCGCATGAACAGGGGGGCGGGGAGCAGAGGGAGAATCAGGCTCCTGCTGAGCAGGGAGCCTGACTTGGGGCTCCATCCTGGGACCCTGGGATCGTGACGTGAGCCGAAGGCAGAAGCTTGACTGACTGAGCCACCCAGGTGCCCCCTAGGCAATAATTTTCAGAGCTCTCTCTCTCTTTCTCTCTCTCTCTTTTTTTCCTATTCCATTTAAAGAACATTTTCTTCTTATTTAGCGATTTCTGATGCCTCATCTTCTTTGTGCAGAAGGTGAGTGTAAGAGAAATGAAGGGAGGGAGAGACACAAAGAAACATTGTAGAGAAGAGACTATTTTGTGGAGTGGCCTTCCCAGGTCTAAAGGTCTGGAATGGGGAAGAGGCATCAGCCTTTTTTGGGTGTCCCCTGGCGAGAGAATGGGGTTGGAATTCTAGTGGGGAGCAGGGGGCTCCCGGCGGCGCACCTGCCAGGGGACGCCACAGTGCAGGGGGCTTGCTCGTGAGCCTCAGGAGTCAGAGGCAGTTTGTGCTTGGGGAGGCAGCCTCCAGCACGGTCCCTCCAGTAGCCAGGTCACCGGCTCACTTACCCGTCACAGCCCGAGCGCCCAGTCCTGCCCTGCTCAACCATCTACTTCTCATGACTGCTCTGTGGGCTGGGAACGATCATTAACGTCATTTTACACGTGGGAAACTGACTCACAAAGAGTCTAGGTGCCCAAGGTCACAGGCTAGGAAGTCGCAGGGGTTGGAGTGGAATCAAGGTGGCCTCTCATCAGAGCTCCCTCCCCACCAGGAGTTACGTGGTTTCACTGTTGTTTAAACACAATGTGGGTTAACCTTCTGGCCCTTCCTTTCCCACTGTTTTCTCCACCTTCTTTTTTAATCGTAGTCTCAACTGTCATATCACCATGTTACCTTATGAAATCCTCGGGAAGACAGCACTTTGGGAAAACGTGCTCAGCGGTGGAGGCTCTCGCCCTGCTCCCCGCCCCCCCCAGCCCGGTTTATCCCCTTTAAGGGAGCGCCTGCGATGGGAGCCGTCATCTAAAAATGGACTGGCTCAGCTCTAGTGGGACTCAGGAGGGGGAAGGTGACCACTTGCAGGAAGCCGGGGCCAGGCGTCAGGCGGGAGGACGGGTGGATGCTCGAGGCCCCGTCTAATGAGGATGGTGGCCGAGGGCGGCCGTCGGTGGTGCTCCCGCTGCCGCCCAGACGGGTGCTGCCAGAAGCGTGACAGGGCCCGGGCGCAGCCGCTCGCTGGCCTTTCTCAGCACCTGCTTGAATTATTGCAGTTGCCTCCTGACCGCTCTGCCAGGTTTGCTGCGCTCCCTGCTCCAGGCTGCCCTGCTCGCAGCTGCCACAGCCATCTCCCCAAATATTGATTTGGTGACATCACTCTGAACTCCCTTTGCTCCTCTCTGTGCTCAGAAGCCTGAATGCCTCCGGCACCCCAATGCCCATGCCTCCGCCCTCAGACCTCGGCGGGCCTTTCCCAGTGCCCCGTCCTCCTCTGCCCTCCTCGAGCCTCCCTCTACCCGACAGGGCTGCAGCGTGCCCGGAACACGCCCTCCTGACCTGTGCGTTCTTCCCTGGGACTCCGTCCCCCTCCCCCAGCTGTCCGAGTCCCTTGCTCATTCGGGGCTCTGCTCATCCTACTGTCCACGCAGTACTCCCCGTGATGAGGTGACTTGGTGCCGAGAAGAGGCTGGGAAAACCGAGGCATACGAGACAGGTCTCATGCCCTTGGAGAGTTCTCAGTTTTGGATCAGCATGGTGAGAGCCACTCTAGGCTCGGTACAAAGGCTCTTCTTCCAGGAAGCCTTCACTGATTGCTGTGCCACTGTGAACTTGCCCTTGGTAGGAGCCCTATAGATCCCAGTATCTGTTCTTGTCTTTTAGTGCCTTGCTTTCTGCCTGGTGTTATTCATTTAATGCCAGTATATCTTGGACTTTATCCTAAAGGAACATACCGCACTGTACTGCACTATGTGCCTATTAATAGGAATACACGTTTCTGTTGCGGGCCGAGTCCCAAGTGCGCTCGCTTCCGTGATTCCCCTGACTCTCAGAATGACGCTGTGGGGCAGCCAGGACCCAGTCTGCAGAATGGGTGCGACTTGCTCACAGGCACGCAGCTCATGAGTGACAGAGGCAGGACTTGGGCCTAGGGTTTTGTCAAGTGCGTGGCACATAGGCTCCCCCCTCCCCACAAGGGTGGATGGAGGCAGCCCCATCACTGTGGGCCCTCCCCGGGCCAGCAGTGTGTGTGTGTTGGGGCGGAATGAGAGAGTGGAGAGGAGAATCTTCCAGCTGAAATCCAAGAGGTCATTAAGGAGCAGGGAGGTACATGGACTTATGGGGTTGGTTAGATAAAGGGTGATTTGCACTCCTAATATTTCTCATCCAGGTGCCCTGCCTCCTCCTTCTTCCATGGAGATGGGAGTAGCTGGATGGAGTGAGAGTAGAAGGAACAGTGTGGGAAGGGGCTGGAGTGGATAGAATGGATGGGAAGAGGGCAGGTGAGCAAGGCCTGGGGACAGAGGCAGTCAGGTGACCTATTCCTTATCATCCAGGAAAAGCTTCAGGCTCAGTCGCCCAGCTGAAAAATTTCAGAATTCTATGTGGTTCTTAAAATATTTAGTGGAACTGGGGACAAGGTATCCAGAAAGTAGAATCCCAGCTCCCTCTCACCCTGGCTATCGATTTTTGACTTTCCAATTACAGCAAAGGTGCTACCAGTGCGAACACTAGCTAGTTGGAATGCTTGGGCTTTTGAAGCTCAGTTGTGTGAGTTACCTATGTGTTAAAAAAAAAAAATCTTACCCTGCTTTAACAAGAACAAAGTGTGTTTCTTTAGCCCGGGTATGAATCAAAAATAGTTGAACTTTTTTTTTTTTTTTGCTCAAGTTTAAAAATAAAAAAGTCACCTTTGGGCTGAGATCAAGAATGGAAAATTTCAGAGCATAAGAGTAATTTTTTTCCCATCTGCTCTGGTAGGGGACGATAAGGTGTTTTGATGGAAGGTTGCAAGTCAATGTGGACTGCGAGTCCCACTGCATTGTTGCTTTGCTTTGCAGTGTCTACTGGGTGAAGAGGTCCTCCGTGAAAGGCCTCTCCCTCTCCTGGCACAACTGAATGGATATGCAGAGGAAGGGGAGACGCTTAAGGGAATATAAGCAACTAACTGGGATAGACAAAGCAGGCGGTGATTAAAAGGAATGGACACTCAGCTTCTACAAAGGTGGTTTTATCACATAGAGTACAGGTTAGCATGCCACATGATCAATTACTAACGCTCTAGATTGGGTAGTGACAAGTGTCTGGATATAAGTGCCAGGCCCAGGGAGCTGCACTGGAAGTGAGAATAAGGATGGGGACGCTTCAGAATTTTCATTAAAAACAAATCTGGACCGTCCTTAACTACTGTGGTTAATTTTAAAGGACCTCGTGGCTAAGGCTTTGTTTGTTTGAGATGCTTCATTTTCACAGCTCAATATTATTAAGGAGTGAAGAAACTGTTTTATGTATGTCAATTTTACTGTTTGTGACAACATCTTCCAAAGAAGTATACATTTGTGCAACAGACTGCCTGGGATGTTAATTCTAAATTTAGAAGCTGCCTCCAGTGGATGCTGAAATCGGTCACACAGAATTCAGGTGCTTACTCAAAAACCCTAAATACGCATGAGACTGGCATAGTCGCTGGTGGAAATTTGGACAGCTGAGCCTGTGTCGCAAGATCCCGGGATTGTCCGGATGTGCCGGATCAGCTGCGAGCTGGACTCTAGACGTGCGCATTAGCTAGTTATTGAGCAGAGTCAGCATGGATGGAGAAGAGACGAACCACCATGGACGGACCCATAAAGTGCCAGTCCCGGAGCCCTAGGATTTCATCTTGACTCCTTCACTTGCTAGCTGTGTGGCCCTGGGCATGACACTTCACCCAAACGCCATGGTTTCCTCATTAGTAACATGATGGCACTGAATGAGTATGTATGAATGACTATAATGAATATGTTTTAGGGTCCTTCCCAGATCCCCGACCCTGTAATTAACAAACCAACATCCGAAGAGTCAAGTAAGAGCTTTAGCTCTCTCTTATCTGGGCTGTTTGTAGTAGTCCAAAGTGATAACATAATTAAAGAACTTCCCTTCTGGTTGAAATAGCCTTCAAATATAGCCAACCGGATTGTAGTAGTATGGTATGGTGACAGATGGTGCCTACCCTTGTGTGGCAAGCATAGCCTTACATACAGAGCCGTTGTATCACTGTGTTATCCACCAGGAACTATCGTTAACATTTGTGTCAACTGCACTCAAATAAAAAAAAATTAAAAATTAAAAAAACAAAATACAATAGCTATTGTGTGAGTATCTCTATCACTCTAGCTTTTTCCCTGAAAGCCTCTGGACCTCCCCCAGGAGGCAGTTATCAGAGACTTGAGGTTTGACCCTGACAGGTTTTCCAGCCTAAGCCCATCCATGTCCTTCCTGATGCTTGTGGCCCTGCCTTACCCACTGTTAAATATGGTGGCCATCTCCCTGGCTTACAGGGAGTCTCTGGGTAAAGTCAACATGATGATTGGACTCCTCTGGGTCTCTGTTTCTGCACCTAGAGAAGGAGCTAATCATAAACAGTAGAGGTAGATACAAGGTTGGGCTCTGAAACCTGACCATCTGGGTTCCAGTCTTGGCTCTGTCGTCCATTAGCCGTGTGATCTTGGGTAAGTCATGTCGCCTCTCTTACCTCAACTCATTGCCTGCAAAATGGCAGCTATGATAGCACCTGCTCTCTAGAGCTGAGGGTGAAATTGGACAACACATGGGATGCTTAGAATAGCACACACGTGGTAGAGACAATGGCTGTGTGTGTCTGTGTTTGATATTAACATTTAGGGCTTTATTATATGTCAAGTGAGATAATGTAACTATACACTGGGGGAGATAATGTGTGTAAGCCCCTGGCATGATGTTTGCCAACTAGTTAATTTTCAATGAATGTTAGCTTTTATCTAACCAGGTCCTGTTGGAAAAAAGTTTTGTTTTTTATGTGGTTTCAGTAGTCTCTCCTCCAGGATTTATGCTATTTCTCATTGACGAACATGGGTCTGAAGGTGACTTTGGAGGTGGTGGAGGAGGGTTCTGGAGGTGGAGGCTGGGCACGAAGCACACCGCCCTCAGCCTGAATGGGGGAATGGGAGGCTCTGACAGGTGCGTCACGGTCAAGGCCTCCTGGCCGGGATCTAGAGTTCCAGTGCGAAGGTTTAGTCTGCTGGTGAAAGTCACAGCTCGCACTAGAGACCACTTGAGTGCCGCTCTTGCGGGCTGAAGAGCCGGCTCCTTAGCATCCAGGAAACCCGATAGCTGTGTCCAGAGCCAGAGCCGCTTCCAAGAGGAGTGAAGGCTGCAGCCTCGTGGACTGCCAGCCACGGCCGTCCTTCGGTGGTCTTGCATGGGTCAGTTTCCTCATCAATGGCAGGGTGGGACTAGTTGGATTGGGGCTTTCAAACTGTTTTTCCCCTTGAGACCCACAACAAGAGATACCTTTTCTTTCTCGACTCACTACCTACATCCCTGAATATGAAGCCAAAGTTTTAGGGCGCCTTTCCATAAGGCAGACATTCTGTTTTCTGTGCTGTTCCTTTTTTTTTAAGGGTTTTATTTATTTGTGAGAGAGAGTGAGTGAGAGCAAAATGTGGGAGAGCAGCAGGTAGAGGGAGAAGCAGGCTCTCGGCTGAGCAAGGAGTCCCATGGGAACTCGATTCCAGGACCCTGGGATCATGACCTGAGCTGAAGGCAGACACTTAACTGAGCCACCCAGGTGTCCCTGTTAGGCTGTTCTCTGTTTCAGTTATAAGATGCCAGTTGCGAGCTATGAAGTTGGTCTTGTGAGCCGCTGATGGGTCATCACGTGCAGTATAAACTCGTGAGCCCCTGAGGGCTGGTGTGCCACTGGGACGAAGGTCGGGGAGACGGTGGCTTCTCCCTGTTGGGCCGGAAACGGTGTAACAAAGCAACCAGGTATCCAAGTTCAGAGGTGGAGCCAGGTGCAGCTTTTTCCCCCCCCCCTTTCCTCGAAATCAAGTGAATTCATAAAGGAATGAACGTAACACGTGAGGCTGTAGTTGCGTCCCTAGTCCCCAGTCCCAGCAGAAACGGAGGCCTCTCCCCACAGGGAGAAGAACAGAAATGGCCCTGGGCACAGCTAGGTCCGGTAGCCCTCCTGCCGGGGCAGTGCTGCGGGTCGGGCTGCGGCCCCACTGGCCACACGCGCGTGGAGGGTGTTCACACCGTGTTGTAATCGCACAGCCCGTGCAGCCGTGCAGTCCCGGAGAGGCGCCCACCCGCCGCACACCAGGCGCTAGCTCTTGAGCTGCAGGATCACGGCGAGGTCTGGGGTCGCGGGGTGGGGGGGGGGGCGTGGGTGGGCAGCGTGACTGTGCCGGGCACGCGGGAGTTCAGAGGAGCACCTACTGACTAACGTGGACGGAGTCTTTCACTATTTTAAGCTAGTGGATACCACTGTGAATATTCCAACTCTCAGACTGGTTGCGTTTTTCCTGGAGACCACCTGTGGTCGCGCCTAATGCGGACCAGCTGAAACCGGTCTGAAAGCAACCCCCCCCCAGCTGCACGTTGCCGGGCAACTGGGGCGGGGCTGCCCAGAGGCACGTAGAGGGGGGGGGGGGGGGGGGGGGGGGGGGGGGGGGGGGGGGGGGGGGGGGGGGGGGGGGGGG
>CM052812.1:30965641-31073594 GCA_028533885.1 Nasua narica | reverse complement strand
CAACACCACTCGTAAGAAGGTGGCGTGGTTTGGAGAAGCCTCGGGGCCCAGCACATAGAGACTGTGCCGGCGGTTCTCTGGCCAGATGTCTGGCCTGATGCTTACTTCCAAGCCTCTGCGTCTGGGGTTTGTTTTGTGCGGTCCCCTCTTCCATGTGGACAAGCAGAGACCTTACTGGAACTCCTGGGCTGCCCTGCAGGCCTTCTTTGAGATGCAGCAGCGTTTCTGCCTCGCAGGGGGCAGGTCTGTGGGCAAAAGGTGCGTGATTGATAGTAGCTTTGTCAGAGGAACCTCTCTCCTTGGGACTGGCCGGGAGCCTGGTGTCGTCTTCCTTAGGGTCCCTGCCATCTCAGGTAAGCTGCTGAACCGTGGGCCGGTGTTCTCTGTCCTGTCTTCAGGGGCTCCATTGCTCCTCTGTTTCCCCGCCCCTAGTACAGCCCTGGTCGGGGGGAGCTCGTGAGAAGCTCGTGAGATAGCCATCCACTCAGGCTCAGCCTTTGAGTCCCCACTTTGAAGTGCCATTTGGGTGTCACCCGACTCAAGAGGCCTGTCCTGACGTCTGTGTTCTTATTTTTGGGAGACCAGAATTACAAACATTCTGGGAGAGGCAGGAACCCACTTTCTGAGCCTTTTTTTCTTATCTATACCATGGGGGTAAGAATACCCACTTTACAGCTTTGTTGTGAAGGTTATATGAGAGAACTTTGCAAGTTATTCGGGTGAAGGTGAAAGAAAAGAATTCTTATTGATTAATATTGCTGTTATTTAGAATTTCTTATAATTTGCACACCCAAATGCCTTATTTGGTGCAATCTTCCCATAATTCCAGATTGGGATGTTAGCTTACTTGCTTATAGAATGGTAAAGTGGGGGAAAAAAAATCACTTTGCCCTGGCAGCCTGAGTTTTTTAACTTGGCCGGACAGCTTAAAGTTTTTTGAAAACATTGTCGAGGGAGATTCAGAATCACCCAGCCCCTCTGTTAATATCACATTATTACTGTCTTTTCTGGGTCTCCTGTTCATCTCTGGAAGCCCTAAAGAGCATGAGAATTATATTCTCTGTCAGTGCTCCAGAGTCTCCCGTGAACCATATAAACAGGATTGAACGGCACACTTGTTTCTCATAAACCCAGTTGGGCTAATATTATAGACCTGTTTCTGTCACCTCTAGCTGTCTGGGTATTTGTATTTATCCCCGCATCCTTTATGCCCAGGGCACATGCTGTGTGGGAGGAGCCTGTGGCCTCCCAGCTGGAGGAAGCTTATAACTCATGAACTCATCATTGAACGTCTAATCCTGGACCTTCATTCATAGTGTTCCTGAAAGCTTTGGGGCCAGATTAAACTGCCTTTTGGCAGTGATTGTCAGCTGCCAAGATTGAACTAATGAGCCTGGAGCCCCTGATTGCCTGCAAACCACTCTGGAGTTAATTTCCTTGCATAGCTCTCCCTACCTTTAAGAAACCTGCCTCTTTTGCTCCTCTGTGTTCAGTATATGTCACATCCATCTCCTGCTCTTTTGCCAGACTTAATTGCCAGAATTATCTGAGTGAGTTCTTTATATTAGTCTCCAACCAACCAGCAATTATAGCTGGAGGATCAACAAACAGAACACATGATTGTTTGCCTCGGTGATTTTTGGTCTTGGCCCTGGAAGGGCCTGTGAGAGACGAGTTTGAGGCATCAGGGTTTGATTCCATCTGTGATTGATGGGCCAGAGGCTGGAGCTGGGGAAATGCCCCAGTGATTGCATTTTTTTTTTTTTAGTGTTTTTTGGCACGTGGGTGCATCATCATGGCATAAACATGGGGTATGGATGAAAGATGGTCCCCTGGTGTTGGGCAGGAGACACTTGATTGGGCTTGTCCAAGACCCTGGGACCCATGCTCATTGTGATCCTGGGTTCTGGATGGATCTGGTTCATATCTCCAGGGTCCTGGGTTCATCCTGATGCAGCATGATCATGGCTTTGAGATGAGTGAGGAGTGTCCTTGTTCTAGCACTGTCTTCATTGTCATCAACAACACTGATGCTTCTGTAGGGGACAGACCTCTGTCACCTGAATTACGACTTTCAATTTCTCCCAGTCATTTTGGAAAACTTTATTTCTATTTTTTGGTTTTTCCATTTTTAAAGATTTCATTGTGTGAGAGCGAGAGTGAGAGAGAGAGAGAGAGAGAGGGTGAGTACGGGGAGGAGCAGGGGAGGAAGGACAAGCAGACACTGCACTGAGCAGGGAGTCCAAGGCGGGGCTCGATCACAGGACTCTGAGATCATGACCTGAGCTGAAATCAGTAGTCGATGTCCAACTGATTGAGCCACCAGGTGGCTATATTTCTCTTTTTTAAAGGTGAAGAAACAGTCTCGGCGAGGCTCACTCACTTGTCCAAAGTTCCCCAGACAGTAAGTAACAAAAGGTGGCTTAGAACCTGAATCTGAAGCCCAAGCTCTTTCTCTCTGGCCACACCATGTATCTGCTCTGGATTCTTACCCAGCCCTCTTTTAGAGGAGCTCAGAATGCTTTCGAAAACCTGCATTTTGCTGTTGCTCCTTTATAGAATGTCAGTGTTTGCCTAAGTTCTCAGGTAGCGATGATTAAGAATCTTATCGTTCATTGGGATTTACCTAGTTGACCCTAGCACAGAACCAGAGGCCCCAAAACACAGCCAAGCTTCCTGGCATCTCTAGCACTCACTTCATTTCTAGATGTCACCCATGTAAGGCCTATGTGTGTGCAAGGGGCACGGGGAGCTAAGTTTGGATCCTTGTACTGTTCCCTTCTCATCTGTTTAGTTTAACCTCCAAAGTCTTATTCCATGCTCTCTGCGCCAAATGGAAAATGATGTTTTTATATGGCTTCATACATCATTCTTACTCCAGCGTGGGGGCTGGGATCTTGGCACACTCGAGACGCTTAGCACAGGAATCTGCTTAAAGCTACAAGAAACTCTTAGATTTTTTTGTCGTGAGGTTGGCTGAAGTTAAGTTTTACAACTGTTTTTTAATGTTCGGTTCAGAAAGCCAAGGTTGAAAAAACAGGTGACGCTGAAGTGTCATTTGAGTAAATGATTTTTATTTTCTCTTAGAAGGGAGGTTGGCTGTTCCTTGATTCTAGTTTTCAGGTTATTTCTTCAAGATATAGAATTTTGTCACCCCCCTGACCTATGGGATCGTCAGCCTGGGGACTCACTTCTTATACTAGTCAGAAATGGCCCTCAGTTTTATTTGGGTTCAAATCAAGTCTCCACAAGCACCAAAGGCCTTGTGACTTTGTCATATAATGTCATATAATCACTCTGACCTGTGAGGAAGGGCCCTGCTGATCCTTTTTTTCCCTGACGTCCATCAGACACGTTTCTCCATCTTTCTGTTCCCCCACTACCCTTTCTGGAAATGAATGTCCTCCTCTTCCCGATCAGGAGAGCTCTTTGTCTGCTCCATGTTTCTGTGGTGTACACCTGTGTGCGTGTGTGCATGTTTGTGTATGTGTGCAAATGTGCGTGTCGGAGTGAGGCACATGGTGTGAGAAAAGGTGTTGTAGATAAAGTTCTTGTTAGCGGATGGATGTTTTTTTCTCAGAAAAGTCACTTCCACATGATAGGGGGAGCTTGTAAGACGTCATTGCCAGCCCCACCTGACCCCCTTTGTGATCGACTGCTCCCGAATCCTCCTTGTTTCCCACCTTCCCCAAGTCCCTCAGGAGCTGCCTAGTCCACAAGGATTCACCGTGGTGGTTGACTCTGTGGGCTTCATGCCATGATTGTGAAGTTGGGGCCTTTCAAGTGCTGGGAGTCTTTGCAGATGGCGATGTTTCCAGGAACAGGAAGCCCTGGTGAACGATGTGTGCTCATTAGATGGAGGCAGAGGTTCTTTTGGACTCTTTCTTGGTCTTCTCCATTTCTAAATTGCAAAAGCAGTTTCTGTGGAGTCTTCCTCACCTCATCAGAGAGGACTTTTTTCTTCAGGAAATGTCTTCAGGGCGCCTGTGACAGTTTCTCTGTTGGGCTTTCAGAGAGTTAAAGAAACAGCAAACTCACCCCCAGAGGTGGAAAATCCGGCTCTGACTGAGGAAGTTGTTCAGCTTGCTTTGAAGAGGTTGTATCTGCACACAGAGGGAGCCCTGTGGGCTTCTTCTCCCATTATTTGCAGAGAGTGACCTAGGCCAATGGTTTCTAGTCATGGCCACAAGAATCACCTGTTACAACCTAAAAAAATAAACAAAACCCCACACTAGTGCTACTGAATTGAAATACCCGGGAGTGGAGTATGAAATCTGTGTTATTAAGACCAGCTCTATGGGGGATTCTGACCCCTTCTGGGCTTCGGAACCACTAGACTCTCTACTCATCATCTAGGCAGTGAGACAAGGCAGGAGGAGGGGCCACATGTCCCTCAGAGAGGACCTTGCGTCTTTGTAGTTGCCTTGAACTCATCTCTGGCCACTGACACCTTCCTGGTAACAGCCTGTTGCCGACTTTGAGCCCTGAGAGGGTCAGCAGGACGCTCTGGGCCTGGTGTGGGCCTGTCCCTGGGGACAGGCCTGAGACACTTTCTGGGAGTGGGTGCAGCTGAGGCATTGAGGTGGGCTCACTGCTGAGCGATTCAGCGGCTCCCCTGGGCCCACAGAGGCGCTCAGGCTCTGGCCAGTTGTGTGTAATGGATGAACAGCTTGGTTCACGGTGCAAGGGGCCTGGGTAAGTGCCCAGCAGGCGGTGGGCACACTTTTGGACCCGTGTTCACCCTGCACCCAGTGGGGGAGGAGCTTTCGTCTTACTGGGGAGTGTCACCCTGCCCCTGTCCTCTGCCACCTCATTGCCCCAGGACCCCTTTCTCCCGTGCAGGGGGAGGGAGGAGCTGGGGCAATGACAGGAACCATTTATTCGTGAGGGCCAATTCAGGAACATTTAAAAGAGGGATGGGCCACATTTTCAAAAATGCAAAACAGAAGTAATTTTACGGAGACCCGAGCGGCAAAAAAAAAAAAAAAAATTAGATTTCATATTTCACTCATCAGTAGGACGCTATTGAGAAAATGGACCTTGCCTTTTAGCCATTGAAATGTTAATATCTGTGCTGTTGGAGGGGTAGTAATGCAAAGGCCGCTTCCTACCTTTTGCATTTTTTTTTTTTTAAGATTTTTATTTATTCATTTCAGAGAGAGAGCACACGCAGGGGGAAGGGCAGAGGGAGAGGGAGAAGCAGGCTCCCCACTGAACAAGGAACCGGACGCGGGACTTGATCCCAGGACCATGGGATTATGACCTGAGTCAAAGGCAGAGGCTTAGCCGACTGAGCCGCCCCGGCACCCCACTACCTGCTGTGTGAAACCTAGAAGGGGAGCAGAGAGCTGTGGCGCGTGCCTGTGTCTCGTCTGCCCGTCAGGTAGACACCAGAGCCTGTGAGGGTACTTGCCATAGCCACCACCTGGAGGGAGCCAAGTGCTCAGCCTGCATTCACCCTCCTCGTCCTCCCCGCACACATAACGTCTGTACAGTCAGTGTCCCTGCTTTCAGATGAGGAAACAGACCCAGAGAATTAGAGAACCACAGTAGGGTCGCACGGCTGGCGGATGGAGGAGTTAGGATTCAAGCCTGGTCAGGGCTTGAAGCAGCAGAAGTCCCTGGTCTGACCAATGCATGCGCTGCCTTTCCACAGCGGAGGCGAACTAGGGCCCCCTCCTACACCGTGCTGTCCGCTTTCCTGCCACCCTGTGTCCTGTGTCCCCAGGCAGGGCTCTCTGCTCCGAGGCCTTCCCTGTCTCTTTGAATACAATCTCTCCAGCCTTCTGTCTCCAAGCCCTTTTCTTGTTCTTCCAGGTTTCCGAAGTACCTGGAAATTGCAGCTCTGTCCAGGGACTATTTTCCCACCGAGGCTCAGGGAGGCGTGTGCCTCTGTTGCTGACCGTTGACCTCCTGCTTGCCACCCTGACCTTTTGGTGGACTCTGGAAGTATCTGTCCTTAGAACCGTGGAGTGTCCCTTTGCAGAATCAACTTCCCGGCATCTCTGGGAGGAGAGGGTGACTTCTAGGTATCCGTCTACCATCTGAGTGATAGCTAGAACAGACATGTCGGCCAGGCTGGAGGGTCAGGTCTCTGCCCACACACGCCATGATAAGGGGACAGAGGGTCTTTCCTGAAGGATCAAGTCTGTACTGTCAGCTGAACCCTGGCTAGAACCTTGGAGTTTTGCTGTGCTTAGCAGTTACTTAGTTAAGGGTGCCTCTCTGTGTCATGCTGCCCCAGTTACAGGGCCGGGTGAATTAGATTGGAAACAGTTTCTGGTTCCTTAGTGGGACCTCGGATGGTTGAGTGCTACTTTGCTGTAAAGAGCATTGATCACAGGATTCAGGGGCTTGGGATTCTAGTCTGCTTATGTTCTTTTCTTTCTCTGGGTCTCCGTTTTCTCATCTGTGAAATGGGGACATTAGAAATTATTACAAAGTAATAACCTTAAACTCCCACCGTGTTACGTGTCACTTACATCTCAGTAAAGCTGGACAAAAAAAATACTTGGTGTTTTGGAGAATCTTCTACTGAGATACTTGAAGGGGAGAAAATAAAAGGCGAATGGGCTCTTTCTCCATTTGTCCCCTCAGAATAGAAGAGCATCATCCAAGGATGTCTGCTTCATGCACATGTTTACTTCATGAAGTTGTGCAAACTTTTCCTGCCCCTCTATGATGTATTTTATTTAAATACATCAGTAGTATTCTCCCTACATCTCTGGATCAGTTTTGCGCTGCACGAATATATTCCCTGAGTGGTCTTTTTCACCCTGACACCAGAACCTTGGTCGAGGCCTTCTGTCTGGGAGGCAAAGCCTGGGGGCTTGTGCCATGTTCAGGTTGAGGGGCGACATATAAAAATAGTACCCCACATGCTTGGTACCTCTCCTGCTTGTCTCAGGATCTTACTCTCACACTACTTCTAGCCTCTTCACGGACTTGGCGATAATGTCAACAACATCTTACCTTAGGAATGCTCCGCTTTTGAAAGTGTGTTCAGGACCAGCACGCCCAGCCCTCGCCACTCCCCAGCCTCGCTGCTGCCGAGACACAGCCCGGTTTCCGGCGGAGAGGCGTGCCCGAGTCTGAGATGCTTGCTCGGGAATGTTTTCCAAGGCCCATTCCAGCTCCTAGGTTCTGTGTGCCTGCATGAGGTCATGGAGCTAAGACGGGCAGGCTGACAGCGCTGTCGACCGCCCAGCAGTATGTGAATCCAGGAGATAAAAGACAAGGTGAGGCAGGAGAAAAGAGTGTGAAATCCCAGGGGCAGCCTGGGCCCTGGGGCTTTCCCACTGCTTCCAGCGGCAGAATGCAGACCGCTCGGGATGCCAGGGCACCGCTCGGGAAGCAGCACTGTGCCGGAGGCCGAGAGAGAGAGGGGCAGCTCCTGCTAGAACCAGTATCAGATGGGATCCCCGCTGGGCTTGGGAGCAGAGCCAGTCTTCTGTCTTCTCTGATGCTCCATCCTCCCAACTGGTTGCACCAGGACTGCCCCAAGCGAGAGTTTTGTCTCTGCCTTCTTTTCCTTTCTGCTTTGCCCCACCCTGGCACTGGCGGCGAGTGCAGGAGACGTGCGCACCATTGCCCGGCCTAGGAGAGTCCCTTGGGTGTCTGGGAGGAGGATCCCAGCACAGCCCCTGAATCTCAGCCCTTCCCTCCACGTTCCATTCTCTGCCCCTCTTAGCAATCTCCTCTTCTGAAACGGAAGCTGTTATTTGCCTCAGGAAGCCAGGAGTTTGATCCTTCAACAGGGGCAGTGGAGAAAAATACTCTAGGTGGACAGAGGGTAGCTGCATATCCTTAACTCCCTCCGGGTTTGCCTTTCTTTCCAGGAATGTCTTACCTATTAGTGCTTCCAGCAAGATGCTAGTGAAGCGGGCACCATTTTCCCCTAACCCTTGTGGCCCAAACTTCGGGGCACGGCTTTTCAGCCTTTCCTTCATTCCTTGTGTTGTTGGACACCTGGCCTGGGACATTGACACAGGGCTTTACTGAAAACTGGGGCTGGCACTAGGGAAATATCAGAACCAGATCACTACCTTACGGGGTGTAACGCATCCCTGCCCGCGTCCTGGTGTTGGCCTGCCTCCGTGGGCAGGGGTCACGGCTCTCACGGCAGCGCGCAGCCAGAGATCTGCCTGCTTGGTGACGCCCGGCCAGGAGAGGGGCCCAGAGAGGGAGGTGCAAGGACCACTTCTCTGTCAGTTTAAGGCCTCTCTCCTGGGTGCAGCTGTCCTGTTAGAAGCTGTCCTCTTCTAGAGGACATCTGTCCAAGAAAGGAGCTTCCTTTACTTCTGCTGGGGGCTGTCCTACCAGCATGGGGTGGCATGGCCTTACTCCCCCAGTTCGTGGTAGAAGAATTCGGCACAGTAAGTTCAGCACCTCCAGCTGGCGTGGGAGCTATCAAGAGAGGCGGGACAACTTATTTCCTTCTCGGGATAGGCAGGACGATGCAGTGGTTGGTACGTGTGTCCTCGCATCAGAATGCCTGTGTTGTCAATCTTGCCTCTGCCTTTTACTGGTTGTGTTATCTTGGGAGGATGGCATCCCTGCTCTGGGCCCCAGCTTGCTTGTCTGTGGAGTGTGTATTTATAGTGCCTTCCTTGGTGTTGGGGGCTGCTTGTGATTGTAGGGTTACTGGCAAAGCAGGTAGAACAGTTCCTAGTCAGTGACTGTGGTCGGGGATGGATTCCCAGCAAGTCTGCCGTGTGCGTGAGTCCAGGCCGTAACTGGTCCACAGTGGGAGGATAACATCCCCCATCCATCACGCAGGTGTAGCACATCATGGTTTTTCGAAGCATTCCTGCAGGCGTTTCTTAGAAGCTTCCATCCCAGCCCTAGAGGGTGCACTGCACGGGGAAGGGCTTTTGCCTATCGTGTTTGCCACGATATCTCAAGTGCTTTAGAAACAGTGGCCCGTCGTAGGTGTTCAATAATGACTTGCCTTGTGTCAGAGCTCTGTGAGTTAGGCATGGCGGGTACTATTAGCCCATTTGACAGGGGGAAAGACTGAGGCCCCGACACGTGACATGACTTCTAAGGTTGTATGAGGGTTAGCAGCAGAGTCGGTGGGGGCCCCAGTGCCCCTGCCCCCCTGTGCTGGGGCCTTTATTAAGAGTCATGGCCATGTGTTGCCCCAAGCAGGGGCTAAATAAAAGATAGGTTTGCTTGTAGGTCAGCTTCCCAGATCCTCCTCCAGCCTGTGGCCCCGGGCCGCTCTGCATGCGCTGACACGTGTGTATCCCGCACGCAGGAGGCTCTAGAGCGGGTAGACCAGTGGGGTCTGCCACAGGAATCCTGCCGAGGGATGGCTTCAGGCAGGCTTCTTGGCTGCTAGTTGATGGGGGGCGGGCGGTGCAAATGACTGCTTGCTTTCCTGAGGCTTTTGGGTTCTGGGTGTGGGCGCAGGGTGAGGCTGTGCCATCGTAGCAGGCGCGTCAGTCCGGCCTCCCAAAGGTGGTGCACGGATTGCCCTTCTGTAAATAGGACGTCTGTCACATGAGGCACTGGGTACCACGCATCTTGTCTCTTTTTGGCTCCCTATGGGGCTACAAGGGCCCTCCAGGGCTATTTTTTCCCCATTCTTTTACCTCCATGCAAGACTGTACCAAATATATTCCAGAGATATTATTTGCTTTTAAAAAGACTTAGGAAATAGGCCCAACCACTTCTGAAAGTTTTTCTAAATTGAGGGTTGCAATTTTTTTTCCCTTGGTGCCTGTAAAGGGCCAGATAGTAAATATTTTAGGCTTTGTGGGCCATGCTGTTGCAACTACTCAACTGTGCCTTTGTAGCAGGGAATCGGCAACAGACAATACTTAGCAGATTAGCATGGCTTACTTCCAATAAAGTTTTATTTACAAAAACAAAGATCAGGCCAGATTTGGCGCGCGGGCTGTTTGCCCACCCTTTTTCTGAAGGATCCTCTTTAGGGTCAGCCCACTTCCTTGGCTCTTGCCAGTGGGTGGTGGGTCCTTCTCGAGTCAGAAAATCCAAAGGGAAGGCAATTCTGTGTTGCCCTCACTTCTCAGTGTCTGCTTCAGACCTCTTCTCAGAACACCTGCTGAGGAGAGGTCCTGGAAACCTGTGCCTCCATGCAGAAGGCTGACTGGCTGGAAAGACTGGCTCTCACCCCAAATTCCAGTTGATCTGGAAAAGCTACATGGGGATTGGACCTGGGTGGGGGGCCAGTCTGGGGTGAGGCTGGGTCATTGTAAATGCTCAGACACTTGTGTTCTTGGCCCTACGCCCTCTCAGTGCCTTCCTAAAGCCAAGAAAAATGAAAGGCAAGGGCTGTTTGATCTTGGGCATCATATTTAAGGCTTAGTGGGTAGGGCGAAATATAATTGACCCGTTCTTTTCCTTTAGCCAAGCCCCGTATGGTTCCTCAGTAATTCATGGTGGGGATTGCAGGTTGGTGGGGAGGCAGTGGGGCTCTTCAGCACGTGAGGACAGATGTCTGGGTTCCAGAAGGTACTGGCTTCTAAGAGGCCGATTCAGCAGGAATTTTTTTCAGCTCATCTTCTCACAAGGAGATTTTTATGGAAATCTGAACACTCCCAGCTTAATACTCTTGCTATTAACATCTTTCATTTTGACAGAGGAGTTTTCTTCTTCTGCCCTGATGGATTATTCAGGCTGGGCTGGGTTCCTGTGTGGAGTTATGGGCACTCTTTAGGGGAAACATTTGGTGCGGTAGGAAGATCATGGTTTCTGGGACTAGATTTATGTCTTGGCCGTGTGCCGTGACTTGTCATGGCCGCGGGCAAGTTCCTTAACCTCTTTGAGCTTCATGCCTCACCTGCACGAGGGGGTGATGGTACTATACCCACTGTTGCTGGGAGACCGAGGGTCAGTGTGCAGATGCACCCAGCACAGTGCCTGACTCACGGCAGGCAGCCTAGAAAGGCAAACAAAAATTCAGTTCAACTCTCCAGGTTTGCTTCAACATCTTTGAGGTTGTCCGTGTGCCTCCCTGAGTAACCACCCAGCAGTAATGTTTTAAAATGTGGAGGAGGTCCTGGAAGGACAGACGATTGCCTGGTGAACAGGCATATTTGAGAGTTGGACTATCCCTTCCTTTACCCATTGGAACTATTCAGCCAGTGTGGGGCCAGGCAGCGCCAAGGGGAAGGGGCACATGTCTGAATCTTGGAAGATAATCTTGTGTGAACTTTTCCAGAAGAAAGGGACAGGAGTGGCTTGGAACTCTGGATATTTTGGGCTACGTGCTTTGGAGAACTTGTCTTGCCCTTCCCTTGTGCTGGTGTTTTTGTAGATTCTTTGAGGCTGAGATGTTCCTGCATTTTCCCCTTATATATGAGTTCCCCTCTGTCCACTCCCCGCCCCCGCAGTGTACCCCTGCTGCTTCCTGCTCCCGTATGTCTGTGCTGGGCAGTGGCAATGCCCACCCTCTCCTGATGGGACCAGAGCTTTCTGCACATTCCCTAGCCCACTGTGAGCGAGAGGGAGGCTGTAAGCTGGGAATTCAGTGGAGGAGGGAGGCCTTGGAGGCACAGAGAGGGGACAGGACAGGGAGAAGAACGAGGAAGAGGAGAGGGAGGCTGTTGAGCTAGCTTTCTCATTTACGGCAGAGACTGTGTGATCACAGCCAGCCCTACACAGACTTCCCTCCGAATGAGAAGGGAGTGCGAAAATGTAATTTTAGTGTCTGGCTTTTGACTGGTTCCCTGTGGAGGTTCCTTCTGGGCTATGGTGTTGGGTGTCTCCCCTCCCCTGCAAGGGACAGACAGGCTGTGATAAGTGAGTTCAGATTTTGCCTGGGGAAAAGCCATGGGGAGGAAGTGGAGAGCAATGCATATACCCAAGGGACCTGGGGCGGGGGTTGGATCTGGGGACCCGGAGATGAACTCAAGGACACTGCAGGGGAGGACTCAAGGACAGGGTAGTGGGGTCAGCGGCTTGACTCGGTCTGGGCTGAGCTATATTGGGTCTCTGTTCCTACGCCGAGGCATGAAGCCGTGTTTTCCAGGCCCCGTTCCATGCCCCCACTGCCAACACAGGTGTGCGTTTTGGTGGAGGCTTGCCGACCTCTGTGCAAGACCAAGGCAGCGGAGTCTTTCCCTGGAGCCAAGCCCTGCTGGAAAGTGCGCATTCCTAGGAGAATGTGTTCTAGGCAGGGCCTGGGGGTCCCTGTGCCCAGCTGCCCTGTGGCTCCTGGCGTGGGAGAGGCCGGCTCGAATACCCTGCTGGCTGGCAGGCGGGTGTCTCTGTGTGTGGAAATCAGACTTGGGCGATTAGAAACCAGGCAGCCCTCCCTCTGCCCCAACCCTACGGCCCCCACCTAGCCCAGAGAGTTCTCAGCGATGGTGAAGGGAAGATGCACACTGGCTGGAAAAATCCCCTTAACATTTTCATCCTGCTTTCCTTCCCCTCACTGCCAGTCAGCGGACATTAAGGGGAGTAGAAACTCATTTAAATATGAATCTATGAAAAAATATAATTAGGAAGATAAATTGGAAAATGCATATAATACACTTCTGTGCCAGCTAAAAATTACTTTATCCACACCACCACTACACCCGTCCATTAACCCGCAGAGTTAGGAGTTGTCTGTGGCATGAAACTCTTGGGAGATCGTCCCAGGGAACTCGACTATTAGGAACTCCTTAAAAGTGGGACTGGAATGATAGCATATAGTTAAGAGCGTCTTGGAAACTTCATGATTCCATGTAAATTCATCATTCAGTGACTTTATCACAGGTCGGAAAAAAAATGCAGGTTTCTTTTTTTCCTGTATCTTTTGCACCTGGTGTGGGATCGCTTGGGGAGAAAGAAGGCTGGGCAGATGAGGGTCATGGGATTTTTGTCTTACTATATCAGAAGGCAGTGCCATATGGAAAGGGGTTAGCCTTTTTCAGTGTGTCCCCAGAGAGCAGAGTAAGTGCCTTTGGTTAGAAGGTATAGAAAGGTGGGCTTGGATCAATACAAGGGCCCACTTTCTTTTCTTTTTTTAAAGATTTATTTATTAGAGGGAGAGAGCATACCTGTGTGGGGGACTGGGGGGAGAGGCAGAGGGGGAGAATCTCAAGCAGACTGCCCACCGACTGGGACCCTGACAAGGGGCTCGATCCCACGACACATGAGATCATGACCGGAGCCGAAATCAAGAGTTGGACACTCAGCTGGCTGAGCCACCCAGGCGCCCCGGGGAGCACTTTCTAACAAAGCATTTTGGTTAAAAACATGGACTTCAGAGTTTTGGAGCCCACACCTACCACCTCCTGCCCGTGGGGCCTCGGGAGAATTCACTTCTCCAGGGCTCAGTCTGTTCCGCAGGAAATGGGAAAAACTCATGAAACCTTATAACTTCCTAAGTTCGCTCTGAGGATTAAAGGAAAATGTCGAAGAATGTGATTAACTCCCAGTTAGGGCAATTCAAGAAAAAGGAGGTATTATTTCGAGAAGATGTGATTGCAAGTGTAGCAGCGGTGGGAAAATTCACCGTACTGTGCAGTGAGCGTCCCCCTCTGGAGGGGGGGACCGGCGGTGGGTGAGGGCCTCATCCTCCCTGGAGGGTTTGGTGGGTGAGCTGCCTGCCTCCCAAGAGGGCTGCACAGAGGTTTCTGGGCCAGATTGAGGGGTCAGATTCCTGGGCTGCATTCAGTGGTCCTCAGACTTGGCCATGACCATCTCAACCACCTGGGAGTTTCTTCCTCTGCAAATAACAACAATTATTTTCCAAAATAATCACTACAGAAAAATTCAGAGAGATTGTAAAAATAATTCAAAAATCCCACCACCTCAGAATAATCATCTTAAGCAGTAGGAGGAAATTACTAAAGAATCTTTCTGTGGATGTATATGGCTGGAAAGACACATAGACCATAGATTGACGGGAATAATTTTAGAATAATAGGATCACACTCTCCATTCTAATTTTAACAAAGAGCATTCACTTACTTTGCTTGATTTTCTAACGGGAGGCCTCTGAAGGAAGTGCTGCATTCTGGATTAAAATTTCTTCAATGAAACTTATTTTCTTTTTTTTTTTTTTTAAATGGACTTTATTTTTTTTTAAAGATTTTATTTATTCATTTAACAGAGAGAGAATACAAGCAGGCAGAGAGGCAGGCAGAGGCAGAGAGAGGAGCAGGCTCCCTGTGGAGCAAGGAGCCCGATGCGGGACTCGATCCCAAGATGCTGGGATCATGACCTGAGCCAAAGGCAGTTGCTCAACCAACTGAGCCACCCAGGCGTCCCTGAAACTTATTTTCTAAAAGATCTCACTGAAGTGGTGAAAAATATTAAAAAGTTGCAGTCATTCCTCTTGGTCAAGGACTGATTTTAATTTTAGAGTTTAAGTGCATGCTATAAAAGGTACAGCAAGATGCGCTCACGTACTTTCTCCTATCACCTGCCTCTGCTCTATTTTATTACTACCATTGTTTTTTACATCGTCAAAGTTGATAATATATGGTAAGTCCCAGAGCCCTCTGGTCTCGAGCCTTTCACCTGTGGAGAAATTGTTTTTACTTTGTCTTCTTTCTGTGTCCAGTTTATGCCACAATCTGAAAGGGGGTCATTTTGGTCTTCAGTTTGTTTTCTTTGCTCTAATTTCCTGTTAATCTAACTTTTCTTGTTTTAGTAAGTATATATTCTGATTAATTTCTCCTATACAGGGGCACCTGGGTGGCTCAGTTGTTATGTGGCTGCTTTCGGCTCAGGTCATGATCCCAGAATCCCCGCATTGGGCTCTCTGCTCAGCAGGAAGCCTGCTTCTTCCTTTCCCACTCCCTCTGCTTGTGTTCACCACCCCCCTCTCTCTCAGAAATAAATAAATAAAATCTTGAAAAAAAATTTTATCCTATACATTTAACACTTATGGGTAATTTCCTCTGTTTCTTTGGTTCTCTTTTCTTTAAGACAGGGCTCTTTGTCTTCTGTGTGCTGTGTTCCTTATTTTTACCCTGGCTAGTATATGTATACAAATGCCATGATCCTGTCTTGCTTAGGTTGAACTTGGGTAGCTTTGTCTCGTCCTTCTATTTGCTGTGATATTGGACAAAATCGTTTTTTGGGGGGGGCCTTGATCAGAAGGACTTGGGCCCCCCACGAGTGGCGCCGGGGAGTGGGTCTTCTGTATGCCACATTTCCCGCGTCCCACTGGACCAAGTCTTTTTTAAAATGACTTTCAAAAAAAAATTTTTTTTTAATGACTCCTTTGTAACTTATTCAGAACCCTCTACTTTGGTATCTGAGCTGCAGTTTAAGAAGATTTCTGATGCCTGAGAGTACTGTAGGGAACATGGGGATGAGGGAGGGTGGGAGCTCAGAGCTGCGTGTTCTTCAGTTAGGACTGTGTGCTGCTCTCCCGAGATTTTGTTTAATGTTTTGTTCCAAGTTCATTCCATTCATGGTGGGTGTACTGTCTTCTGTGAAGGGATGTCCTTGACATTTAGATGATCCCTTAAATTACACATTGAGCCTTGGAGCATATGCCCATCTGAGAGGGAGGGAGGGATCCTGAATAACTGAAACCACCGCTTTTGGGTGTCTTCTGGCAGTTTCCAGTTTATCCTTTCAACTCTTTTCCATCAAGTCAGACAAAGGGAAAAAAATAACATTGTAACCATGGTCTACTTTTTTCTAAAAAGTAGGGATAGTCATATAACAAAGATAGTAATTGATAAAAAGTCTCAGGATTATGGCCTCACCAGTAATGCTTCTTGGGTGTGGTGTGGGGGATAGGCGCTTCATAAGGCATGCCAAATCCTTTACCCTTACCCTCACCCCAGGTCTTCCCCTTAGATGTTAATAGCATTCCTTGTTTGATCACTGCTGGTTCCCACCCCCTTTTCTTTGAGGGAGGTATGTGTTTTGTTTTGCTTAATTATGTTTTGGTACACGGAATTATTGCGATGTGGCTTCACTCTACCATCTTTCTCCAAAAGCCACTGAGTATCTTTGAAAAAACATTGTTTCTCAATCTTGAGCCAGATACATGGAATCACACTCCCCTATCAGTAGGACACAGAGATGTATAATGGACCCTTGAACAGTGCAGAGGAAAGGGGCGCCAGTCTTCTTACGGTCAGACATCCGGATATAACTTTTGATTCCCCAAAAACTTCAACTACAAATAGCCTCCTGTTGACTGAAAGCCTTACCAATAACACAAAGTTGATTAACACACTTTTTCTGAATTCTTAGAATAAAGTAAGGTTGAGAAGTGTTACTAAGAAAACCCTAAGGATGAGAAAATACATTTACAGTATGTTACGTGAAGTATCTGCATATAAGTGAATCCACACATTCAAACTCATGTTCACATGTCAACTGTATATTTTTATGAGGTTCACGAGGCAGTTCTAACAGCCCGCCAAGTCTCTAGGATCCATTTTAAGTTTCCTATAAGATTCTTTCCATGCTTAAGATTCTGTGGTTCATTCTGTTCTCTTTAAGAAACAGAGAGGGGGTGTTAATACAGGGATTCTGTCAGCTCTTTTCCCAGATATTCCCAGATGAGGTTTCCCTCATGTGGAAGAAGAGGTCACATATCTCCCCTTGTTCTGAAGGTTTTTGTTTTTGTTTTTTTAATCTATAGGTTGTAGGGATAAGGTTGTAGGGTCATCTAATTTCTGCTTTCCACAGCAACCTAAAACTACCCTCTAACTTTTAATAGGCTGTCCTTGAGTTTGGGTACAGTTAAATTGTTCTCAACCCTGCCTGCATGTTATTGTCACTTTGGGACCTTTTAATATACTGACACCTGGGCCACACCACTCTACAGATGCTGTATTAACTGGTCTGGGGTGGAGCCCAAATCACTGGCCTTTCTTAGAACTCCCTAGATGTTCTAACTAATCTACTTTCAGGATTGAGAACCAGTAGATTGTCCTTATTTCTTAAGTGACTCAGAATCCTTTTTCCATTTTCCTTACTTATACACCAAACCTGGCTTATGAAACAGGTATTTTCCACACACTAAATATTTCCCAAGGTAACGTTAGAACAGTAGTGTGTTATGGTTGAGAATACGAGCTTCAGAGTGGTAGAAACCTGAAGGTGGATTCTCTTTCTGCCCCTGCTGCCGGTGTGACCTCAGGCAAGTAATCTGATTTCTCTGTTCCTCAGTTTTCTTATGCAAAAAAGGGATTTCAAATCTACTTTGTGCTATTTTGAAGGTTGTTTTGAGGACCTGTAGTAGTTTTTTTTTTTTTTTTTAAGATTTTATTTATTTATTTAACAGAGAGAGAACACAAGCAGGCAGAGAGGCAGGCAGAGGCAGAGAGAGGAGCAGGCTTCCTGCGGAGCAAGGAGCCCGATGCGGGACTCGATCCCAGGACGCTGGGATCATGACCTGAGCCAAAGGCAGCTGCTCAACCAACTGAGCCACCCAGGCGTCCCCCTGTAGTAGTTTTGAATGACATTAATTACATGTCACATCGGTTCTCTTTTGGTTAGGTTTGTCTGATATATTCTTTTCTGTCCCTTTATTCTCAGTCTTTTAGTAAGGTTTTGTTTCAGATATGTCTCCTGTAATCAAATTGTTTAAACCAGTCTGATAATCTCTGTCCTTTAATGGATAAGTTTAATCCATTTATGTTTATTATAATCACTGATATAATTTCTGAGTTCTTTTCCCTACTGTTTTATTTTAGGTTTCTTTTTACCAATCATTTTCTTTGGTCCTCTTTTTCCTTTTCTATATTGATGGATATTTCCACATCCCCTCCTTTATTCCTTTGCTGGTTCACAATATATAGATCATATTCTATTCTCTTAGTGATTACTCTTAATATTTTTAATGTACAGACATTGTCTTATTGAACTTTGATTTATTGTGCTTTTCAGATACTGTGTTTTTTTACAAATTGAAGGTTTGTGGCAACCCTGGGTAAAGCAAGTCTATTAGCTTCATTTTCTCAACATCATTTGTTTGCTTTGGGTTTCCTTGTCACGTTTTCATAATCCTTGTAATATTTCAAAATTTTTCATTATTATTTTATTATCTTGATCTGTGATCAGCGATTACAATTCACCAAAAGCTCAGATGATGGTTAGCATTTTCTAGCAATCAAGTATTTTTTTTTGCAACCAAGTATTTTTATTTTTTTATTATTTTTAAAATATTTATTTGACACAGAGAGAGCACAAACATGGGGAGTGGCAGGTAGAAGGAGAGAGAGAAGCAGACTCCCTGCTAAACAGGCAGCCAGATGTGGGGCTCGATCCTAGGACCCTGGGATCATGACCTGAGCTGAAAGCAGATGCTTAACCGACTTAGCCACTCAGGCGCCCCAATAAACAAATATTTTTAAATTAAGATATATACATTGTTTTTTAGGCAATGTTGTTACACCCTTAATAGACTATACTGTCAGTGTAATGATTATATGCACTGAGAAACCAAAAAATGCACTGACTTGCTTTATTGTGATATTCACTTTATTGTGGTGGTCTGGAACCAAACCCTTAATATCGCCAAGGTATGCCTGTACTTAGCCAAAAATGTTTCTAAGAATATTGAAAGTGATACAGGATTATTATTATTTTTTAAAGATTTATTTATTTTTATTTTAGAACATGAGTGGGGGAGGGGCAAAGGGAGAGGCAGAGAGAGAGAGAGAGAGAGAGAGAGAAGCAGACTCTCTGCTGAGCATGGATCCTGATGTGAGGCTCCATTCCAGGATCCAGAGATCATAACAGGAGCTGAAATCAAGAGTTGGACACTTAACTGACTGAGCCACCCAGGCGCCCTGATACAGGATTATTAATAAAATGCTATATGTACAGATCCAGCATAGTGCCTGATAGTCATTAAAATGCATGATAATTTCCAGTTACTAGTGCTGCTCTTACTACTGCCAACACTGCAATTAATATTAATACCATCATTTTACCCAGAGACTGCTAAGCATTATTTTTACCCATGAGTATGTTATCAAGAATCTGAACATTATGAAAATTATGCAGAAAAATTTTTAGTCTGAATAGTGACAGTTTTTCCCAAAGGAGGGTCTGCTTATTAGGGAAGATAGCATCGCATATTGGTGTATTTTGCCTCTGGGCTCATGACAGCATCTTTTCATTTTTTTAAAAGATTTTATTTATTTATTTGACAGATCACAAGTAGGCAGAGAGGCAGACAGAGAGAGGGGGAGGAAAGCAGGCTCCCCGCTGAGCAGAGAGCCCAATGTGGGGCTCAATCCCAGGACCCTGAGACCATGACCTGAGCCGAAGGCAGAGGCTTAACCCACTGAGCCACCCAGGCGCCCCGTGACAGCATCTTTTTACGTGACTTTTTTCTTATTCGTAAAATTTCGCACGAAGTATTCAATGAGGTAAGTTTTGCAAAACACTTAGCCCAGAGTAGGTGTTCAATAACTGGTAGCATTTATATGGATACAAAGCTGAACTTCCCTTTTCAAACACACCAGCCTTGATGCATTACCCTGCCTTATTTCCCCGAAAGCCAGTTCTTGGTGCGTGTGTCCCTCTGGCTCCGAACTTCCGACCCTCGGCACCAGTGCGTTGAGCATGAATGAGCCTGCTCAGCTCCCCCTGGCTGGGGCACCGGCAGACAGGAGGTAGCCGGCACTGTGAAATCAATCATGATGATTCTAGGAGGAATTATTGGTGAATTAGTGGAATGCTATGAGGGACGGTCCAGATGGAGGTAGGTGTAAAGGAGAACTTGGCTGGATGGAGATATTTTTGCACAACATATTGATCTCCTTGGGGTGGGAGGAAAAAGAAACAGCAGCTCCTACACTCCCCCAGAGTGGCGGGTGGACAGGTGGGAGGCTGTGGGCCCCCTCAGCTTGCTTTTTTCGGATGTACCATCAGGTACTGAAGCTGCATTCCCACTGCTCCCCCAGCAATGCAAAGGGCAGATTACTAAGCAGGGCTGGGCTGGTAGCGAGCTCCACTGTTTTCTGTCGGTGGCTGCGGCATTCCTGGGGGTAGGTGGTGCAGATACTCGGAGGGGGGATGTTCGGGGGTCATGTGCCCACAGACTGAGCTCAGAACAGGGGAGTATGGCTGAGAGTCCAACCCATGGCTCCCCGGTGCCTGGGCTGTCTTCCTCTGATGGCCCCAGAAAAAGTAGGGGATGGGAGCAGGGCAAGCCTGGACATTTGGGGATGAGGGACGCTGTCAGAGCTGGGTCCCATTCTTGAAGGTATCGCCCGGATCTGCCCTTGTGAGGATACAGTTCTGCCTCCAGGGTTTTGCTTCATTGCTGTGATCCATTCTCTGGGAAATCCTAGGCCACTCACTTCCCACCTGGGTGTCTGTTTCCTAACCTGTAAAATTAGAATTGCAGGTGTTTTAGTGGGAGGGGTCAGGAGATGAACCAGGTTTTAATTCCATCCCCATCACCATGTGATCTTGGACATCTGACTTGTGTGATTGCGCATCTGTAAAATGCCCTTGCTTCCCCCGGGGAGCTGGGAAGTGCCAATAAGAGAATGGTCTAGCAGGCTCTGGAGAGGGGAGAGAATTAAGAGAAGGGGGCTCCGTGGGGGATATCTGCTTCCCTTCTAGGGTGCGGGAGCTGTTGCATGGACCATGTAAGTCTTGGAGTCCCCAGCATCTCCCAGGGGGGCTCATGGACCAACTGGCCCGTGTGGGAATCTGTTCAGCCCCGTGAGTAGGTGCAGGACCGTGACTGGTAGCACGAGGGACACAGGTCGCTGCTCAGCAGGAGGGGGGACGTGCTCTCGGAGCAGCCCGGCCTTGGGGTAACTTGTATTAAGCAGGGAGTCTGCGCCAGGCCCTGTGCTGACCACTTCCCCGGCAGCGTCCTGCTTACTCAGTGTCTGGACAGCCGACCCCGCACAGGCACGGACCAGTCAGGTGAGGTGTTTTTTCTGGAGCTGTAACAGGATCCTCCTGGGTTCAGGCTTTAACCTGTTAGTCATTAGGTCGTGGAAGACCCAGCGACCTGTGGAGGAGGGGGTCAGGGTTAGGGGGCTGCCAGGGGGTTGATCGACTCAGGACCCATGATTTCGTTGAGCTGTTGAGGACCGACTTCGTATTAGCTGTGGAGTTTACTACTGCCACCCTCCAGGACACACAGAGGAAATCGAGGTCCAGAGCAGTTCAGTGACTTTGCCAAGGCCACACAGCTGGTCCGCTGGGATTTGAACTCAGGTCTGGCATAAGGCTTCCAGGTGGGGATAATGAGACCAATGAAGGCTCTGGTGTTGGAAGTGTGGGAGGAAATGGCTCCCTCCCACAGGGCTGCATCAGTGGCCAAAGTGTGGCAGGGTGTCCTGGCCCACAAGACCACTGTGGGGGTTCCTCGGTGCTAGTGGTCAATGGTAAGAGTGTGAGAGTGCGTGTGCGTGTGTGTGTGTAGGGTATAGGGTGCAGCATACGCATAGAGTACACGTGAGGAGGCTGTGGAATGTAGCTTGTGTGTGTGTGTGTGTGTGTGTGTAGTTAGTGTGTGTAGAGGATCTGAGTGTGTCTGTGTGTAAAGTGCTTCCTCCGAGGCCCCACTCTGCCAGCAGCCAGCGCGTCCCTCATAACAGAAGTCTGTTGCGTTCCTGCTGAGCCCTGCCAAAAAAATTGAGGGGGGCAGGGAGAGCCATAGAGAATGTTCGAGCCAGTGAAGGAGCAGGCAGCACTTTATGGTCTCAGTGGCCCATTTAGATGATTTGGGTGACAGTGGGGCCAGCGATGCCACTAGGACTCTAAAAGTCTCCTGAGGAGCTGGTAGATCCTTCATAACAGATTGTTCCCAGTTTCTCATGGTAGGGACTTTTTTTTTTCTCTCTTTTTAAGATTATTTCTTTTATGGGCAGACTAGAGAGAGGAATGAGGGATTGTCGAGGAAATTCTGACACTCTAAGCCAGAAGAAAGAATTCTGAGTGGTTTTTACTTTTTTGCACTCGGGAGGATCTTAACATGGAAGGCCCTCTCCAAGCCAACTCACATGTCTCAGAGCATGGAAGAGCCCTTGTGAGACCCTGTTCTGGCTTTTTCTGCGGTTTGGGGAAGGTGGGCCCGGGGGGAGGCAGTGAGGATGAGATTTCTCCTATAGCATGGCTTGGGCCTTGAAGACTCATCTTGATTCTACTGAGTGAGTGACCCTTGGGGCAGAAACAACCGTCCCTTGGGCTGGCATCTGGTGGGGCATGGCTTAGGATGGACCAAAAGCAAGGCATTTCCTGCCAGTGAAGTGAAAAGTGAAGGGGGAGGGTGATAGAGGGAAGCTAGTTCTAGAGAGAATTTAGAGATTTTGTGGGGGGTCCTGTTAGGAGATATGGTTCCTCCCATCTATGGGGCTCTGTGTATTCCCTTGGAGATTTTAGAATCAGAGGTACCTACCATTTAGGACTGTCTCCTGGAAACAAACAGAAACATAAAGGGAGAGGGGGTGCCTTTGAAGGAAATGCAAGAAGGTCAGTAAGCTTTTTCGGATTTCCTGCTCTATGCCAGGCTTTCTACTAGGTTGTACAGTTGGCTCAAAGATGAAGAAGACCCAACCTGTGCCCCTAGGACCTCACATTGTGTGCAGTGGGCTTTGAGTTTTGTTTTCTATTTCCCAGTCATTGAGTGTGTTGAGTTATGCATCCTTTCTGTATCCAACAGGAAGCACTCTCAGTTGGCTGTTGAGAGAAGGGTACAGATTTGGCTGTGTTGGGAGGAAATAGCAATGCTTCTATTTATTGAGGATCTGTGGTGTTTTTGGATAGTTGGCTTTTAAAGTCCAGATGATTGACCTTGTCAAGTAGCATTTTTTTTTCCTCTCCAGTTAACAGATGTTACAGAGTAAATGGTAAGAGCGTGGGAGACAGATCACCTGGTTTCAATTCCATTCTACTGCCAGCTAGCTGTAGGACCCTGATCAAGGTACCTACCTCTCTGTGTCTCCCATTTCCTTATCTCTAAGGTGGGCGTGATAGTAATAGTACCGACTGCTCTTCTCATAATGACGCCCTTGCAAGGAAGGATGAGTTCTTAGATGCAAGTTTTAGTATCTAGTGCCTTCCAGGAGCTTAGAAACGTTGGTATTGCTATCACCAGCAAGGAGATTGAAACTTGATGAGAGTGAGGTGACGGGGACCCTTGAATCTTGGTGGCAGTATTTTCAGTGAGTTCTGAACTACACTGAGAAGAAAGACCATAGTAGGGTAGCCATCTGGGAAAGCCCATGTCCTCTGATTTTTAACAAGAAAAGGTGCTGGCTTTCTTTTGCTTCTAGATGCCAACTACCGTGCCCTCACTTGGGGGAAAATTCTAAGTGATTGTTTCTAGACCAAGAGGTAGTCGCCAAACCAAATAATTACACAAAATGTACCTGCCAACACGTTTCCTTTTCTTTGTCTTTAAAAAAACCAAAAAACCAAAACAAAACTGAATTAAAGCTTCTTCTATCTATGTTTTTCAACAGAAGGGTGATAAACTTTTTTTTTAAGCTTTTCTTTATTTGAGAGAGAGAAAGAACGTGAGTAAGGGGGTGGGGCAGAGGGGGAAGGAGAAGCAGACTCCTTGCTGAGTAGGGAGCCCAATGCTGGGCTCAGTCCCAGGACCCTGAGATCACGATCTGAGCGGAAGCCACCGAGGTGCTCTGGGTGATAAACTTTTTGAATCAAATTTGTTAGGCTTTGAGCAGTATTGGGTAGGTGAACAGGAGTCACATGGGGTTCGTTTTGACTTTGACCCCCGATAAGAATTTTCTGGTGTGTTAGTGTTTTCCCCTGAATTAAGACCCACTCGTGAATGATGTTGATGTTGGGAGTGTGTGTATGGGAGTTGGATCTCAAGAAATCATAATAATTTTATGCCCTGCCTCCCTACAACATCTTCCGATAAGGACTGGCACTTGGGTGAGCTCTACAACCCTTACAGTGGTTGTAGAATTAGGTCATAGGTATAGGTGTGGTGCGGGTATACTTTTAAGTGTAATTTGTAGATGTTGGTTATAAGTGTAGGTTGTAGATGTAAGTTGTAGGTTATAGGTGTAGGTCGTAGGTATAAGTTGTGGTTTTAAGCGAGAAATAGAAACAAAGGGCTTTTCACTTCTCAGCGTTACATGCCATGGAAACAGATAGCCCTGACCTAGAACCCAGATCTTTTGGTACCAAGGTCCTGGATCTTTCTGAGAGTATGTTCCTGTATGAGAAATGGTGAGATGTGTTTCAAAGGTATTGTTTGTATTTGCTGTTATAAATATACATAAACACAGAGGAGGGACCTTGTCTTTGGTCTCTTTTTACCTGGGGATACCTATTGGTTTGATGCATTTCCCTCAAGCTTCTTTGTACAGATTTTCAGATTATTTTAATTTCCTTAGCTGTGATTGTATTCTATCCAATTTTGTATGCTGCCCCCCGTTACTCTAATAAGCATTCTCGGTGCTGTTGTAAGTCTGTAAACCTTTCTTCTTCTTCTTCTTCTTTTTTTTTTTAATGACTGCATGTTATTGAGGATGGCAGAACCACCGTTTCTCTGTTAGCCTTCCTCCCGTGCGGGGTATTTAGGCTGTTTGTAGTGTTTGGCTTCATAACTAAGATAACAAGTCATCTTTGAGCTAAGTTTTCCTGAAGCTGGTATCTTTAGGTTTCCAGGGGGAATATGGGGCTGGGTGTTTTTCATGCCTGGGAGAGGCTGGGGAAGGCCTGGTAACTCCCTGATGGGAAGCCTGGCCCGAGTTTACACAGCTGCCACGTTTAAGAGTGTCCTTGGCAAGGACTGCAGGCCCCGAGGCCAGCCCTGGGTAGTGTCGTGGGCCAGCCCTGGGATAGATGGAGCAGTATAGGGCAGGGTTCTCCTTTCTTTAGGCAGAAGTAAGGACACACAGGCACAGAGCTTAGGAAAATGGATGCCTTTCAGAGATTTGGATTTATATATGTGTGTATGTATGTCTTAAGATTGTATTTATTTATTTGAGAGTGAGAGAGCGAAAGCATGAGTGGAGAGAGGGGCAGTGGGAGAGGGAGAAGCAGACTCCCGCCGAGCAGGGAGCCCAGCCTGGGGCTTGATCCCAGCACCCTGGGATCATGACCTGAGCCAAGGCAGACACTTAACCGACTGAGCCATCCAAGCACCCGTAGAGATTTGGGTTTATGGAGCCACTAGAGGTGGGCATGGGGTGGGAAGGAGCAGCCATTCCCCTCTGGTATTTCTGCCCTGAGTTGTCAATAGTGATAGACAGTTGCTTCTCCCACACCCAAAGCCTAATCTGGGGACAATTGACCCTGCTTTATCAGCACTTGGGAAATGCTACTTGGTGCTCCTGAGAAGGATCTTGGAAGGTCAGTGACTGGAGGAGTGATCCCTTCATAGGGTTGGGTGAACCTTAAGGGGGAGGGACGGCGGAGGGGGGGTGGGCATGAAGAGTGGTGATGAATGGGTAGGAAATGGAAGAAAGACTGGCCCCTTCACTCAGGGAGGTTATGATCCTCTGGAGCCCTTCTTCTAGTTCTCGATGTTCCCAACTCTGGGATGCCTTTCCTCCTCTTGTTTGTCTTATTTTTGCAAATTAAGTGGTCAAGTCGAGGAGAAGTTAAGTTAAAATATTTGTCTAAGGCTGTGTCACTGTTGAGTGGGGATGGAAAGCTAGACCAGAGAGCTCCAGCTTTCCTAGTGCCCTGTCCACCGTGTCATGCAGCCCCTTACATGTGTTGGCTTGTGTTCCGGGAGGCTGTCTGCTCCTTGTGGGGCCAAGGTTGTGTCTTCCCTTATTGAATCCCCAATGTGTGACATGACCTTGTTAGGACAAGGTCAATGGACTCAATGGATACGTTAGGACTCAATCACATGAGTGATTTCCCAGGGTGAAGACGGCAAGGGCCTGTCATGATGTGGGTGGTCAGCCTGTGTGTGGTGAACGCATGAATGTTCATCCATCCGTCAGAAATGCACTTGCATTCTTTCTACAAACAGACTTTCTATCCCTGCGGAGGAGAAAGTTCTCAAGAGTTGTAGAATGAATTAATTACGGATGGTAGAAGAGCCAAGGAAGAGAGTGGTTGCAGGTTGCCCAGAGAACATATGCAAAGGGGCATGGTAGAGTTTGGGAAGCACCTATCAGCATCACCCAGAAGCCCTGGACTCAGAAGATTTTGTTAAAATAACTAGATTTTTTTCCACTTGGACTTGGGTTTTGCTCGACTGTTGGCCAGTTGGGTTACTTTCGAAAAGTTGTTTGTTTCTTCATGTCTTGTTTGCTTTATCTATAAGCAAGAGATTATATGAATGAAGAGATTGTAAAATTCTGCTGTAAGCCATTGAACTACCTTGTTGCCTCTACCATCCCCAAGATGGTGAAAACACACCAAGAAGATCCTAACCCTATCTTAAAAATAGTCAGTACATGCAGTATTTTAGAGTTTGTGTTTTCTCTTTTGAATGGGGTTTGGCCATTGGCTGGTTTCTGATGAGTAAGACTTGGAGGGAAGTGTTTTCTAGGCTTCAGCGCGTAAAAAAAAAAAAAAAAAAAGACTGGGAAGAAATACATTGACCCTTGCTCCTTCTTACCCAGCAGGAGTATGCTTTTTGTATAGGGTGTGTCTCTTTTTTCATGCTGGCAGCCTCTTTCCCTCTTCACTTGGTCAGATGGCCCAGGGAGCCCAGAGCCTTGCCGGGGAGAATCTGTTCCTTTCCTGCACATTGTGGGGAAGGCTCAAAGGCGTCTTGTTGAACTCAGCTGACGTGATATCACATGCCTGCTCGGGGAATCCTCCTGCAGTTGACATATTGCATGACACACGGGGGTTTTGCATCATGCCGAAATGCATGGCAAGCCTCTTCTCTCTCTGAGCACTGATTTAGTGCATTTCCCCCCAGTTGCTGCTTTTTGTAGGAGATTATTTCTGATACATATTGACTTGTTAGTGGAAAATGCTTCAGAGGCATAATGAGCTGGGTGCTTTTCCTCTTCATTTTTCTTTGTTATTGTTGTTGAATTCATAGGGCTCTCCACTTACACATTATTGATTCCTGAATTTAGGGGATGGCCCTGTAATTGATAATTTCCTCCGTCCCGCATGAGCAGAGAAGAGGACTGTATCTGTGGATGCTGGCTCTGCCTGAAGCAGTGTGATGCCAGGACCCAGGTTCTTGCCTGAGACAGGGGTGCCCTGTCCAGCCCTGGCCCCACACAGTTCAGCGCCCTTGGGAAAGTCCCTTGCTGTCTCTTTCCTGGCTCTGGCTTTTTTCTTGCCGTCCTACCAGGGGTCAGACCAGATACCAATGAGTGCTGGCCTTCCCCAGTCTCATATTCTCCAGGCTGAGATGGAAGCCCTTTTCTTTGGTGGCTTGGTGCGCAAAGACCCGGGCATTCCTGCATTCACAGATGACACCACTGACCCCATGTGCTCTTGCCATTGTTTTCCTAGGAGGCCTGATGAATGTGTGCTGAGTCATACACACGCACAGCCAGAGTCCCTTGTGACTAAGCTGTGCATTTTCAGGAGGGCTGGCAGGGCCACTGGTGCAGCCTTTGGACTGGGGCGGCCTGAGCCCAGCATTGCCAGATGGGGAATAACTGTGACCTTGCTGGTGTGGGGGAGGGGCACCTGCCCTCGGAGCTAACTGGTCTGGGCTCATGCATTGCTCCCTCTATCCCAGTGCTCTGGCTGTCAGCTTTGCTCATGCATAGATGAATTGCTCTTGTTTCAGATTATCATGGAAAATCATACTGTCAAGTTCTTAGGATTAAGGAGAATAGGTGATAAAGGTCATCAGCATTATTTATAATCTCTTGACTTTTATGTACCTCCGTAGCCTATAGGCAAGCTGGGTTCTTACAGGAGTGGCAGAGATTTGGGATTTGAAAGGAGGCAGAGCCCGAGTCTGAAGCCGGCAGTGGTGCTTTTGGCCATGTCTCCGTGGAAACTAGCCTCGCTGAGCCCTGGCTTACCTTCTCGAAAGCGGCCTTGACCTAAGAGGTTTTGCGGGGAAAGTCCAAATGAGCGGAGGCTGTGTTTTGCAGCATCCCCACACTGGTGGGATGCTTTGAGGTGGGACACAGACGAATTTCTTATTATAGTTATGTATTCGAATGTGCTTGTGAAAAAATAGAACTAGCACAAGAGAGTTCGTGCTTTCGCAGATATCATTGCTCAGGACCATGCTAATTCTAAAAAGAGGAGCCCATTGAAAGTCGATTTAAAGAACAATGTGCAGTGAATTTCAGTGCAGGACGGGCAGACACAGCAGAAATCAGGAAGGTGGACGAGGAGGACAGAATTCCAGGTGTGACAGAGCTCTGTTGTCCTAAAAATCTCAGAATGCGTGGTAGGAGCCGAGTCCGCGTGCCTTGGCCTCCTTGTCTGGTGCCCACACAAGGAAGGCGTAGGGCGCTGGCATGAGAAGCTCGAAGAGGAAAGTTGCTGGTGGCTCAACTTCATGCTCCACATCCACCTGCAGGGATGCTGTCTGCTCCCAGCCATGGATCCTGATAAGTGATTCTGGACAAGATGATCATCTTTCCAGAATTTTCCAGGGCAAGCGTTAGTCATTTCAGAGTTAGAGCCCTAGAGCTAGAAGGGATCTCGGAGACAATCTATTCCATTTTATACTAGACTCATGTGATGTCTCTAAAAAATGATTTTACAAACAAATGGGTGCGGAGAGGTAGTTCCTCAGGGAACCACAAACAGTGCAGTAGCTGGGACAAATCTTCACCTGTCTTTCCGTGAAGATCTTTCTTTCCTCTATCCTGCTTCCCATCGTGGGCGATAGCTTCATTGTTCGGAGTGTGTTCTTAGAGCAGAGCCCGCCCGACCTCGGACGTGTAAGCCCAGTGACTGTGAGGTTCTCCTCTTGAGCATCGCCTGTGTTTCTGGTTTCTCCTGCTGGGGAGCTGCTGTCTAGACCCCGTGTGAAGAAGAGGAAATGAATTTTAAAATCACATGTTGGCTTTTTGTGGTTGTAGGGTTGCATACCTGTGGCTCACCGCCCAGGGCCTAAATTTTGTCCTCTATCAGATGCCTTGACCTCTGTGCGTTTAAATGAGCTAAGAGGGGCACCTTGGTGGCTCAGTGGATTAGAGCCTCTGCCTCCGGCTCAGGTCATGATCTCAGGGTCCTAGGATCAAGCCCCGCATCAGGCTCTCTGCTCAGCAGGGAGCCTGCTTCCCCCTCTCTACCTACTTGTGATCTCCTACGACTTTCCTGATAGAGGCTCATTCTGGTGCCTTGAACTGGCCTGGTTACAGCCTGCTAGGGGTCTCACGGTCCTTCTCCCTGGGGAAGGGAGTTTTGGGGTGGGAGTGGGGTTAGATTATCTAGGAATTGACTCTCCTTGTTTATACTAGGAGATTTTCTTATTTCCTTATTTATTTCCTTTCTCATGATTTCTAGATAGTAGTCTGTAATTTTAACTCATTCATTCATGTAGTTATTCTGTGCTGGGTTCTAGGGATCCAGGAGTGAATTAGATACAGCCCTTGCTTGGAACAAGCTTACAGTCAAGTTGGGGAACAATATTGGGACATTTTAGAACCTGGGTGCTTTGATGAGGGGCAGTGCATGGTGCCGAGGGGGGAGCCCTGAGAAGGAACCCACTTCACCCAGCCGAGGAAGAGGCGGCTGGAGGGAGAGGCTTGCACAGTAGGCAGTACCTGAGCTGGGTCCTGGGGCATGAGGGGAGTTAGACAGTGTTCTGGAGATGGCGGGGGTGCATTCCCGGTGGAGAAAATAGTACAAGGAAGACCCAGAGTGGACAGGCAGCACGGCCTGTGTGAGAAACCACGGGCAGTGTGGTGTGGGGAAAGGGGGGGCAGGCAGGAGCACAGAAGCAGAACTCTGTGTATGACAGCAGCCCCCCGGCCCTGACCCTGGGTCTCTCTGTCCCCTCAGACACCCATCAGGTAAGAGGTCTTGGGGGAGAAGGGTCTGTGTGATGTGCCTTTTCTGGCTCTCTCTCTCTCTCTCTCTCATATAAAATTGACCATTTTAACTACTTAAAAATATATAATCCCAGGGTCGTGCAGCCCTCACCACCATTTAGTTCCAGCACTTTCCCATCACCCCAAATAGAGACCCCCTACCCATTAGTAGTCACTTCCCATCTCCCCCTTCCTCTAGCACCTGGAACCATAGATCTACTTTCTGCTTCTATGGATTGGCCTTTATTGGTATTTCATAGAAGTGGAATCATACCATATGTGACGTTTTGTGTTTGGCTTCCTTTACTAAACACAATGCTTTAAGGTTCATCCATGTATCCCCACGTCATTCCTTTTTCTGGCTCAAGAATACTCCATTGTATGGATATACCACCTAGTGTTGATCTCTTTATATACTGGTGGGCATTTGGGTCATCTTGGTCTTTGTCTCTTGTGAATAATGCCTCTGTGAGCAATTGTGTGCAAGTTTGAGCACCTGTTTTTAATTCTTTTGGGCATATACCTAGGAGTGAAATTGCTGGGTTATAATGGTAATTTTGCATTTAACACATGGAGGAAATTGCTGGATTCTTGAGGGTACATCGTAGCTTCACTCTCAGCTCAGAGCCATGCCCTTCTCATGGGCGCTGTTTGGTTCAAGCTCTGGGGAACGCACCGAACAGTTACTGGGTGCCAGGCATGGTTTTATATCCTCACTAGCAACCCTAAGAGGTGGGCACTGTTCTTGTTCCCCGATTTCACATGAGGAGCCTGAGGCATGGAGTGGTTAAACATCACACCCAAGGTCACAGTGCTCCTAAGTAGCGGACTGGGGATTTGAACCCAGACAGACTGTCTCCAGAGCCTGGTCTTTCCCCGGCATTCCATACGATGCCTCAGATGTGGGAGCGTTCACAGACGGGGCTGCAGGCTGAGTCCGACTTGCCCGGTGAGGCTTCGTGTGCAGCGTGGAGCCCATGTGAGCCCCAGGGTTCGAAGGCTGCCTTGGGTCCCACTCAGCTGTACCCTCACCCTTCTGTTCTTTTTATACCTTGCTTCTCCCACTGTCCCCACTGCAGTCACCTGCTTCCCCTCTGTCCCTTTCAATACATGAAGATGGTTTATGGGCTCTCCTAGAAATAATACCATGGAAAGACCCTGCCCTCTGGTTAGTGGTGGGGAGGGTCAGGGAGAGCAATCGGAGGAGAGCCCATCCAGCCTGGGGGTTTTCATGGTGCTTGCAGGCTGCAGAGGTGACCCTGAGTTGGGCTTGGGCTCTGGTGCCTGAGGGCTGCCCCCCACACCCCATCACCACAGGTCAGTCTTCTTCGTCTGCTGTTGTATAAGCAGCGCTCACAGAGGACGCACCGTGCTGGGGCTGCTAACGGCCTGTGACCTGTGGACGAGCCTGTGTTTGTTCCCTTGGCTGAGGCTGAAGGTGGGGGACCCTGGGGAAGGGGTGGCTGGGCCGTGGAGAGGGGGAGGCCCCTCTCGGGAGATGAAGAGGGAGCCCCAAACCAGTTTGTCTTGTGGGAGCTGGCCCAGATTATGGTTGACGATACAAATTTGGGAGCATGCCAGGGCCATATTAATACTGCATGAGGCAGTAAGGGGACCGCAGGCTTGAAACCGGAGCTCTGGCCTAGAATGGAACTGAACAGTGGGCCTTGTCTTAAAGGGACATGACGTGCTCCCAGAAGCATGTGCAGCATTATTTCCCTCTATGCTGTTTACTATATTTGCACACAATTCCCCCAAGTGTTTAAAAAGGAAATGACAGTGTAAGATGGGAGGCATTTTTGATTGCACATGGTGGCACCACGTAAAGCTCATTGACTTTAATTATCATTTCTTTTGTTACCTTGGCAAGAGGTGGGGGGGTGGTTGGAGAGGGAGACAGAAAGAGGAGGGAACCTATGTCTCTCCCTGATACTGTGCTAAAATCTATCTCAGCTAGTCAGCAAATTGAGAATTCTGGGACTCATTCACAGGTAGAACAGAATGAATAATAATGCTTTGCAAGCTCAGAACCACCAACATGACATACCGTTCTGCCTTCAAGGTGCCGCTTTTGATTCCTCTGCCCTTTGTGCTTGCGTTCATGGCTATGCTGTTTCCATGGAGAAGGGCAAGTCAGTGCTGTTTCTTGGTGGGATGTGCAGGCCACTTGCATTTGTCTGGAAACCAAGCAACTACAAAGTGTAAATATCTGGATGCTATTGGCTTATGAGGAAGAAGTGGACGAGATGTCAGGGATTTATTGGAAAGGGTGACCTCCATCCAGATGGTGTCCTAGACCATTTTCCTGGATGGGAAGGGAAGATTGAGCTATGTGGAATATAGTTTTAATGTTAAGTGTGTTTCAGAATATTTTCATCCTTTTCAACTTGGTGGTCCACTATGGTAGCTAGCATGCGTTTGAGTGCAAGTAATGGAGAACATGGACTCAAGGTGGCTTATGCTGTAAGGAAGTGCATTTCCTGCAAGTAGAACAGAGATGGATGGGGTGGGGTTGGGGGCTGTCTAGTGTGGATGAGTCTGGCTGAGTGATGTCTGAGGTCATGGCTCCTCCTTAGTAACAGCTTCATCCTAAATCTCATTTATCTCATGGCTATAAAATGGCTGCAGCCAGTCCAGGCATCACATCCTGACATGGTAATGTCCAGAGGTGTGGAACTATCTCTTCTGGTGAGGACTTGATAGATAGACCTTTCCTGGAAGGCTCCTCGCCAATTCCCTATCTGTTCCATAGGCCAGTTTCCTGCCACTGAGTCCGTCAGTAGCAAGTAGAATAGAAATGCATTCATTCATTCATTCACCCATCCATTTATTTATTTAAAGATTTTATTTATTTATTTGACAGAGAGGAGAGAGATCATAAGTAGGCAGAGAGAGAAGGGGAAGTAGGCTTCCTGAGCAGAGAGCCCAAGGTGGCGCTCGATCCCAGGACCCTGAGATCATGACTTGAGCTGAGGGCAGAGGCTTAACCCACTGAGCCACCCAGGCGCCCCTAAGAATGCTTTTAGAGATAGACTAACAAGGAAGCTGACAAAGGAATGGGCCCAGCTTACCTGAGGTCCAGGGCAGTGTAGAGAAGAGGTAGGAACCTGAACAAAAAGGGGCCATGCTATGAAAGAGGAAAGGAGTGATGTCGAGCTCTCTCTTGCATTCACAAATAGCAAAAGGCAGCTCCCATTTCCTGGATGCACAAGGCATTATGGAATATTTGAACCTGGGAGAGAAATCAGGATGATCTACTCCAGTCCCTTCATTTTACAGATGAACAGACTGATGCCCCAGGAGTGAGCTTGACTTGCTCAGAGTCACCTGATCCATGCTGGAACCCACACTCCACCTGATACTGTGGACGTGGCTGGTGGTCGGGGTGGTTCTGGCTGATCTTACCCAGCTTGGGGAAGAGTAGCAGAAGCCAGCGTGGGTATATGTTGTCAGGGCTTCTAGAAGCCATTTGTAGGGCCTGTCATTTTCTTCCAGTAAATGTACTGATCCACCACTGAGTCTCTAAGCCTGCCCTCTCTAGGTGTTACGAGCATAAGTGCAGTAAAGAAGCCTCATGGCATCCACAAGAGAACACGTTCCAACCCGTGAGGGCATAGCTAGAGCTGGGGATGTTTTCTCTTCTGGGGAGAGTTCTCATCTTTCATCTTCTCATTATCTGATTCCAAGGACTTACATCAGTACTACTAACAGCTACTACTCCACAAATGAATGTCGAAGTGCATTGATTAAAACTGCACGAGGCCATGAAAATGTTAATTGAATCTTATTTTAACCTGTACGAGGTAGGTGTAAAATGAAGTCATGCTGAAGATCCTCTAGACAGGATTGCCCAAAGAAAAATATGCCCTCCTGAGAGGGAACCTGTCTAACCTTATTCGAGGACCGTGGTCTTGATGGTGGGTATTGATTGGGTTAGGGTATCAGGCAGTGATGGCGGCATAGCCCGCTGGTGTTGAGGGAGGCTGGAGCTCGTGTCCATGCGGCTCCTCCGTGACTGCCCTTGGCCACGGGGTCTGGAGGAAATGTGTCCTCTCCTGCCCCCTGCTTCACTCTCAGGGCACTCCTCAGAGCCTTCTCTTACCACAAGGGTGGCTCTGGTTGTCCACTGTGGTCTGGTGTCAATTGCAACACACACACACACACACACACACACAAAACAACAACAACAACAACAACAACAACAACAACAACAACAAAAACCAAAAAGCGAGTGTGGGGGGGGTAGCTTGTGGACAGCTAGACCCAGATCCCTTGGTCCTTAGATGCCATCCTAAATAAAGCGAAATATGTAGCCCACAGCTGTGTCAGTGTGCCTGGCATTTTTGTTTTGTCTTCTAGAACCAGGTCACCAGGACTATAAATCATTCAGAACCCAGAACACCGGTGACACACACCACCATGTTGAAGTTTCTAAAATCAGGCCCTGTTTCCTCTGCCATCTTGAGAGTGTCAGAAACTCCAGCAATTTTGAAGGTTCCCAGAGGTGAAGGGAATAGCCTTCTTATCATTCTGAGAGAGTATAGTTTGCACATTCTCGGCTTCCTCAACATTTGGATTCTAGAGCCTGGTTGGCATAGGGCTGAAGAGCAAACCCCGTCAAAGCTTCTCCTCTTGTCATGCCAATGGAAAGTTCTCCACATCTGTTTAATTACTCAAGCATTCCTCATCCCCCTTCGACATCTCGCATCCCCCTGTTGCTTGCCTTTGTGCACTGGAGATTTATCTTGCTATGTGCGTGGTAAGAGCCGAGTTCTCTGCAGAGTGAATTTTTGCAAAGCAAAGCCGTTTCTTGTATTGACTTCACTTGGGCAGTGAAGATAAATTTCCATGGGGGAAATATTGCTTAGCCGTTTCATTTTTACTTTTGTAATTACTATGATATGGAAAAATGAGCATACCATAAAGTTTATGCATCTCTACACCTACCCGTGTAACCAACAGCCAAATCAAGAAACAAAATATCTCCGTGATTTCTTAAAATACACCCTCACCTAGAGATACAAGGCTCCCACGGGTGTTCTTTCAGTAGCATTTCTGCACACAGTATAGCATACCCTCTGACACCGTCTGGCCTGCACATCACTAAACTCATGGAATTCCTCTCCCCTGGAGGAGTTACCTGGCTTGCATTACTTATGTGTCAGCTTCGGACTTTGTTTTTTGTTTGTTTGTTTTTTAAATGGGGATCCATATACCTCTGTGTGTGAGAAAGCTCATATTTACCAATGAAACCAACTGGGGATAGTCTTATTTAACACTTTCATTATTTAACTCTTCTCTTGTTTTCTTATGTATCTGCTGCTTTGTTTTTTACTGTTCCTCCTCGGTTGTTCCTTCAATTGGGTCAGCTCTACGCTTGCATTTATAAAGTGATCCGTCTTAGCAATCTGTAACTATTTATCGAGGGCCTCCTATGCGCCAGGCACTCTGGCAGATAGTGTGCGTGTTTACCTGTGGTGTGAGTGCAGGAGGCAAGATTCAGGGCTGAGTAAGAGGTGGCTTCCCTGCTCACAGCTGTGCCCGTCCTGGGGTGGGGAGAGGAGGGCGCAGATGTGCACTAGTCTGACCGTGAACTGTCTACATCAGTGAGATATCGAAGAGGCTGAGAGAGTTGGCGGGATCGCCCCTATCTGAGGATGGGGAGGAGGATTCTGGAGGACTGTGTGAGGGAGGGGACATTTTACATTGCCACTTGGAGGTGTGACTGCCCCTTGAGGGGACCCAGGCTCACATTCTGATATGAACGACAAGGAAAGGAGTCTTACTGTGCTTTGATAGTGGGTGCTGCTATTTAAGGCATGAAGCTTACTCAAAGGGAAGGTTTTGGGTTTATTAAAGGAAATGAGAGCGCTCTGCGCTAGCCGCTCTGTAAGTTCAGAATGCGATCCAACGGGTTTGCTTAAACAGTTGGTTGCCCTGAGACCTGCTTCTCGTTCCCTTGGCAGCTGGGCAGAGTTTGAGCCTTTGAAGGTCGCCCTCCGAGGGTAGAGGCCGGAAGCAGGCCCGAAGCCAGCCGCACGCCCCCCCCCCCCCCCCCAAGACTCTGCCTCTGTCGGTCTTGCTCCCTTGCCAGCTTGTTGGAAGCCTGCTCCTGGGCAGCGACAGCTGGGATGTGTGGGTGAGGGGTTGTTGCTAAGAAAATGATCCCAGCTTGCCTTGTCTGACGTGTGTGTTGAAATTAGCATCTTTAACTGCAGTTCCCAACAGTTACTCAATTTTGAAACTACTGGGATTTGGGGATGGGGGTGGTGTTGAGGGGGAGGAGAGGTGATTTGAAAAGGCAAAACATTTGCAGGTGTGTTTTTTTTTTTTTTTTTTTTTACGAAGTTAAATAGAGGGAAGACTATGAGCTGGAGAATGTAAATCTCAGGCATGGTTGCAGATCCCCTCTGTGGGGTACAGACTCCCCCTAGGTGGCCCCGTGGAGCCAGTTGGAATGGCTCACGATCCCGAAGTCCTCTCAGGGTCCCCAGAAATCATGGTATTGTATGAGAACATGTGGTGGGCACATCTGACTGATACACACCCCCAAGGCAAGAAGGGGTGGGCGTTTGGGAGTCTGGATGGGGTACTGGGGTGGGTGGCATTCACCTGTCCCCTTACCTCTCCCAAGGGGCCAGGTGGAGAGGGGACATCTAATAATGATGACAGTGCTAAAAATAGGCAACGATAATGCTCACATTTATTGGATGCCTCCTGTGCGTCACATCTTTTAACTTGTGTAATGCTTACAGCAGCTCTCAGAATTGGTTCTCTGTTATCTGTGGTTTAGAGATAACGGAACTGAGGCACAGAGAGGTCAAGTAACCTGCCCAGATCACTGAAGCACTAAGTGGCAGAGCTGGCGTTGAAATCCTGGCTTCCTGAAGCTAGTGTGTAGGCCCCCAACCTTATGTTTTGCTGCCAATAGGCATCAGGCACCAGGCAATGGAGGAAACCAGATGAGAGCAAGGATATGTAAGTGGATGAGCTCCACTTACATGAGAACTGTGCTGGGTAGTACCTCCTGTTGCTTTTTAAAGGTTGCTTTTGGATGAGAGTAACACAAAGATGGCATCTCTCTCGACCTCAGGGCCTTTGTATGTGGCTATGTTATTGTACTGCCTGCTTTGTATGTGCTGGCTCCATTTCATCTGTCATGTCTCAGCTTAAAGCCACTGGGACAGAGAAGCCTTCCTGACCATCCAATAACACTCATTCAGCAAATGTTTATTGTGTATCCATACACATCTTTCTAGGTACATGGCTTATGTTAGCGAACAGACATAAACTGCTGCCTGTGAGGAGTATAATTCTATTTGGGAAAGAGAAAATACACAAAAAACATAAGTAAAATTTTGTAGCGTATGGTTTTGCTGTTCTGTTTTAGCATCTGTTTGCTCCTTTCAAAGCCCTTATCACAATTTGTAATTATTTTCTTTGTTTACTTGATCATTGCCTGCCTGCCTCCCACGGTAAGTCATTTGGCGATGGGGACCTTGGGTGTCTTGGTCACCACTGTCTCCCAAGTTCCCAGCCTGGAGCCCAGCACAAAATAGATGCTCAGTAAGTGTTGGTTGAGAAAATGAACAAGAAGTCAAGCTCTTGGAATTTGGGGGAGTGACTAGACTGAGAAGTTTGAAATAATTTTCTGCAGATGAGCCTTTAGAGATGTCTTCCAAAGACCAGGGTTGTTGGGAGATCCGATTCCCACAGGAACCTGGGGACCCCGGCTGAGCTGTAGTCTGTGCCTTTCCCTCAGGGCAGTCCTTGAAAAAGTCTCTTGGATGCCTCGCAGGCTGCCCTTTCCTTTCAGTTGAGGACAGGAGGGAGGGCGAGGGCTGAGCTGGCCGCTGGAAGCAGAGGACTGTGTGGTATGGGGTGACCCATGGCCTGCCCTGGGTGCTGCCCATAGACAGGCTGAGGGACAGTGGAGGACATGCCATTCTCCTCTCCGTTCCTGGGTTGGTGTGGGGACCAAAGAGCACGCATTATTATCATTAGTAGTAAAGATTAAAATAGGAGCTAATGTTTAGGGAGTACTGCTGTGCATGGACACCTCTCCAAGCCTTTTAAGGGCGCCCTGTCATTCAATCTTTACTAGTCCCTGTGTGATGTGGAAATTTGCTGGCCACGTGACTCGCCCAAGGTCGCACAGCTGGTGGAGTTTGGAACCCAACCCAGGCCAGTCCCAGGCCTCACACTGTACACCCTCAGACAAGTCTCTTGGCTTATTTTTGGTGTCCCCAAGCAGAAAGCTCTCACATTGTCAGAAGATTCCTAGCTTGAGCCTTGGAAAATATTTTCCATTCTGTTTCACCAAGGAAGGCCTCTACTGTTGAGGTGCTAGCAGGATTAATGTACTTTATAAGCACTCATGTTATTTATTGTTCTTGCTAGTATTAGTGAAAGCCAAAATAACTCAGTCTTTGGGTGAGAGGGGCAGCAAGAGGGAGCTGAATGACCTTGGTTGGCATGTTAATACTCTTTTGCAGTCTCCTCTCGGTTATCCAGGCTAATGGAATGGGAAGCAGTGCCCACAAATAGTCATAAAACAAGAAAATCAATTATGGGCTCACTGGGGTGTTGACTGACAAGTAGGTACTAAGCCTTTTATGAGGCTGGCCTTCAAACATGACTCCCTTCTCTGCTGAGCTTTCAGAAAGTGCGAGATGGGAAACAGTGCGCGCTTTGCGAGGCAGGGATGGAGAAGCCGCTTTCGCTCCGGCCTTTGATCTCTGGGTAGAGATGGTGTATGAGGGGGCGTCAGCAGCCAGGGAGGGGCTGGTGATGTTTTTCCCTTCTCCTAAAGCAACTTGGGTGACGGAAAGAGTTGCCTTACTCCCCCCCGGAGCATTTCGGTGGCTGGTGCGGCTGCCTGGAAAAGGCCAGCGTGCGTCCCGGGTCAGGTGCAGGCGGAGGCCGGCGTGTCTTCGAGGTCTGCGGGACTGACGTGGCAGAGGGAGTTTGAAGGGAACGGAAAGGTCACAGAGGCCTGGGACAAGGGAGCGGACGGAGCCAATGGCGCTGCCCGGTAACACTATCTGGAAGATGAAATTGTAGCATGGGGCCGAGAGATGCCGGGCCGGGGACAGAAACCTCAGCATTTTCCATGATTAACTTTCTAATAGTAACCATGTGTGTACAGCCGGTGCTTAGCAACGGGGAGATGATCTTCCCTGAGTGCGCATTAATACGAGGGCACGTGGCTTCTCACCATTGTTGGCTTTCCCCACTCTGTTTCTGTCACCGTCCCGCGGAGAGCCACCCGGGAGACCTGACCACAAGCCTGTTGTCCTTGGTGGCAGAGTGGGGAGGCAGCTGAGTTGGTGTCCTTTCCCCATTGATCTGTGCCTGTCCCTGGAGTCCCAGGCCTCAGGTGATGGAGGAGCTCCCTCTCGGCTGCTAGTCAGGAAGGAAGGGACAGGCAGCAAGCTCACCCGGAAGCTGGGGCAGGGCTGGGGCCGGCACCCCAGTCTCCTTGCCTTCTGTCCTGTGCTTTCTCCCTTCTCCTCAGCCCCTCCCTTAAAAACCTGTGCTTTGTCTCCCAGAGAGAGAAACGAGGGGTTCACGTTCACGTCCACGACTTCCTGTGTTGCCACCCAGCCCTCCCCGAGGATTTAAGAGAAGGTGCCTGCGGAGGGCATTGCTTAACCCAGAGGCAAGCGGGATGGCAGAATTTTGGGCCCCGTGTGGCCTGTGGCATGTCGGCCTGTTCTAGGAGCTAGCGATACAGTGGTGACACAGACCCAAATCTCCTCTCCTTTTGGACCTTATATTCCAGTGGGGGAGGCGGGAACGTAGTAGCCGAAGGATGATTTAACTTCAGATAAGTGGTTTAAGAATATGAAGCAGGCTAGGGGGTAGCGAGTGGTAGGAGTGTGAAGGGGTCACTGTTTCACACAGGGGGACACTCGGGATGATGTGTCTAAGGACGTGATCATCGCGGGGAACGAGCCTGACCTCCCTGGAAAAGGGGACTGTGGGGAACGTCTGGGGGGACAGTGCTTCTGGGGGAACAGTCTGTGGAAATAGCAGCTGTGAAGCCCCTGGTGGGGAGCGAGCTGGGCTACTGGAGCATTCCGATGGCTACTCTAACTGTGCCCTCACCCGCCGCCCTCCCCAACTTTCTCTCTTCCTGGCAACTCGTCACCATCCAGCGTAGCTTGGGTTTGTACCTTGCTTTGTTGCGGGGGCTCACTGTCTGCTTCCCTGACTGCAGAGTGGCTGCTACCCACAGGAATACCTGGGAGGTACTGATGCTCGGTACCTTCTTGTTGGATGAGGCCATGGATGGAGGCCTGTGTTTGGAGGCAGTGAGCGAGGCAGGCGGTGGGAGAGGTGACTGGCGGGGTCTGCAGGAGTCGGCGTGTAGGGGGCAGAGGAGAGGCTGAGAGCACTCCTCAGGTGTTGGTATTGTTGTCGCACAGCCTGCTGGATGGGGTGGCCAGGGCACAGGCCTTCTTGCCCCAGCTCAGCAGAAAGACCATCCTTGCTGTTTCCAGAAGCTAAGACCTCTCAGGATGTGTAGTTAATGAAAAAGCGCCCATACTGTGCTAATGCTTCTCTCGCTTTCCACAAGCTCCAGGGAATCCAGAGCTATACGTTCAGCCCTAGTGCAAAATGACCAGGAGCCTGGACTTGTTCTGAGGGACGCTGGTGACCCCATTCCTAGGGGGCCTGAGGCACCCATGCTCGCTGTTGGCCTGTTTTCCAGGAGCTGCTTGGACTGTGGGGTTGCTGCCCTACAGTTGCCGTCTGGTCCCCTCGTGGAGGAGGCCTGGGTTCCAGCTATGCGCTGTGCTGCCCACACAGCCTGCTAGAGGCCAGGCAGCGGAGGGAGGAATGCCCACCGAAGACTCAAGGCCGGTGGCCCCGTGGGCCCCATTTCGGCCCCGCCAGCTGGAGTTTGCACCAGGGCGAGGAAGCAGCAGCACCCCTCCCACCAACACACTCCTGCGTTCACATACGCGCAGATGCCCTCAGGGCACACCTGCACACACCCACACACGCGTGCCTGCCTCCCCTCCCCCTCGCCTGATTTTATACATCCCCCCGAACACTCTTGCACCCCGCCCAGGCCCACACGCTTCCACTCCCCGATCAGAGACATTTGCTCCCCAAACACGCCTCCGCGGGTGGGCTCCCTCCACCCCTTCGCCCATCTCTGTGCGCTCAAGCCGCCCCCCTCACCTTGGCTCCCCTCATCATCTCTTCTTACCTTTCCGCAGGAGGGGTCCTTGCCCTGCTTTGGGGCACCTGAGCCGCAGAAACGTGACGAGGTGTGGGAAGTGGAAAGTTCTGCAGGTGTCCTGCTCACCGATAGCGAAGGAGGAGGCGGCAGGGGTCCCAGCTGCGTCTCGGGCATGTAGGGGGCTCGGTGGGCATCGTGCTGTGCAGTTGGGAAGGATCTTACTTTCTCCTTCTTAAGTTCAGCCCCTGGTGCATCGAGCACTGATGGCAGGAGACACAGGTTCTGCTCCCTTGGGTTAAGGTCTAGGGGTAGAGCAGACCGCAGACAGGATCACTGAGTAAATAGGGTAAGTCAGATAGTGATGGGGCAATAGGACAAATAAAGGGGGGTAAAGGGAAGGAAGTGATGAGGAGGGTGCGCTTCCCCCTGGCAGTGAGACAAGGCCTTCTGGAGGGGGGCTTTGTGGGCAGAAGGAAGAGCAAGTACAGGTGTGGGGGGCGCTGGGGGCAGGAGTGGAGAAAGGCCGGGAATGGGCCGTGGGTGGGGATAATGGGAAGTCGGGGGGAATCCCTCAGATGGAACTTCTTAAACATCTGTCACCCCCAAATGATTGTGGTCCCCTGAAGCCCCTGGACACATGGGCTTCATCTCAGGGTCTTGTGTGCTCCTCGCATGGTGCCTGGTACCAGTCCTTGCTCAGAAAATACTCGCCCCTTGACAGCCTTGCTCGATTCCATTCTACGCAGAACCTCTTCTGTGTTCCAAGATATCTGTGTTGGCTGCCGGGGATCACGGGATGGAATGACCCAGCCCTCCCCTTGAGGAGCTCCTAGCCGGGGAGGCGGCCAGCTGGATGCGTGAATGTTGAGTGCCCCGAGAGGGATGGACCAGGGCTCGTGAACCTGGGGGCTGACGGGGGGCCCCGTGTAGGGGACAGCTCTTTGGAGAAGCTGATTCCCGAGCAGAGTCTTCAGGAAGAAGAGGAGTGAGCCTAGAGGGAGAGGGAAGAGGAGAAAGAGACACTGTGGGCAGAGGGGTGAGTGACAAGGGTTAGGGAAGCGACACCCGCATGGTGTATGGGACTGGGTTCCCAGCAGTCGGTGGCTCCAGGGCTGCCGTCTGCTCTTGCCTTCGTGTTCTCTAAGTGCCAGGCCAAGAAGGAAGCAAGGCAGGCCCTAGAGGCTGCACCCTTGAGATGATGCTGTCATGGGGGCAAGCCCTGTGGCTGCGTGCCCCCCACTCCGGTTCCAGTGACTGGGACCACCGGGAGCACCTGACTCACCTGTTCCCTCCTTAAAGTGGTGGGACCCAAATTTCTGGGCTTATCGGTGAAGCCTCGCTCTCTGGCTGGTGCTGCTTTTGGAGAGGTGGGCCAGGAAGACCTCCTTGGGGAGAAGCAGAGAAGGGTGGAATCCTCTGAATGTGCTCCCCAGAACCCAGTCCCTGTGCCCTCCCTTTCTGCAGGTGTGCTAGGATTGGCCTGCGTGGTTCCAAAGTTCTGTGCCTTTAGGTTTTTTTTTGCATTAATTGCCTACATTTACAAAATGAGAGGCTTAGGATTTAAACAAAACAAAACTGGGTTTCTAGCTTTTCTTGAAAAAAAAAAAAGAAAAGAAAAAGATTGCCGACAGACGTTTGTGGGCCATGGATCCCCTCATGGTGATGAGTGGCCGAGCACAGCAGTGGGCCTCGCCATGGACAGTCCCTTACTCACCATAGCAGCCTGGTTCCCGTGGACCCAAGCTCGGACCCCTTTTTTGCATTTAGGAAACAAACACAGTTTTATGTTTCTGCAAGTTCTCAAGGATGACTCTTGAGTCCTTAAACACTTTGAGATCATCCTCATTTCTCAGCTAGAAGCCAGTAGGTGGGAGCCCCCTCTCTGTTTCTATTTGCTTCTGAATAGCTGGATGTCACTGTATATTGGAAATAATGGGGGGGGGCTCCTGGGTGACTCAGTCAGCTTGGCGTCTGACTCTTGCTTTCGGCTTAGGTTATGTTCTTAAGAGTCATGGGATGGAGCCCTGGGTCAGGGTCTGTGCTCAGCAGGGAGTCTGCTTGAGAATCTCGCCCTCTGCCACCCCCCACCCCCACTGCTAGCTCAGGCAGGCGCTCTCTCTAAAATAAAGAGACAAATCTTAAAAAAAAAAAAAAAAAAAAAAAAGAGACGTGGGGGTGGGCAGGTCCTAGATTGCATTGTTGGAAGACACAGGTCGCATTGCCCGGCTTCTGTAAGAATGACGTGTCCAGATGTGGGTGAAGAGGTAGAAGGTGTGGAGCCCTCTGGAAACCTTGGAGGCCGAGCACGGAGAGCTCACAGGTGCCGGAGGCAGGGACATGGCCAGGCCTCCTTTTCTCTGCCCTCACTCCCCAGCTTCCCTGTCACCAGGTTGCTCACCGAGCCTGGTCCTCAGTGAGTCTGTGTAGAAAGAAAGAAGGCATGACTGATACGGCCAGGGTCTAATTGGATGGTGATCCCTTCCCCATACGCCGTAACACGAGGTCCCCTTTAGCCTCTGGGATTCACATGTGGTCATTTCCAGAAAGTGGCAAGCCTTGGGGTGGGCTGGGAGGACGCATTGGGAATTTGCCTCTTGAGTCTTTACCGAAGTGGGGAGTCGCGCTCTGTTCTCTCACCTCGGGTCCCTCCTCTGAGGAGACTGAGCTCACACCACCTGGGCAAACTGCTTTCGTGGGGCCACATGTGGATTAGGATCAGATGACCACCTGGGGAATGTGCCAGCTGGGCAGCCAGGACACAGAGTGATTTGTTTCCCTTTGCCAGTACTTTCCAAGGTTTGGGGTTTGCCTGTAGCTCCTGGTGAGGCCTGGCCTCCCTCGAGGGCAGATCAGCATATACCTGGGCTCAGAAGTCTGCACGGGGCCCCTGATAGGCCCTCCAGACTTCGAGCAAGGCCTGATGCCCCAGCGCAGGCTGGGGGAAGCCACAGGCTGCCAGCCACTGATGGTAGTGTGGGGGGAGGGCTCCAGGCCCAGGTGTCGGGCTGGTAAATGGATTTTTCAGCCTGCGGAACTTCTAAAGATAGGCTTGGTGGCGCTCTGCTGGCACCGGGACTGATGGGCCATCTGTGAATCACAGGCCGCCCGCCGCGGGAGTGCAGGCCTGGGGCAGGCAGCCCGGCAGTGAGGAGGACCCAGATGCAGGAGGGGAGGAGGGCTGGTGCAAGGAGAGTGACTCAGCCCAGGCCACCCTCGAGGAGGGGCCCTTGCTGCCTGGCTCCGGGAGGCTGGCAGCTGCCTGTAATTGATGTGGTTCCTATGGCTGGTTGGAACAGATAAAGCGCGAAGGGAATCGATGAATCGTCAGTGCGGTTTGTGCTCCTCTGGCCGGCAAGCCTCAGAAAATGGGTTGCTTGGTTTGTTTCTTCAGTCACTGCTTGGAGCCCCTCTGTGTTCACCCTGAATTGCCCATCCCCCCTGCCCTTACCCTGTTTTCTTTGAATTATTTGGCTGGCTCATACGGGTCCTCGTGACACTCTCCTACTTCCGTGCAGGACTCCACAGTTAGCAGAGTGGGCAGCGCACATTGATGGCGCTCCTTCTAGGCGCTGGACGAGCGCTGGGGGAGCAGCAGTGAGCGGGATAGGCATGGTGCTTGCTCTCGGGGGCTTGTGGCCATCGGCTAGGAAGGCAACAGCATGAGCTGCTCCTAATGGGGAAGAAGGCCTCTCTGAGGAGGACACGTTCCACCTGAGAGGCTTGCTGGGCGGAAGTTTGGGGGAAGAGCATTCCAGGCAGTGGGAAGGGTTAGTGTGCACCCCCCTGAGGTGGGAATAAACTGGCTTATTTCCAAAATAGCAAAAAGCCACTCTGAACAGAGTTTAGGGCATGGTGGGTAAAGTGCTCTGAAGGGAGGTTGGCAGGGACCATTTCTTGTAGGGTTGTGGTAGGCAATGGTGTCGAGTCTGGATTTCCTTCTCAGTGTGATGCAGCATTTTTGGAGGCCACGCATTATTGGAGTAGCCATGCATGTGAGGCGACGGACATTTTTAAAAGCTTGCGTTTGCAGCAGTGAGGCCAGGAAGTGAGGGCAGGAGTAGAAGCAAAAGGGGTTGCTAGGAGGGCTACTGCCTTTTTGCTGGTGAGAGCTAAGGGTGCAGCCGTGGCTTGGATTCTGAGGGTTAGATCAGATATATTGCCTCAAGTTGTAGAGGAGCCCCAGAAGAGACAGAGGAAGAAACAGGGGTTCAGAGGGTACCAATGACATGTCCCATCGCCAGCAAGCTACAGGACTAACAGTTGCAACCAAAGCCCCAAATTTAAGGACTTGCACACTCTCTTCACCTCAGCTGTGGTGTCTGAGGAGGCCGCCTGCCTCCCTCTCACATGACGTGATGCTGGGATGAGGTGAGGTGAGCGGAGCTTCCGTGAGCCCTTGTATCTGTTTGTTCTGGCTGCCATAACAAATACCCGGACCTGCCTGGGGGCTGAAACAACAGACATTTGTTGTCCAACGGTTCTGGAGGCCGGACACCTGAGAGCAGGGCGTCGGCAGGGTTGGTTCCTTCCAAAGCCTCTCTCCCTGGCTTGTAGCTGGCCGCCTTCTCTCAGGGTCTTCGCATTGTGTTCCCTCTGTACCTGGGTGTATCCTAATCTCTTCTTCTGAGGGCACCAGTCACATTGGTATCTCATGACCTCATTTTAATGTAATCCTCTCTTTAAAGACCCTGTCGCCGCATATGGTCACCTTCTGAGGTCCTGGGGGTTAAGACTTCAATATATGAATTTGGGGGGATGCAATTCAGCCCCTCCTAGCCTGTTTCTTTGGCCTAGGATTTATGCGTGGCACTGCTGTCCATGAACAGTTGGGACCCACACTTGGTTTATCTCCAGGAGGATGACCTGTGGTAACAGATATTTGCAGGTGGCCGTGTGCAAGAGTCCAGCCCTGGTGCTCCAAGTATGGGAGGGTCCATAAAGGGAGCAAGCGTACTTTGTGTAAGGCGGTGGGTGGGAGAAGGAGGGACAACAACATCTGCCCTAGCCGCTGACTTTAAGGTGTCACCTGACAGCACACACGGGCTGAGCGACTTCCTGGATCAGGGGGTTAAATAACAATGGAAATGACAAGAACAACCTGTATTTACTGAGCACTTACTAAGTGCTAAGCCCTCTCGCTAGCATCCTGCAGGGTGTTTGGGATGCAGGGTTGCAGCATCACAGAAGTTCTGTGAACCAGAAGATGAAGCTACATCTTAGAGGGTGTCAGTAACTTGTCTGTGCTTATTTCTAGGCAGTTTGGAGCTGGGATTTGCAGATGTGCTTTTTTTTTTTTTTTAAAGATTTTATTTATTTATTTATTAGGAAAGAGAGAGAGTGAGAGAGAGAAGGTCAGAGTGAGAAGCGGACTCCCCATGGAGCTGGGAGCCCGATGTGGGACTCGATCCCGGGACTCCGGGATCATGACCTGAGCCGAAGGCAGTCGCTCAACCAACTGCGCCACCCAGGGGCCCGCAGATGTGCTTTTTTTGATTGCAAAGCCTGATTAACTACTATGACATGCTTCCTCTGAGAACTTGTCCCAGAAGAGAATGGATGTTTCGAGCTCCGAGTTAGACTCAATTTCTTTGGTGTTGCCAGAAGTGTAGTTGACCCTCGATCAACACGGAGATTGGGACGCCAACCCCACATAGAACTTTTGACTTCCCCCAAACTTAATACCCATAGCCTGCCGTTGACCGGAAGGCTTACCCATACTTTGCACACTTGATTAACAGTTGGTTTTGTATGTGTATTTTATGCTGTATTCTTACCATTAAGTAAAGTAGGGAAAAGAAAATGCTATTAAGAAAACCATAAGGAAGAGAGACTACATTTATGGTACTCTACTCTAGGAGACTCTGCATGTAAACGGATCCATGCGGTTCAAACCCCTGGTGTTCAACGGTCACCTGTATACAGATTTCATCTCGGTTCTGTGTTAAACTTGAGGCGAGGAGTTTTTTTTACTGTCTACCCCGGAGTTTGTGAAGGTGGGGCCCCTGGATCAGCAGCACCCGAGGATTTGTGAGAGATGCAGGTCCTACCTTGGATCTCTTCGGTCAGACAGACACTGAGGCTGATATCGGTTTGGCCCTTTCTGGTTTAACAAGCGCTCCAGGTTCTCAGGCTTGCTAAATTTTGAGAGCACTGGCTTGCATCAGTCCTAACATACTCACAAGTGTTTGCATTGGGAAATCCAAGGCTGGATGTCCTCGATGAGCCAGATTTCAAGACTGTACGTGGGATGAGGGACAAGGCAGCACCTCTCAGTCAGTTCCATGGGACGCTAACAGGTGTTATGCAAGATATTGGTGCTTGGTAGGTTTCTTTATTGCAGACCTTTAAGACGGTGATTATCCTTCTACTCTTTTTGGAGATAGCTATGTTTGTATTTCCCAAACTTATTTGACTGTTAAATCCCTTTTCTGGGGAGCGAGTAACAGGACTAATATTTGTGAAACAATGCACTCCATAGGGGCTTCTGGGGGAGATACAAATGATCAAATTGGGACCTTCACAATGATGAGTTTTAATCAGTTAAGTTGTGATTGCTCATCGGTATGCTATGTTCGTTCCTGTGGCAGAAGCTGTGAGCAATTCCAGGAATGAATAGGGATCCTTATTGATCAAACACCGACTTTATGGCAGGCACAGTGCAAGGCTTTACAACCATAAGGAGGTGATACCATTAGTCCCAGTGAGCAGATGAGAAATGGAGGCAAAGAAAGGCACAATTGCTGGGCTTACAGGGCGTAGGTGGTGGAACTGGGATCGTACTTCAGGACTCTGTGAGCCCCAAATCTCTTCTTTTTCTGTTTCTGTCTCATATCATGGGGCCTGAGGATGGAGACAGGGGCACTCATGGAATGGAGGAGCAGACCCGCGCATTGCGCCGTGAGATGGTACCGTAATGTGCTGAGGGCCGGAGTAGGGCGTGAGCTATTCGCCAGCTCAGTTTAAAAACAACAGCACTGTTTTTCTGATTATAAACATAACACATGCTCCTGGTAGGAAATTCTGAAAATACATTAATGCATACCCATTAAAATGGCTATTAGCCAAAATGCAGAAAATAACAAGTGTGGGGAGATGTAAAAAAATTGGAACCTTTGTGCATTGCTGGTGGGAATGTAAAATGGTGCAGCTCCTGTGGAAAACAGTATGGCAGTTGCTCAAAAAATTACACATAGAGGGCGCCTGGGTGGCTCAGTTGGTTGAGCAACTGCCTTCGGCTCAGGTCATGATCCCGGAGACCCGGGATCGAGTCCCATATCGGGGTCCCGCCTCTGTGGGGAGTCCGCTTCTCCCTCTGACCTTCTTCTCCCCTCTCATGCTTTCTCTCTCTATCTATCTCAAATAAATAAATAAAATCTTTTTTTTTAAAGATTTTATTTATTTGACAGAGAGAGAGAGATCACAAGTAGGCAGAGAGGCAGGCAGAGAGAGAGGAGGAAGCAGGCTCCCTGCTGAGCAGAGAGCCCGATGGGGGCTCGATCCCAGGACCCTGAGATCATGACCCGAGCCGAAGGCGGAGGCTTAACCCACTGAGCCACCCAGGCGCCCAAAAGATTTTATATTTATTTTTGAGAGCAAGAGCCTGAGTGAGTGGGGGCAGGGGCAGAGGAGGAGGGACAGAATCTTAAGCAGAATCTATGCTGAGTGTGGAGCCTTGATCTCATGGCCCTGGGATCATTGACCTGAGCTGAAACTAAGAGTCAGACACTTTACCCAACTGAGCCACCTAGGAGCCCCTATTATTCCGCTTTTAAAAGGAGGGACGTTCTGATGCACACTACAAGGTGGATGAACCTGGACAATATTAAGCTCTGTGAAAGGAGCCAGTTACAAAATCCTGTGTTATGGTTCTACTTCTATGAGAGACCTGGAGTCTTCCCACTCAGAGGACAGAAAGAAGCGTGGCTGCCTGAGGTGGTGTGGGGAGACTGTTTAATGGGGACAGTGTGTCAGATGATGAAAAAGGGCTTGAGACCGATAGTGACGATGATCGCACAACAATTGGACTAGACTTAGTTACGCCACCGAGCTGTATACTTAAGCATCATTACAGTGGTAGATTTCATGTTCTGTATATCTTACTGCAATTTTTAGAAAAGATAAAAACAAAAGCAACTGTTCCTTCTCAGAGGTGACTGCTGTCAATATTTGGATTTGCTGCATATGAGTCTTGGTGCCTTTATGTGGACATCTAGATCTTTTCCTATTTCATCAATAACTCGTTGAAAATACTTTTAAAAAGCAGATTTATGTATTGGAGATCGTGAGCAAGCAAGCGAGGGGAGGGGCAGAGAGAAAGAGAAAGCATCTCAAGCCGACTCCCCACTGAGCATGGAGCCAATCTGGGGCTTGACCTCACAGCCCTATGATCATGACCTAAGCTGAAACCAAGGGTCAGACACTTTGAGCCATCCAGGAGCCCAGAGATATGCTTTATGATGGTGCACATTAGTTTCTCAAGTAGCTGCACTGCAATCTGGTTAACCATCTTCCTGTTGTTGGTTGTGTAAGTTATTTCCAGTTTTTCCCCGTTTTAGGCTGTGCTATAGTTAAGGTCTGCATATGTCCATTTTTATTCACACCACAGATTGTTTCCTTAGGACAGACTCCTAGATGTGGAATTTGCTGGGCCAGAATGCGCATGTTTTTAAGATTCTCTGTACACATTGCCAAGTTGCTTTCCAGAAAGGTCATGCGGCTTTCATGCAATCTCACCAGAAGTGTGTGAGAAAGAGTGTCTTTTTTCATTACCTTCCCTAAAGGGAGCCTAGAGGATGCAGAGGGAGAAAGAGAAACCCTGGTCCCTTCAGATCCCAGAGCAGGGTCTCAGCCTGTGTGTTTTTTTTTCCCAGGCAGTTAGTGGGCCCCTGGTTAGCAAGCCAGGACAGGGCTGATGAGTGCTCTGGCCAGCCAGGGGTTCGGAGCCCGCCTGCGGGAAAGAACAGCCGGTTCAGGGATAATCCCTTGGTATTGGCGCTCTGGTTCCAGTCTGGAGGGTTTTGTCAGGATGATTACCAGTCCAGCTCTGGGCTGAGGCAGCGTGGGCTGTCTCCTGAGCTGCTCAGGCGGGGTTCACTGGGCTTCGTGACTCGGCCCCCAGACCTCATTTCGGGGAAACATCCGAGAGTCCCTGTGTTGCTTTTCTCTGGTATACGTGGACAGAACATTTTAAGGTGTGGGAAAACAGTGCCTACTTTCTAACAGGCATTCTTCTATTCAACAGGGTGTGAAACGAAGCTGCAAGAATGTTTTCCTTCCTGTGGTCTTCCATAGAGCCTTTTACCTTTTAATTTAGGGGTTGCCCTGCATTTTCTGTTTTTAAAACTTACTTATTTTTTTGTGGATTAGGGAAACAGATGTTTGCTTGCTTTTGCCCATTTGGGGAATAGTGTGCTGCTCTTTATTCTGAGTGGGCAGAATAAACACAGGTCTGGAATGAGCGGCCTATTCCTCTGGAGTCGAGCTCTGTTGGCAGTGGGAGGGGCTGTGAGCTCTGAGCCTGGGACAGAGAAAAGACTGTCTCCTTCTTGCTTTCTGGCTCCCTCTCCTTTTTTCTGTCTCTCCACATTAAAGAGCTTTCCCTCTGTGTCTCTCTGTCTCTCTCGCGCATACACGTGCACATGACTTGGGAATATCAACTCGGTCTCCTCGGTCTCTTTCTGTGTGGGAAGGCCTGACAGGGTGCCCTGAAGATTCTTTCTGTTTTGGTCTGTCCTTGAAAGGACATGTTTCTTGGCTCTCACCAAACCCAGAGGAGTGGGGCTCCCTTGAGCTGCACCTCTTGGGTGTGGAGAGGATGAGAGGAAGCAGGATGAGGCATGGGCCTGATGGTGAGGGTCTGACCAAGGAGGCTCACTGTTGATGCATTCAGAACTTTCAGAAGAAAGTCTAATTAGCTCTACACATGAGCCAGTGGGGTCAACTTGACCAAAGAGGGATGGGGGAGCCATGTTACTATTCTCTAAGAGGAGAAAGAATGTGTATTTCAACAGGGACTGTGGTTTCCGGGACTTGCTTTCCCTGCCCCTTTTCTAGTCTGTTGCCAAATACTAATGATTCTCCCTGTCATTGGCTGCGTGCATGCTCCCTCTCCATTGCTGCTGCCTCTTGCCCAGTGTGAGCTTCCATTCCTGCTTGCTTGGACCACTGCAGTAGGCTTCCAGCTGGGTGCATGACTCTCATTTCTGATTAGTTATACATCTGACTGCCTAATTAAATGTTCTAAATGTCAGCCGATTATTTTACTTTCCTCATCAAATACTCTTTCATGGTTTCTAATTAGCCAAAGGAAAACAAAAAGTTCAAATTTTTTTTTCTTGGAATTCAGAGATCTTCCTATTTCCTCCCTGCCTTCCCTTTATGTCCCTGGGTAGACATAGTAGATCCACCAAGCTACTCCCTATCCCCGTCTCAGGAGGTAGTCCGTTTTATCCTTTCTGGTTCCTTGTCTGTGTACTCTCAGGTCCCATTAATTCTTCACAGCCTGGGGCCAAATCCTCCTCTTCCAGGATGCTCCAAACTAGAAGTAATCTCTCTCTCTCCTCTCCCCAGCACCCTCCTGCCCCATCCCCTGTCTTAAAGCACTGCATGTCTGTACGTTCTGTTACCTAGTCCTGTCTCGGTCTTTTGTAAAACCCGGATTCACCGCTCCGTGTCCGCGTTGGCTGGGCACAGCGCCTTGCACATTGCCCATGGCAAACGTGCAGCGGTATTTGATGAAGGAAGGAAGGAAGTGAACAGATGACCCAGGGTGTTCAGTGGTGTTCAAACCTGCCCCGTTTGCCCTCCCCTCACTTGCACCGGTTCTTGCTGGTGAGCCACTTGCAGCCAGTTACCACTGCACTTAAACACACACTCTTGTTTCCAGGCATGTAGCAAGGGGCGGCAGCTTAGTGATTCATGAGTAGGTGGAGAAGGTGATCGCCTTGAGAGCTGCTGACTCAACTGCCTGCTGCTAACCTGGGGCTCCTCTGGGTGATGAATCAATGAGTGGATGCTATGAATGAACAGATGGTCACGGAATCTCAGGGGACCTGGGTCTCCTGGATCCGTGCTTCCCAGCTTTCCAAGTACACAGCCCAGGCCTCATGGGGGGTGCTGGAAGCCTCTGTCTAAACATGGCATGCTTTCCTGGAGAACCAGTTCTTTTTGAAGGTTTGGGAATAAATATTCTTTAATATTCAATCACAGTCATCACGGGAGAAACGCAAATATGCATACATTTTAAAAGATAAAATGTAACACTTTCAGGAAGCTTCCTTCCTGCTGAACGCTTGCCTCGGGTTCCCACCCAGGCTTCTCTTGCTAGGTGGGAGGTTGGCGTTCACTCTTCTCACCTTCAGGGGCTGTGATTGAAAAGTCTCCTAGGATCTGGGCTAGTTCTTTACCACCCGCCCTACCTGGTTGCTAGGTTCCCATCACTGCCTCCCCACCCCCATGGCTGATCTTTAGCAGGGTGTAGATGGTTATTTGGAGATTGCACCGCGCAGGGTTCAAATTCCTCCAGCTGTATAGACACTGTATCAGGAGGACGATGGGGGAAGGTACACTCCCACTCTTCTTTCCAGAGGGGAGACAGGAGTGCTGGAAATAGAGAAGACTGAAAAGGACACGTGGAATGAATTAATGTAGCTGGTGACATAGAAGCCCGTGGGCATTGGTGTAAGAAACATACTCTTTTAGGCAGGAGTATAACCCAAACAAGGGACAATCGGGAGCACTTCGGCTGACGATGCTCCTCAGTTGTATCCTCTTGTGGCGGACCCCTGCAGTGCCACACCCCAGCAACCTGTGTTTCTGCCCCTCCCTGCAACTCCTACCCCCGCTCTTCATCATGATGAACTTGGTCTAGCTATGTGTGACCTTGGGCAAGTCACACGTCCACTCCCTCGGTGCCTGACTTAATTTAGCAAACATTTGATCCAGAAGGTTGTTGTGATGACGATTCACGTAAGATGCCTAGCGAAGATTTTGGGTTTGATACCTTGTGACTAATATGGCAAGGATCCCGCTCTGCTGTACAGAATCCATCAGCATCTTTGCAGTTCAAACCTGGCAGTAGCCAGAGAGGTGGTTTAAAGAATGTCAGCTGCAGGGTGCCTCGGTGGCTCAGTCCTTGTGTCTGCCTTTGGCTCAGGTCATGATCCCAGGGTCCTGGAATCGAGCCCTTTATCGGGCTCCCTGCTCAGTGGGGAATCTGCTTCTGCCTCTCCCTCTCCCCCTGCCTGTGCTTCCTCTCTCTCTCTCCCTGTCAAATAAATAAGTAAAGTCTTTTTTTTTTTAAGATTTTATTTATTTGACAGAGAGAGAGAGAGAGAGAGAGAGATCACAAGCAGGCAGAGAGAGAGGGGGAAGCAGGTTCCCCGCTGAGCAGAGAGCCTGACGCGGGGCTCGATCCCAGAACGCTGAGATCATGACCCGAGCCGAAGGCAGAGGCTTTAACCCACGGAGCCACCCAGGTGCCCCAATAAGTAAAGTCTTAAAAAAAAAAATACCAGCGGCATGCAGGGGCTTGCCTGATTTGCCCCCGTCTCCCTCCCCACTGGATGGGTGCATGGGGTTTAGTAGGACCATGGGGTGCATGGGGTTTATTTTATTTTTATTTTTTTTTAAAGATTTTATTTACTTGAGAGACAGAGAAAGTGAGAGAGAGCATGACAGGAGAGAAGGTTAGAGGAAGAAGCAAACTCCCCGTGGAGCTGGGAGCCCGATGTGGGACTCGATCCTGGAACTCAAGGATCATGACCTGAGCCAAAGGCAGTTGCTCAACCAACTGAGCCACCCAGGCGCCCTGTGCATGGGGTTTAGTAGGACCAGTATTGGATGGCCAAATGCAGGAAGTAGATCCATTTAATATCTGGGGGCAGACAGGCACCAGAGGATGTGCTCAGAATCTCTGAGAAAGTTAGTTGTTAAAATACTGTTAGCTTTATTTCCAATTGAAGTGATGATTAAACTATCAGGCTTTTTTGGATCTTTCTTTAGGAGCTTAGCACTAAAGCCTGGGTCATGTAGAATCCCCTGACTGGGTGGTATATAGATGTGTCCAGGACATAAGGGAAGTGAACTTTCTCTCCAAGTCGCTGGTGCTAGGAGAGAGGTCAGTCTACTCTCTTTAAGGGATTGGACTGACTCTCTGAGCCTTGGAAGAGAAGGAGGAAAAACCTCAATGTGTTTGAAAACAGTGTTTGAGGGGATCAAGAAATCAGCCCATGGGAAGGCTGCCATGATTCTTCTCTCCAGGTAGGTTGCCTTACCTGGGCCAGTATTTAGTCTTAGTCATGAGGTCATCAGTTATTTGCGAGTGAATCACTGCCGCACTCCCTTGTACGTTGACTTTGATGTGTTTTGCTCCCATGAGTTGGTCGTACTTCAACAGACGTCACATCCCTAGATATGATGTGTCTTTTGTACCTTTTTGTAAACTATATGTTCATTGCTTCAAAAAAAGGAGACCTTGATTTCTAAGATGAAGAGGTGATAGTTTCTGTTCTTCGTATACTTCCCTGGGATTCGTGAGATGGCTAGGTTGTTTTTTGTTTGGAAGATGGATTTTATTGTTACGTTTTTAAACCAAGAAGTGTGTTACCACCCGACTCTCCATCTCTGACCTAGAGGGATTAGAGTTGATGTAACTGCAGTAGTGTAGCCAAAAAGGGTCTGACTTGTCTGCCTTTCTTTGATAGTGTTGCCAAGTGGTCTTGGACAAGTAAAACTAAATTAAAAAGTATGTATTGCATACCGAGGCTATTTATCATCCTTATCATTATTATTTTTATTATAGTGACTTCTATTTGGTGCTTGGAACTTTACCCACATAATCCCATTTACTTCCCACAGCAATCTAGGAGGAAGGTATTACTGCCATTTCCAGGTGGGACATCTGAAGCTTAGAGGGTTCAAGTGGCTTGCCCACAGGGCGAGTGAGGGGTAGAGGTGACATTGGACCTCAGCGAGGTGAGAGTTCAGGCTTTGCCATCAGACAGAGCTGGTCCTACTCTCGATGTCCGTGGGGTATGAGAAACGTGGGGGTGGTGCTTGTGTCTTCCAGATCAGACACAGCTGGAAGTCTGGGGGCCAGCCGGGCTGCATATGGTAACCCTAAGGTGATTCCTCTAGGGGTAAGACCAAGTTCGGAGAGAACACTCTGTAAGGACCTGAAGTGTGGAAGTTTTCGGGCAGGTGGGAGGAGGGGCAGGCATTTAGGTTGAAAGCAGTAACCCAAGAAAGGATTCAGAGGCATTTGGCTCAACGTGTTCTGTCCTCAGTTTCCTCAACTTCCTGGGCACGTTTAACTATGGGTAAAGTGATACATGATGCATTTTCTCCATATAAGAAAAGGGCTATCGAAGAGAGGCAATTCTGGTGGCAGGGAACACAACTATCAGTGGAGTATCAAGGAGTAACTTCTCTTTTTGTGACTGTCTCTTCCCAGTGACTGTCGTTGTTGTGTTTCAGGACAACCCGAGTAGTAGAAAGAAGCTTCGTTTGGCAACCTCAGCTGCCCTCAGTGTCTTTGAGTCCTCTCTGTTAGGTTCTTCTGCTGTGTGACTTCGGGGCTGGTGCGAGCCTCTCTGTGCCTCCAGAATCTGACCCGGCAGAGGAGGTGTTACACTGGTTGATTTCCTTGGGCACTTGTAGCTCGAAAATGCTCGAGCATATGATCTAATTGTGATGACACTCAGTCAGCAACAGTGAAATTACTGCTGCATCTCAAATTTGAATTACATCTTTATGAGTGGAGACATTGTCTCCTGCCTCCGGGGATGTGTTCATTTCCCGAGGACACACCTGACTCCGGTCGGCCTAGGGAGAGGGAGGATTTGCTGTGTGGCCCAAGGCCTGTTCCGCTTCCTCCCGCCCTGGGGAGCAGCGCCTGTTTGGTACTTGGGGGCCTCGACCTGGGGCTCCTTTGTGCGCTGAGACTGGGGCCCAGGGTCTGGGTCTGCCTCCGCCCAGCTCTGTGGACTCTCCGAGGGGGAGAGGGAATGGGGCTGGGAGCAGGAAGGGAGGGCGATGTGGGCGGGGCAGAGGCCCTGGAATGACAAGCTCAGTGAGTCACCCAGCGTCTGCTCCAGCCGGAGAGTCAGGGAGGGGTTTATGGCACTGCCTCCCGCAGCAGGGTAGGAACCAACCAGAGAAGATATCTATTCATCGTCGGGGCGGCAGTCCTCCCTGGGCACAGGCACGGAGGAGTGGGGACGGAAGGGCTCGAGGGGGGCCCTGCTGTGCATCCCTGAATCAGAGCGAGAGCCGTCAGTGAGTGCTCCCCGCAGGCACTGTGAGCGCCTTGCAGAAGTGATCTCATCGCCTCTCTCAGCCATATTGAGAGGGAGGCATTCTTCTTCTTCTTCTTTCTTTTCTTCTTCTTCTTTCTTCTTTTTTCTTCTTTTCTTCTTCTTTCTTCTTCTTTCTTCTTCTTCTTCTCCTTCTTCTTCTCAGTTAGTGGATGATTAATCTGAGGCACAGATAGGTTAGCATCTTATCTGAAGTCACCCAGCAATGAGTAACTGGGGCCTGGGGAGCCTGTGGGCTTCATCCCTGCATCAGTGATTCTTAGCTTGCAACAGCGTCAGAACCATCTGCCGGGCTGCCCCATAGTCTCTGGTTCTGGTTGGGTCTGGGATGAGTCTGAGAATGTGCATTTCTGTCATGTTCCCAGGTGATGCTGACGGGGCGGGGGGAGAGGGGCCAGAGACCACACTTTGAGAATCACTGTTCTATTCTCTCATCTTTCCCATCCCAGGCTCCTCCCCTGTAAAACAGGAGGGATGGGGTCTCCCACCATGAATGCTCTTCTAATTACTCATAATTATGTTTAGTTTGGGCCAATTTAATTTATGAGAGAGCAATAGCGGTTTGATAAACTCTCCTATTGCTACTGGGTTTCTGTCCCTTGTCTCTTTATTTTTGAAAAGTTGCTGCCGGAGCACCGGGCTGACTCAGCTGGTGGAGCGGGAGACTCTTGATCTGAGTCATGAGTCCAAGCCCTATGTTGGGTGCAGAGCTTACTTGAAAAAAATATTTGCTGCTGTATGTTTTGATGCTTTCTTATTTAGCGCATAGTCCTTGACTTTTAGACACCCATTTTGGATTACATTCCTTATCCACACAAAACCTCTTGAATTGTCTGATGTCTGTCATCTTGAATTTCTCGTGTTCTGGATACCAGTGCCTCCAACCTGGCATCATCCCTAGTGTGTGTGTGTGTGTGTGTGTGTGTGTGTGTGAGAGAGAGAGAGAGAGAGAGAGAGAGAGAGAGAGAGATGTATATATGTATGTTTTATTCTAAAAGCAAATATATTTTGACCCTTCTGGCTTTCTTTTCTGTTTCTTTGCAATCTCCTTTGTCTTGCTATGATGAACAATTTATACTTTTCTTTCTTTTTTTTTTTTTTTTAAGATTTTGTTTATTTATTTGACACAGCACAAGCGAGGGGAGTGGGAGCGGGGAGTCTGATGTGGGGCTCGATCCCAGGACCCTGAAGGCAGATGCTTAACTGACTGAGCCACTCAGGCACCCCTAATTTTATACTTTGCTTTTGTATAAGGTTAGTTCTATCTTTGTTGCTTCTCAGGTATTTAAAAATATTCTTCAGGGGTGCCTGGGTGGTTCAGTTTGTTGAGCATCCAGCTCTTGGTTTTGGCTCAGGTCATGATCTTAGGTTGTGAGATTGAGCCCTGGCATGATGTCTGGTTGAGTTTCTCTCGCCCTCCCTCTCTGCCCCTCCCCCCCCAGCTCATGTTCTGTGTCTCTCTCAAATAAATAAATACAAAATCTTTAAGAATATTCTTCAGTCATCTTTTGCTAATGGTTGATGTACAGAATTAAACAGCAGCTCTTGAGTTGCTACCATGGACAGTAAGTTTTCCCTCTTTTTATTTCTCTACGCTTATCATATTACGTTCATATTTTTATTGTATATTCTGATATTTTAAGCCTCTACTGTATTACTGCTTTTTATTTGTTTTTACATTTTATCTTCTCTTTAAGGAAGCTTAATTTTTAATTTTTTTTTAAAAGGTGACTGCAAAGTTAAGGCAGGGATTTTCTTTTTTTAAAAATTTATTTATTTGATAGCATGAGCAGGCGGAGTAGCAGTCAGAGGGATAGGGAAAATCAGGCTCCCTGCTGAGTAAGGAGCTTGACATGGGGCTCGATCCCAGGACCCTGGGATTATGACTTGAGCCGAAGGCAGTTGCTTAACCAATGAGCCACCCAGGCGCCCCTAATTTTTAATTTTTGTTTTGTTTTGTGATATATCACAGTTGTAACAGTTGAGACCTAATGGGTCTTCATGTTCATTGCCAGATCTTTATTACCGTGGGCATTCCCTATTATTGACAACTTGACTCTGATTAATGTCTTTCTTGGAAATGTGAGAAGCTTAATGCCTGTATAAGCTTTCTGAAACATTTATTCTGATTCATTGCACTCGTTTCTTCCAATGTGGAGGACAGGTTAGCCCTGTTGCTGAATTTTGCTGGGGAGCAACCGACTACTGGCCTGAGTTTTCTTCAAGCTTATACCCCTTCACCATGAAATGAATAAATACATATGTAGATCTTAGGTCATCACTCGATCTTTTGATCTTCATACCCAGGTCTGTCTTTGGTGTTGGAAAGTTTTTTTTGCATTTTCATAAATTTGCTATTCAGTTTATTCTGAATTGATTGCCTGTCCTTTTTAGCTGTTATCTTTTATATAACCTATGGTCTTAGGAGTCATAGTATTTCTGCTTATGTCTTTCTTCCTCTTTATTTCGAGAGTTCTACTTATTTACTTATTTATTTTTAAGATTTTATTTATTTGAGAGCAAGAGAGAGCATGAGCGGGGTGAGGGGCAGAGGGAGAAGCAGACTCCTTACCGAGCAAGGAGCCCGATGCAGAGCTTGATCCTGGGATTCTGGGATCATGACCTGAGCCTAAGGCAGACACTTAACTGAGCCACCCATGTGCCCCTTGGGAGTGCTTTTTAAATTTGTCCTTCACAACACATCTTGTTTCAGAGATGAGTTCTCTCGACTTTTATTGCAGACATGGAATAGATGGTTCCTTGGTGCTTTAGTTGTCCTCATAGTTTCTTTCCCTGAGCACCTACTACGCTGTCGGCACTGTGCCAAGCATTTTGTGTGCATGACCTCATATGAGCTTTAGAGCAAGGCTGAGAGGCCTGTGCTTTGAATGTCTTCACTCTCCAGATCGGGATCCAGATGTTCAGAGAGGTGGAGCCATGCTCAGCCTCCCCCGGGTAGTGATGTTGGGGCCAGGGTTCACAGCAGGGCCTGTGCCTGTGCCCTTGGCCTTGATGATATACCGCCTTTCCAACCAGTGATTCTTTTCAAATCTCTTCTTCACTTTGAGTGCTGCATTCTCTGCTTTCTGTGTTTGAGGGCCTCTGCAGGTCTGTTGGGAGGTTTTTTTTATGTTTTATATCCGTGAACGTGGACTGTGTTTGCCTGTCTATGGGGAGGGTCCGTTCTCCTGGATCCCGGTGCTGTCCACCACGCTGCTGATAGAATGTTCCTCCTGGCTCTTACAGCAAGGCCGTGGTTGATGAAAGGAAGTCTTGCATGACCCAGCGAACTGTAAGGCAGGGCAAGTGAGCTCCCACCATGAGGACTTCCAGAAGGGAAACTTAATCCCTGTGATATTTCTTCCCTGAGTTTGGTGAACCCATTGCACCAGGAGCCAACTGTTTGCATCTGGCTGCTGGCTGTTTGACCTGGCCACCGTGCCAGGTACAGACTGTGCCTGAACTTGTCCTTCTTCCTGGAGCTGCCACCTGCCGCATCAGGGACAAGGCCCCGCCCCAGCCAGTTTTCTTCTCCGCGTACCTGCCATGTGATTCCTGGGGCTTCCCGGGGCTGCTGCTGACACACACTGCTGTCGTTCCTTGTTGACAAGAGGGAGCCAGGTGTGCTCAGCATCTCTGTCCCACGCGGGGCCCCCGGTCCCGTTCTGTCATCCTGATCTTGGCAGCTCTGCTGTGTAGCTCCTCAGCGGCCTTCACTCCTTGCGGCACGATCTTGCTGCCGCTTCTCCCACAGCAGGGCTGCCCTGGGGGCTGCACTGCCTTCTCTCCTTTCTTCATCATATTTTGCTCAGACGTGCTTTCCGGTTGCTGGCACTGGGGTGGCACCTTTTCCTCGTTTCCTCAGCTGTTGTAGGTTTTCCGGGCTGGCCGTCCTCGGTTGGTTGTGTCCACAAGACCCTGGGCAGGAAGGTGCTGCAAACTTGTGCTCACGTCACCACAGTCACCTGAACAGGGACACTTCCCTCCGAAGCCAGTGGCATGGGCTTTTCTCTCCGTACTGCCCATGCTCCTGGGGGTGGGGGGGAGTGATCACGATTTCTTTCTGTTTTCTCACCTGCTGGTTGCACCTCCTGCTTTCTCCACTTCCCCCCCCTCAGATCATAAGTCTTAGCGGAAGACTGGGGGTGGGGTGGGGGTGGGGGGCTCTGGATTTCAGGCTGAGTTGGATGAACCATCACAGCCTCTGACTCTATGACTTTGTGGCATTGGTCCTGGTGGTCAAGGTCATGCTGGACTAAGCTCTCTTAGGAGATCGAGAGACTTCATAATAAAGAGTGGATCTTCTGCCCTCTCTCCTTACACATTGCACGGCCTCACGCTGGGCACTCAGGTTTTAGAAGACTGTCTGGGAGTCTGCACATAATAATGTGGCATTGATTCGTTGTCAGAAGGTGAGAGAAACATTGTCAGGATTAGACTGAGGGTGTGTGCTCACTTACCCTCAACTAGCGTGGACTTGGTATATCACTTACGATCCGTCTGTGTCTGATGCTGGGCCACAGTCCTGTCCTTGAGGCTTGCTTGGCCGACGGTCATGAATGTACTTGACCCTCCAGATGCATCCAATGTGATATGCAAACAGCATTCACTCCCAGGCTAACATTGGTGATCTTTCCCATTGGACTTTGAGTATTCATAAATGACATGATAATAAAGCACGCTCTGCTTCAGAAAATTCATTAAGGGACGGTGCAGGGTTTTTCCAGTGAGAGCAAAGACAGATCAGTGGTTGTTGCCCTAGGCAAATTTGAGGTTTGTTCTCTGAGATGTTGCTTGTTGCCATGCGTTGGCCTCTGCAAAGACTGATATTTTTACTTGCTTTGCCATTGGAGTAGATGGTGACGACCTAGTGAGAAAGAATATAGGGAGAGCAAGGTCAAGGTGGGAGGCTGGTGAGAAGGGGGAGCAATGAGTGGAACTTTAGAGAGGCTTGGTTGAAGGTACTCAGGGGATGCCAGGGAAAGGCAGCCAGTAGACTGTGGGAGTGGAGAGAAAATGTCCACAGTGGTGCAGATGGTGACATTGGGCCTCTAATTAGCTCTGTGTCTTAGGAAACTCACTTAAACTTTTTGAGCTTCAGTTACCTTATCCATAAAATTGGAATATTCATAATATGCTCACAGTGCTTTTGTGAAATCAAGTAAGTCAATAGATGTGGTGTTGCTGGTCTGACAGGGTACTCAAAATCTCGTCCTTGAAGAGTGTTTTTTTGGGAACATTCTCTGTAACATACACGAAGTGTTCTCCTATCTGGAAGCCCTGTCCCCTGGTGAGGAGGATCCTGATTAGAAAGGTGAGAGATAGGAGTGAGGAGAGTACTGAGGACTGACAGGGCCGTGCTGTCAGGTGAAGATGACTCAGGGGCCCTGGGGTCCAAGAAGAAGAGGTAGACAAGAGAGTCCTCAGGCCAGTCTTTGCTGGAGATGAAGCCTGTCCACACCCATGAAAGCATTCTGCCTCCTTCTGGGGCTGGGGCCTCCCAGCCTCTAAGGAGGGCTCTGCTTCTTTGTCAGGCCGATTCTCACTGAGAATGTCTGGCCATCTTGATGCCAGGGAGTGTCCCCAGCAGGACGACTTCCAGAGACTGGCAGCCTTCCATGAGAAACCACAGGGAGCGAGGCAGAGGCCGCTCAGGGAATGGAGACGTCATTCTCCAGTCTGAGCGCCTCTTCTTTGCCTCTGTGCAGTGTTGGGCCCCTTTGTTCCTGCGCCCACCCCTCGGCCTGGGGCCACACCCCTGCCTGTGTCCATATGCGTCAGCCTCTGAGCCTCTGAGAGGCGGCAGCCTCGACTTGGCCTCCACAGGTGCTTCTTCGCCAGTGTCTCAGGAGAACATTCTAGGAGCGATGCTTGGAGAGTGTGCTCTTTCTCTGTTCATGAACGAGAATATGGCCTGAGAAGTCAAGGGAGCTCAGCTGAGGTTCTCACTGACGCATGTCATCGGGTGCAGAAGGTTGTGGGCGGGCACATTCTGTCTTCTAGGCAGGGCTGCCCCTGGGCTGTAGAGCAGGGCAGGGGTGAGGCGTAGTAGAGGTGGGACCTGATGATAGGGTTCAAAGTCGGGCAGCAGCATGCTGGAGGGTGAAGAAGGGAGACTGACCAAAGTGAAGCCAACTGGCAAGGCGTCCATCTCAGTAGATGTAGGCATGGGGCCAGAAAGGCCGGGGCTGGAGCCAGGAAGCCCTTTTAGACATCTAGCCTGCTTCTCAGGTCTCTGCCCCACTACATTAGTGATGCTAGGAATTCCAGCTGGGCTTTTGAAAACCAAAAACAAAAGCTGTTTTAAACATCCTTTGGGGAACCCAAGTGTTGTAGATTGAATTATGTCCCCTGAAAAGATACTTGAACTACCAGCCCCATGTCCCTATAAATGTGCCTTATTTGGAAATAGGGTCCTGCAGATGATCAAGTTAAGATGAGGTCATTGGGGTGGGCTCTACTCCAGTGCGCCTGGTGCCCTTACCCAGAGGGGGAATGTGAGTGCAGACAGGCACACGGGGGGTGCCATGTGAGGATGAAAGCAGGAAGTTGGGGTGATGCATCTATACACTGAGGAACGCTGATGACTGCCAGCAAAGCATCTGAAGCTAACGGGAAGGCACGGACCAGTCTCTCCCGCGGCCCTTACAAGCACCTGACTCTCCCAACCCTTCCCCCAAAAAGAAGCACCTGACCGGTAGACACCCTGATCTCAGACTTCTGGCCCCGGACTGTGAGAGAATACGTTTCTGTGGTTTAAGCCCCCCAGTTTGTGATACATTGTTAGGGCAGCCCTCGGCAAATGAGTATGCCATGTTTTCCCCCTTCCTGGAAAACCACCCCCAGTGATGTCAGAGAACTATGTGTGTGACTCTCTGACCCTGACGAGTTCCCCCATGGTAGGCAGGAGGCGCTTTCTGACCTGCAGAGAATCTGGGAAGCTCCTATGGGTAGAGGTGGCCAGTTCACAGCCTGCCTCTGGGGTCGGTCTTCCCCATTTCTTTGCCCATGGACTGGCTTGACCAGACCCTGCTGAAACCACTGTGGGGTCAGGTGGCAGGCGAAGCTGCCCCTGCTGGGGAATGTGTGTGCGGAGTCCAACCAGGCAGCTGGGCTGCACTCCTGCACCGCCCCGCTGAGGGAGTCCCCCAGCCCCTAGCCTGCCCTGAGCCCTAAGCTGGAGGGTTAGGTCCCTGGGTTGCTCACGGTCTGCTTGGTATGATGCACAGACTGAGCAGAAGCCATCTTTTCGAGTCCAGTGCAGCGTTGTGAGTTTCTGTGGCATTCGGAGCCCTCTGCCGTGGTTGTCCCATTCCCCTGAGTGGCACAGTCAGTTGTACATTTATCCCCCCAGCCGGTGCTCATTGTCTTTGGAATGTTTGAGTCCACCCCCTTTATATTACTTACATGCTCCCAGAGGGCAAAGAGCTCCCCCTGTCTTGTTCGCCTTGCACACCGGAAGCCACCATTTATTTGTCTAGGGCTTGTCTTTTGTAGCCCCAATCAGCAGGCTTGTGTGGGGTGTTTTATGAGTTCATCCTCATTGGGCAGGGAGGAGAACAGGACCCCAGGGTGGAGTGATTTGCTCAGTGTCACACAAGCAGAGCTAGACTGGGAGTCCCCTGCACATAGTAGGTCCATAGCAAGTGAGATCACTTGATAGGCACCATATCAGAGTTCTGTGTTTGATGGTGCCTCAGTGTTCCACAGGGGCCAGTCTGGCATCCTCTGCTAAGACAGTGAGCCGTCGGGGACAGGGATAACCTCTTTGCTGCAGTCCCTGGGCTCCCAGCCCCGGCTTGGGCATGCATTCCCCTCCTGTGCTGATTGATGAGCGTGGTGTTAAATGTGTGGCCTTTTGCAGGCAACTCTAGGAGGGCGATGATCTTTAAAAATCTGCCTGGTGCCTAAAATTGAACCACACACATGATTCACTCACACGTGCTTGCTCAGCCGGGCTTGCATTCGCTCTGCCATCCTGTCTCCAGCTCACGCTTGACGCCTTTATGATTCTGGACTTCTCCAGCCGCAGTGGCATGTCCAGTCATCCCAGATTCCTGACCTTTAGGCCTTGGGTCCCCATGGGCAGCTTACGGCTAGCCGAACACCAGGCTTTGGCTCTCAGTGAGGCTTCATCAAGTGTTCTGCTGCTTTTCCTCTGCTGTTAGCCCTGTGCCTGCCAGGGGGGTGGGTGGAAAAGGGGGTGAAAAGCCAGGGCCCCCTGGGATGGGGAAGGACTACCGATCTGCAGCCAGGGGGCCCATTTAGAAAGACTTGACAGAATCCTAAAGTAGTTATTGAGTTCATCTAAAGGGCCTGACCCAGGGCCGGGAACTTTGGGGGACACGAAGACACATCCCTCTTTCCAGAGATGAGACAAGCAGCAGAGGATTCTAGTTAAAACTTAGATTTGTATTCAACTACCAGTTCAAATCCCCAGTGACCAGCTTTGACCTTAGGCAAATGATTTCATTTTTCTTAATTTCTTTGTATACTTTCACGAGGCTTTCTCGAGCGCTAGCATAGCGCACAGCGCATTGTGGGAACGCTGTAAACATTCGCTTAACAGCCCGACCCCTCTGCCTCTCCTGTAGTGACGGGACCTGACCTGGAGACCATGCCTGCTGTGCGCCGGGCCCCTTGGGAGGGGCTCGACAAGGGGTAGCATGTGCTACCTTCCCAGGAGCCTGGGAAAGACTGAGCACAGACGGGGTGCAAGGAACTGTCTGAGGTTCAAGGTGTAGAGCAGGGATTTGATGTGAGCGGTCTGGCCCCCGATCTGTGCCTTGAATCACCACGCTACATGGCCTTGCTTAGTCCCACCTAGGAGAACTTGGACAACTTCCCTGTACCTTGGTTTCTTCCTCTTTACTGTTGGAACCGTAAAGAGGAAGATGAGGGTGCCAGCTAGATTCCTTCAGAGAATCCCTTGAGCTTTTTCTTTTTTTAAAATTTTATTTACTTATTTGATAGAGAGATCACAAGTAGGCAGAGAGGCAGGCAGAGAGAGAGGGGGAAGCAGGCTCCCTGCTGAGCAGAGAGCCCGACTTGGGGCTCAATCCCAGGCCCCTGAGATCATGACCTGAGCCAAAGGCAGAGGCTTATTAACCCACTGAGCCACCCAGGTGCCCCTCCCTTGAGCTTCGTAAAGGGCTTAGTGGGATGCCTGGCCCACCATAAACACTCTGTCTGCGGCAGCAGTTCCTTGATGGGGCACACATGTGCACAGGTGACCAACAGTGCAAGCTCTTCGAGGCAGCATGCCAGCAAGGCTATACAGCTCTTTTATGGTAGGTGTTTAGAGTGTGGAGCTCAGCATGGGCTGATTTGGAGACATGGGGAGGAGGGCAGCCTTGGCCATGGGAGGATCTGGGAAAGCAGGGAGTGAGGAGGCCAGGTGCCAGGAGGGTGTAGGAAGTTGGGGACTTTAGGTGTAGGGTTTGACCTGTGGGGGGACACTGAGGGATGGGAGTCTCGTGGGGATCACTGCAGAGTCTTCTGGCGTCTTAGCGGCTTGGCTGTTACCGACGGGAGGGACTCCTCATTCATTGGACCTCAGCCACCCGTCCCTGGTGAACAGAGTGGTAGTCATGAAGGAAGGGACCGAGCCGGGCACACAGTCCTTCCATCTGCTATCCCAGGGGGCTAGCCCTAGACCCTGGGCACATTCAAGGCTCCGGGTTTACTGCCTTTCAGCTGCTGTTTGTGTCACGAATGACTGTCCCACAAGGGGTATTAAAAATAACCCAGTGGCTAATAGCATTTCTCAAAATAACTGCTCGCGAAGTACGTTGCTGGAGCGAATGGCTACTAAAATTAGGTTCCCTGGAGAGTGTGTGTGTCTGTGTGTGTGTGTGATCTTAGACTCGTCTCCCCCAGGGTGCGGCCCACGGTTTGTGCCCTTTTGCTCTGTGGCTTCTTCTGTCGTCACTGGGTGTCCCAGAGCCACGGTTCCCAGCTCACCTCGGCAATGCCCATTTCCATCCCCCAGTCCTTGGCAAATTGGGGCGTCTGCTGCCCTACATTGCCCAGTTGTGCTGCCCCAAAGAGCAGGATTTTGAAGACTCTTGGGGGTGGGGTGGCCTCATTGTAGCAGTGGCCTCATTCCGTGGTGTGCCAGGTAATAATAGCACGCCGTGGGGGGGAACCTCGCTCAGCCTGCTGTCCGAGGGGGAAACTGGGCCACGGAGCAGTGAGGCAGCCCCACTCAAGGTGCCCTAATAACTGAGGGCATGGACACACGATTGGCCAAGCCCTCGTTCCAGGCCACGGCTCCAGAATTCTTCTGTGGTCTTCTCTGCCAGTCCTGTGGGCCAGGAGGCAGCTGGGTCACTCAAGCCCAATCAGTTCTCTGTTCACTCATCACAGAGAAGGGAATGTGGGGATCCTTAGAGCAAGTTACAAAACCAAGTGACTCAGCCCTGGAGGGGAGAGGGATTTTGGATGCGGGACAGACAGAACCTGAGAGCCAGAGGTTGGTTTTCCTTTAGGTAATGACCTGCCTGGAAAGAGGTAGGCCCCAGTGTCCCCGAATTTGACATGGAGGAACATTCAGAGATTCACGAGCAAGCATTTCTTGAGCGCCTACCATGGGGCTGGCTCTGTGGTAGGCACTGGAATTACAGTGAGGGGGGCATTGTAGAAATCAGTAGTAGTGGTTCCATCAGTATTAAACTAATAAACCGTGTTTGCCCGAGAAGTGTCAGTAGACACTGCTTTCAGTCAAGGTGATGGTAATTTCATTTTGGGGTTTTACTGAGGCATTGCTGTCTGCGTGGCTGTCAGAAAGCTGGAGTCACGGGAAACCAGTTAGGCTAGTTTCTAATGTTGGAGTCAGGGTTGAGGGAGGGATAGATTTTGAAGAGTTTACATGTAATCAGACCTTGGTAAGTCACATCCTGTGGTACATTCATTATGGGCACTGGGTGTTTTAAGAAGAATCTTTTCTGTAAACCCACACGTAAAGTTGGCAGGACCCTAGACATGAGGTTGTGGTATCTTCTAACCCAGTGATTCTTGACCAGGCACGGCTTGGGCCCTCCGTGGGACATCTGGCACAACCAGGATGGGAAAATGGGAAATCTTCTATAGTGCATACGATACACCCCGCCCCCCCTCCCCACCACCACAAAGAACTGTCCAGACCAAACAGTCAGGGTTGAGAAGCCCTGCCCTAATCCACAGATGAGGGAACTGAGCCCTGGGAGGGGGCAGTGACTTGCTAAGGTGACTTAGCACATCTAAGCCAGAGCCGGGACCCACCTCTGGGTTGGTTGACCAGAGGCCCGGCCTTTTTCTGATATACTTGGTGCCTTCATCTCCTTGTGTGAAGCAAATCATTAATTTTAATCATGTTATTGAGCTTTTACTCTACACTTAATCACTTTCAAGGCACTTTGTCTTGTCAGCTCCTGGGTCCCGCTTCGGGAAAGCCAGGTTTTGCTCTTCCAGGCTTGCTAGTATAGAAGGGTTGCTAGATTTAGCCAATAAAAATAGAGGATGCCCAGTTAACATTTGAATTTCAGATAAATAAGACATTTATTAAACAAGATTTTATTAGAGAGAGAGAGAGAGCGAGCGTGAAATAGATCATGAGCAGTGGGGAGGAGTAGAGGGAGAAACAGACTCTCCACTGAGTAGGGAGTCAGATGTGAGACTCAGTCCCAGGACCTTGGGATCATGATCTGAGCCAAAGCCAGCCTCTTATTTTATTTTTTAAAGATTTTATTTATTTATTTGACAGAGAGCGAGAGAGATCACAAGTAGGCAGAGAGGCAGGCAGAGAGAGAAGAGGAAGCAGGCTTCCCGCTGAGCAGAGCCCGATGCGGGGCTCGATCCTAGGACCCTGAGATCATGACCTGAGCTGAAGGCAGAGGCTTTAACCCACTGAGCCACCCAGGTGCCCCGAAAGCCACCCTCTTAACCGACTGAGCCATTCAAGTTCCCTAAATAAGACATAATTCTTTAAATTTAAGTATGTTCTCTGCAATATTTGGGATATACAAATTGAATAAATGATTTCTTGTTTACCTGAAATTGAGGTGTGACGGGGGCATCCTCTTTTTGACCTGGCAACCTTATGGTCTCTACCCACTACCCTGAGATCACAAACAGGCCATGGAACTTTCCCACTCCTGCACGAGGCTTCGGCAGTACTTATAGGCCCCTCTGCCTGGAGGGTGAAGGTGGAAAGGGGCAGGTGGCCCGGAGAGTTGAGCAGGCATCCCTAGCTCCTGGCCCCAAGGTGTTTGGGAGGGACTGGCCATCCACTCTGGGTAGAGGCTCTGAAGCCGAGAGGGCGGCCAAGCTGTCCCCCCCCCCTTTTTTTTTTAATTAACTGGAGAATCATTTAGCTAAAGCGTCAGCAAGTAAGCTGTGTCCCTGGGACACCAGGTCTGGGGGAGGCCTGGCAGCTTTGCCCCTAAATCAGGGGCACAGTGTCCTTTCCATCTCGCTGGCTTCCCCAGAGCACTGTCACCTGGGCCTGAGGGGCACCTGGTCTGCAGCTGAGCCCCAGCACCTTCCAGGATGGAAATCCTATCCCTGCATGGTCCCTGCTCTGGGCCTGCCCCTGGGGCGGGAGAGGGGGAGAGGATGAGGGCAGGAGTGAGAAGGGGACTCTCAGCCTTGCCCTGTTCTGCCCCCTTTTGCAGCCCTGCCCCTTCACTAGCCTGGTCACTGGGCTCTCCCCTCCCCCCCCCAGCAGTGGAAGGTCAGGTGCTGACCCCCCATGGTGGGGGCAGGCCTGCTGCCCCGCCCCGCCCCTTCCACCGAGGTCTAGACTTGTTGTTCCTGGGTGTCAGGATGCCATCTGTCCCCTCTCCCCAGAGCAGCTTCCTGCTGGGGGACCCATCCCCACAGGACATCCTAAAGGGCAGTCAGCTGGCCAGGATGGTGGTCTTTCTTCATGTTGATGGGGAACAGCCTTTGAGGGTCTTTGGGGGCAGCTGCTTAGGGGATTTGCTACATTTGCTGCCACCTTGTGGACATCCATGGGCCACCAGAGAGCCAGTGGATACTCCTGGCCTTTGTTGTGTAGGTGCTTAATAAATGTGTGTTTAGGAATAGATGAAAAAGTGTGTAGTAATTCTGCTTCACAGGAGGCATTTGAGGATAAAGACTGAAGCCTCTGCTTTTGGAGCTTGAGCAGGCATCAATATCCCCTGGTGGCCTTGCTTAAACAGAGGCCAGCCCCGACCTCAGGATCCGTGGCTCTGGAGGTCTGGGTAGGGACCAGTACTTTGCATTTCTAACAAGTTCCCAGGGGACGCTTCTGGCCTGGGGTCACACTTTGAGAACCACGGTTTTAAATTATTGCCCTTCTCAAATGCCTTGCATTTCAGTGTTACTCTTATTTAAATAGCCATTAATTAATGAATTCCACAAATCTTTGTTGAATGCCTCCTGTGACCCAGTGCACCAAGTTTGAGGCATGAAAGGATAAAAAACAGCCTCAGGGAACTCCCAGTACGGTGAGAGAACTGTGCACTGAAAACAGTTGCCAACTAATCCTGTTGCTTTTACTGGGTAGGATGTTCAAAGTGCAAGGGAAGTGCAGGAGAAGGGACATCTGGGTAGGATCCCTTTGAAGATGAGCATGACCGTGTCTCCTTTTCTCTGTGTATTGTACTTCTTTGTGGTTTGTGTCTCCAGTTAGCCAGTGAGATCTTGAAGGGCAGAGACGAAGGTGACTTTTGGTTTTCCTTTTTTTTTTTTTTTTAAGACTTTATTTATTTGACAGAGATCACAAGTAGGCAGAGAGGCAGACAGAGAGAGAGGGGGAAGCAGGCTCCCCGCTGAGCAGAGAGCCCGATGCAGGGCTCGATCCCAGGACCCTGAGATCACGACCTGAGCCAAAGGCAGAGGCTTTAACCCACTGAGCTACCCAGGCGCCCCTGGTTTTCCTTTTTTAAATGTGTTCTAGTTGTTGTGACATAGTAGGCAACCAAAAACAAAAACAACAACAACAGCAACAACAAAAATGTATTGCCCGAAGAAAGGTATCAGTACCAAAGAAGTGAATGCCTAATGGTGGAATTTCAGGCCTAGGTGTTTATGGGCATCTTCCTGATTTGGATTCTGTTATATATGCCTGCTTCTAGGGCTTTCCTAGATGGAGACCATCTTAAGCCGGAGGGTATCCTCCTTGGTCCTCAGTGTGAACTTGCCCCCTGAATTTATGGGGAATGCTGCTGACACTTACCTATAGAGATTTTTGGAACCTGCCACTCTCTTAGAAAGCTGATTTCCAAGAGCGTTAAGTGTTCCTGAGCTGATGCTTAGCCAGGGACTTGTCATGGCCTGAGGGGACATGCCCTTGCAGCAGGGGGAAGAGGCCAGGGTCCCTTTCTTCAGGACTTTGGGGTTTCAGGAGGAGAGAAGCCTCTCCATGGTGACCGCTCGGTGCTGTTGGCTCCAACTAGAAACTGCGAGAGGCAACAGGTGCTGCTTGTTCTGAGCGGGGCTAGGAGAAGCTGTGGGGGCTTTGCTGGGCTCAGGACTGGCTTCCCCGTGCTTTTTCCTCCATACAGCCTCACTCCCATCCTCTTGGGCTTTGAGAGTGCCCGGTAGGTGCAGAACTACTCCTGCTGTCAGCATCTTTAATAACAAAAGTATTGCTAACCGTTCCTAGTAGTGGAGCGTCTCCTGTGTGTGGAGCACTGCTCCGTGCAAACACCTTAGACTCAGAACAGATCGGAAGGGTCGAGAGGTTAAGAATTGTCCACGCCGATGGAGCGCGCGCTCTCAGACAGTGTTTTGAAGCCCTCTGCGTGTGTGACTTCCTTCGGTCTTTAAGACAACCCTCAGAAGTGGGGGTTTGCCCGACTCCCTTTTAAATGGAAGAATACTGAGTGACCCCCCAGAGCCTGGGTTCATTGCCCCGCCGTCCTGCTCGAATGGGTGGTGGCGAGGGGTGGGAGGAAGGGAAGGTGAGGGCGAGGGAAGGGCACATCCCCGTTGCTACTGTGAACTCTGGCTTAGTGGGATTGCCAAGCCCTTGAGAGCAGGGGTGGGCCTCAGACTCCCTCCTGCTCTGTTAAGGTGCCTTTCAGGATGGGGCTCATAAAACCCTCAGCCTCACCCAGAACCGCCGCCTGGTCCACATCTCGTGTGATCAGCCATCCTGGTTTGCTAGGGACTGCCCTGGTGTAAGCACTGGAGGCCTGGCATCCGGGGAGGCCCCATAGTTAAACTGAGCAGACGGGGATGCTTGGTCACTGGATACCTGATTTGATTGGCAAGGACGCTGGTGCCTGGGGGGACACAGCACACATAAGCCTCAGCCATGGTTATTGGTAGGGAAGGACCCCAGGGCTGTTCTCTGACTCACGATCCAGTACCTTGTCCTCTCACAGCCTATAGAAGGGGGACTCGGTCTCCTGTTCTCCCCCGGTGAGATGTGGCGTGTATAGGCAACTGCTGTCTTCTCTCTGTGCTCCTCAATGCTTATCATCTGTTGGAAGAGGGACCCTCATTATTGAGAAGCTTTGGCTGAAAGTTCCTTCTGGAGCACTCATTCTGGGCTGGGGGCTTATCAGGGTAGCTCTTGGAGGGCCTTACGGAATGCACTTTTCCTGAACAAGAACACAGACATTCTCGAGCAGGGACGGGGCGGGGGGAGGGGCAATCGGCAGGTTCTCAGCGTCTAATCTTGGAACTGGGATCCCGTTCCGTGTTCATTGGGAACACTGAATTCTAGACCAGCGGTCTCCAAAGTGGGATGCACAAAACTGTGTTTGGGAATGCAGGAAGAAAATACTAAAACATTGATTTTACTTTTACCATACTTTTAAGTGGCTCTTTCTGTGTACATTTCATGATGTCTGTGTTCCAAATGCCGTCTGGGATCTGACGGACATGCGTGTACACGTGCGGAGGTGCACGGTGATGGGGCCGCGCATCCAGAAGGGCTCTCCCTGCTCCTGAGGAAGAGATGTTTTCATGCGGATGAGGTCTCTTGGCTGGAGGATGGATGCTAGAATCACTTTCAGCAGGGGGAGGTTTGGATGGAAGCGCAGAGCAAGTTTTAGTGTAAACTGGCATAGAGCATCCCTACGTTGAAGTTCAGCTGATGCAGAGGGTTGGTGCTTAAGTGTCTTGTTGATGCTGTGCACTCTACATATGGTATCGAGTGTCAGGGCAGTGGTCCTTGCTCCGTGGAGGGAGCTGCTGCGGTCATGGTCTGCACACCCGTTTTATCACACGTGTCTAGCAGGATGAACGGGTTGGCTGGTGAGCGACAGGAGGTGGCAGTAGATAGACCAGCGGTTCTCAAAGAGAGGTCCCTGGCTCAGCAGCAGGGGCACCACCTGGGGACTTGGTGGGAATGTACATTCTTTGGCTTCACCCCAGGTCCTCAGAATCAGAGAGTCTGGGGTTGGGGTCCAGCCTGCCTTGGTTTAACCGGCCCTCCAGCAGATTCTGATGCCCAGAGAAAATGGAGAACCACTGAGATACAGTGGTGGGAGCTCGGAGTTTGAATCTTGGTTCTGCCCTGGCTGCTTCCAGGGCTTTCAGCAAGTTCCTAATGTCCCTGAGCCTCGTTTCCCCATCTGATTAATGAGGGCTATATCCTTTCTCTCCCAACCTCAATACAAGGATTAAAATAGGAGATAATTGATGTAAAGTGCTTACCACCAGGCAAAGCATTTAGTGTGAGTTACTGTTTCTCTCATTAATTGGATTATGATGGGGCAGCAGCAAGTTCTGTAAATGGGGTTGGGAGGATGGGGAAGGGGCGCTGAAAAGTCTGACTCACAGTTCCTTCACTCACTAGCTCTGTGACTTTGGGCAAACCAGTGTCCTTGTATAGAAAATGTGACCCAGCTCACAGGATCCAGTGAGATAAGTTGCCCCAAGTCCTTTGTAATTTGTAAGCTACCAATCAAATACAAGATGTTTCTGCATAGTTATTGACTGGGGTGTCTTGTGCTTTGTTCTCTTGGAAAATTTTTTTCCTTCTCCTAATTGATAAAAGAAAGTCAAGAATCCCATCATGCTGGACCTGCAGGTTAGGTCACACAGGGACTTGTTTGCCCCAAGAATCTGTTTTTCTCTATGCCATTTCTTTCCCTCCCACCCTGACCCTCTTAGGCCAGATCCCGTTCTCAACTTGCTTCTCCCTTTATTAAAATGTCAACCACAAGTCATGAAAACTGTCTGGTTTCCTGGAGGAGGGGACCGTCCAGCATGTCCTTTGGCCATTATAATAATTGCTTGGGCGGCTATGCCAAGACATTAAAGAAATGGCCTCCTCCCCTTAAATATCTCAGGGCTGTTTTTGCTGGGTGAATGGTCCCAGTGCAGAGATAAGCTTTGCTTGTCGTTTCCCCAGATTCTTAATCAAGGAAAATGGGCAAGCAGCTTTCCTTTCACCATGCTTTCCTGCTTTTTCCACGGCAGTGTCCAGTGACAGCATAGCCACCACCAGAGAGGCTCAGGGCCTGCCATCACAGGCTGCTGGACGGCTCCTGTCTTCCCCAAGAGTACGAGGGCCCTGGGAGCGGGTCTGCAGAGCAGAGCTAGAGCCCGAGAGCCTGGGGGAGGTGAGCCCTCTACCCTGCTATTTACCATCGGGACACAGTAGCTCTTCTCTCTGGGAGGAGAGTCTCCTCCCTTTCCTCCTCCTCCCTGCCTCAGTGAGCCATACACTGATGAAGGGGAAGCTTCTGTCACACCACACGTCCTCATTAGGCTGCTGATGCATAGGGACAGCAGGAAAAATGAGTTGGGCTGTGCTGTGGCATTTCTTTACTTTTCTAGCAAACTGCCAAGATGTCCTTCCTCTGTAAGAATGAAGGGAGCTGAGGAGTAAGGAAGGGTCAGAGCAGAGAGATTTCTGATATGCTCTTAGTGGTGCAGCCAATTAAAAAGAAATTAAAACAGAATTCTCTGATGGCTGCTGGAATGCAAAAGTCTTCTCTCTTGGCCCCTTTAAACCCTTGAACAAATTAATTGGATGGATGTTGACTGGGTATCAGCAGAAGGCTGAGATACCAGTTCTTTCTGCGGTGGGCAGAGAGGAAAGTGTGTATGTGTGTGTGCGCGCGTGTGTGAGAGAGAGAGAGAAATGGAGGGAGGGACTCGGAGTGTGGTGAGTTGGGGGCGATTCAGAGATCGAAAACATGCTGCATGTGATTTGAGCATTTTGGGGTACAGGAGACAAAATGTGCTGAAATTTCATTTTGGAGATAATCATAGGGCTGGGAGAGAGAGACCTTCTCTAGTTAGAGGCTGTGAAGCACTCTTGCTTCCAAATGCTGCTTTTTCTCTGTAGACTGCAAGCATCTCAGGTGAGACTGGGCTCAGGTGAGCTGTAAGGAAGGCCCATGTGGCCGGGTGTTGCTGGAAGGGGCAGTGGAAGGTGTGGGGTGGCCCCATCATGCTAGTAGTTGGCCAGGGAATGGATGGGATTACCTTACCCCTATGCTGACACATATTTGTCCAGAAGCTTTTTCCACTGTGTGGTTGGGTGATCTCAGAAAGAGACAGAAGGAGGAGGCTGCCTCCCCTTGATGGGGCCTGAGTATTTGGGGTCACCTGAGTTCCTCCCTGACCTTGTGAGGTCCTCAGCCCTGCCTTCCCACAACTTCTCTTTCCTTTTTGCACATTCTCTTTGGGAACTTAGAAAATGGTAGCTGTGGCCCTTTGGCCCAGGTTTCCAGAATGGGTATCTTACTGTGGTCAGGGCAGATAAGCAGGAATGGAGCAGAGCCCCATCATGCTTTTGCTTCTGGCTGCCTGGACCAGCTCTGCTCTATCATGGGGACAGTGTTGGCCTCCCTGGGTACAGTTCCCACCACACACTGAGCCATAAAAAATTAAACTGCAGGGCTATCAAATATTTAATTGGTCTGATGAATGAACGCCTGCAGATTCTTATGAATTCTTTGCTTTGATTAAATAAAATTGAAGGATGGGATTTGTCTTTTCAGCACTTTAGCAAAAGGCGAATCATGGCCATTGCTTTCTGCCTGGGATCTGGTTCCTGGGAGCAGCTGGAGTCTCTTAGAAGCCACCTATATCATGTGTCATCCCTGTCTCTCTGTGTGCCAGAGTTTTGGACTTACCCCTGTTGTCATCAAGAAGGGTGGTTCTAAGACCAGCAACCCTTTGCAGTTTATAGCATGATCCCAGCAGATCCCAGCTGCAGGATTCTCAACGTTGGATAGCCCTCTGATCTCCACAAAACGGGAAGAGCAATGTTCATGAGTAATAATAAGGATGCCTTACTTGTAAGATTTTGTGTGAGACATCACATTCCTTGTACCTTGCACCTAGTAGGTTCTAAGAAATTATCACTATCATTATTACTTTATTTCTGCCATATCGTGATTGAGTCGTATCTTTCCTTGGATTTGGGAAGACACTGGCTTTTGGAGGATGTACCTATGTAGGCTGCTGCCAGCAGTTTCTTGGAGTTATCACGTGACCATTTCGTTAACAAACCTACTTGTTCATCTGTCCACTGACTTAAGGCTGTTGGCTCATGCTAGACACAGGAAGGGTAAGCGGTCAGGCCCCGCCCACACAGAAAATATGCTTTCGTTGGGGAAATCACATGTATACACTAGGTGTGTGTGTGTGTGTGTTTCTAAATATGTTCATCACACAGGGGAAAAAATGCTTCATAAAAGTTGAGATCTTCTTAGGGAGAGCTTTCAACGAGCAGTAAAACCTGTGCTCGGGAAGGCCTGAAGAAGCCTTTAGTAGTCCATGGGGTTTCCGAAGAACTCCGAGAAGATTCCAGATATGCAGGACTTCCAGGGCAGGTTTAGGCTTAAAGATAGAATTGCCGCAGGAGAGGGGTGTGTTCTGTATTTGCCTAGACGCTGTAGTGGTACAGGAGAAGTGCACGTGGCTCTACCTGAGTGCCTTCGGCTCAACTGGAGGAAGATCTAGTCTGCTACGATTTGTGGGGTGGGAGCAGGACCAGCCCTTGCCTGTCAGCCCGGTAGCCAGCCCAGGTTTGGGGGGAAGTGACGGACGCATCCTGAGGTCTGAATGCCCTGTGGTGTATTGGTCGGTGGCTCAGTCCTGTGGGGGACAGATGTGTCACAGTTGACATGCATTGACGTCCCGGTTGATGAAGTCAGCATGTCCTGAAGGAGGTGCACCAGCTTCTGTCTTGGTTGAAGGCCAAGGTGCCCCACGGGACCATTCTCCTCTTTAGCTTATCCAATTAGTCAATCGATGAGCAAGTATTTCCTGAGATTCGACGTGTCAAGTATTAAAAAAAATCTCTAGGCTTGGCTCTGTAGGGGTGCAAGGAGTGACAGCAGGGACTGCCTCCTCTGCCCGAGGAGCTCCCAGTCCAGTGGAGGGAAGACACACATGAAATGTTGACAACTTTTACGAGCCTCAGGGACAAGACTGTGGGTGGCAGTTCAGGTGATGTCCTAAGACAGCCTCTGCTCAGTGACACAAGAATCCAGAGTGGGGAGTGACCTCTGGGCAGGGGTGGGGGGCAGACGAGCCTGCCTCCTTGGCCAGCCTCTGTGTCTTTCTGCTTCATCAGCTTATCTATGTGAGAAGAGATAAATTCTGTTTTTTCCCAAACTCCAACAAGTAATACCTCTGGACATTCTTTTCTATTTCTTAGTTCCCTTCCACTGCTTATCAAAGTCCTCTGGACATATTGTAAAATATTTGCAAAGAACAGAAGCTTGAAGAGAAGAGAAATAAAATCACCTATAATCACATCAGAAACACTACCATTCATGTTTTGCTTTATTTTCTTCCAACAATATTACCATACATTTTTTTTCATTTATAGTGCTGACATCACAGTTTATGTACAACTTAGTGTTCTGCTATTTTCTTTAGCATTGTCATATAATCAGTATTTTCATATGCATTGGGACTCCATAAACATATTTTTAAATGACTCATGACCCATGATATGGATACTCACCCCTTTTCCTTAGCTTTTCCTTTAGTTTCCCCCTTTTTCTATTACAAATAGAATTGTACTGAATATCTTTCTTCAGAATTACATACATTACCCATTTGTTCATTTATTTAAAAAACCTGGAATACCTCTGGTATGCAAGACAATGTGCTTTAAGCCCTGAGAGTGGACGGGCTTTTTGGCATAGTGTTGGATCTTGAGAATGTCATGGGATGACTTAGGAAGAGACCATCTACAATCACAAAAACACACATTTATGAATTCCTGAAGAACATGCACGGTTTCATGATGTTGTTTCTATAGACATGATTCCTGGGTTATCCTAGCACACGGGGAAGATTAATTGTTCTGGGCCTCAGTTTCTACATCTGTAGTCACTAGATGGGTTCACAGTTGCTTCTGGCCTCCAACCATCTGTGGTCCTAAGTGCAAATGTAAGATGACGCCAGGGTCCCTCTTTCCTCAGGACTCACTGAGGCTCTCTGTCTGGAGCATCCTGGTCCACAGATGCTGCTGGGGGCTCTGGAAGCGTCTTCCCTTCCCCTCTTGGCCATGATCACGGTGTCCACTTGCTCAGATGTTGTTTCGCACAGTAGTACCCGGCTTGACTGCCGCCCACCTCTGTTTGGAATTGGCTGAGACATAATCAAGTTTTATGAAACTGTGAGCAGGACAACTGAGGAAGGAAGACGCTTCACCAAATGCCGACATAGCCAAAGGTCCCTTTGAAACATGAGCAGGGTAAATGGGAGAGATCTCTCCCCCATTATGGCCATGGTAAACTCCGAGAAAGTATTGTCGTGAAAAGTGTTGAAAGCAGAATGTTGTAAAGACTTTAAAAAAAATACCACAGAAAGAAAGGCCATGGAACATCTGGTACCTGCGGGGCATTCGAGCCGGGTGAGTGTGTGTGACAGGGCCCAAGGTCCATAGACCCCAGATAATGGCATTCAAATTTATGAGGTCTTGTTCTCAGTTTATACATAACATGATTGAGACAAGCCAGCACATTTGCACAGGGACCGAAGACCTGCTAATTTATTAAGGATAGCTGTTTCTTGCTAGGGTCAAGCTTTTAGCTTTGTTGGCTCAAAGAACTTAATTTTAACGACTCACACAGAGGCATCAGGTTCAGAGAATTGACCACTACTCAGCACTCTTGAATGACTAGGGCATATAACTATAAAGGCACGGGACAAGGAGTGTGGGTGGGAGAGAGTATCATCTGTCTAAATCATAAATGACAAAGTGCCACCTCTTATCCTTACTCATGACAGACATCCTTTATCTCGCAGGATGTTCTTTCCAGCAAAGCCAAACTGCAGGTTCAAGATCCTTCTTAATGCAGTGCTCCAAGCAGCTGCTAGCAAACAAATGGGGCTCATTGCTCTTGGAGTAAAACATTCTTGTTCCCGGGCATAGATGCATTCTTTCTTCTATGGGCAACACCAAATGGGAAAATCAGCATCTGGAAGGTTCCTTGGTGGTCTGATAAATTGCCTTTCTGCTCTAGTGATGTTCGTCCAAGGAACTGGGTACCATCTTGAGTAAAACCAGGAAACCAGGGAAAGGTGGGAAAACGCAGCCATCCTTTTTATTATTGGCCACCGGAATGGAGATTAGTTCATGTTATGGTCACGAGTCAAGTTGTAGGCACTTCCCCGAGGACTTGTCTCTGTGGTTTATCATGTGTTCTAGCAACACCTGTGGGATGAGCAAGGTTGGTATTATCTCCACAGAACGGATGGTGGAGGCTGAAGGGAGATAAAGGACTGGCACGAGGCGAGTCGCACAGCTGGGGATTCTTTCCGGAAACCAGATGTCCCTGCCTTCGGGCATGAGCTCCTTTGGTGTCTCTTTTTAAAAAAATTTAATTTTTTTAACCTTTTGAGTTTGCACTAATGTGAAATCCTCTAGGGCAGAGTCATTGTCTTATTGCTGTGTCTTTGACTACTTTTCCTCCCCCATCTCGAGTATTGTGACTAACACAGGAAGTGATTAGGAAAATTTGATGACATGTAAGTCGGCAGAAGAAACATTTCTTCATTCCCTCCCTCCATTCTCCTCCCTCCCCCTCCCTACTCCCCCTCATTACCTCCTTCCTTCCTTCCTTCCTTCCTTCCTTCCTTCCTTCCTTCCTTCCTTCCTTCCTTCCTTCCTTCCTTCCTTCCAGAACCATGGCCCCTCCCTTCCACACTGGCCTTTCCCACTCTGGGGTTGGGAGTGCCCTGGGCTGTAATCACAAAAGCAACTCTGGCAGTGAGGCTGCCCAGGTACAATCACACCTGCGCAGCCGGTAATGACATTGTCACTCCACTGGGGCTTACTTTCCCACAAGGAGACTTGTCATTAAACCCTTATTTGCAGCCCTGACAGCAGGAGCCACAATCCTCTAACCAGCTCAAGACCAGAGGTCCTGAAGAGGGTGATCCCAGCGCAGAAGGCCTTCCAGGGGGGTGGCAGTGCCTTTACTGCAAGGGTGGAGGGCTTGGCGAGCAGGCACCCCCAGGCCAGGGCTCAGGGCAAGGCAGCAGAGGAGAGGCCAGAACTACGAGGAAGTGGGCCTTGGAGGGTGGGAAGTAGATTGGATTTAGGGCTGTAGGGAGAGGCAGGAGGCCAAGAAGCCTAGCTCCCTAATCCCTCTCTGGACCATCTTTGTTTTCTGATTTATAATGTGTCCCTTTTGGGGATGGCCTTTTGACATGTGCTAATTATAAGTCGTCCTTTGGTGCATTCGGAGAGTTCTAATAATTAGAATTTCTAATTCCAGTCCTTTGAGCTGCTCCCAGCAGCCTTATCCTGTGAGAGGAGCACTTGACACATTTGCTCTCCTGCTCAAAGTCACTGCAGGAGGCCAGCAGCATGCAGCCTGGAGGAAGGATCCAGATTTGCTGAGAGTAGGGATGGAAACTTCTCTCCCCAACCCACAGTCCCAGAAGAACTTCTCTCTGTGGTTTGTATTTTTAGAGAGGAATATTTTCAAGGGAAATAGGATAGGGTAGGGTGGTCTAAGGAAGACCCCTGGGCTTTGATCCTCGCCTGGCCAGAGCCTCACCATGGGACCCTGGGCCAGACACTCCAGGGATGTCAGTTTCCTCTCCTTTACACTGAGGCGATCAGATCTGGGATTGCCTAGGGCCCTTCCAGTTCTGAGATGATCTATGAAGTGTGGTCATGCAGTGTTCAGAGTTGAAGCCCTGCTCCTAGCTACATGACTTCATTTGCATGTAGTTTGATAATAAGATAGTAAATAACTTCATTCAAGGTCAAGCAAGGTAAGGGCCCATGCCCTATGTTTCTTTGCACTCTTCTGCACTGTCTTGCTTAACCTCCCCAGTGCTTGGTTTCTTCCTCTCTAAAATGGGAATGCTCCTACTTGGGAGATGGTCCTGGTGAAGCTTTCTGTAAAGTGCAAAGCGTAGGGATCTCTATACTGTCAGTCTAGCCTTGCACGGGTCCTTTGGAAAATGCGCTCACTACACAGGGCTGCAATCCGAGAGCATCTCTAGGGTCCTGCGGTCATTGGCACCCAGGACTGCGGTGCGGAGAAGATGGGCACTCCAGCTCCAGCTTTGACCAAAGACTCACCCTGCCTCGCTGGGCAACTAGTCCACTAGTGATGGCGGGCACGCTTGGTGTGGTAGGATGTGTTGCTGGTCCACAGCACGAACGCTCGAGTTGTCGTAGTCACAGATGGGAGTGGGGTGGAGGGGGTGCTCAAGGCTGTGTAGCTGATAAGCGGAGGAACGAGACAGGGGAGGGACAGGAACCAAAGCTTCTGGCTGCAAGGCTCAGCCCCGCTGCCCCGCCACAGCACCCCCGCCTCTGTGTTCTTCTCCTCCAGTTGCCTCACTCTGCTGCCTGGGGCCTCCCTGTCCGGGTTGAGGTCCCAAAGCTGCCCCTTGCTAGTGGGGGTCCTCAAGCCTGAGGACTTGAGAGGGTGCTAACGCTGGGGCGACCCTTAGATGTCTTTAGGTCCAACTGTTTTACTTAGTTGATGCTGGAACGGGGACTAAGAAGACTGAGAAGTTCCCGAGGCCACGTAGCTTGTTAAAATAATGGATGACCAGCCCTCCCGACTAGGAATGCGGTACCCTTTCTCTCACACCTTATTGTTGCCTTTCTTTCAGAGGGTTGTGCACTGGTGAAAGTGAGGTCCAGGGTTCCATTTTATTTGGTTGCTCTTTGGGAGAGAGGGGGGAAAAAAAAAGAAATCCTTGGGACAGTGGCTCACTCTCCCTGTATTTGTGAGCTTGGGCTGCAGCAACAAATTCCCTGCCCTGGGGGGCTAGACGACAGACACTTATTGTCCCACAGGTCTGGAGGCTGGACGTCTGAGATCAAGACATCCTTAGGGTTGGTTTCTCTCTTTGGCCATCTTCTCCCTGGGTCTTCATGTCGTCTTCCTCATATGTGTGTCTGTATCTCCTCTCCACTCTGACAAGGACATCGGTCGGATAGGCTTAGGGTCCGTCCTAGGGACCACATTTTCACTAACCACCTCTTCGAAGACCCCGTCTCCAAACAGTCTCACTCTCAGGTACTGGTAGTTAGAACTTCAACATACAGATTTTGGGGAGAACTCGTCAACCACTGACATTCCCCCTCATGTCACGCTGTGTCTAATTTACACCCTTTGCTGTTTGTCTGGACTCGGTGGGCATTTGCGTTCCCAACCCTGTCTTCCATTGGGAACATCCGCGAACGATCCCAGCACAGTCATCCCATGGTGGCGGCTCCGTGGGTTTGCCTGCAGCGAGGGCAGGAGGACCAGGCCTGCTCAGAATGCATTCGGGCCCAAGAGGGAGCAGGCAGTTCTAGGGAACATACCTGATTAAAATAATCATATCAGCTAACCCTCAAAGAGACATGTTTATAGCCATGGTGACACATTTTTTAGGATCTAATTTGGATTAGACTCTGGGAATCTTATTTTTAGGCCCAGAGGCGATCCCTGTAGGCAGGTGACCAGGTGTCTGGGGCTTTGAGTCCATTCTGTCCAATTGGAGATTCTCAAAGTTGAAGAAATTTGAAAGGTCCCGTCAGCCCATCGTTCCACCTGTCACTTGTATCTCTGCCCCAGGGTCCCCCTGAGGGACCATCCTACCTCTTTTGAATGCCTCCAGCGCCAGGGAGCTCCTTTCTATCCAAGGGGCCCATCCTGTCCTAGGAAGGTTAGAAGGAACCTTCTTCTTTCTAAATCATCCCCCTCCCGGTCTGGTCTACCCCTGGGGATGGACAGAATGTGTCTAACCATTTGGCACCTCTTCAGAGGTCTTGAAGATGGGGCTGATGGCCTTGTCGGCCTTCCCTGCTCCAGGCCAAGGGCCCCAGTTTATGCTCCAGCAGCCCCTCTCAGATGCAGTTCTGCCCTGGCTTTTGAGGAATGTGGACGCTCAGTGCTGGGGTCCCGTATCTTCCCCAGCACCTTCCCGCACGGCGTCCGCTGTAATCCCGGGTCTAGATGAAACTTGGCCAATGGTAGTCAACTGGCCTTGTTGAGAAACCTCAGGGAAAAGAGACCACTTCTATAAAGCAATCACTCAACAGACACTTTGGCCAGGAGGAAGATGGAGGCCGAGTATTGATGGGATCTGCCCATGAGAGGGGCAGTACTAGGACCCCCCCCCACCGCCCCCGGGGACCTGGGTCAGGCCACAGGATCAGAGGATAAAGCCAGAGTACCCTGGTGGGTGGTCCTTCTGGGAAGTGAGCATTTGGGCAACTTTGATTTGCCGACCTCACCCTGCCAGGCCTGAGAATGGTGGGGTCCTTCCTGCCCCTTTTGTGGGTGCTCCTGATGAGGAAAGCTTGGGGAGCATCTTGTGTGGGGCTGTGTCCCCTGGCTCACAGTGGGCACACCTTCAGTGTAGCACTGATTGGAATATGTGCACCCAAGACTCAGCTTTGTGACTGACATACCCTTTGTGACACTGCGAGCAAATGTCCCCACTTCCCTCATCTTCGGATTCTTTCTGCCTCCTTTCCTGTTTGGAGGAGGAAATGGGGTGACACCTAAACAACAACAACAACAAAAAACCACAAACCCCAAAGCTCTCCATAGCGTCACAGGTGAAAGGTTAGGCAGCTGCCTCTGCTTGGACAGATATTTATATCGTAAGTGCCCAACACCAACAACAGAATGAAAAGAAATGTTAGTTTTCAGAGGGGGAAAAACCAGACTTTAGAAGGTATTTCACTGGAGCTATTATAGTAGGATAGGCCTAACTGTCCAAATACCAACTTTTCTGTTTCCTTTAAAAATTGTGTATTTTCTACTAAAGGCAAGAATACTGTGTGTGAGTGTGTGTGTGTGTGTGTGTGTGTGTGTGTGTGTGTACATGAGTGTGTGTATCTATTCTTTGGACAAATGAGGGGTGTTCCTCTGAGAACAGGGATGCCCACATACCCACTCCCACTCCCGCCCCATTTTGTCCTGCTCGAGTCTTCAGCTAGCCTAGTTGTGCTTACATTCCCTAAGGAACCCAACAGAAGACTCCAAGTTTTGGGACAAACAAGTGTCTGGAAATTGTGCTGCTCAGAGAGGTCACTTTCAGTGGCTGTCCTAGCGAAACACTTGTCCCTTGAAACAAGATGAGAATTTCCCAGGTTAGATCCCGCAAGATGGTAGATTCTGTAGGCAGGCTTTTAAAATGATGAAATTACTTGTTCACTATGATCAGGATTATAGCTGAGTGGCTCGTTTCTACTCTTCCGCCTGGCTTGCTGCTAAAAATAAGATTCGGGAATTAGATTTTTCTTTCCTGCCCTCACTATGGAGCAGCCGCTGTGAGCCCTGGCCCTGTTCCTGAGGAGAGTCCCTACCCAGAAGCCTCGAGTGGTGACCGAGCTCCCTCCGCTGCTCTGGGTGCCCAGGACAAGGGGTGTGGCCTTTGGTTTATGTTTCTAGGGGAAGTTCGTCTCCTGACTCACCCTTTCGCCGTGTGGACACTCCACCTGGTGTCTCCTACCCCACATCTTCCCTTTGTAGTGTCCAGGGAGGTACTTTATTTTTTTCTTAATTTAAATTCAATTAGCCAACATATAGTACATCATTAGTTTTTGATGTAATGTTCAACAACGATGAATTAGTTGCATATAATACCCTGTGCTCATCACATCATGTGCCCTCCTTAATCATGTGCAGTTGAAGAAAGACCGAGGGGCTATCAATGACTTCCTGGCTTATGTGGCCCTATTTTTGGCCTCAAACCCATTGTGAATTGCTATCTTTCCCCCTAATCCCCACCCCCCAGTTAGCCCATCCACCCCCCCCCCCGCCCTTCCACAGCCCTCAGTTTGTTTCCCAGAGTCAGAATCTCTCATTGTTTGTCTTCCTCTCGGATTTCTTCCCAGTCTCCCCTCTCTTCCCCTATTGTCCCCTGCACTAGTCCTTATATTCCACATATGAGTGAAACTGTGTAATTGTCTTTCTCTCATTGACTTATTTCACTCAGCATAATCCCTTCCAGTTCCATCCATGTCAGTGTAATTGGTAGCTATTCATCCTTTCTGATGGCTAATATGCCACTGTATATATGAACCACATCTTTTTCCATTCATCTGTTGAAGGACATCTCAGCCCCTTGCACAGTTTGGCTATTGTAGACATTGCTGCTGTGAACACTGTGGTGCAGATGCCCCTTTTCACTATATCTGTGTCTTTGGGGTAAATACCCAGAAGTGCACTTGCTGGGTCATAGGGTGGTTCTATTTTTAACTTCTTGAGGAACCTCCATGCTGTTTTTCAGAGTGGCTTTACCACCTTGCATTCCAGGGAGGGACTTTAATGACGGAAGTCTGTGGCATCACTTCCTTGGTGCACTTAGTCAGAGTCATTGCTGCTGGGCCCTAAACCCCACGAGGGCAGGGGCTGTGCCCATCTTCGTCTTTGGTATAGCCATGGCGTGGTGCGGGCTGCTCGTGATCCTTTGTGGGATAAATGAATAGGTTTCCATTTCTGTGGTCCTTTCCAGAACTGTCACAGGGGACAGAGAACTCCATTTGCTTCTCTTTCTCAGTTCCCCCGAAACAGTCTGGTGGAGAAGACGGCTCCTGGGGTTTCTGCCCCAGCCCCCAATTCCTGTACCTCTCCAAAAGGGACTCAGAGAGCCGGGAGCCTGAGGCACTAGTAGGCCTCCAACCTTTGCTTCCTTGCTCTCTGTGACTGATGGGATTAAAGAATTTTGGCAGCATTCTTAGGTCTTCATCTGCTATTAGCTGATTAAAATGAAAAAAGAGAAAAATTTGCATCCTGGGACAGGCTGTTCTTGATGCAGTTGAAGAAAGACCGAGGAGCTATCAATGGCTTCCTGGCTTATGTGGCCCTATTTTTGGCCTCAAACCCATTGTGAATTGCTGTCTTTCCCCCTAATCATCAGTGGGAAAATCCATCAACAAATTAAAATTCCCTTCAGATTCAGAACAGCTTTGATTTCTGGGCTTCAAAATGACCTTAATTTTAATCACCAATGCCATGCAGGTTTGGAAGCCAGTCACTGACTCTCTTGCTACTTGCTGAGGCAGCAGGTTGCTGGGATTTTCACAGTCTGGCCAAGCTTCTGGGCTCTTAGGGGATCCCTCTGGAAGCCACTTTGATTTCTAAAGGTCTTCCGGCCCCTTTCGTTGGCCTGACCCAGGCGACTCTCATTCAGCTTTAGGGGGTTCACACACCTGTGGGAGGTTTTCCACCACCTTTCAGCTGACTCGTTCTAGGCCCTCAGGAGCCCCCTCTGGTGGCCATTACGTGCAGGGGCCCTTTGCAGGACAAATCGAGGACCTGGCTCCAGTCTCTGACAGGCTGCGTTGTCCTTGGGTGGCAGGGAGTGCTGCCCAGAGCCGTGTCAGCTCTCCAGCTCATGTCCAGGTAGACCATCGTGACCAGGAATCCTCCGTCTCCAGTGAACCGGAAGGATTCCCATAATGTGGGGATTCGGATGGCCTGGACGTGTTTTTCTGTCACTGCCTTTTTCTGGAGCCACATCCTGCGGGCTCTGACGTTGATACACTGGAGGAGAGCCAGGCTGCGTACTTGGGCCTTCGGAGGTGTTGGGTGGGGAGAACGTGGGGACCAACAGGCAGGGCCCTGAAGCCACGATGAGTGGGAGGAACAGAAGGAGCCGGAGCGCAGGTCCGGGAACTCAGCCTGGTTTGCGTGAGGTAGTTGGGGTGAGGGAGGAGGCTTGCCTGCAGATCTGAGTGTTTCGTGTGTTCTCTGTAAGCCTCTTGGCTCACACAGAAGAGTGAGAGCATGGGTTTGCCAAGACCAGGTTGGGTTCAGCCTACTCGTTAGTAATAAGTGTGAGAAACCTTTATTGGGCTTCACTTACCAATGGGAGGAATGGGGTGCTCAACACAACGGTGAGAGGAAGGGACCGTCACTCTGCATTTTGCTGATGAGGAAAGCCAAGTTTGCCGAAGTGTCATAACAAGTACCACACGCAAGGGGGTGGAGGTCGGGGGGAGCTTAAACAACAGACACTTGTTTTCCTGCCGTTCTGGAGACCAGAATTCAGAGATCAGGCAGAGTTGGTTCCTTCTGGGGGCTGGGAGGGCTTTAGCCTGTGGACGGCCATCTTCTCCCTATATCTTCACCTTGTCTTCCCTCTGTACCTGTCTGTGTCTTCTTGTAAGGATACCAGTCATTGGATTGGAGCCCAACCCGAGGCCTCATTTTAACTTAATATCCTTTTAAATACCTTATCTCCAAATACCATCACATTCTGAGGTATTGGAGGTTAGGAATGCAACACAAATTTTTTCAAGGTGGAGGGGGACACAGTTCAGCCCTTAACAGGCACAGAGAGGCTAGGTAACGTGGCTGAGGTTACACAGCTACAGGCTTAGAAGTCACATAGTCTGACTCCAGAATCCCCTGGTTCTGTACGACCTGAAAAAAATAATAAAGACATGCCAAAGCACAGGAATGCAACTGTGGTCTATTTTAAATGTTTACATAAATTAAATGAAGGAGCTCTTTTAAAAAGAAAAAAAAGGCAAATACAGTATGATCACACTACGTGGAGGGCAATTACTTAATATGCAGACACAATGTTAATTCTTAGTGTGCTACCAGGGATGAGCCCTTGTACCGGATTAAAGTGTAAGATTGATGGGCAGTGGTATCTTTTCCCCATCCTGTGAGTGCATCTCTGTGGATGTGTATGTAACCTCATTAGGGATCACTTTGAGGTTGAATTCGGGGGGCCCCCGGACAATGAAGACTTGGCTAGTGGCTCCCGGCACGGCTCCTCCCTGCCTCCTTGGGGTAGCCTTTCTGAAACTTTGGGACTCCCCGTCTGCGGTCTTGGACTGCCATGCTCTGCTTCCTCCCCCAAATCTGGCGCCTTGGGTTCTGGGCTCTCCAGGAAGCAGCTGTGACCTTAGGAAGGTCCTATGCCTCAAGCTTACCTTCCCCATCTCAAATGGAGGTGTGATAGCGAAGGGGACCTTTATGGGTCTCGGCAGATCCAGATGTCCCCACGACTTTGAGGCTGTGACTGAGAGCCGTGTCACCTGGTCCCGTGACTGACGATTAAGCTAAATGAAATGGTATAGTGTATGGAACCCTATCGGATTGTCCTCGATGGCACCCAGAAGTCCTCAGGGTCTGCTGAGTGCCGCTCTGCCCACGTGGTTGCAGACAGCTGCGTGGCAGGGCCGTGTTCCGTCACGAGGGCACATGATCAGGAAGGAGGAGGTGACGAAAGTGTGGTTGCTTGATACGACATCGAGCCCGCCCCGTCCTCCCACAGCGGAGCCGTGGCCTCTACAACGTGCGGTTCGTTTTAACAGATGGAGCTGTAAGGCCAGGAGCTACGGGCGGTGATGCTGCGTGCCCGAGGGAGCTGGTGGTAGCTTCGTACCACGGTGTCCTTCACAGTCTGCCCGAGAGGTCACCCCACGGTCTTGGGACAGGCTCTGTGTTCTTCAGCTGCACACTCTCGGCGTGGGTGTCTGGTTAATTTCTTTTCTCTTCCTTTTCCTTCCCTTCCCTTTATTTGTCTCTCCTCCATCCCTCTTTCCCTTCCTCTTTACTGTTGATGAGAGCTTTCAAATCGAAGGGGATAATTTGTCTCCGTGGGCATCTCCATTCTGCGTGATGTAACGGGTGCGCCCTTGGCTCTGTGAACAGGCATGGAAGGGTTATGTGCTCGTGGTCGTTCCTTTCTTGTCCCTCTCTGTCCCCTTACTCTCTTGCCAGAGCTGGCTTCAGCCTGTCTCCTGCATTACTTTTTCTGTGACTATCGAAGCCTTCAGTGATTGGGGAATGTAGTGACTCCTTTCTTGGAAGTCATCACAACTTAGCACGTATGTGATGTGAAGAAAGTGTGTGCGTGCTCCGTTGGCCTGTGTGTCTCCCTGGGATAAGCTCTTTGAATCAGGGATCCAGTCCCAGGGCTGCGCAGAGTGTGTGGCTTAGAGTAGGTCCCAGTGCTTGTCTGTTGAAGGAGTGAGGGAGGTTAGTGGTTGGAGGAGTCTTTTTTAGTTGCTGAAGAAACAAGTTCAGGAAGCCGGGGGGTTTGCCCAAATATCTCTGCCAGCTATCAGCTGACACAGACCTGGGCTCCGTCATTATCCTCTGTTCAAGGGACCACAGCCACACCCATCACTGTCCTGCCCGTGACCGTCCTCTCTCGGAGAGGCCAGGGGAAGGTGGGGAGGGCCGGGCAAGGAGCTGTGCTGGGCGAGTGACAGGGAGGCCCAGGCGGCCAGGCTTCAAAGGGCCAGGGAGCTCTGAGCTAGGCACGGGTGGGTCACCCGGAGCCACACAGCGGCTCTTTGCCTCCACCTTCAGCAGCTGGGCTGCGCTCCTGATGTTCCTGCCAAGGATGTGCCTTTGCTGGACTGCTCACCTCCTGCCAGCTGAGCCCCTGCCGGGAGCACTTTCTGGGGGCGGTCCCATTGCCTGCGAGGCTGGATTTAGGTCCGTATCCCCGGGGCATCTCCCTAGGCTGGGGCGGAGAGCAGACTCGCCAGCCCAATGCCACAATGTGGGCAGTGCTCCCTGTCGTTAGGGGGTGGCTGAGGGATGGGACTGGGAATCTGGGCGGGTCTGGCTCACTCTCAATAGAAGATACGAGGGAAGAGATTGTTCCCGGGAAGTGCCCATCCCTGAACAGTTTTGGTTTGTTTTCCATTGAAGGAAGGTGCTAACACTCATTAGACGCCTGCGGTTTGCCAGGCGCTCACAAGATGCTTTGCATATGGTATCTTCTATAATCTTCCCTGCTGCCTTCTGAAGTTAGTACTGTCACTATCCCCCTCTTACAGATGAGAAAGCTGAAGTTCGTGTGTTTAAGTGGCTCCCCTAAGGTGGGCACAGCTAGTGAGTAACAGAGTCCAGATTCAAACTCAGGCTCCCCCAAATCCAACCCCCAAGCATGTTTGTGCAAGATGAATTCTAAGGCCTGAGAAGAGCCAGGCAGCTCTAGAGACAGGAGGTGCTATAGAGTGGAAGGCCCAGCCGGGATGCCTTTCTTTCCTGCCGACTGCCTGGTGTCCCTGGGTCAGGGGGCACCTGCTCTGCCCTTAGCTGAATCTCTAGCCCAAGGGCGCCTCCTCGAACCTGGAAGGCTGAGCACTTTGCTCTTGGTGCTCTCAGAAGCCAGCGGTAGGCAAGGAGCCCTGCTTCTGCTGAGGTCTCCCTGCTACTCCCAGCCTCAGCAGAGACTGTGACTAGGCCACAGGGGGGAGCCCTGGACGACCCAGGCCTGGCCTTCTGAGAAGGGACCATCTGAATCACCGGTGTGTGCGTGTGTTCCATTTTGGGTGTGCTTAAGACTGTCCACTGTTTTTGGTTTAGAATTTGAGCCACGTCCCTTTGTTCCCCACCCCTGTAGATTTACACACAACCGTGGTCCTGTGTGGGAGACAGGTTCTCGGCCGTCTCGCCCCCGGAGCTCATGGAGGGAAGCAATGACTTTGATGAAATAACATAAGCAATAATTTAGAAACTTTCTATCTCCGTTCTGTGATGTAATTTCCTCTCATGGCAGATTTATCTGCTCAATTCTGTGCAACTCAGACCAACAGGAGAATGGCTTCCCCTCCTGTCTATCTGCACACCAGGCTGAGTTGGCTGTCAGGGACCCAGGTGCCCTGAAGCCCTGAAGAGAGCGTGCCTTAGAAAGCAGGGAGCCAGGCTCTGGTTCTGGCCCTGCCTGACTTTGGTTGTGTGGCTCTGACCCACTCACTCAACCTCTCTGAGCCTAGGAGGTCTCCTGTCTCAAATGGGAGTTCAGCAGTGATACTTGAGTTGCCTTAAGGCAAAGGACAGTGCCAGACCTGGGATTTCTAGATGCAATGCTCTGGGTTACTTAGCATGGCTCAGATTTGCTGCTTCCCCATTAGCAAGAGGCTGTAGCGTTTTTTTGTTTTGTTTTGTTTTTAAGTGTTTGGTTTGTCTTTGTTTTGTTTTGTTTTGTTTTGAAATTAAGAGCCATTGAGGTTTAAAATGGAATTAAGAGACCATCTTCCTGGCCTCAGTGTGTACTTCAAGGATCATCTTTCCACCTTCCTTTCCGTGCACTAAAAACATCACGAAGAGGGAGGGGAGCATAGCCTGGTAGGCATGGAATCATTTATTTATAGAGATCTTCCCCCTTCTCCTTCAAAGGCTTACAGATGGAGGATCTGACCTGAACCTCCTGGAACCTATGAGAGAAACAAGGCTCCCTGGCCCAATAGCCCAGAGAAGGAAACTCCAGCACTCAGAGCGGTCAAATAGTTCTCAGAAAGTCACATGGCAATTTGAAGGCAATAGAATTCAGGGGTGTTGACTCCAAACCAGTGCTTCTCGAACTTCGGTATGCCCAGGAATCTCCTGGGAATCTTGTGAAAATGCAGATCAGGAGGCCTGGAGTGGGGCCTGGGATTCAGAATTTCTGAGAAGGGCCCAGGTGCTGCTGGTGCTGCTGGTCTGAGGATCTTGCTTGGAGTGAAGCGAGGAGGTCGGGGTCTCTGCAGCCTGGTCTAGTGGGAGTGAGCCCTCGGTCCTCTCCTGTCCCCTCACTGATTGGTGCGCCCCCAGCTTTTCCCCAAGTTCTATCTCTCGTGCCCTGAAGGCCTGGGCTGCCGCCCCAGTGCTTCCCTGGCCCATTGTCTCTGGACTCCTGTCGCTCTGTGTTTGAAGTGAACGTCCCATCTTAGCTGCTGTCTGAGAGGTGTCCGGCGCACAAGCCTGCCTGCTGTGGGCCCACAGTCCCCGTTCCGGGGAGATTCGAGTGTCTGGATGAACTCCCTCCGGAGCCATAAGCCACCCTGAGTGCTAACCTAGTTTGTATTTTTAGAGCGTGCTCCATCCATTACTGCGCCGGCAGAGTGGCACCCCTCTCTCACCGGGGAGGTGCCGGCAAAGAGCTTCCTTGGCCTCTTTAACCACGCCCTCCTTGCTCCTGTCACCCCCGAAGTCAGGCTTTCCCCCTCAGCGCTGGGTCCTCAGTGTTCAGAAAGGATTATCACCCTTTTCGGTAGGTGTGGCGGGAACACAGGCCCAGGGCAGGTGACAGGTCGGGTCCGGAAGGGCAGTGTGATGGTCCCGAGAAGCAGGGCCCGTAAGCCCTTCACCTCCCTGCTGGGGACAGGGCATGGCAAAGGGACCTTCTCCCAGGCCAGGCAGGGTCAGGGGACTGTCGCTGAGCCATTGTTTTTGCAAGATGCTGGTCTGCAGGGAAGCCAGGTAGGGGCCTGTGACCTATGTCACCCTCTGGTAGATTGGGTTGTATTTATAAAGTTCAGCTGGAAAATCCTCATGCTAGAGAAGGCTGCCAGGTTTTGGCCAGTGGTTCCTGCCATGCCCTCCCCACCCTGGGGAGACCTCTGATCTGGCCCCAGACCAGTCTTACCAAGTGACTGGGTTTGGGTTTCAGCCCAGCTTCTCCCACCTGTGGCCGAGGCGTTCATGAGCACCACTGCCAAGAGGCTGGGGAGAGACAGGCTGGCTCCCAGGCTGGGCCGGGCTGGACAGGGCCTCTCCAGGGGCGGGGAGGGCGGCTTCCAAACCCAGGGTGACGTGGTCAGTGGTTGGCACTTCTTAACCAAGCTCCGCCTCTGGACTCAAGGCCTGTGGATGTGGCAAATTCATGCATTCTTCCACCAGTTAAACGTGAGCACCTGCTGAGTTCAAGGCCCGGGGCGGGCTGCCCAAGGGCTCCGAGTGGGAGGGCAGTGAGTGGGACACAGTCCTTTTCTCAGGGACCATAGGCCTCTTCCTGGGCAGGCATGCTGTATCCATCTGTAAAAGTAAGAGCTGAAAGCGTCAAGGAGTGTGTGTGTGTTTATGTGTCAGTGTGAACACAGATGTCTGTCTGTGTTCATGATCGTGCATGTTTGCGTGTGTTCTGTGTCTGTGTCAGTGTGTGTCCATGTTTCTAAGTGTTGGTGAGTGAGTGTCTCGTCCTAATCCTTGCTGTGTGGTCTGGAGAAAGTCACTTGGCCTCTCTGGGCCTTGCTTCCCTGCCTGTGAAATGAAGACCTTGGATCGTCTCCTCATCTTACTAGAATTATTCAGTCCTGCAATTGAATGTGCAAATGGCAGTCTGAGCCTTTTGGCCCGCAAAGCCTAAAATATTTACTGTCCGACCCATTACAGAAAAAGCTTGCTATCCCTCTTCTAAGTGCTTTATACATATGGACTTATTTAATCCTCCTAACAGCCCTATTAAGAAGGTGGTTATTATTGTGCCCACTTGACGGATGAGGACACTCGAGCCCAGAGGTATCAGATACCATGCCCAAGGCCACGCAGTTAGGAAGTAGGCAACAGGATGTGAACCTAGGCAGGGGGGCCCGGAGGGCTGGAGCTCTGGCCACTCTGCAGTGCCGAGAGAGGACCCTGGGGAGGGACGATGGGCTGAGAAGATTTTGGTGCTGATTTTCAGAGTGCTACCTTGACCTTGCCAGGCTCTTGTCCAGAGCAGTGACATGTCAAAGCTCTGCTTTGGAAATTGCCATAAAGTGGATGTCCAGGGACTACCATGCCTTTGGGGATCCCCAGTCTCTAAACTGTTGCTCTGAAGCTCTAGATCGTTCTTGGACACTACACCTGTCTGGTGTCCTAGCTGCCTGCTGTAGGTCGTAAATGCTTGGAAGGCCCGGGTTGTGTTTTTCACCATGTGTTGTTCGGGGCGGAATGGTATCTCATCAGGCCAGAGGATTCTGGGGCTGCAGTGGCATCAGAAGGGGGTGGTCCGGATGCCTGCACCTCGAGAGGCTTTGCCCAGACCCGAGAGTCCCGTGCAGGGAGGACCCGTGATGGAGCAGGTGCTTTGGGTGCCCTGCCCCACCCTTCAGCACCCCCCATTCCTCTCCCGTGCAGCTGCCCCTCGCTCGGCGCTCTCCCCGTGGCTCGGAGCCGAAGTGAGCCTGGACGGAGTCAGTGTCCGCAGGCACGGCCCGAGCCACAGAGCCCAGCATCTGGGGCTCCTCAGTGGCACAGCTCCGAGGCACATTCTACGCCAGGACTGCCCACGGAAGCTTCAGGGACGGGGACATGCTCTGCATCGGTGCTGTCCCATGTGGTTGCCACTGGTTACACAGGGCCTCTGAGCTCTTGAAGTGTGGCAAGACTGAGGACCTGAATCTTGAATTTTCATTTAATGTCAATAGCCAGATGTGGCTAGTGTCGGCCGTGTGGAACAGGACAGCTGTGCCCTGTGTCCCAGAGGTCCCCAGCGGGATTGAGCCTGGCTGTCTTCGGCAGTGTCCTCACTGTTAACAAACCCTGGTTAATTTCCGCACCTTCCCCACTCCCCACCTGATTCTTCCTTGGAGTTGCATCCAAATACACTGTTCATTCCATCCATGTGAAATGGCCATTTTTTTTTTCGGTAAAAAAAAACAAACGGTTGAATGTTAGTACTTTCATATGATTCAGTTTGCACTGAAATCCCCACCTTGGGTCTGCATCTGGGGAAGCTCCACCTCATGGGGGTGCTGAGGTTTGGATGGGTTCATGTGTGCAAGCTGGGGGAGGGTAGTTCAAGTCATGCCCTGCCGAGGTGGGATCTTAATCCCAACCCTGCCTCAAGGTGGCTGTGTGGCCTGGAGCAAGCTGCTAAGCCTGTCTGTGCCTCAGCTCTCAGCTCTCGGTGCGGATAATCCTGCCCCCGCCCCCGCCCCAGGCCGGCTGCCTGCCTTGCCTGCCTCACATGCTGCTGCTCGGAAGGAGCCAGGGAGCTTGTAGACGGGACTAGTTATTAGCAGTGAGCGCAGGGAGGCTGTAAGGTGCCATTCCCAGGTGCAGTGCCCTGGCCGCACTCTGTCCCTGGCTGGAGGAAAGCTTGCTCATGGCTGATGGGATCCAGACCGTGTGCATCCTTCATGCTAGGATGGACTTTGCCAGCTGCCCAGGATGCCCATGCCCTGAAGCCATCTTTGCCAACTCTTGTCCTTTTGGCAGGGCACGCTTAGCGCTCACGTGAGCTCCTGAGCAGGGACGCCGGGAAAACTCACTCTGGCGGCCATCTGATCAGATCAGGAGCGTGACTTAGTGGATGGCTGCTGAGGGCCTCACATGTGTTTCCCTTGTCCACCAAAAGGCAGTAAAGAGTTTAACTAGGTGGTGATTTTGAGGCTTATCCTTTTTAGATTGTTTCCTGGAATGGAACTAGACAGGCTGGGGGCACTGCCCTTGCAGGCAGTGTGGATTCTCCTCATTCCCTCCAACTTCTTGAACTTCCTAGAGGTTTCTTCCTTCAGCTCAGACTTGCCTTGCCCAGAAGCTCAGTGCCTCCCAGCATGTTCATCCTGGCGGGAGGCTGAGCCATCAGGGAACTTTCAGGAAACCAGGGCTCATGCCAACAAGTACAGTAGGAGTTTATGTGGGGAACTAAATATAGAGGTATTGGATGGGGCTAAAAAGCGAAGCATGAAATGGAGACGTGACCCCCCCCCCCCCCTCCAAACAGCAATAGCAGGAAGCTGCTAGCATCTCCAGGGCGGGGGGTTCAGGGAGAGCTGGTTTCCTGGAGCTCAGAATCCACAGCATCTCAGGATGCTGGAACTTTGGAAGGCCTGCTGGGCAGAACCACAGAGGAAGTGACTCCCTAGGGACAGCTGGAGACCCAGGGGTGGTGGAGCCACTGTGGAGACACCACTCAAGGCAGAGAGAGGGTGAGAAGTGTCCTGGTTTCTCTCCTCCATTTTACAGGAAGAAAAATGGTTTTCTGTCTCTATTCGTCTTGGCCAGATCTACCGGAAGACAGAGGGTAAAGCGGTGGTGGTGGGGGAAGTGTGGTTTGTGGAGGGGGATTCAGGACTGGGTCTGAGGGCAAATGACCAGCTTGGGGACCTCAGAGAGCCTTTAGAGGAGATGTCCTCATCCAGGAGCTTGTGAAGGAACTTCAGGGAGCCCAGGTACCTCTAGGGAATGTAGGCGCTCTTTCGTCTCCATGTAGGTACATGCGTTCTCCAGAAAGAGAGCCGGTATCAATCTTCAGATTCTCAGGTCGCCCAGTGCTCACCAAAAGATCCAGCACAATCTATAGATGCTCCTCTTTGTCTTACTCCTGGGAAATCTGTGGGTGCAGAGGAACACACTGTCCTCTTGGTTTAGGGTCCTTTGTGCGAACTGGCAGTTGTCCTTCAGTTGTCCTGGTTACGTGAGTACATTAGGGAAGTCCGCCGGCTGCTCGCTGCCTGTCCGGAGGCTGTGGGTCTCCCCTTGCTGGTCAGCCTTCCTGGTCTCAGGCTCACAGCAGTGCTCCAGCCAGCGTGCCCCTCAAGCTGTGGCAGCCATGCCACTGATCTGGATCCTATACTAGGTGCACCACACCATGGGGACATGGGCAGAGCTGGCCCGGGGAACAAAACCCAGTTCTCCTTCACCCCGTCTCCCTTGTTCAATAAACATGGCCCTTCCACCAACCGGGCGCAAGGCATTTTGCCAAGTACTGGGGAAACAGCACCAATCAAGATCGATGATGACCCTGCTGTCACGGAAGTAGAGGTAGGGTTAGAAAACAAGCAAGAGAACAAAGACACAAACAAGATAATTTCTGACCGTGATAAGTGCCAAGAAGATAATAGAACAGGGAAATGGGGTAGAGTAATGAGGGTTGAGGATGGGAGCTATTTTTGATGGGGAAGGCCTCGCCTAGGAGGACATGCTTAGCAGAGATGTGAGGGAGGAGGAGTTTGCTTTCCAAAGGAAAAAGCATGGTGGATGGGGGCAAGAGCCAATGCAAAGGACCTGGGGTGAGAACGAGGACCCCAAAACAAAAAATGGGCCCATTTGACTAAAGACAAATGAGAGCTCCTGCCCTGACGGTCTTTGACTCTTCTGACTGACCCTGCCATGCCCCATGCAGACTCTTGCTTTTGTGGGTGAAGTGGGTGGCCAAGTGCCCCTTCCTTTGCCATGCTGTGTTCTCAGCAGGGTATGTGGCAGGCGGCTGGAAGCTGGCTTTCTGCTCCCCGGAGCAGTGGCTGGATGTTTTGGTGCCTTTGAGATGCCAGGAGGATGGCAGATTGTTGCTGTTCAGTCCATCAGTCACACAAAAGCCCAGAGAGCAAAGAGCACGGGCCTAATTTATTTTGTTTATTTTGCAGAGGAAATAGCACTTCCTTGGAGTGAAAGCTCTGAAGACTAAAAGCTGAATGGAGAGGGGGAGTTTGGATTAAATGAATGGGCTGACCAGCTCTGACCCACTTTCCATCCAGCACAGCGGTGACGGGAGAGGAAATTGCATTCTGGCTCTCTCTGTGCTGGCCCAGGGGCTGGTCACTTCTCCAGCCCGCCTTTTCACAGGGTCGGGACTGGTGTGCAAGTGGGGCTTGATGGAAGTGTTCTTGAAGGTAACTCATGAGATGGGGTGGAGGGTCACAATGTACAGCGGCCTCATGTTCTTCCTGAGTTCATCTTGGACCCTTCAAGCCTGCCTGACAGTACCCCATCCCCTTAGTAGTGACGGCAGGTATAGATTTGGGTGAAGGTCATTTTCTGGGTTATGTGATGTAACTGAACTGTAAGGGAGAAATCACTGCTCCTTTGGACTGAAAAGGAGTGATCAAAAGAGGGAATTCTCCTGGAGGCCCGGGCAGGCTGGGAAGGGAGGGTGGGGGACATTCCAGTGCATCCCTGTGACCAGTCTAGCACTGTGATTAAAGGGCATAAGGCGTGTCCATGAAGGGCTTACTTCAAGGCATCCTGGGTTTCGTTTCATTAACTGGGTGGCCCTAGCAGGCTACTATCTGGTTTAGAGGCCTCAGCTTCCTCATCTCTAAAATGGAAGTGTAGATACCTGTCTGTCCCACCTCTCAGGGTTGGTGTGGGGTTCCAAAGGGATGAAGGGTTTGAAAGTGCTGCCAGGCACATAGTAGGTACTTAGTAAATATAATTTGCTTAATTGAAAGAATGCATAAATAGGGGAGAGACCAAAGTTGGAATATTATCTGGAACTTTACGTCGCTAAGGAATGAGCACTGAAATGGCAGTGACAAGAAGGAAGTTAAAGTGGACTATTGCAGGGTAGCCATGAAGATCCATCATCCCAAGGGCTTGGCCAGCTCTATCAAGTGTCCTTACTACAGGAAGGACATGCTCTGGACATAATGGAGATTGTCCTGCTCCCATAGGATGGGAGGCCGTGAATCACAGTGCCGGGTGCTTGGGTCTCTTTGTGGATTTCTTGCTCCTCAAGATTCTTTAGACAGCTGTTCGTATGAGGACCTTACAAGGGAATAGAGCCCAAGAGTGAGGAAAGGCTCCGACTATGGCCTTTTGAGGGTGATTCCCTAATGAAATAATTATCATTAATTGCCAAATGAAGAAGGAGAAGAGAAGGCATCCAAAGAAGAGCACATGTTCATTTGCAGTGATCCCTGACAAACTCTGATTTTAACGGGCCTTTATGAAGAGTGATCCAGAGTCATCTGACGTAGGGCTGATCAGAAGTTCAGGAACGCTGAAACACAGAATGAACTAAAGCTGGTAAAAAGAGCTAAACATAGCCCTAGACCTTTGTAAAATAATAGCCCCAGAGTTAGAGAGTGAATGAGAGGGGATAGTATCACTACTCTGGAAAGGTGATGCTGTTAGGAGACAGAGAAACAAAATAGAAGAGTGAGTGTTTTCTGTTTTTTCTCTTTGTCTTCTCCACCTGGAACAAACCCTCTTTGGAATGAAGAAGACAAGTCCTTTGCATGGAGCTGGAGAGTCATTTAAAAATGTGTTTCCTGGATCAAGCGGGTCCCATGACAGGGTCTAGCCATATACTTCAGATAGGATGGATATGATTGCAGAGTTGTATGGGGGAGTCTTTTGATTGATTGTTCTTTTCATTATGGATTGTATTTTCCTGCTTCTTTGCATGCCTGGTAATTTTCGATTCGATGCCAGACAGTAAATTTTACCTTGTTAGGTGCTGGATTTTAGCACTCCTGTAAATATTCTTGAGCTTTGTTCTGGGACACAGTTAAACCTCATGGAAATGGTTTGATCCTTTTGGGTCTTGCTGTTAAACTTTGTTAGATAGGACCAGAGCTGCCCTAATGTAGGGGCTGATTTTCTCCCCCACCATAGAGGCAATGCTGTTCTGAGTCCCTAGATGAGTTCGCTAGATCTTGCCGTGACAAGACCGCACAGACCGGGTGACTTACCAACAGAAACTGATTTTCTCCCAGTTCTGGAGGCTAGAAGTCTGAAATCAAGGTGTTGGTAGGGTTTTTTCTTCCGAGGCTTCTCTACCTGGCTTGCAGATGGCCGTGTTCTCTCCGTGTCCTCACATAATCATCCCACTGTCTGTGTGGTCTGTATCCTAATTTTTTTTTTTAAGAAGGACACCAGTCATACTGGATTAGGGCCCCGTCCAAGACTCCATTTTGGTTTAATTGCCTTATTAAAGACCCTGTCTCCAAACACTGTCCCATTTGGAGGCACTGGGGGTTAGTGCTTCACCACAGGAATGTTGAGGGGACACAGTTTGGTCTGTAACCTGGTGCCTCATGAATTTTGAGGTTTTCTGTTCTGCCTGGTTGGACATGACCTATTTCTAGCCCTGTGTGGACTCCATGCTGTTCTGTGTGCCCCTTCAAGATGTTTCTGTCCTCCACCTTGGGCAGTTTCCTCACAGACCTGTGCTGATCAGTACTTAGACTCAAGAAGGCCCCTCTGCTGACCTCCAAAGAGCTGTCTTGGCAGCTTTCTCCTCTGATGCCTTGCCCTGTGAATTCTAGCCACTTCAGCCTCCCTGGAATCCCAGCTCATCTCCTCAACTCAGCGAGAGCTCTGGGTTCTTCCTGGGTCCCACTTCTCTGTGCCACAGCCCCAGACACCCTCCAGGTGGCTGGCTGGGACAATCATGGGCTCCTCTTGTTTGTCTCTCAGGGATCACTGCCCTGCTCTGCCTGAGCTCCAATGTCTGCAAACCCAATTGCAACTTTGCTTCTGATTTTTTAGTTGTCTTGAGGAGGGGGTTGTTAAATCTGGTCCCTCCTACTTCCTTTGGAGAGTCTTTGAACAGTGGAGAATGCCTGGCATGTTCTGGAACTTCTTGTTTGGCTAGTATTTTTCAGTGTGTGTTAGATGATGGATTCTGCAGTCTCACATTCTAATGATACTGTGGCTTATCCTTGGGAATAATTTTTGATCGGATTATTAAGCTCAGTGCTCGTGAGCCCTTAGAGGTGCCAGTGGTGGTCACGTTGGACTCCCTTCAAATAGGTCAGGCTGGAACCACCGGTTGTTGAAGACCTGATGTCAACCTATAGGGCTTCCTTTACCATGACTTACCCTTAATTCATGTCAGTGAGGCTCTGCTGCACACCAGGATTTCCTTCTGTCCTTATAGCAACCTTCTCAGGGGGGTGCTGTCAGCCCTGCTTTCCAGAAGGGGAAACTGCTGAGAGCTTAAGGAAATTTCCCAAATCTAGAGTTTGAAAGCAGTTTTGTTGGCCCTTAAATGAGATGCTGTGTTGTCCAGTATCTTCATCAGCATTCTGATTAGGGAGGATCCAAGAGCTGGGACTTCAACTCATATAGGCAAAACAAAAACAACAGATTAGGTGCGAAACCAAGGGTGCTTCCTGGTCCCTGCATTGAGATAAGAAAAGATCTCCACAAGCAGATGGAGGCTAAAACTTACTCCTGGGAAAGGCCTCCTTTTAAGAAGGGAACTTAGAGATTATTCAGTCCCTGCCTTCCATCTGGTGTTAGTGGTGGCCAGTGGCCAATAGCTTTTGTGGTGGTGTCACACTCACGGGCAGACAGGAAGCAGAACGTTCCCTTAACTACCCCAGTCTCCTCTCTGTGACGGGCTTTTCCTTGTGCATTTGTAAAGTGTGCAGTTACCCCTGGATAGTTGGATGGACAGACGAATGCAACCTTGGATGGTACAACTTTGTTGATTGTAAATGAATCATCACCTCGCCTCTCCATCACCATCAAAATGCCTTTCACACTCCAAGTAAATGAATCCACTTACTTCATTGTCTAATGACCTTTTCCAAAAGTCAACCCCTCTGCCTCCACCCAGAGAAGGACTCTGGTTAGAGGTCAGCACACTTTTGCTCCCTCGGGTGGCCACCCCGTTCTCCCCTTCGAGTGTGATGCCCTGCATGTGATCAGTGGGGAGGGGACAGTCCTGTTGAATTTCGTCAAAAGATGAGTTTGCTGTCTCGGAATGCCAGCTCATGTCCAGAGCAGTGACCAAATAGAGGATCAGTGCTTTTATTTCCACTGCTATTAGCTTTGATGGGAAGGAGACATCAGGTGGGGCGTTTAATCAGACCCAGGGGTGTTCCACAGAAAATTCTTGCTTAGCCTAGTTTCCTGTGGTGAAAAGAGTTGTGAATTTCAAAAGCATTTTGTGAACATGCACAAACTTTTGTTTATTGCAGGTTTGTAATTGAGCTATATGCACAGGGAGGAAAGGAAATGGGGCTTGTTGGTGTCTGAAAATATCAGTGCTCCACGTGGTGATGACTCTAAGCCTTGCCCAGAAGCAGGAGGGACAGTCACTAGTGTATGTGGTCCACACGCTGCAGAGAGTGCCCGTACCTGGACAGATGGACACCTGGCCTCTATTTGAATCCACCCAGACTTCTAACCCAGTTCCCATGCCACCTCTTTGGGAAGCCACCCTTGTAGCCCAGGCTGGAAGTGAGCTTCCTCCTCTGAGCCCCTGCCCTTCCACCGTATCTCTGCTGTTAGGGCTCTGGTCACTTTCTGCTTGGGAGTTGAGATACTTACCTACTTACTTCCTCAGCAGGACTGTACCATCCTTGGAGGACAGGGTCCTGGTCTGAGCCATCTTTGTGACCCCTTCAGTGCTTGCCACAGAACAGATGTGACCTCTCATTGGTAGTTCCTTTTCATCTGCTTAATGTCCTCCAGCCTGTGTATTGTGTAGGGTGAAAATAAAAGAAGGGTCTTAACCTGTTTACTTTGAGGGCACCTCTGGGTCAGGCTGCCCTTGTATTTCAGGGGTCCAGGCCTGGTGTGAAGTGGCTTCAGCTGGGATTTGGGGCTAAGCCAGTAAGAGTTTGGGTCGGCTACATTAGCTGACTTCTTATAACGGAATGGGTCTCCTGCAGCCCCTTCCCTCTCCTTGGACTCAGGACAGTGGGACCCCTAAGGTGGGTCTGAAACAGGCAGGCCGTCCCTGGTGAAACTCTGAAATTTCTAAGGTTTTTATTATAGGTCATACGTCCTCTTACTAACAGGACACTTTAAAGTAGAAAAGAGACTTTTATGATAGTGGGAAATAACAAAAAATTAAAGAGAACAAGCAATTTCTTCCGTAATTCTATAATGCAGCCATCATATTTTGGTGTATTTTATTATTACCATGAAATGTTATTCTGAAAATGTGATTAGGTCATAAGATATATAAAATTTTAAAAATACTGCTTTTTGAAAATAAAAGTAACACACAGCATTCAAATATTTCATAAAGATACAAAATGAAATACATAAGATTTCTGCCCACCCACCTGCCCTGATCTTGAAACCTCTCTGCAAAGGTGCTGACTCATCCAAGATTCTTTTGCATCTTCTTGGGGGCATGGTGGTAGGGAGGAGGACACGGATACTAGTTTTCATCCATGTGACTAGTTAGGCTTATAGGCTAGAAACAGGTAAGGCATACTTCCTCCTGTTGCTAGTGACCTTTCAAAAATATTTTAAATGGCACCACCTCAGTCCCTCATGAAGCTGTCCCATCTCTGTTCTCTGTTGGGCCTTTAGTTTCTTTCCAGTTTATCTGTTATGAAAAGTAATACTTTAAAAACATTTTTCTATACAGCTTTGCCCACCTGTGCTTATTTATTTTTTTTCAGGATAGAATTCCAGAAATGGAATTCTTGTAGCCAAAGGACAGAAACTTTTCTGGGTGTTGGTAGATACTGTCCAATTATGATACATTTCTTCTATAGAAATAGGACCATTTCTTTTGCCTATAAATTCTTTTTGATGTCTCGAGGATTAAAAAAGTAATTTACAAGAAGACCTGCTCTTTATAAAAAAATTCAAACCATATGCAAGTCCATGCAGTGATAAGTGAGAAGGGCGCCTCTCCTCAGTTTTCCCTCTCAGCTCAGAAATAGGCCCCGTTGGAGCCAAAGGAGGATCAGACAGACTTGAATTAGAGCTTGGGTGTGGCCGTGAGATGGCGGATTAGCTACGCAGTCGCTGGGCCTTGGTTTCTTCCTCTGTAAGCTGGGCGTGCCAAGAATCCCCCTGTTGGATTGTGAGGGCAAGGTGGGTGTGTGCAGAGGGCCTGGCCAATGGTAGGCACCGTTACAGCTGTGTCTTTGTTGAATGACCGATCTCGGCTGTCTGCGGGATGCGGAAGCCACACAGGCTCAGGCCGAGTTCGTGCTGGAGAGTGCCCCTCTCATTCTGAGGAACCTGGCCCTCCTCTGCACGATTTGGGTCTGGCCTGACAGAGTCACGGCGCTGTGAGCCCCGCCAGCGGGAGCCGGTGTCCAGCCGTCGTTGGACTTGTATCGCAGTGAGCTCGTCCAGGCTCTTGGAGAAGCAGGATATCCTCACCCCTTTAGTAGGCTAGACACATCCTGGATTCCTATTCGGAGAACTCTGACGTTAAGGAGAGAAGAATCAGGCCAGAGGAGCCCCAGCTCGGATGAGCACGGACGGAGCGTCCCCTTGGAGACCTCAGCCTGCTCGAGATGCTAGGCATGACACCAGAGACCCTATTTCTGTGGCACTAAACTCTGCAAATATCTTGAGTAACACTAAACCCTGGGTTGTTTCAACAGCGTCTCTAATTATAACCTGTTTAGCATCTACCGTGCTGTCACACCACCCGGATTAAAGTGCCGTGGGGAGCACGGGCTGTTCGCGCCCAGCGGCAGCGTTGCCGCTGAGAAGGGGCCGCTAAAGCTGACCTTCCAGGAAAATCGGCTGGGCCGTCACTTAGAACGCGGAGGACCCAGGGAGCCTCTGTTCTGGGGCCGGAGCGCCTCCCCGGGGTCCGCAGGCCGCGCGTGTGAGGTGGAAGAGCGAGTGTGCGAGTCTCGGGGGGCCAGACGAAGGCGTTTCCCAGGGTGACGGAGGTTCTGCTGGCCTCAGTGTCATTTAGTCTACCCGACGGCTCCTCTGAGTGTGTGGAACAGGGGCCGGCTCTGTGAGAGTCACCGAGTACAGAAACCTTAAGTGATTCCATCTGTCGGGCAGACGTTCCTCCAGCATCTTCTGCGGGAGGAACCCCGGGTCGTACCATCATGGCCAGCTGGGCGCTGGGCACTCGTGCTGATTGGCTGCATTGGAAACGGACCTGAGTGTGGACATAGGTGGTTTGCTGGGGATCAGCACCAGGGGAAGGAGGGGGCAGAGGCAGCAGGGACTACGAGGACAAGTAGAGGGCTGAGGCAGGTCCCACCAGGCCCCCACCAGCCCAGCAGGGAGCTCGGGGCGAATAGTGCCCGGCAGAGTTGATGTCTCCCGGCTGGAAGGGCTGTGGGCCTCTCTCCTCCGCCTCAGGCACTCCCCGGATGCTGACCTTCCGAGGGATGGCATGACCTTGGGTGAAGCCTCTGCCTGCAGTGGAGGCTGATCCTGATGGAGCCAACAGCTGGAGGCCGTCTGCTGACCCCATGCCCCGAAGGCCCCTTGAAGGAGGATTGGACAGGGTTTGCCCAGAGGCAGGAGCCGCCCGATGAGGGAACTGGGGCTCCCCCTGAATCGTGGAGGATACCGCAGGCTCTGGTAGTCACAGAGGAACGGGGCGGCGGGGGGCGGGGGGGCTTCCGTGTGAGCCCAACAGGGTAAGCAAAGGTCTAGACACAGAAGAATAGCGCATCATCACCGAGAGCCAGCGCGTGCGGCATCCAAGTTTGGCTATTGGGGCAGAGACTCTGCCGCCGTTGAGAAGCAGCCCAGGGGGCCGCCCGCGTGAGTCCCCTTCCCAGATGTTTGCCTTCTGCCCCTCCCCTGAAGCCTGTTTTTCCTGTCACCGTTAGGGAGCCGAAGTCAACCTGGTGATGTGTGTTCCCGAGTGACCTGGAGTGGCCTTTCCCCTGTGTCCTGCAGCCACCTCACCTTGGGCAACTGGGAAGATTATCTGCTTCCTCCTCCACAAAGCCTGGATTTTCAGGGCTCATCTCGATGAAGGGGAGGCGACTTCTGGAGCAGCTGCCCAGAGCCTTGAGAACCTCCCTGAGGCTGGTCCCCCCGCTCTAAGCACAGGCTCTCCTGAATGGGGCGTGGGGATCTGGAGAGAGTGTCTCTGTGGAGGGGGGCCGCCCGCAGCCTCTGACAGGCATCTGGGAAGCTGGCAGCCAGGTGGTGTGGGTTTGTGGGGCGTCCTGTAGCCCCTCTGATGAAGGAAGGCTGGTCTTTAGGCTGACAACTTGTCTAGATTTCTGAGCTAGCCCCCAAGGTGAAGGGATTTTCATAGGCACTGACTCTGTTCGGCTTCTCTGGTGGTCTGGGGTGGGGCGACTCCTTAGCCAGGTGCTTGTGGCATCAGGGGGTCTACGAGGAGAACACAGAAACAGGAGTCATGCCATGAAGGCAGGTGACCCGGGTCCAGCCAGCTCTCTCCCGACACCTGCCTTACCCGTCAGCATCCTCCCATTTCACACACGCTGTTCTGGCCTCCTGCCACTCCTCGGGCTCCCTGGCCCACGCTGCCCCTTGGCCGGCAAGGGCCACACCTTGAGTCCTTGTCCCTTGATGTTGGATTTCCTCTCAAGTATCCTCAGAGGCCCCAGCTTGGGCGTTGTCATGGTATTTTGGGATTTGATGAAGGAGCACAGATAGAATGGCCCTGTGGCCTGTTTGTCGTAACCTCCCTGGGCCTTGACGAATGACTGCAGTGACATCTGTGGACAGGAGACAAGTCCCTGGTGCAACCCTGTGTGATTGAGTTTCCTGAGTTATTCCGTCTCAGCAGTCAAGAAGCCAGATCGCTGGCTGCTACTCGGGAGGCTCGTACCTGGTGTGGGCTTCGGGTTTTGGGGCCCTCCCGCTCAGCGCCGCGTCGATTAGGAAATACCGCGCGGCTAGAGCCACGAGTGCTCTGCGGCTGCAGCAACAGAGGTGTCCAAAGTATAGTTAATCAGAAATTTTCATTAAAGGATTCTGTTGAAATTGGTATTTTTTCCCATCAACAAGTTAACCACAGGGAGCTATGTATATTATTTTCCCACCCCTGCTTGCATTGTGTGTGTGTGTATGAGAGAGAGAGAGAAGGAATCTTTCTGCAGAAGACCCAGAGGTTGGCGGTTCACACTCACCTTGCCCGCAGAGCTAACCCACAGGGCCACCGCCAGCTCTGCATACCAGATACTCAGAGTTTGCCCGGATAGAAAGCTAAGATGGGAGCCTCGTTTTCCCCCTTGTGGTTTTCTTGGGCTTTGTGAACCTGAACAGAGCCTGTTTCCCATCTCTAGCTCCTGCCGCGGGTCTTGGCTGCCGGCATTCCAGCATTCTGGCCCTGTCTGGGACGGGCCTTGTGTCTCTAGTGGGTGCTCCTGCCACCGCCGCCGGGTTGCTATGGAAACCAGCTCTCACCATGTGGTCTAGAGCCTGGGTATCTGTCCAGGTCCTGCTCCTGACCTGGGGAAAAAATGGTGATGGTGACACTTCTGCTTGAGGCCCCATGGGAACTCCCCGATGGTCCTGCGGGACTTTTCCAAGCCCCGCCCATGGCGACCACAGCAGGAAGCCGGTAACTCTGGGAGGGGAGGTGTTTTCCTTGCTCAGGGTGGGTGGGTCTTCAGGTTTGGACAGGCTGCCCAGCTGCTCCTCTAGGCTCAGCATTGCTCACTGGGGCAGGGAGTCCTCAGGCCTTGGGGAATGCCTGGGAAGTGCCCAGGATAACCTCTGGAGTGGGTGGGAACACAGAGGCTGCTCGTCACCCTGGGGACCACCTCTGCCTCTTAGCGTGGAGACACCTGTGGCGGATTGCATGGCATGGTACAGCGCACGGATCGGCTGATTGGATAGTATCGTTGCCGTGTGGCAGAGTAAGGTGACTCCAAGTCAGCTAACAGGTTGCCTTTTCATTATTAATTCCAATCAAAGATGTTAGGTGCTATTTAAGGATCTAGCTACTTGGCCACCTACACTAGACTTCCTCTGGATGCCTGCACTTTTTGGAGAAGAGAGAGAAAAGGTCTTTCTCTGCCTTGCTACTCATCCTTGGAGGATTCACTTTGGAGAAACATTAGGTGATTCTCAGGACTAAGTCTTTCTTTCCAGAGCAGATGGAGTCTGGACAGGTCACCACAGTAATTCCGCATGCTGGCCGGTCTCTGCCCCATGAAGCAAGCTCCTCTTATGTGTCTGTTACCTTTTGAAATGATAATCCTTGTAACTCTCAAAACAGTGCCTTGCAGCAGGCATTTTTAAAATTCTCGTTTCTTCGATGCGAAAATTGAGGCTCGGAGAGGTTAAACATGTGACCAAGCATCCACCTAGCGAGGAACAGGTGCGGCTGAGATTTGGCCCTGGGCTCTGACTCCATGTCCCACCGGAGTCGGTGAGGGGCCAGCTGAGCCTGGTCCATCATGTGCAGGGCTCTCTGCGCTTCACGAAGGCTGCCATTCTCTCTGACAGGCAGTCGTCTCACCCTGTCCTCTGTTGTCACCAGAAGCCCAGCCCAGATCAGCTTCCCTAACAAATTTTCCAAGCCACGACCGCAACCCATAAGTGGCCTTGAATGCCCATCAGGAGGTTTAGTGACGGAGCTCACAAAGGTTGGTGTCTGTGGCAGACTCCACGGATGCAGGGGTTTCAAGACCAAGAGTGTCTGATCCCCTATCTGCAGGAGCATCCCAGAAGCCTGCTGGGACCACCAAGAAGACCTCTCTTTGGGGACAGCATTCACGTAGAGGCAGTGTGACGCCTTGGTGGGAGACTGGCGGCCTTGAGGGCCTTTTTCTCTCACCTAGTTTCCCATCTGTTGGGTGTACCCTTCCCCTCCAGGATCTCGGGCAGCCCTGGGCTGTCACCGTGGTATCCATGTTGCCAGGCGCACATGTTAGCTGAATAGCAAACATGTGCTGGGAAGGAGAACTCTCCTGGCTCCTTGACCACCCGTGTGGCGTGAAGGGCCCCCCTGGCTAGGACAGGAAGGGGACAATGGCAGAGGGTAAACAGTAGGTGTCAGACAGTGTACAAGAATGTGTTCAGATTCACACTGGCCAGGATTGGGAGCCACAGCTCCAGAGGCCGAATGTGCAGACTCCTGCTGTCTTTTGCTGGGGTATGAAGATGGAGGAAGCGGGGGGGGGGGGGGGGGGGGGG